>OY723391.1:8913598-9562097 GCA_963210295.1 Ophion ellenae
CGGCGGTGCAACGAGTTTTTGGTTAAAGTACACATCCACTTGATTGAACATGGCATGGAGGAAATTATTAACAGGTGCAGCTCGCCCCCCTGGCCCACCATCGGAAGCCAACATTTTATTGTTGAGGGCGAGCATCGTATGCGCGAGATCCAGATACTCCTCCCCGTGACCTGGTACAACAAACTCGAGTGGTCCATCGTCTGAGAGCGAGGACACGGGTTCATAATGCACCCATTGCGAGGCTTCTATAGACGTCTGCGTCGGTGGTATACTGAACAGATCATGCTCGCTCTTCATGCACTCGTGAGAATGGGAGTGTAGAAACGACATTTTTCAAATTCAGTCGAAAATTACTGGTGGGCTGATAGGCTTTTTACTTTTCCTCGTAGCTGTTTTTCTCCCCATTTTTTTACACTTCGTACGTTTACAGCATTTCTTTCTCGGCCGTTGTCTTTTGCACGGTTTACCACCGCGTCTCTTCTTCGTTACGCGACCCTTAACAGTGCTTCTTTTTTGTACCGCGACACGTCCACTTGCAGGGCCCATTAGCGAATGTATACTCCTTTTTCCGGGCACGGTTTTATATCCTGAGCCACTCATGAGTAGATCGATCTTCTCACCAGCTTCGCGTTTCAAGTTTCCACCTGACTCTGCGAGTTGCTCGCGTACAGATGCCCCGAACGGTCTTTTGTATCTGGTTACATCTTCGATAACGTTTATCCCTGCCCGTAGTGCTTCTTTTCCTATGGCGCGTGCTCCCATTTTTAGAAGTGGTAGAGCTCTCCGGAAGAGACCCCCCAGAAAACTTCCGATTCCGTGTCCCCGTTGATACGGTGCTCCTACATAGACGCCGTGCAGACCGCGGGCTCCACCGCCCCCAGCCTGACACTCGTAATATGCATAATAATGGGACATCGTTGTCTTGAAAGTTACCCAATGCGCTTAAAATGTAACGTGACGGTCAGTGTTCCGTACTCGAATGCTACCGGTTTACCGAGATGGTCTCTTATATCGATGGCGACCACTCGAAAATGATTATTCATAATCGGTAAATAGTTCGCGGGCGAAAAGTATTTCACACAGGTTGAGCCGTATGTATAACGGGCTGTATCTAAATTAACGATTCGCAATAGTGGTGCCTGCACATCTCCCACGGTGTATGGTACGCAGATATCCGTGTATATGAAGAGTTGATCCGGCAGGGCTCTGCTGAGGCAGGCTGGTCTCGCCCCGCTGGTCGTCTGGCCTGCTGGTATATGATGCACCATGGAAAACGTCAGAGGCTCATCAACTCCTGCTTGTGCGTCGAGGCCTAATACACGGGCAATCTTATCCGGTAAAATAACGCTTCCGGCTTGCGTTTTTCCTTTACACTCTTCAATTGTTGGAATTTCAACGGAAACGTGTCCAATCGCTGAGCGAGATTCGACGAATCTTACGCCTTGTTTTTTGAACCGGGGTATGTTATTCAGCTCCCACATGAGTTGACCGTGTGTTTGGTATACACCGTGCGGTATGTTAACAGTGACCTTTCGCGCGTTCACATCATCGATTTTATCCCCGCATGGCTTCCAGAGTATATTACAATCTCCCCGTAGTAAATGCGTGATGGTGTAAGGAATGTGAATTTCGGTAAGACCCACAACCCATGTGCCATGTAAAGAAATTTCACGTGGCAGTTGTGTTGTAAAATTCGTCGTCGTGTTATCGGGGAAATACTTCATACTACTATTACTCGGTAGTACGATGAAAAAGTTTTCAGCCTCCATACCGCGGGAGGCGTGTTAGGAACGGTGTTTTATAGACCGATGTTTCGTACGCTGGATGCGGGTATCCAGGAGTTAAATTTCGCTGGGTAGCCTAACCAGCTAACGTAGACTTCTTTCCGTGCACCGCGACCTCGGGTTTTTATAACACGCTCGATTTTGAACTCCTTGTCTTCCTCTAGACGTTCAGCGTTGACTTCTGTTAACTCTTGGGTGTAGAAAAATCCATCTATCGCTTCCCCGTGAAGATCGTGCAATTCATAGATCGTGATAGTCTGACGCTTGAGAACCCGCGAGACTTTAAATATTTCGGTGCTCCAATTTTTCTCGTAACCCTTTTCGAATGTGCCCTTAGTCCTACTGATGCGTACATAATCACCGCATTTGTATTTATGGCGGCTGCGACGCTTCTTACCATCGCGGACCGTGTTGTTTTTCTCTGTGTTTTCGTAGGCTATCTACGCATTGTACAGTGTTACAGCAGCGGGTTCCACCTTTATCGTTGAGTGTCTTGCATGGTTATACGCGTAGACGAATTGCTGGAGTACATCGATGTAACGGTGTGTATTGCGTCCGGGTTCGGTAGACCCTCGTGAAATTCGATTCGACAGTGCCCTCTCGACAGCCATCGTAAGCGGCACACGTATCTGCATCCAGAGTATCGCCGTAATAGAAGAGGACCCGATCGAACATTACGTTACTCATTACCCCAAGATGCCGTAGAAAACGTCTGATAAACACAGTTTTACCGCATCCCGTGGGACCGCATATTAACGACGTCCACGGGTGCTTCCACGGGACATCCATTCGCGCGAAACAGAAAATATACCCGCGTGTAAAAAGTACTTTTCCCCTCTGGTTACGGGGTAAGGATGATGGGGGAAACACTGGACCATCAGCTTTTATACTCCTCCAGCGCGAGTATACCGTGATTACAGACTGTGTGTAACCGCTCCCACACCATCGTCGTTAGCAGTACGAATCAGAAGCTTATTGGCTGGATCAAAAATGCGTTGCATAGGCTTTTTTTTCATAAGACTGGTTTTTTATTAAGTACACAATGCTGTTACATTTCTTAAAAACTATATTACATACGATGATTTTCATTCACTCCTTAAACCCGAAGGGGTACGATAACCTGCAGCTCACAAATCGACGCTTGTGGCACACAATGCTGCATGTTTTACGCTCTGTAACCGTGACCACATCGTGTAACGCAGTGCGTCGAATCGCTTTAAAATTTAAATTTATCGCTGCGTCGTTCAAATGTGGTAGCGAGGTCCCTATCAGCCGCTTGATAGATTCAAAATTTACATACTGAGCGTTTTCGTAATTTAGCGTTAAGCCCTTTACCTTACAACACTGGGTCACGATTTCGTCAGGCTTTTCTTCGGTGACAACGTTATACCCATAAAATTTTGGTCGACCCGATACAAACGATTCAATGTATGCTGTTTCTCCGTAACATTCGAGCTCATTTGTCATGTTACCCAGAAAATCGCCGAGGGGTGGTAGCCACTCGCCTGTACACGTTGCGAAAATGACTGAATCTGTGTCGTAATAGAGAACACGACGGTCAAGTTTTTCCAGATATTTATACAATTCTAAACGCGCTTGAGCCGTTGTGTACGCTGCTATAACAACATTAGATTGCTTGCTCTGGGGGACCGCGTCATCCACATATGACCATGTAACATACATCATACTATCGTTCACGGGTAATACAGCGGTAACTTCCTTTTCGGCGTCTGTTACAAGTTTGAGTAGTGCTTCCCGCGTATTGATTATTTCCGTTTGCGGTAAATTATCGCGCTGCCCCATTTTTCCCCAAAGCGTGTTTAGCGCTAGTTTTGCTGTATCGCGAAGACCAGGTTTCTTTACTATCTTCGAGGGTTCTAGTTTTATCCCCTCGACTCGCTCGTACTCTGTTATATATTTATTGCGCGCGGCTTCATCTACACAATACAAAGGCCAACCGCTTGCCTCCTGCTTAATTTTCAAAAATTTGTTCACGTAACCTGCAAAGAGACCCCCATCCCTAGTGGTTTCGTCGTATTTGGTTATTTTATACGACCAAATTACATGGATTTTCATCATAATATAACCCATATCCAGGGCCTTTCTAACCTCCTCAATCACCCAGGTACCCGTGAACGCTCTATCCTCGACCTTTTCGTGGTTACATCGTTGCTGGGCCATTTGTTCTGCGTACCTTCGGCAAAGTGCGAAAAGAAGTTTTCCACGCAAACGCACCGGTAAAACGGGGCGGAAAAGATTTTGCGGGGGCAGGATGGTGCACTTTATCATGCCATGGAGACCTGCTCCGAGTAGATCACCGGGTGTCGAATTTTCGAACAACTTGTCACACTCGCTGCCTGTATATATCTCGGAGTGTCCTACGGGAAATCATCCTGTTTTACATATATATGAGTACAACGAGGAGATGTCTATGTATGAGATCTTCTCGTTCGGGGCAGCGTCATACGCAGTGACTGTGTTTCCCGTACGTCCAACGTAAAATCCGTCGCGAGGGTTTAAAACCTGGAGCGAGAGTCGCGGATGCGTCTTTACAAATTCACGCAAAGCGGGGATATTCTTTTTCATTATCGTGAAATCGCATTCCCAGATTTCGCGAATGATATAGACACCGTACGAGCAAATTTTTTTGGACACAGCTAGCCTCCTCTCGTATTGGGCCTCCAGACTGCACATACCGTAACTAGCCTCTCTAGTGCGATTGGTTTTAAAGCATTTCGGACACCCGTGCCAGTAACAACCATGAAATTGGAATACGTATTTGCCGTCCTCGTTCTCTAAATAACCATCGACTGTGTGCCCTTCAGGTAAACGGTACTCACGCCCGCTTCCAGCGTGGACTATTGCCTGGTGGAACTGTGAGTGTTCAAGCCAGAAAAGCCATTCGAGAGCCACCCGTGAATACTGACCGCCGAGTGTGTACCCCTGTGACGGTATAAGGCCCACCATGTTGGGTTTTTAAAAATTACGCCGGAAAACTTTAGAGCAGGCCGAGGCTATTGTTATCGCTTCGGTGAAGGGGCATACACCGCCGGCTTCGAGAAAAATCCCCCGAAACCGTCGACATGCACGTCTGAGAATATCTACATCTTTAAGACAATATGAAACGATTTCTTTTTTAAAATCGAACTCTCTTCCACTCTTGATCTCCTCATCGTACCATTCGAGGAAGTCTTTACGTTCTTTGGTTGACATTGAATCCGGTGCGTAATCCTCGATGGGTGGCAAAGGGCCTATATATTCCTGCGTATCTACACGGTTGAACATGTGTGGAAAATGCCCTTTAGATACTTCCTCCTCGAACCCGAATGTTTTCGGTAACGCGCTCAGACGCATTTGAAAATAATTTAAACTATCGATAAACACAGTCTTCCCCACGCGCATACACATAATCGAGGTTCCTGTGAGCAAAACGTTGGGCTTCTTTACCGTTCCAATACCGTGTTCTATAAGATAGCGTAAAATGAACTGCGCATCGAACCCCTTTGCATTGTGGGCTATACAGATAATCTGTTTGAATTCTGTTTTATCACGGGTTGCTAAATCAACTAAAGAGGCCACGGGGTCTTTCCGGAAAACATACGTGTGTACCCCGCACCATTGACAGTGTGGTGTCTGCCCATCGACGCTGTCGTGTTCCTTCAAACAGAACTCGCATACCTGTTGAGTAGTGGTAATAGGCCGGTTCTAACCCAGGGATCTCAGGGGGGAGCGGGGCGGGGGAGTCGAGCGCGGGGAAGCCGGGGTATGCATGGCGGAGGGGGGGGGGGGGGGTCCTGCATGCGGCAGCTGAGTGCGGGGTTCCGGCGGAGGGAAAGGGGAGGGATGTTAGAGAGTGGGGAGGCTAGTTTTTGGTGACGATGTCTTCCCGGCGATAGCTGGACCCGCGGGCGAGAGGGGAGAAGGGAGAGGGTTAATGAAACATACACTTTTTGTTATTATAACAGTCACTTTTTATTTTTAATTGTGTGTGTGTGTGTGTGTGTGTGTGTGTGTGTGTGTGTGTGTGTGTGTGTGTGTGTGTTCGCACATGCGTTACAAAACGAGTCTCTATTCACAACCCGTGTCACCAAACTGAAACAAACAAGAAAAAACATTCTTTTATTGTTAAGACTTTTTTTTTAATATTTTTTTATATTTTTTACATAAACTTATTTCATTCTTATGATTCAATTCACAACACTCACAATGATTTTTGATCCCGTGCATCTTAAACACGCGGATTTCGGCATCACTTGGAATAAAGGCTCTCTGCAGTCCTTGCAATATTTGCCCTCAATGAATTTTAGTATTTCCACGGTGTGGACGCGGACCTCACGCATTTCCGTAAAAACGCCTCTTGCATTGACGAAACACGATATGCAAAGCGAAATATCCATGTGCACGCCTTCATAAAACAGATGGTGCACGCAAACTTTGTCCATATCGTTGAAACTATTTACGGCCACTCTATTTAAATAGCGTTCGGAGTATTCATAGTGTTCACCATCATCACTATCACTCGCATAATCCGAGTCATCCGAGATTACTTGATCGTCGTTGTCGTCATGGTTGGCGTTGTCGACATCATCATCATCTTCATCGTCAGCGTCGTCGTCGACGTCGTCCTCAATGGCGATAACCTCAGGCTCTTCATCTTCAATGGCGATGACCTCAGGCTCTTCATCTTCAATAACGATGACCTCGGGCTCATCATCATCGTCCGGTTCGGCAACTCCATTATTGACGTCCATGCGGCGTTCACTACCGTCATTGATTTCAACGACGTCACTATCATAATAGTGATATTCAGCTAAATATACATCGTCAACCACGATCATTTCGTCTTCACTATCCGAAATCACGATTTCTTGAGCCATTTTTAATCTTTCTCACGCTATCTTGTCGATGTCCAGTCAAAAGTGCACTCTCCGGAGGTTCGAGACTATACTGATGAAAACTGCTGCCCCAAATGCCCTTTTTTGGGGAAGTGCATATTTTCGAATCCCTATAGGCTTTTTTCTAGTATGGTGGGGGTGCCTATCTGCTGTTCGATTTTTTTTTAACATAGTTTTAGTACGAGAGATGGAAAGCGCTTTCACACTTGAACATAGGCGAAATACGACAAAAAAAAACGTTGTCTCTTAAGAAGTTACGTAGAGGGCTAAGAAAAGGTGCATGAATGTATCCAGATGTTCTTCTTTTTTCAACTATCTGGACGGAGGCTCATGTCCAAGACACTGTTATACAGTGCAACGTTTCAACCACCTCGTCCGAAAGTCTCAAATTTTACGACTCTTTTTTTTCTTACGTCGAGCGCCAGGGACCGTCACACCCTATCGCTTCGCATGTGCAACTCAAGCCTCATCATTCAATAGGTCCACACTTGAAAACTCATAAAATTTTACGACTGCATGCGACGATGACAGTGATCCGGGGAAAAAATTGCATTTCCATGTTACAGGGCTTTAGTTTTTCATCTCTGAATGACAATATATACAGAGAGTGCAACGTCAAACCTTGATGCCGACACTTGAGATCATGCAGGTCTGGACAAGTTAGCCCCATGGTTAAGGATTTTTTCTTCGTTAACACCACTCTCCAAGCTATTAGATTTTTTTATTGCTCCGCTTTTCAGAGCATATATGATAACGAGGTGTTTATTTTGAAAAACTATAAACTTTCGGAGATCTATGGATAAAGTTTGTCATACTCATTTCAGTTCAACGGAATTGAATCTATCGAATATTGGATTCTCAATAACTATAGGTCCAATTAAAAAAAAAATGTGCTTCAAAAACAATTTATCCGTCAATATGTATACCATCAAAGAAGACATTGCTCCGATACGCGTGGCTCAACATATGAAGAAGAAAAGCATGTCAATTTGCGACAAGATACCGAGGATAACAATGTATGACATTTCACATAGATCAAGAACCGGCCAAGCCTTGTGAGCGCAGGACTAAACAGAGACAGCCATCAAAAATATATATATATATACCATCGGTGCGTGAAGTTAACATAATTACTATATCGTTATATGTGCTAGACGAATCAAGCAACAATCCATTATTTCGCAGGTGTCGGCATTACTTTAGATCAAAGGATAAACTCACGTGAGATCGATTGTGGAACACTAAAGCACTGCCACATCCGACAGACAATGAATACCAATAAGTGGCTCCAAATCATCAACTCCAGTCGGAAAGCACGACATTCATTCATTTAAAATGCCTATTTGGAGTGTTTTTGACTAATGATAGAGAGAAGATGAGAGTGTGCAAATCCTGATGAGAAGAACGTAGCAAAGGATATGTATCAATATCATGAAGTATTTAGTATTGATAACCACATGTGCTTTTCATATGACGAATCGCTATCATAGTATCAATCACAGCGCTGATTCCATATCATGGTTTGTGGCAGAACTGGAAAAACTAGTGCTGTGCATAAAATACCTTTTCAACGAAAATTAATGCTCATCATGAGGTAATTCTTATCCGTTCACGCTATGGCAATAATTGTGTATTCAATCATCATCAACCAATAGAGGTAGAAGTTGAATTACTCAAGATACAATGGCGTATGCCCCACATAGTATTAGATGAGATCAATAAATTATCACTACTTCGAACATTGAAAAGTGGGCGATACTTGAATATGAGTTTTCGCTCCTGGGATCTATACGACTGTCCACCGCTTCAAAGCACAGCGAAGCATTCATGGACCGTAAAAGCTGCCTCCCAACTAGAGAAACCAAAATATGTAATTGGTGCGGCGCAGCCTGGTAAAAAAGATAATCTATGGCAAAGGACATTATATTATTCACCGACTGCAAACTCACAAGTACTAAACTTTATCTCAAGTCAGCATTCTGTTCTAAAGATGACTCAAATTTGGACTTCAAAAAAGTTTCGGCATTTTGTTCACTATGTACTCTCAATTTCGTAAATATCATTATGACTGAAATAGTGATCGTTCTTTATTAACCATCGCCAAGTCTTAATGTAACTGCCCTCCCGCGGATGATGATTGGTCGCATCAAAACGAGCCTGTAAAAAATTGCTGCCGTAGATGTGTGAATAGAGTTCGAATGCAAAGAAGATTCACCTTCGAAGACAGCGGCATATTAATTTAATCTTACACGATCGCGTTGTTGAATATTGTCCATTGACCGATATTATTCGTAAAATTGTATAGATCAGCAAAATTCCGAGAGATGCGAAGCATCATGGTTGATTCGCAATCGTCATTGTCTAAAGTGGACCTATGGAAACGTTCCATACAGCGTGACTGAAGTTCTAATAACAGCTGCAGTTGAAGGTTGAACGGAAGACGACATGTGTCCAATCGTATATGTTAAGGGTCATGAAAAACGAAAATGGCTAGCTGATACACTAAATATGAAGAATGGGCTATTAATTGAGTCGTTGAATATAGACTTTGACGATATGGATGTCTCAAGTAAATTAGATGGAAGTTCTACTCTACTATGTAGAAAGCATACAAACAATTGTGCCTTACAAAATGTATTTAAACTCATTAAATGGTGGCTGAATCATAAAGATTCGTGCAAATAAAAGAAATGTAACATTATGTACTTATTATTCTTCTCACCCCGTACTCAGTTATGCCAGCGTAATCTGATATCGGATTGTGCAACTGAATACAATATTACTTTCGAATGTGAAACTCTATTTTTTGTATGGCATTTGATGGAAAATAAATTAATATAATCGCTTAACGATGATTGAATACATTCATCGGTATACGTTCGATAGATGTTCGTGAGCCGATTGTTGGAATTTTGCGAAGCATTTGAAAGTTTTCGACAGTCGTTCGTGAGGCGTTCCAGAGCCTTCCGAAGAGATGAGCTGTTCGAAGACATTCAAGAGACGTTCGCAAACATTCATAACACGTTGAAAACATGTATGAGGGGTTCAAAGAGTATCAAAAGACTTTCTACGACTTTCATGAGACGTCTGAAGCGTTCGTGCGACGTTCAAGAGACTTTCGATGGCATTCATAATACGTTTGAAGACATTCATGAGGGGTTCGAAGACGCTTCAGAGACTTTCAAAGACATTCACGAGGGGTTCGAAGACGTTCAAGAGACTTTCGACGGCATTCACAATACGTTTGAAGACATTCATGAGGGGTTCGAAGACGCTTAAGAGACTTTCAAAGACATTTACAAGAGGTGCGAAGACGTTCATACATTTTCGAAGACATTCAAGAGATCTTTGACAATATTCATAATACGTTTGAAGACATCGACAAGGGGTTCGACGACGTTTCAGAGACTTTCAAAGACATTCACAAGGGGTTTGAAGACGTTCAAGAAACTTTCGAATACGTTCAAGAGACTTTCGACGACATTCATGATACGTTTGAATACATTCATGAGGGGTTCGAAGACGCTTGAGAGACTTTCAAAGACATTCACGAGGGGTTTGAAGACGTTCAAGAGACTTTGGACGGCATTCATAATACGTTTGAGGACATTTATGAGGGGTTCGAAGATGCTTAAGAGACTTTCAAAGACATTCACAAGAGGTGCGAAGACGTTCAGACATTTTCGAAGACATTCAAGAGATCTTTGACAATATTCATAATATGTTTGAAGACATCGACAAGGGGTTCGACGACGTTTTAGAGACTTTCAAAGACATTCACAAGGGGTTCGAAGACGTTCAAGAGACTTTCGACGGCATTCATAATATGTTTGAAGACATCGACAAAGGGTTCGACGACGTTTTAGAGACTTTCAAAGAAATTCACAAGGGGTTCGAAGACGCTTGAGAGACTTTCAAAGACATTCACAAGAGGTGCGAAGACGTTCAGAGATTTTCGAAGACATTCAAGAGATCTTTGACAATATTTATAATACGTTTGAAGACATCGACGAGGGGTTCGACGACGTCTTAGAGACTTTCAAAGACATTCACGAGGGGTTTGAAGACGTTCAAGAAACGTTCGAATACGTTCTGGAGACTTTCGGCGGCATTCATAATACGATTGAAGACATTCATGAGGGGGCACGAAGACGCTTGAGAGACTTTCAAAGACATTCACGAGGGGTTCGAAGACGTTCAAGAGACTTTCGACGACATTCACAGTACGTTTGAAGACACTCATGAGGGATTCGAAGACGCTTAAGAGACTTTCAAAGACATACGCGAGAGCATTGAAGACGTTCAAGAGGCTTTCGAAGACGTTTAGAGATCTTCGATGACATTCATAATACGATTTTCGGCGACATCCATAAATCGAACACTTTCATGACGCTTGCGTTTCGTTGGAATTGTTTGGGTTTGTTGAACGTTGAAATTGTTGGGTTTGAGAAACGAAGTTTCGTTGGAATTGTTTCGTGCGCACCCAAACAAACCCAAACAATTCCAACGAAACTTAGTTTCCCAAACCCAACAATTCCAACGTTCAACAAACCCAAACAATTCCAACGAAACGCAAGCGTCATGAAAGTGTTCGATTTATGGATGTCGCCGAAAATCGTATTATGAATGTCATCGAAGATCTCTAAACGTCTTCGAAAGCCTCTTGAACGTCTTCAAAGCTCTCGCGAATGTCTTTGAAAGTCTCTTAAGCGTCTTCGAATCCTTCATGAGTGTCTTCAAACGTACGGTGAATGTCGTCGAAAGTCTCTTGAACGTCTTCGAACCCCTCGTGAATGTCTTTGAAAGTCTTTCCAGCGTCTTCGTGCCCCCTCATGAATGTCTTCAATCGTATTATGAATGCCGTCGAAAGTCTCCAGAACGTATTCGAACGTTTCTTGAACGTCTTCAAACCCCTCGTGAATGTCTTTGAAAGTCTCTAAGACGTCGTCGAACCCCTCGTCGATGTCTTCAAACGTATTATAAATATTGTCAAAGATCTCTTGAATGTCTTCGAAAATCTCTGAACGTCTTCGCACCTCTTGTGAATGTCTTTGGAAGTCTCTCAAGCGTCTTCGAACCCCTTATGAATGTCTTCAAACGTATTATGAATGTCGTCAAAAGTCTCCAGAACGTATTCGAACGTTTCTTGAACGTCTTCAAACCCCTCGTGAATTTCTTCGAAAGTCTCTAAAACGTCGCCGAACCCCTCGTCGATGTCTTCAAAGGTATTATGAATATTGTCAACGATCTCTTGAATGTCTTCGAAAATCTCTGAACGTCTTCGCACCTCTTGTGATGTCTTTGAAAGTCTCTCAAGCGTCTTCGAACCCCTCATGAATGTCTTCAAACCTATTATGAATGTCGTCAAAAGTCTCCAGAATGTATTCGAACGTTTCTTGAACGTCTTCAAACCCCTCGTGAATGTCTTCGAAAGTCTCTAAAACGTCACCGAACCCCTCGTCGATGTCTTCAAACGTATTATGAATATTGTCAAAGATCTCTTGAATGTCTTCGAAAATCTCTGAACGTCTTCGCACCTCTTGTGAATGTCTTTGAAAGTCTCTTAAGAATCTTTGAACCCCTCATGAATGTCTTCAAACGTATTATGAATGCCGTCGAAAGTCTCTTGAACGTCTTCGAACCCCTTGTGAATGTCTTTGAAAGTCTCTAAAACGTCGTCGAACCCCTTGTCGATGTCTTCAAACATATTATGAATATTGTCAAAGATCTCTTGAATGTCTTCGAAGATGTCTGAACGTCTTCGCACCTCTTGTGAATGTCTTTGAAAGTCTCTTAAGCATCTTCGAACCCCTCATAAATGTCCTCAAACGTATTATGAATGCCGTCCAAAGTCTCTTGAACGTCTTCAAACCCCTCGTGAATGTCTTTGAAAGTCTCTCAAGTGTCTGCGAACCCCTCATGAATGTATTCAAACGTATCATGAATGTCGTCGAAAGTCTCCTGAACGTATTCGAAAGTTTCTTGAACGTCTTCAAACCCCTTGTGAATGTCTTTGAAAGTCTCTGAAACGTCGTCGAACCCCTTGTCGATGTCTTCAAACGTATTATGAATATTGTCAAAGATCTCTTGAATGTCTTCGAAAATGCATGAACGTCTTCGCACCTCTTGTGAATGTCTTTGAAAGTCTCTTAAGCGTCTTCGAACCCCTCGTGAATGTCTTTGAAAGTCTCCGAAGCGTCTTCGAACCCCTCATGAATGTCTTCAAACGTATTATGAATGCCATCGAAAGTCTCTTGAACGTCTCACGAACGCTTCAGACGTCTCATGAACGTCGTAGAAAGGCTTTTGATACTCTTTGAACCCCTCATACATGTTTTCAACGTGCTATGAATGTTTGCGAACGTCTCTTGAATGTCTTCGAACATCTCATGAATGTCTTCGGAAGGCTCTGGAACGCCTCACGAACGACTGTCGAAAACTTTCAAATGCTTCGCAAAATTCCAACAATCGGCTCACGAACATCTATCGAACGTATACCGATGAATGTATTCAATCATCGTTAAGCGATTATATTAATTTATTTTCCATCAAATTCGATACAAAAAATAGAGTTTCACATTCGAAAGTAATATTGTATTCAGTTGCACAATCCGATATCAGATTACGCTGGCATAACTGAGTACGGGGTGACAAGAATAATAAGTACATAATGTTACATTTCTTTTATTTGCACGAATCTCTATGATTCAGCCACCATTTAATGAGTTTAAATACATTTTGTAAGGCACAATTGTTTGTATGCTTTCCACATAGTAGAGTAGAACTTCCATCTAATTTACTTGAGACATCCATATCGTCAAAGTCTATATTCAACGACTCTATTAATAGCCCATTCTTCATATTTAGTGTATCAGCTAGCCATTTTCGTTTTTCATGACCCTTAACATATACGATTGGACACATGTCGTCTTCCGTTCAACCTTCAAATGCAGCTGTTATTAGACCTTCAGTCACGCTGTATGGACCGTTTCCATAGGTCCACTTTAGACAATGACGATTGCGAATCAACCATGATGCTTCGCATCTCTCGGAATTTTGCTGATTTATACAATTTTACGAATAATATCGGTCAATGGACAATATTCAACAACGCGATCGTGTAAGATTAAATCAATATGCAGCTGTATTCGAAGGTGAATCTTCTTTGCATTCGAACTCTATTCACACATCTACGGCAGCAATTTTTTACAGGCTCGTTTTGATGCGACCAATCATCATCCGCGGGAGGGCAGTTACATTAAGACTTGGCGATGGTTAATAAAGAACGATCACTATTTCAGTCATAATGATATTTACGAAATCGAGAGTACATATTGAACAAAATGGCGAAACTTTTTTGAAGTCCAAATTTGAGTCATCTTTAGAACAGAATGCTGACTTGAGATAAAGTTTAGTACTTGTGAGTTTGCAGTCGGTGAATAATATAATGTCCTTTGCCATAGATTATCTTTTTTACCAGGCTGCGCCGCACCAATTACATATTTTGGTTTCTCTAGTTGGGAGGCAGCTTTTACGGTCCATGAATGCTTCGTTGTGCTTTGAAGCGGTGGACAGTCGTATAGATCCCAGGAGCGAAAACTCATATTCAAGTATCGCCCACTTTCCAATGTTCGAAGTAGTGATAATTTATTGATCTCATCCAATACTATGTGGGGCATACGCCATTGTATCTTGAGTAATTCAACTTCTACCTCTATTGGTTGATGATGATTGAATACACAATTATTGCCATAGCGTGAACGGATAAGAATTACCTCATGATGAGCATTAATTTTCGTTGAAAAGGTATTTTATGCACAGCACTAGTTTTTCCAGTTCTGCCACAAACCATGATATGGAATCAGCGCTGTGATTGATACTATGATAGCGATTCGTCATATGAAAAGCACATGTGGTTATCAATACTAAATACTTCATGATATTGATACATATCCTTTGCTACGTTCTTCTCATCAGTCTTTGCACACTCTCATCTTCTCTCTATCATTAGTCAAAAACACTCCAAATAGGCATTTTAAATGAATGAATGTCGTGCTTTCCGACTGGAGTTGATGATTTGGAGCCACTTATTGGTATTCATTGTCTGTCGGATGTGGCAGTGCTTTAGTGTTCCACAATCGATCTCATGTGAGTTTATCCTTTGATCTAAAGTAATGCCGACACCTGCGAAAGAATGGATTGTTGTTTGATTCGTCTAGCACATATAACGATATAGTAATTATGTTAACTTCACGCACCGATGGTATATATATATATTTTTGATGGCTGTCTCTGTTTAGTCCTGCGCTCACAAGGCTTGGCAGGTTCTTGATCTATGTGAAATGCCATACATTGTTATCCTCGGTATCTTGTAGCAAATTGACATGCTTTTCTTCTTCATATGTTGAGCCACGCGTATCGGAGCAATGTCTTCTTTGATGGTATACATATTGACGGATAAATTGTTTTTGAAGCACAATTTTTTTTTTATTTGACCTATAGTTATTGAGAATCCAATATTCGATTGATTCAATACCGTTGAACTGAAACGAGTATGACAAACTTTATACACAGATCTCCGAAAGTTTATAGTTTTTCAAAATAAACACCTCGTTATCATATATGCTCTGAATAGCGGAGCAATAAAAAAAATCTAATAGCTTGGAGAGTGGTGTTAACGAAGAAAAAATCCTTAACCATGGGGCTAACTTGTCCAGACCTGCATGATTTCAAGTGTCGGCATCAAGGTTTAACGTTGCACTCTCTGTATATATTGTCATTCAGAGATAAAAAACTAAAGCCCTGTAAAATGGAAATGCAATTTTTTCCCCGGATCACTGTCATCGTCGCATGCTGTCGTAAAATTTTATGAGTTTTCAAGTGTGGACCTATGGAATGATGAGGCTTGAGTTGCACATGCGAAGCGATAGGGTATGACGGTCCCTGGCGCTCGACGTAAGAAAAAAAAGAGTCGTAAAATTTGAGACTTTCGGACGAGGTGGTTGAAACGTTGCACTGTATAACAGTGTCTTGGACATGAGCCTCCGTCCAGATAGTTGAAAAAAGAAGAACATCTGGATACATTCATGCACCTTTTCTTAGCCCTCTACGTAACTTCTTAAGAGACAGCGTTTTTTTTTTGTCGTATTTCGCCTATGTTCAAGTGTGAAAGCGCTTTCCATCTCTCGTACTAAAACTATGTTAAAAAAAAAATCGAACAGCAGATAGGCACCCCCACCATACTAGAAAAAAACCTATAGGGATTCGAAAATATGCACTTCCCCAAAAAAGGGCATTTGGGGCAGCAGTTTTCATCATTATAGTCTCGAACCTCCGGAGAGTGCACTTTTGACTGGGATGACTCGGATTATGCGAGTGATAGTGATGATGGTGAACACTATGAATACTCCGAACGCTATTTAAATAGAGTGGCCGTAAATAGTTTCAACGATATGGACAAAGTTTGCGTGCACCATCTGTTTTATGAAGGCGTGCACATGGATATTTCGCTTTGCATATCGTGTTTCGTCAATGCAAGAGGCGTTTTTACGGAAATGCGTGAGGTCCGCGTCCACACCGTGGAAATACTAAAATTCATTGAGGGCAAATATTGCAAGGACTGCAGAGAGCCTTTATTCCAAGTGATGCCGAAATCCGCGTGTTTAAGATGCACGGGATCAAAAATCATTGTGAGTGTTGTGAATTGAATCATAAGAATGAAATAAGTTTATGTAAAAAATATAAAAAAAATATTTAAAAAAAAAGTCTTAACAATAAATGAATGTTTTTTCTTGTTTGTTTCAGTTTGGTGACACGGGTTATGAATAGAGACTCGTTTTGTAACGCATGTGCGAACACACACACACACACACACACACACACACACACACAATTAAAAATAAAAAGTGATTGTTATAATAACAAAAAGTGTATGTTTCATTAACCCTCTCCCTTCTCCCCTCTCGCCCGCGGGTCCAGCTATCGCCGGGAAGACATCGTCACCAAAAACTAGCCTCCCCGCTCTCTAACATCCCTCCCCTTTCCCTTCGCCGGAACCCCGCACTCGGCTGCCGCATGCAGGATCCCCCCCCCCCCCCCCGCCGCCATGCATACCGCGGCTTCCCCGCGCTCGACTCCCCCGCCCCGCTCCCCCCTGAGATCCCTGGGTTAGATTCGGCCTATTACCACTACTCTGTTGTGCCACACAAAGGGTAACGATATGCTCTTGACCGTCTGCTCCACCACTTCGAAAGTCAGCATCCTGGCGGGTTTCAAAATCGTAAAATATTAAAAGCACACCAGGACGCCCACCAACTTCTATGGGTTCGCGAGGTGGTAACGGTTGCACAAAACATTGCTCGTTGAAACCATGCAGAGCTTTACACGTCCGGCAATAGGTCTTTCCGCATCGATGTGTCCCACTAGTTGAATCTGCAACTTGCCAGCAGGTTGCACATATACGTACCGCTTCACAGGTCGTCTTTTGAATTGCGTTACCACCCCTACGATATTTAACTGCGATATGGTTTTGGAAACATACAGGACCTCGGAATTGTCTCCCGCATTCGTCACAACCCATAGTTATTTCAACCGCTGTAGCTCCTTCGGTATAATTAATAGGGCATGCAGGTGTAGAAAAACACCGAGGACAAACGCTCTTACATTTATGAGCAGTTTTCATTCTGTAACCCTTGTTACACGCTACGCAATAAAAACGAGAAGTCGAAGCCCCTAAGAGGTTCACAATTACGGCGTAATGATTTCGCGTCTCGATATAGGCAATATGTAAAACTGCAGTAGGGTCAATGTCAAGACAACTGCGTCCATCGAAAATCGGGCGGTGCGCCACTTCCGTATTCGGCATAATTAAAAACAATAATTGCTATACCTCTCGTTTTGTAGTACTCCTGAAATAACTGGAGCTCGGGTATACCGCACCCTGCATCGGGTACGGTAACCCCTGCGGCTACAACCAACTCGTGAGCCCTCGCACGTTGCAGCCTAGATTTTTCATTCCGTATATTATCCCATATTCTTTTAGACTCTCTATTTTTACACCGTTCGTAAACGTTATGGGCTTCTGCGACAACTAAACTTCTAGGGAGACATAGCGAATCGACGTTTGAAATCTCGATTATCGACCTCTTCCGCAGCACCAGAGCACTAAGACTTTGATCATCGCCACGACCCAGAGGAACTTTTATATATGCAATGTTAAAGTATAGCGACTTAGCAGCGCCTAATATACGCTTACTCTGATTTACGCTCTCTATTAGGCCCCAGAGATCGGTGAAGTTGAACCGTGCTACAGGCAGTACAGATTGCCCCGCAGCACCCATCTCCATTGATTGAGATGTGAACGAAACGCCAAGCAGGTCCGCTGGGTCACGGTTTGCAATGAAATATGCATGCATCTCACGTAACGCGTCATTGCACCAAACTACGGGGTTCACGTTTAACGGTGGGGGTCGCAGTCTTACACGTGTCTGTCTACAACTAGTACGGAAGCGTTCATAAAAGCGATCATGTTGAGATTCTACGATAAACCGTTTGCCCGGTGGACCAATTTCGTTATCATCTTGAATCGCCGCCGTTTCATAACCGCGAACGTCATTTTGTTCCGCGCTAGACTCGATTTCGGAGCACCCGCTGGTACTGGGCCCCGCTATCTCAATTATTTTTCTCCTCTTGCTACCACAGCCTACCTGACAACACTGGTCTTCACGGTTGTTTTGTACACCTAACCAGTTAGAACTTTTTGGGTCATCGCAAAACATACGCTTGGTCGATACGGCGATGGTTGAGGCCTCCTCTACGGTCCCATCCAAAGCTGGACCCTGCGATGCTACCGTTGCCTGGAGGAGTGTCGCCCCATTGGATGATCCGGCGAGGTTCCATCTAAGCGATTCGGCTATGATTATTCAATGACCGGGGCATGTGTCGTTTCGGGTGATCCGTTTTCGCTCTCGAATACACGCGCTATAATTTCATCTCCTCCAGAAACCACCACCAAGATTTATCTCGTGAACAACCGAGCGACGTGTGCGAGTGCGAGATTTGGAGAGAGATAGTTTCAAAATATACTAACCATTAGCCATCTCATTCTGCGTGTAGGGTTGAATGTCCAGAGGAATTGCACTCGCCCCTTCGTGTTCCCACCAATATATGCCGTTTATAATGTTTGGATCGGCCATACTTTCTTCTTCGAGTTCTTCCACCCGTACTTCTCCTTCTAAAGCCATAGGACTTCGACTCTCGTCCTCCCCCTCAGATATCTCCTCATCGCTGCTACAGCGGAATTGTAAATATGCTGCAGAAATGTGACTTTATTACAAGCACTGTCTTATCACCGAGTTTGGATGGAGCGACGATGTATGTTAATACTCACGATCATTGGCGGCTGCAGAATCTAAAAGTGCTGCGATTTCGGGTGTACACCGGTGTCTGGTTGACCCGCGTCGTAAAACGATATCCCGCGCTAACGATTCGGCATGTCGCGAGTTATTTAGTAAGCCATCCGTGAATAGTCTGCCGATAGCCCGTCTCGGCAGATTGTACAAAATTGTGGAAAGCTCACCCACAAGGTTTTCGTGATTAAAAGTCGCGATGTACGACATACGAGCGTCGTCATAAAACGTAGAAACAAAACGATTAGTATGACGCACTCTTTCCACTATGTCTCGTATGCACGTCAACAGTGCCACACGATCGTTTCTCCGGATTTCAACAATAGACAAATCAGCAATTTCGAAATTCGCTATCTTTTTACGAAAACTCAAACACTAGACTATGAAACCACACGCTTGTCAAACACGTATCTTTCACAGAGATGTCCGCAAACACTATCACTATCCGCGATGCATCTACGTCTAGATAAATTGGAACGTGGTCCAGCAACACCGGTAACGCCTATCGTGATAATATTCGAAGCGGCTCGATGCGGTCTTTTTATATTCAACACCCCTCCACTTTTTGGTGTAGGTGTTACTTGTTTATAAAAAACGGGGGCGTTGCTAACAGCTCTAGGGTCATGGTATTTTCGAGATACGAGGTATATATTCGAGACGCACAGGGGGATTGTTGTTAAAAACTAGCCGTAATATACAAATGTAAATGCGTCGAGAAAACTTTTTAACCTATCACTGGCTAAAACTGAAAGAAAATAGGAGATAGACAAGTGGTATTTTGGCGCATTATAAGTAGCTAATATATATTCTCCGTGGAGACTTTCTAATAATCGTAAATTACAGCTAAATTATGCTTTAGCAAACACCCACACTTCTACTGGACCATCACCGTTAAACCGTCCCCCCCTAAAAATGCAAGCATGAAAAGATCCGCACCCCCGACCTCGTACGCGTTGTGTGACACGGTCGAAATTTCTACCCGGAAGAATCAACTTTACGGTTTTATATACGACACCATTGTCTCAAAATTTCTCCAATACGTTGTGTCTCGAGTGAGACGCTGTAGTTCTATTTTCCAAGGGTCTGGCACGTGCACAACGCATTACCTGTGGCGCGAAGTTTCAACTCTAAGAATTGTAAATTAGCACAAGCGTCGAGGCGTTTATTTTACTACCACACCTTACCCTCATCAAACAGCAGGCTATGTGATAAATACTTCCTAAACCAGGAGGACAATTGGAATCCCTTGGTGTATATAGAGCGCATCGCTCGAAAATATACACACACCCGCAGTGACTCAGTTCTTGATCTTTTGTTCTTTATACAATACAGCGGTTTTAAAGCCATCGTAGAAAGTGGGGGCCGGAGATACACGTATTTTCGAGTAATATTGACAATAAACCTTCGTGCATATCCGGTGTACATTTAGAACGTTGATCCGCGGAGTCTTCATAGCAAAGTGCACCAACCGCGGGTTTGTGCACCTGTATAAATAATGAGTCATAGCTTCGCGCGGCTAGAAAATGTTATAGCCCTTTCCATGGTCCTATTTCCCCCCACCCAGAGATCTCCTTCCGTATAAAAACCCTTCCCCCGCTACCGTTCTCTTATCATAATCGCCCCCCACTTAAATCTTCGATCACCTTATAAACCGCTGTATCTTCGCTTTAAGCCACCATTTCGGCTCGTAATACCAGCTTAGAAGTGTGACACTGTCGAACTGGCCAACCGGCTGCAAAGAAAACTCTTTTTATTACGCGTATTCGGAAATACCGTTGAAAAATGACTCAACCCGTGTTAAATACGAATTTGCTACCGGTGCGATACCTCGAAGCGAAGGCAACGGAACCAGCCAAACAGAATCTCCCCGTGCTATTGTCAACGACGTACCCGCTTAATAATTCGGGTAGTAAAAAGATCACCGTGGGTTTCAGCCGCAGTACAACAACCATTTTGAACCCGTTGTAAAGCTGTCTGGTAATTATTCACATCATACGGTTATCTTCAACCAGAGTGAGTGGGTGGGATTTCAATCCCACTTAACCACGATTCGTCAATACTTCGCAACGAAACAAGCTGGTCCTACTCAGACCATACAACTCGGAATTATATGATTTCTTTCTCCACATCGTATGGAATGAAATCTATAACCATAGCCCTGGCAAATCAACCAACGTCTGCTGGGCCTGCCCCGGGTGCAGCGGTGCAGGGGGGACCCGTAATGCCTAAGAAACGGGAAAGTTCTCTCAACGCTATAGTCATGCAAAAACCGTCGTTTGATGGTCTTCTTAATATGATGACGTGTGTAGATGAACGGTTTCGACGACTGCAGCGATTCTCCGGCGATGTGACAAAATGTCTCTCGAATATAGCCATATCGTTACACACGCAAATACCTGGCCAACAATCAACAGGTTTCACCGATGCCGATGCTGAACGATACATTCTCGAGAATATTCATAAATTCAAAGACACCACCCGTTCAAGCTGCGTCAACTCTGTCTTCGCGGAGCATTATTTCGACATCGTCTTCTTCGAAATCGTCAGTATGTGCAAGAAAACCCTCCTGGCCGAATTACGAAACCTCGACTAAATGCTACGCATGGGATCAACGCTGCAATACAATTCGGGGTAGATTTCTGCATAAATTTTCCGAACGAAGCCTGAAAGTTTCGACTCTGGGAAGCCGATAACTTGACCACCAGACCTACAAAACCATCGACAACCAACACCCCTACGCAGCGAAGGAATCATCCGATGGGACCCAAATACGAGCAACGAGTGCTTCGTGTGCTAGACAACGGTGTGAACTATCCGCAGAGATCGAGAGAGAGTCGAACAGAATTAAGCGATAAACAAATGGACACTCTGAAAATCATTCTAGAATAGCTTGGTTTTTTAATTATTCGATACTTTATTCCATACTCTTATAAGTAATTAGTATGTGTAATTCTTCGCTTATAAGTTTCGTGTACACCTTCGACTATCACGTCCTCGAACCCGCCCGTTTTGTTAAGTAGACGCTCTTAGCATGTAACTATACTTTTAAAACCATGTAGTATTTTCGCTTCCCTGTAATAAAAAATATGCTTGTGCAGTCGCTTTTCCGCTCCATCGTTTGCCACCCTAGACACCTACTCGGATCCGCAACAAAACGCCGATAATAATAATGATAATATTAACGCGCTTAAGGGACAGGAGTTTGGTAAATAAAAACTTTGAAATATCGAGGTTTCGATCATTATTAGATTATATTCTGTATGATTACATTTTCTCGATCTTACGCCACCGGGTAAACCACCAACCCATCCTTCCAGTATCGCACGCCCCCGAGGATGATGCTCTGTGTTTTGCTCGACCGCGCTGTGTAGGCCCACCTACGCCGTGTCCCGATGTCCAACGAGGCCCATTCCGGTGGTGCATATACCCCGAAATCCATGGGTATGTACACTAGCGCAACCAAATTTCCTCTAGGGATGTTCGATTTTGAATCGATCCTCGGGAGAATCGATCTTTTTTACGAGAAAAATCGATTTTTCGTATCGATTCTCTGGCGACCGATTTTTTTGAAAATCGATTTTTTTAAGGCAGGATCGATTCTTTCCCTGCGCATTCGGCATCCACAGTGTGGAGTCCGCACTGCACGCACTGAGTGATGAGCGATATTCACATGAGCGCTCTTTTTCTGACTTTAACGTTTCTGACAATCTTCGGAGAAGCTTTCTTCAGGCGCAGATTCAAAGCCGAGCTCACATTGGACACTGCTCATCGCTCATGGCGCATAGTGTACAAATGCCATTCTGCGTCATATTCTGGTTCTGGCTTGCAGAATAAAAAAAAATATAGTAATACTACATAAAGTGGCGTTCTCGTCCCTAACCCGTCTCCCACTTCTGCCACCACGCGGCGCCCAGACCGCAAAACACAAATTCTGCTTCCACGCCTGGACTAGCGCACTCTAGGACCACGGAGAACCGGATGGACTCATGAGACGCCAGGAAGTCGTTAGAATTTTCTAGACCAAGACAAAAGGATAACGCAATCCACGCGTCGACCGGCGGCAACGTGCTTAGACGACGCCATTACGCATTTGTCGCTCGGCAGCTAACGACGCGCTCCCATTACGACGCCATTCTGAGGAGTCGAGTATCGCACAGAGACCATTTGAAGACTATTTCGTCGTAATAAAAAAACTAATTTTTGACATTTCTTTAAATTTCTTTAAATTAAATTGAAGACTATTTCGTCGTAATAAAAAAAAAATATTTTTTGACATTTTTTTAAATTTCCGCGTCTATTTTCCTGACTCATTAAAGAAGAAAGTTTTAGTGCATCGAAGTGCCAACGGGACTTTCATGTGCCAACCTGGTGGTAATTGGTGAGTATTACGTTACAATATTAAATATATACATTCAAATATAACTACTGGCATCCAAACTTCCAAGCCACGCTAATAACCTCAAAATGACAATGCGTAGCCTTTTGTGCGTTGTTCTCCGTATTCCCCTTCCCGCGCTTATTTCATCGCGTACGTACGAGAGGGATAGAGCGAAAATACATAATCTGTTTTTCTTGCAAGTATTTACTAGGATCTGTGTTCATCAACTATGTGGGGACCGCTCTTCTTTTTTTTTCATTTCATCAAGCTGTCCATGAGAAAAATAATTAAATTTTCTTTGAGATGGTGTTTACCTGATGCTTCGTCTTAAGTCGAGACAAGATACCCTCTCACTTTTTTTACACGACCCCTATGGCGCTTTCTCTATCACTCTCGCGATCGTAGTATGTGTTTACCCTCGCGTTAATGTTAATATAGATATATCGTGGACATTATTGAACTGGTGAATGATGTTCGTTTTTTCCAGCATTTTGTGTGGCGTGTGCATGTACACGAAAGAAATTTTCCTTACAGAACGAACCTCGGATCTTTCCTTATTCCCTCATTCTCCTCTCTTCGAGCTATCGCACTGTCCCCGTCGCTCGACGGTATGTTCTGCGATCTCCGGTCTGCGGCGAAGTATTTGTGACTTTTGACATCTTCGTTCCGACCAGTGAGCAGAAAAAAACTGTTTCCGATGCCAAGTTTTCAAGCAATTTCGAGTGGAATGATTTTTTAAATAGTCCTCAGACAAGATGGTCTGTTTCATATTGCACGCTTAAATAATATACACGCTCGCAATTTTTTGGGGTCTTGGGATGCTGATTTGTTTGAATTTGAAACAAATCAGCATCCCAAGACGGAATTTCAACCATGCAAGGATAGTTTTCAAACTTTGAAAACTATCCTTGCATGGTTGAAATTCCGTTATAATCGAAAGGTTATTTTCCCTGCCCTTTGCAGTGTCTTCGAAACCAAAGAAAAAGAGCTTTGTATGGAGATTCTTCATAAATGGCAATGGCAATGCGAAGTGTAAAATATGCCTAAACGATGTAAGAACAAGTGGTAACACGACGAACTTGTCAAATCATCTGAAGCGCGCTCATCCTAAAGCAATGGGAACAGATCCGACAGCCAAAAGGATGCGTATGGAGTCATCGTATAGAGTCATGGATTTGAATGTATAATTAGTTATATTATGTTATATTATATTATTTTACTCGTACTTACGATTATTGAGTTATATTATATTATTTTACTCGTACTTACGATTATTGAGCTCGGGCACTTTTTTCTGCATATATCAAATGAGCATTTTTTCAACAAATAAAAACTTAGGTCTTCTGTGTCCGAACAAATTCAAACTCTGATAATTCCTTCAAACTAATTGTTCAAATTTGTACACCCAAACAAACATAACTTTCGCGTACACCTTAACTATCGCACGCATTATCATACTTATTGATTGTGATAATTGTATCACAGAATTTTTTAATTAACTACACTTATAATTTCGTTTAAATTCGTGATTTTAACATGTCTAATTGGCTATAATAGGTATGAATTGGTTAAAATTGGTAGTATTCATTTTTATTTGTTATAGGGCGACGAAAAAGATCCAGATGATCCAAGCATGGAATTCCGGACTGAAGCGGAGGTAGATTGTAGTGAAATTATCAACATCGTGTCAGCAACCCCATCAATCACTTCTCTAATAGCGAGGTCTGAGTCTCGATCTTCCGCCGTATCATCGACACCTTCAGCTCGAAGTGCATCAGCGGCACCATCGTTGGTATCCACAAGTAAATCTCAACAACCGCGGATCGACAAAACTTTTCAAGATATGAAATCTTTCGAAGCCGAGCTCACATTGGACACTGCTCATCGCTTCTGAAGCCGAGCTCACATTGGACACTGCTCATCGCTCATGGCGCATAGTGTACAAATGCCATTCTGCGTCATATTCTGGTTCTGGCTTGCAGAATAAAAAAAAATATAGTAATACTACATAAAGTGGCGTTCTCGTCCCTAACCCGTCTCCCACTTCTGCCACCACGCGGCGCCCAGACCGCAAAACACAAATTCTGCTTCCACGCCTGGACTAGCGCACTCTAGGACCACGGAGAACCGGATGGACTCATGAGACGCCAGGAAGTCGTTAGAATTTTCTAGACCAAGACAAAAGGATAACGCAATCCACGCGTCGACCGGCGGCAACGTGCTTAGACGACGCCATTACGCATTTGTCGCTCGGCAGCTAACGACGCGCTCCCATTACGACGCCATTCTGAGGAGTCGAGTATCGCACAGAGACCATTTGAAGACTATTTCGTCGTAATAAAAAAACTAATTTTTGACATTTCTTTAAATTTCTTTAAATTAAATTGAAGACTATTTCGTCGTAATAAAAAAAAAATATTTTTTGACATTTTTTTAAATTTCCGCGTCTATTTTCCTGACTCATTAAAGAAGAAAGTTTTAGTGCATCGAAGTGCCAACGGGACTTTCATGTGCCAACCTGGTGGTAATTGGTGAGTATTACGTTACAATATTAAATATATACATTCAAATATAACTACTGGCATCCAAACTTCCAAGCCACGCTAATAACCTCAAAATGACAATGCGTAGCCTTTTGTGCGTTGTTCTCCGTATTCCCCTTCCCGCGCTTATTTCATCGCGTACGTACGAGAGGGATAGAGCGAAAATACATAATCTGTTTTTCTTGCAAGTATTTACTAGGATCTGTGTTCATCAACTATGTGGGGACCGCTCTTCTTTTTTTTTCATTTCATCAAGCTGTCCATGAGAAAAATAATTAAATTTTCTTTGAGATGGTGTTTACCTGATGCTTCGTCTTAAGTCGAGACAAGATACCCTCTCACTTTTTTTACACGACCCCTATGGCGCTTTCTCTATCACTCTCGCGATCGTAGTATGTGTTTACCCTCGCGTTAATGTTAATATAGATATATCGTGGACATTATTGAACTGGTGAATGATGTTCGTTTTTTCCAGCATTTTGTGTGGCGTGTGCATGTACACGAAAGAAATTTTCCTTACAGAACGAACCTCGGATCTTTCCTTATTCCCTCATTCTCCTCTCTTCGAGCTATCGCACTGTCCCCGTCGCTCGACGGTATGTTCTGCGATCTCCGGTCTGCGGCGAAGTATTTGTGACTTTTGACATCTTCGTTCCGACCAGTGAGCAGAAAAAAACTGTTTCCGATGCCAAGTTTTCAAGCAATTTCGAGTGGAATGATTTTTTAAATAGTCCTCAGACAAGATGGTCTGTTTCATATTGCACGCTTAAATAATATACACGCTCGCAATTTTTTGGGGTCTTGGGATGCTGATTTGTTTGAATTTGAAACAAATCAGCATCCCAAGACGGAATTTCAACCATGCAAGGATAGTTTTCAAACTTTGAAAACTATCCTTGCATGGTTGAAATTCCGTTATAATCGAAAGGTTATTTTCCCTGCCCTTTGCAGTGTCTTCGAAACCAAAGAAAAAGAGCTTTGTATGGAGATTCTTCATAAATGGCAATGGCAATGCGAAGTGTAAAATATGCCTAAACGATGTAAGAACAAGTGGTAACACGACGAACTTGTCAAATCATCTGAAGCGCGCTCATCCTAAAGCAATGGGAACAGATCCGACAGCCAAAAGGATGCGTATGGAGTCATCGTATAGAGTCATGGATTTGAATGTATAATTAGTTATATTATGTTATATTATATTATTTTACTCGTACTTACGATTATTGAGTTATATTATATTATTTTACTCGTACTTACGATTATTGAGCTCGGGCACTTTTTTCTGCATATATCAAATGAGCATTTTTTCAACAAATAAAAACTTAGGTCTTCTGTGTCCGAACAAATTCAAACTCTGATAATTCCTTCAAACTAATTGTTCAAATTTGTACACCCAAACAAACATAACTTTCGCGTACACCTTAACTATCGCACGCATTATCATACTTATTGATTGTGATAATTGTATCACAGAATTTTTTAATTAACTACACTTATAATTTCGTTTAAATTCGTGATTTTAACATGTCTAATTGGCTATAATAGGTATGAATTGGTTAAAATTGGTAGTATTCATTTTTATTTGTTATAGGGCGACGAAAAAGATCCAGATGATCCAAGCATGGAATTCCGGACTGAAGCGGAGGTAGATTGTAGTGAAATTATCAACATCGTGTCAGCAACCCCATCAATCACTTCTCTAATAGCGAGGTCTGAGTCTCGATCTTCCGCCGTATCATCGACACCTTCAGCTCGAAGTGCATCAGCGGCACCATCGTTGGTATCCACAAGTAAATCTCAACAACCGCGGATCGACAAAACTTTTCAAGATATGAAATCTTTCGGAGGTACAAATCAAAATAGTTTTGATATTTTTGTGTAACCTCCACTCCGTGCCTTTTTAAGTAATAAATATTTTATCTTTACCGTGAGAGGTTTGCATGACGAATTATGTTCCACCTAGATTGTTATATAAAAAAAAATATGTTATCCCTATTTGATCTTCATTAAGGCCTTACATACGTCCAGCAGCGCCAAATATGCGCTTCTGGAAAAAAATTATTCAGCAGGGATAACAGTAGAAATAAATGGAAATTAATATTACTCATCATTTATGGGTATTCTAAGTATACAAGATTTTTCATTTCGCTCAATTCTTACAATAATTACTCGGTGATAAATGACGACATTCACAATATTGACAAAAAATGTGGCTTCACGTTCTTCATCATATCTTCAGTAAATATTAATCGATCTGAAAAATTGTAAAAGATTCTTGTAATATAAACTTTTTGTTATAGTCTATCGAGCCAAATTTTTTGAAATTTCGAAAAATTACGCAGTTTATGGTAATTTGGAAAAACTCATGCCTTTCGCGTAAAAGATTTTACAATTTAAATATTTATAGAAAATGTTTAAATCAGAATATGAAAAATTAGACTCGATAGACTACAGCGGAAACGATATCGAATATTAAAAAAGGCGCATAAAAAAAATGGAAAACTTTATGAGTTATCGTGCAGACCGTGTCGGAAAAAGTAGCGTCGAGAAAAACGCACTCAAAGATCTACCTGCGCTCTAGCAGGCTCCTGTCGCGCAGTCCTATTTTCTATTGTTACTTCGGAACCACATGAAATTTCTTAAATCTGCTTTTACTAAAATAAACCTAAAACTATAGAGAACAATAATCTATATTAAGAAAAAATCGATTTTCTGAAAATTCTGGACGCATGTAAGGCCTTAATCTTATTAGATTTCCTAGGACCGGTTTCCTAACACGGTATCGTAGTAATTCTTTATTTCGTTCGTCAATTTGTACTTACATTTTACTTCGATGTGAGCTATTAATAGAAGATGTTATTAATTTTTTTAAGGTGGAGGTGTCAAAGCTGATCAAATAACAAATGCCGTCTTGTACACGATAGCAAAAGACAACATGCCTTTCCATACCGTGGAAAACGAAGGATTCCAGTATCTTATGAAGATAGCTGCACCTTTATATAAGGTTCCTGGCCGGAAATGTATAACGAGCCTTATGGAAGAAAAATACGAAGTGTTATCTGCAATGGTGAAATCAGAGCTTGTGGCTACGAGCGCCGTAACTTTGACATCAGATGTTTGGACGGATACATTAAATACGCGCAGCTACTTGGGCATGACTGCACGTTTCGCATCGAAAGAGAAACTGCACTCCGTGACGTTAGGCGTTATGTTGCTCGAAGACCGACACACAGCAGAGCACTTAGGCGAATGGTTAATGCAAACCTGCTCTCAATGGGGAATCACGAACGAGCAAGCCGTCGTTATTGTTACCGACAACGGAGCAAATATATTGAAAGCAGTCGTTGACACGTTTGGTAAACATAAACATCTACCGTGCTTCGCCCATACTTTGAATCTCGTCGCATGTAAATTAATCGATGGAGAACCCGCAGTTTACGACGTATGTGATAAGGTGAAAAACCTTGTTACGTTTTTCAAGCACTCAGTGGCAGCTTCCGACGAGTTGAGAAAATACACCGAGAAAAAACTTGTTCAGAGTGTTCCTACGAGATGGAACTCGACGTATTTTATGCTCGAACGATTTATCGAGCTATCGGAAAACGTCAGCACAGTACTGCTTCGATTCCCAAGATCACCACCTATGCTAACAGCAAGTGAATTGCAGCTCGCGAAGGAAGTGGTACAAGCGTTAAAGCCTGTCGAGGCTGCATCGAGGGAAGCCTGTGGAGAAACTTATGTCACCGCGAGCAAAATCATTCCATTAACCAACTGTTTGAAGAAGAAAATAGAAAAATTGCGGTCCGATTTGATCACGAGCGAAGCCATCTAGCTGCAAGAACTACTTCTCGCCAGTTTTGACAAAAGGTTCAAGAATGTGGAAAATATGACACTTCTTGCTATTGCAACAATCCTGGACCCCAGATTTAAAAAATTGCATTTCCAGAACCCACTTGCCACCTCGCAGGCTATACAAAAGATTATACAGGAGATGCAAGAGATCTCAAAAGAAACACATGAAATTCGAAAGGAAAATATTGTTCCCGACAAAAACTGCTCTAATGAAGATAGTCTCTGGTTTCATCATGAACTGCTTCTCTCTCGGTTTCCAGCAGTTAATGAAGAAAAGATGCATTCACAGAGTGAAATGCCAACGGATTTGAAGCATTATCTCAATCAACCGACGACTCCGTTGAACGATAACCCTTCAGACTATTGGTATTCCAACAACGTGTATCCGATACTGCGGAAGGTAGCACATCGGTATTTGTCGACTGTAGCAACATCTGTACCGTCGGAACGATTATTTTCCAAGGCAGGCAACATATTGATCGAAAGACGCAATAGGCTTTCTCCAAAACACCTACACCAGCTGCTGTTTCTCTCATCTCTCTCACTTAAAGAATGGCTCCTTTCCCGATAAATTGAATAAAGACAAGTGTATAAGCATTTTTGAAGACATTTTTTGTAGATGTATCCACGCTGTGAGAGCTCCCTCCCTAAATCCTACATGCGTCCTTTCAAATGGTTTAAACCCGCCTTAAATTTATTTTTTTGTCTTTTCGAATTCGTCTTTTCTAGTTCCGACCCTTAGTCTGAGCTAGGACCTTAGCTAATCCTCTAGTGGCAAACGTGCAATTTTTGGCACGCTACCGCGGCAGTTATTATTTTCTATGTCTCCTTTACTTTAAATCCGAAGATCGTTAAATTTTCCGAAATTTTCGTATTCAAAGTAAAGAAGATATTTAAAATAATAACCGCTGCGGTAGAGTGCCAAAGATAGCACGGTTACCAACCGTGCGTTGGCACTACAAGGTTAAGGGTCGGAGCTAGAAAAGTCGAATTCGAAAAAACAAAGAAATAATGTATCTACGTGGTTCGTTTAATTTTCGAAGCAATTTAACCTACGCTGGACTGTTTCTGGACTAAAATTTCATCAATTTTCTTATTTGCTTGCAAAAATTAAGTAACTACATTTTTTTAAATTAATGTTTTCACATATTTCGATACAAAAATCGTACATCAGTTCAGGAATTTTTTTGTCACCAGGAAAAAATCTTCGACTTTACAGGCTTGAGGATGTACGTCCTTAGTTAAAAAAGTGCAGTTCAGTTCAAACATGTACATTTGAGCTTTTCCATTTTATTTTCGATGTATTAAAAAATCGATTTTTGCAAGATCGATCTTTCACAGTGCGATTTTTTGCAGAATCGATTCTCAGACATCCGATTCGAGATCGATTCCGAAATCGATTTTGTTCAGAAGATCGAACATCCCTAATTTCCTCGCTCGTCCACCGCGTTGAGCTCGACAGGTAGAATAATGCCAGCCATTGTCGAATCCCACAATGAGGTTATCAGGCGAGTAGTCGGAAACGTCTGGTTACTGCGATCTTCTGTGGCGAGTCAGCGATTTGGTGGTTGATCGTAGCGCTGATGGTGCACACAAACTGGATTCCCAGAGCTGATACCGGTTGCGAGACACCGTATTTTACTCGGTTGATGTAAAAAGGACTCTTGATTTCGGAGCCCCCTGGCGATAATTCCACCGTTGTTGTACGAGCAAGACGATCTCAGCTTTTCCCTTCGAAACTCTTCGAATGCTCACAGTACGAGTTCGAAAAACGTTCTGTCGTTTTAAGTAAAGACTCGCATAAGGAAACGTAGAAACTCCCAAATGCAACGTCGTAAAAACAGACCAATCGCAAACTGTTTTCTAATATCTGCATACTTAATTACTGACGACTACACCCCACACCTTATGCAATGCACAAACTCTAAACACCTGAAAAATATAGCTATTCTCCATTTCCCCCACTCTCTCTCACTTAACGAACCACTGTTCACGTGGAAAATATGACCATCCACCTCCACGCCCTAACCTCGCTTTCCCAGCTTTACATTACACTGCGCTACACATAATCAGCATATTGCTCCATTCACCCTACACAACAGAGTCATTCCTTGAAACCACGGAAATCACCTACCACCCATAGACAGAGAAAGCGCCACTACAATACTTATGACGTCGAACGCATCTATTCATTATCTTATTCACCACTACGAATAAGTACTATACCTATATAGCAACACCACCCGCACCACGAGCTCCCGAAAAAGGGCCCAATCGCCCCACCCCTCCGACACCGCTGACTCCCCCCACCACTAATTCCCCATACGTGCCACAGCGACGCATCCGCGACCGCCAGAAACCCCCACCACGCGCCGCCGCGGGATACCCACTACACAACGCCTATGACGTCACTGGCGCCGTCTCTGCCGCCGTCTGCTATAAAGGTAAAAGCAGAGAAGAACTCGATGCCGTCATATTGGCAATGCCCAGTCGGGTCCCCTAGGTTCATGACTATTAGTGCTTTTGCCTTTTTTTTATTAACAAAGGCGCCTGAAATCATCCTCAAATTGTCGTCAATGTATTTGAAGCAATATGACAGAAACAAAGGTAAAAGCAGAGAAGAACTCGATGCCGTTATATTAGTAATATTCACTCGCGTTCCCCAGATTCATCACAGTCATTGCGTGTACCTTTTTTTATTAACAAACGCGCCTAAATTCATCCTCAAATTGTCGTCATTGAATTTAAAGTAATATGACAGAAATAAAGGTAAAAGCACAGAAGAACTCGATGCCATCATGTTAGTAATGTCCATTCGGGTCCCCCAGAATGAGCACGATTATTGCTTTTATCTTTTTTTATTGACAAATGCGCCTGTAATCGTCTTTAAATCGTCGTCAGTGTATTTGATGCGATATGACAGAAAGATTGGTAAAAGCAGAGAAGAACTCGATGCCGTCATATCAGGCCTGTCCAATTCGGTCCGCCAGAATCGACACACCCATTGCTTTTACCTTTGTTTATTAACAAATGCGCCTGTTATCATTCCCAAATCTTCGTCATTTTATTCGATGCGATATGACAGAAATAAAGGTAAAAGCAGAGGAGAACTCGATGCCGTCATATTAGCAATGCCCAGTCGGGTTCCCTAGATTCATCACAATTATTGCTTTTACGTTTTTTTATTAACAAATGCGCCTGAAATCATCATCAAATCGTCGTCATGGTATTTGAAGCAAAATGACAGAAACACAGGTAAAAGCAGAGAAGAACTCGATGCCGTCATATTAGTAATATTCATTCGGGTTCCCCAGATTCATCACAGTCATTGCTTTTACCTCCCTATGTATGTATGTATCTACTAATGCGCCTGTAATAATCCTCAAATCCTCGTCGTTGTATTTGATGCGATGCGACGAAAATAAAGGTAAAAGCAGAAAATAACTCGATGCCGTCATACTAGCAATGTCCATTCGGGTCTTCCAGAATTTGAGAATCATTGCTTTTATCTTTGTTTGTTAAGAAATGCGCCTGTTATTATCCTTAAATCGTCGTCATTTTATTTGATCCAATATGACAGAAATAAAGGTAAAAGCAGAGAAGAACCGATGCCGACATACTAGCAATGTCCATTCGGGTCTTCCAGAATTTGCACAATCATTGCTTTTATCTTTGTTCGTTAAGAAATGCGCCTGTAATCATCCTCAAATCGTCGTCATTTTATTTGATCCAATATGACAGAAATAAACGTAAAAGCAGAGAAGAACTCGATGCCGTCATATTAGCAATGCCCAGTCGGGTCCCCTAGATTCATCACAATTATTGCTTTTACCTTTTTTTTTATTAACAAAGGCGCCTGAAATCATCCTCAAATTGTCGTCAATGTATTTGAAGCAATATGACAGAAACAAAGGTAAAAGCAGAGAAGAACTCGATGCCGTCATATTACTAATATTCATTCTGGTCCCCCAGATTCATTACAGTCATTGCTTTTACCTTTTTTATTAACAAATGCGCCTAAAATCATCCTCAAATCGTCGTCATTGTATTTGAAGCAATATGACAGAAATAAAGGTAAAAGCAGAAAAAAACTCGATGCCGTCATGTTCGTAATGTCCATTCGGGTCCCCCAGAATGAGCACAATTATTGCTTTTATCTTTTTTTATTAACAAATGCGCCTGAAATCATCCGCAAATCGTCGTCATTGTATTTGAAGCAATGTGACTGAAATAAAGGTAAAAGCAGAGAAGAACTCGATGTCGTCATGTCAGTAATGTCCATTCGGGTCCGCCAGAATGAGCACAATTATTGCTTTTATCTTTTTTTATTAACAAATGCGCCTGAAATCATCCGCAAATCGTCGTCATTGTATTTGAAGCTATGTGACAGAAATAAAGGTAAAATCAGAGAAGAACTCGATGCCGTCATGTTAGTAATGTCCATTCGGGTCCCCCAGAATGAGCACAATTATTGCTTTTATCTTTTTTTTTATTAACAAATGCGCCTGTAATCGTCGTCAGTGTATTTGATGCGATATGACAGAAAGAAAGGTAAACGCAGAGAAGAACTCGATACCGTCATATTAGCAATATCCATTCGGGTCCCCCAGAATGAGGATACTTATTGCTTTTTTTCATTAACAAATGCGTCTGTAATCACCCTCAAATCGTCGTCATTGTATTTCATGCGATACGTTAGAAATAAAGGTAAAAGCAGAGAAGAACTCGATGCCTTCATACTAGCAATGTCCATTCGGGTCTTCCAGAATCTGCACAATCATTGCTTTTATCTTTCTTATTAACAAATGCGCCTGTAATCATCCTCAAATCGTCGTCATTGTATTTGATGCGATACGACAGAAACAACGGTGAAAGCAGAGAAGAACTCGATACCGTCATATTTGCAATGTGCATTACGGTCCCCCAGAATGAGCACAATTATTGCTTTTATCTTTTTTTATTAACAAATGCGGCTGTAATCACCCTCAAATCGTCGTCATGGTATTTGATGCGATACGTCAGAAATAAAGGTAAAAGCAGAGAAGAACTCGATGCCGTCATACTAGCAATGTTCATTCGGGTCTTCCAGAATTTGCACAATCATTGCTTTTATCTTTCGTATTAACAAATGCGCCTGTAATCATCCTCAAATCGTCGTCATTGTATTTGATGCGATACGACAGAAACAAAGGTAAAAGCAGAGAAGAACTCGATGCCGTCATATTTGCATTGTCCATTCGGGTCCCCCAGAATGAGCACAATTATTGCTTTAATTTTTTTTGATTATCAAATGCGCCTGTAATCATCCTCAAATCCTCGTCGTTGTATTTGATGCGATACGACAAAAATAAAGGTAAAAGCAGAGAATAACTCGATGCCATCATACTAGCAATGTCCATTCGGGTCTTCCAGAATTTGCATAATCATTGCTATTATCTTTGTTTGTTAAGAAATGCGCCTGCTATCATCCTTAAATCGTCGTCATTTTATTTGATCCAATATGACAGAAATAAAGGTAAAAGCAGAGAAGAACCGATGCCGACATACTAGCGATGTCGATTCGGGTCTTCCAGAATTTGCACAATCATTGCTTTTATCTTTGTTTGTTAAGAAATGCGCCTGTAATCATCCTTAAATCGTCGTCAATTCATTTGATCCAATATGACAGAAATAAACGTAAAAGCAGAGAAGAACTCGATGCCGTCATATTAGCAATGTCCAGTCGGGTCCCCTAGATTCATCACAATTATTGCTTTTACCTTTTTTTTTATTAACAAAGGCGCCTGAAATCATCCTCAAATTGTCGTTAATGTATTTGAAGCAATATGACAGAACCAAAGGTAAAAGCAGAGAAGAACTCGATGCCGTTATATTAGTAATATTCATTCGGGTTCCCCAGATTCATCAGAGACATTGCTTTGACCTTTTTTTATTGCGCCTGAATTCATCCTCAAATCGTCGTCATTGTATTTGAAGCAATATGACAGAAATAAAGGTAAACGCAGAGAAGAACTCGATGCCATCATGTTAGTAATGTCCATTCGGGTCGCCCAGAATGAGCACGATTATTGCTTTTATCTTTTTTTATTAACAAAAGCGCCTGTAATCGGCGTCAAATCGTCGTCAGTGTATTTGATGCGATATAACAGAGAGAATGGTAAAAGCAGAGAAGAACTCGATGCCGTTATATCAGGCCTGTCCAATTGGGTCCCCCAGAATCGACACAACCATTGCTTTTACCGTTGTTTATTAACGAATGCGCCTGTTGTCATCCCCAAATATTCGTCATTTTATTCGATGCGATATAACAGAAATAAAGGTAAACGCAGAGAAGAACTCGATGCCGTCATATTAGCAATGCCCAGTCGAGTCCCCTAGATTCATCACAATTATTGCTGTTACCTTTTTTTTATTAACAAATGCGCCTGAAATCATCCTGAAATCGTCGTCATTGTATTTGAAGCAATATGACAGAAATAAAGGTAAAAGCAGAGAAGAACTCGATGCCGTCGTGTTAGTAATGTCCATTCGGGTCCCCCAGAATGAGCACAATTATTGCTTTTATCTTTTTTTATTAACAAATGCGCCTGAAATGAAGACAGAAATGACAGAAATGAAGGTCAGAGAAGAACTTGATGCCGTCATATTAGCAATGCCCAGTCGAGTCCCCTAGATTCATCACAATTATTGCTTTTACCTTTTTTATTAACAACTGCGCCTGAAATCATCATAAAATTGTCGTCAATGTATTTGAAGCAATATGACAGAAACAAACGTAAAAGCAGAGAAGAACTCGATGCCGTCATATTACTAATATTCATTCTGGTCCCCCAGATTCATTACAGTCATTGCTTTTACCTTTTTTTATTAACAAATGCTCCTAAAATCATCCTCAAATCGTCGTCATTGAATTTGAAGCAATATGACAGAAATAAAGGTAAAAGCAGAAAAAAACTCGATGCCGTCATGTTCGTAATGTCCATTCGGGTCCCCCAGAATGAGCACAATTATTGCTTTTATCTTTTTTTATTAACAAATGCGCCTGAAATCATCCGCAAATCGTCGTCATTGTATTTGAAGCAATGTGACAGAAATAAAGGTAAAAGCAGAGCAGAACTCGATGCCGTCATGTTAGTAATGTCCATTCAGGTCCCCCAGAATGAGCACAATTATTGCTTTTATCTTTTTTTATTAACAAATGCGCCTGTAATCGTCGTCAGTGTATTTGATGCGATATGACAGAAAGAAAGGTAAACGCAGAGAAGAACTCGATACCGTCATATTAGCAATATCCATTCGGGTTCCCCAGAATGAGCATAATTATTGCTTTTTTTTCATTAACAAATGCGCCTGTAATCACCCTCAAATCGTCGTCATTGTATTTCATGCGATACGTTAGAAATAAAGGTAAAAGCAGAGAAGAACTCGATGCCTTCATACTAGCAATGTCCATTCGGGTCTTCCAGAATCTGCACGATCATTGCTTTTATCTTTCTTATTAACAAATGCGCCTGTAATCATCCTCAAATCGTCGTCATTGTATTTGATGCGATACGACAGAAACAACGGTAAAAGCAGAGAAGAACGCGATGCCGTCATATTTGCAATGTCCATTCGGGTCCCCCAGAATGAGCACAATTATCGCTTTTATCTTTTTTTATTAACAAATGCGCCTGTAGTCACCCTCAAATCGTCGTCATTTTATTTGATGCGATACGTCAGAAATAAAGGTAAAAGCAGAGAAGAACTCGATGCCGTCATACTAGCAATGTCCATTCGGGTCTTCCAGAATTTGCACAATCATTGCTTTTATCTTTCTTATTAACAAATGCGCCTGTAATCATCCTCAAATCGTCGTCATTGTATTTGATGCGATACGACAAAAACAAAGGTAAAAGCAGAGAAGAACTCGATGCCGTCATATTTGCATTGTCCATTCGGGTCCCCCAGAATGAGCACAATTATTGCTTTTATTTATTTGATTATCAAATGCGCCTGTAATCATCCTCAAATCCTCGTCGTTGTATTTGATGCGATACGACAAAAATAAAGGTAAAAGCAGAGAATAACTCGATGCCGTCATACTAGCAATGTCCATTCGGGTCTTGCAGAATTTGCATAATCATTGCTTTTATCTTAGTTTGTTAAGAAATGCGCCTGTTATCATCCTTAAATCGTCGTCATTTTATTTGATCCAATATGACAGAAATAAATGTAAAAGGAGAGAATAACCGATGCCGACATACTAGCAATGTCCATTCGGGTCTTCCAGAATTTGCACAATCATTGCTTTTATCTTTGTTTGTTAAGAAATGCGCCTGTAATCATCCTTAAATCGTCGTCATTTTATTTGATCCAATATCACAGAAATAAACGTAAAAGCAGAGAAGAACTCGAAGCCGTCATATTAGCATTGCCCAGTCGGGTCCCCTAGATTCGTCACAATTGTTGCTTTGACCTTTTTTTTTTATTAACAAAAGCGCCTGAAATCATCCTCAAATTGTCGTCAATGTATTTGAAGCAATATGACAGAACCACAGGTAAAAGCAGGGAAGAACTCGATGCCGATATATTAGTAATATTCATTCGGGTTCCCCAGATTCATCACAGTCATTGCTTTTATCTTTTTTTATTAACGCCTTTTTTTATTGCGCCTGAATTCATCCTCGAATCGTCGTCACTGTATTTGAAGCAATATGACAGAAATAAAAGTAAAAGCAGAGAAGAACTCGATGCCATCATGTTAGTAATGTCCATTCGGGTCCCCCAGAATGAGCACGATTATTGCTTCTACCTTTTTTTATTAACAAATGCGCCTGTAATCGTCTTCAAATCGTCGTCAGTGTATTTGATGCGATATAACAGAAAGAATGGTAAAAGCAGAGAAGAACTCGATGCCGTCATATCAGGCCTGTCCAATTGGGTCCCCCAGAATCGACACAACCATTGCTTTTACCGTTGTTTATTAACAAATGCGCCTGTTGTCATACCCAAATATTCGTCATTTTATTCGATGCGATATAACAGAAATAAAGGTAAACGCAGAGAAGAACTCGATGCCGTCGTGTTAGTAATGTCCATTCGGGTCCCCCAGAATGAGCACAATTATTGCTTTTATCTTTTTTTATTAACAAATGCGCCTGAAATCATCCTCAAATCGTCGTCATTGTATTTGAAGCAATATGACAGAAATAAAGGTAAAAGCAGAGAAGAACTCGATGCCGTCATGTTAGTAATGTCCATTCGGGTCCCCCAGAATGAGCACAATTATTGCTTTCATTTTTTTTTATTAACAAGCTCGCCTGTAATCGTCTTCAAATCGTCGTCAGTGTATTTGATGTGATATGACAGAAAGAACGGTAAAAGCAGAGAAGAACTCGATCCCGTCATATCAGCAATATCCATTCGGGTCTCCCAGAATGAGCACAATTATTCGCTTTTATCTTGTTTTATTAACAAATGCGCCTGTAATCACCCTCAAATCGTCGTCATTGTATTTGATGCGATACGTCAGAAATAAAGGTAAAAGCCGGGAAGAACTCGATGCCGTCATACTAGCAATGTCCATTCGCATCTGCAAGAATTTGGACAATCATTGCTATTATCTTTGTTTGTTAAGAAATGCGCCTGTAATAATCCTTAAATCGTCGTCAGTTTATTTGATCCAATATGACAGAAATAAAGGAAAAAGCAGAGAAGAACTCGATGCCGTCATAATAGCAATGTCCATTTGAATCCCCCAGAATGAGCACAATTATTGCTTGTATCTTTTTTATTAACAAATGCGCCTGTAATCATCCTCAAATCGTCGTCATTGTATTTGATGCGATACGACAGAAACAAAGGTAAAAGCAGAGAAGAACTCGATGCCGCCATACTAGCAATGTCCATCGGGTCTTCCAGAATTTGCATAATCATTGCTTTTATCTTTGTTTGTTAAGAAATGCGCCTGTAATCATCCGTCAATCGTCGTTATTTTATTTGATCCAATATGACAGAAATAAAGGTAAAAGCAGAGAAGAACTGGATGCCGACATATTAGCAATGTCCATTCGGGTCTTCCAGAATTTGCACAATCATTGCTTTTATCTTTGTTTGTTAAGAAATGCGCCTGTATTCATCCTTAAATCGTCGTCATTTTATTTGATCCAATATGACAGAAATAAAGGTAAAAGCAGAGAAGAACTCGATGCCGTCATATTAGCAATGCCCAGTCGGGTCCCCTAGATTCATCACAATTATTGCTTTTGCCTTTTTTTCTTAACAAAGGCGCCTGAAATCATCGTCAAATTGTCGTCAATGTATTTAGAGCAATATGACAGACACAAAGGTAAAAGCAGAGAAGAACTCGTTGCCGTTATATTAGTAATATTCATTCGCGTTCCCCAGATTCATCACAGTCATTGCTTTTACCTTTTTTATTAACAAACGCGCCTGAATTCATCCTCAAATCGACGTCATTGTATTTAAAGTAATATAAGAGAAATAAAGGTAAAAGCAGAGAAGAACTCGATGCCATCATGTTAGTAATGTCCATTCGGGTCCCCCAGAACGAGCACGATTATTGCTTTTATCTTTTTTTATTAACAAATGCGCCTGTAATCATCCCCAAATCTTCGTCATTTTATTCGATGCGATATGACAGACATAAAGGTAAAAGCAGAAAAGAACTCGATGCCGTCATATAAGCAAAGCCCAGTCGGGTTCCCTAGATTCATCACAATTATTGCTCCTACCTTTTTTTTTCTTAACAAATGCTCCTAAAATCATCATCAAATCGTCCTCATTGTATTTGAAGCACTATGACAGAAACAAAGGTAAAAGCAGAGAAGAACTCGATGCCGTCATATTAGTAATATTCATTCGGGTTCCCCAGATTCATCACAGTCTTTGCTTTTACGTTTTTTTATTAACAAATGCGCCACAAATCATCCTCAAATCGTCGTCATTGTATTTGAAGCAATATGACAGAAACAAAGGTAACAGCAGAGAAGAACTCGATGCCGTCATCTTACTAATATTCATTCGGGTTCCCCAGATTCATCACAGGCATTGCTTTTACCTTTTTTTTATTAACAAATACGCCTGAAATCATCCTCAAAACGTCGTCATAGTATTTGAATCAATGTAACAGAAATAAAAGTAATAGCAGAGAAGAACTCGATGCCGTCATATTACTAATATTCATTCGGGTTCCCCAGATTCATCAGAGTCATTGCTTTTACCTTTTTTTTATTAACTAATGGGCCTGAAACCATCCTCAAATCGTCGTCATTGTATTTGAAGCAATATGACAGAAATAGGAGTAAAAGCAGAGAAGAACTCGATGCCGTCATGTTCGTAATGTCCATTCGGGTCCCCCAGAATGAGCACAATTATTGCTTTTATCGATTTTTATTAACATATGCGCCTGAAATCATCCTCAAATCGTCGTCGTTGTATTTGAAGCAATGTGACAGAAATAAAGGTAAAAGCAGAGAAGAACTCGATGCCGTCATGCTAGTAATGTCCATTCGGGTCCCCCAGAATGAGCACAATTACTGCTTTTATCTTTTTTTATTATCAAATGCGCCTGTAATCGTCTTCAAATCGTCGTCAGTGTATTTGTTGCGATATGACAGAAAGAAAAGTAAAAGCAAAGAAGAAGTCGATGCCGTCATATTAGCAATATCCATTCGGGTCCCCCAGAATGAGCACAATTATTGCTTTTTTTTTTAACACATGCGCGTGTAATCACCCTTAAATCGTCGTCATTGTATTTGATGCGATACGTCAGAAATAAAGGTAAAAGCAGAGAAGAACTCGATGCCGTCATACTAGCAATGTCCATTCGGGTCTTCCAGAATTTGGACAATCATTGCTTTCATCTTTCTTATTAACAAATGCGCCTGTAATCATCCTCAAATCGTCGTCATTGTATTTGATGCGATACGACAGACCAAAGGTAAAAGTAGAGAAGAACTCGATAGCGTCATATTTGCCATGTCCATTCGGGTCCCCCAGAATGAGCACAATTATTGCTTTTATCTTTTTCTATTAACGAATGCGCCTGTAATCACCCTCAAATCGTCGTCATTGTATTTGATGCGATACGTCAGAAATAAAGGTAAAAGCACAGAAGAACTCGATGCCGTCATACTAGCAATGTCCATTCGGGTGTTCCAGAATTTGCACAATCATTGCAATGTCCATTCGGGTGTTCCAGAATTTGCACAATCATTGCTTTTATCTTATTAACAAATGCGCCTGTAATCATTCTCAATTCGTCGTCATTGGATTTGATGCGATACGACAGAAACAAAGGTAAAAGCCGAGAAGAACTCGATGCCGTCATATTGGCAATGTCCATTCGGGTCCCCCAGAATGAGTACAATTATTGCTTTGATCTTTTTTTTATTAAAAAATGCGCCTGTAATCATCCTCAAATCGTCGTCATTTTATTTGAAGCAATATGACAGAAACAAAGGTAAAAAGCAGAGAAGAACTCGATGCCGTTATATTAGTAATATTCATTCGGGTTCCCCAGATTCATCACAGTCATTGTTTTTACCTTTTTTTTTATTAACAAAGGCGCCTGAAATCATCCTCAAATTGTCGTCAAAGTATTTAAAGCAATATGACAGAAACAAAGGTAAAAGCAGAGAAGAATTCGATGCCGTTATATTAGTAATATTCATTCGGGTTCCCCAGATTCATCACAGTCATTGTTTTTACCTTTTTTTTTAATAACAAATGCGCCTGAATTCATCATCAAATCGTCGTCATTGTATTTGAAGGAATATGACAGAAATAAAGGTAAAAGCAGAGAATAACTCGATGCCGTCATGTTAGTAATGTCCATTCGGGTCCCCCAGAATGAGCACGATTATTGCTTTTATCTTTTTTTATTAACAAATGCGCCTGTAATCGTCTTCAAATCGTCGTTAGTGTATTTGATGCGATATGACAGAAAGAATGGTAAACGCAGAGAAGAACTCGATGCCGTCATATCAGGCCTGTCCAATTGGATACCCCAGAATCGACACACCCATTGCTTTAACCTTTGTTTATTAACAAATGCGCCTGTTATAATCCCCAAATCTTCGTCATTTTATTCGATGCGATATGACAGAAATAAAGGTAAAAGCAGAGAAGAACTCGATGCCGTCATAGTAGCAATGCCCAGTCGGGTTCCCTAGATTCATCACAATTATTGCTTTTACCTTTTCTTATTAACAAATGCGCCTGAAATCATTATCAAATCGTCGTCATTGTATTCGAAGCAATATGACAGAAACAAAGGTAAAAGCAGAGAAGAACTCGATGCCGTCATATTAGTAATATTCATTCGGATTCCCCAGATTCATCACAGTCATTGCTTTTACCTTTGTTTTTATTAACAAATGCGCCGGAAATCATCCTCAAATCGTCGGCATTGTATTTGAAGCCATATGACAGAAATAAAGGTAAAAGCAGAGAATAACTCGATGCCGTCGTGGTAGTAATTTCCATTCGGGTCCCCCAGAATGAGCACAATTATTGCTTTTATCTTTTTTTATTAACAAATGCGCCTGAAATTATCCTCAAATCGTCGTCATTGTATTTGAAGCAATATGACAGAAATAAAGGTAAAAGCAGAGAAGAACTCGATGCCGTCATGTTAGTAACGTCCATTCGGGTCCCCCAGATGAGCACAATTATTGCTTTTATCTTTTTTTATTAACAAATGCGCCTGTAATCGTCTTCAAATCGTCGTCAGTGTATTTGATGTGATATGACAGAAAGAAAGGGAAAAGCAGAGAAGAACTCGATGCCGTCATGTTAGCAATATCCATTCGGATCCCCCAGAATGAGCACAGTTATTGCTTTTATGTTTTTTTATTAACAAATGCGCCCGTAATCACTTCCAAATCATCGTCATTGGATTCGATGCGATACGTCAGAAATAAAGGTAAAAGCAGAGAAGAACTCGATGCCGTCATACTAACAACGTCCATTCGGATCTTCCAGAATTTGCACAATCATTGCAATTATCTTTGTTTGTTAAGAAACGCGCCTGTAATCATCCTTAAATCGTCGTCATTTTATTAGATCCAATATGACAGAAATCAAGGTAAAAGCCGAGAAGAACTCGATGCCGTCATATTAGCAATGTCCATTCGGGTCCCCCAGAATGAGCACAATTATTGCTTGTATCTTTTTTATTAACAAATGCGCCTGTAATCATCCTCTAATCGTCGTCATTGTATTTGATGCGATACGACAGACGCAAAGGTGAAAGCAGAGAAGAATTCGATGCCATCATGTTAGTAATGTCCATTCGGGTCCCCCAGAATTAGCACGATTATTGCTTTTATCCTTTTATATTAACAAATGCGCCTGTAATCGTCTTCAAATCGTCGTCAGTGTATTCGATGCGATATGACAGAAAGAATGGTAAAAGCAGAGAAGAATTCGATGCCGTCATATCAGGCCTGTCCAATTCGGTCCCCCAGAATCGACACAACCATTGCTTTTACCTTTGTTTATTAACAAATGCTCCTGTTATCATCCCCAAATCTTCGTCATTTTATTCGATGCGATATGACAGAAATAAAGGTAAAAGCAGAGAACAACTCGATGCCGTCATAATAGCAATGTCCATTCGGGTCCCCCATAATGAGCACAATTATTGCTTTTACCTTTTTTTATTAACAAATGCGCTTGAAATCATCATCAAATCGTCGAAATTGTATTTGAAGCAATATGACAGAAACAAAGGTGAAAGCATAGAAGAACTCGATGCCGTCATATTAGTAATATTCATTCGGGTTCCCCAGATTCATCACCGTCATTGCTTTTACCGTTTTTTTATTAACAAATGCACCTGAAATCATCCTCAAATCGTCGTCATTGTATTTGAAGCAATATGACAGAAATAATGGTAAAAGCCGAGAAGAACTCGATGCCGTCGTGTTAGTAATGTCCATTCGGGTCGCCCAGAATGAGCACAATTATTGCTTTTATCTTTTTTTATTAACAAATGCGCCTGAAATCATCCTCAAATCGTCGTCCCTGTATTTGAAGCAATGTGACAGAAATAAAGTTAAAAGCAGAGAAGAACTCGATGCCGTCGTGTTAGTAATGGCCATTCGGGTCCCCCAGAATGAGCACAATTATTGCTTTTATCTTTTTTTATTGACAAATGCGCCTGTAATCGTCTTCGAATGGTCGTCAATGTATTTGATGTGATATGACAGAAAGAAAGGTAAAAGCAGAGAAGAACTCGATGCCGTCATACTAGCAATGTCCATTCCGGTCTTCCAAAATTTGCACAATCATTGCTATTATCTTTGTTTGTTAAGAAATGCGCCTGTAATCGTCTTCAAATCGTCGTCATTGTATTTGATGCGATATGACAGAAAGAATGGTAAACGCAGAGAAGAACTCGATGCCGTCATATCAGGCCTGTCCAATTGGGTCCCCCAGAATCGACACAACCATTGCTTTTACCTTTGTTTATTAACAAATGCGCCTGTTATCATCCCCAAATCTTAGTCATTTTATTCGATGCGATATGACAGAAATAAAGGTAAAAGCAGAGAAGAACTTGATGCCGTCATATTAGCAATGCCCAGTCGAGTCCCCTGGATTCATCACAATTATTGCTTTTACCTTTTTCATTAACAAATGCGCCTGAAATCATCATCAAATCGTCGAAATTGTATTTGAAGCAATATGACAGAAACAAAGGTAAAAGCATAGAAGAACTCGATGCCGTCATATTAGTAATATTCATTCGGGTTCCCCAGATTCATCACAGTCATTGCTTTTACCTTTTTTTTATAAACAAATGCGCCTGAAATCATTCTCAAATCGTCGTGATTGGATTTGAAGCAATATGACAGAAATAAAGGTAAAAGCAGTAAAGAACTCGATGCCGTCATATTTGCAATGTCCATTCGGGTCCCCCAGAATGAGCACAATTATTGCTTTTATCTTTTTCTATTAACAAATGCCCCTGTAATCACCCTCAAATCGTCGTCATTGTATTTGATGCGATACGTCAGAAATAAAGGTAAAAGCACCGAAGAACTCGATGCCGTCATACTAGCAATGTCCATTCGGGTGTTCCAGAATTTGCAAAATCATTGCTTGTATCTTTCTTATTATCGAATGAGCCTGTAATCATCCTCAAATCGTCGTCATTGTATTTGATGCGATATAAAAGAAACCAAGGTAAAAGCAGAGAAGAACTCGATGCCGTCAGGTTTGCAATGTCCTTTCGGGTCCCCCAGAATGAGCACAATTATTGCTTTTATCTTTTTTTATTAACAAATGCGCCTGTAATCATCCTCAAATCCTCGTCGTTGTATTTGATGCGATACGACAAAAATAAAGGTAAAAGCAGAGAATAACTCGATTCCGTCATACTAGCAATGTCCATTCGGTTCTTCCAGAATTTGCATAATCATTGCTTTTATCTTTGTTTGTTAAGAAATGCGCCTGTTATCATCCTTAAATCGTCGTCATTTTATTTGTTCCAATATGACAGAAATAAAGGTAAAAGCAGAGAAGAACTCGATGCCGACATATTAGCAATGCTCAGTCGGGTCCGCTAGATTCATCACAATTATTGCCTTTACCTTTTTTTTTTTATTATCAAAGGCGCCTGAAATCATCCTCAAATTATCGTCAATGGATTTGAAGCAATATGACAGAAACAAAGGTAACAGCAGAGAAGAACTCGATGCCGTTATATTAGTAATATTCATCCGGGTTCCCCAGATTCATCACAGTCATTGCTACTACCTTTTTTTATTAACAAATTTCGCCTGAATGCATCCTCAAATCGTCGTCATTGTATTTGAAGCAATATGACAGAAATAAAGGTAAAAGCAGAGAATAACTCGATGCCATCATGTTCATTGGGGTCCCCCAGAATGAGCACGATTATTGCTTTTATCTTTTTTTGATAACAAATGCGCCTGTAATCGTCTTCAATTCGTCGTCAGTGTATTTGATGCGATATGACAGAAAGAATGGCAAAAGCAGAGAAGAACTCGATGCCGTCATCTCAGGCCACTCCAATTGGGTCCCCCAGAATCGACACACCCATTGCTTTTACCTTTGTTTATTAACAAATGCGCCTGTTATCATCCCCAAATCTTCGTCATTTTATTCGATGCGATATGACAGAAATAAAGGTAAAAGCAGAGAAGAACTCGATGCCGTCATAGTAGCAATGCCCAGTCGGGTTCCCTAGATTCATCACAATTATTGCTTTTACCTTTTCTTATTAACAAATGCGCCTGAAATCATCATCAAATCGTCGTCATTGTATTCGAAGCAATATGACAGAAACAAAGGTAAAAGCAGAGAAGAACTCGATGCCGTCATATTAGTAATATTCATTCGGATTCCCCAGATTCATCACAGTCATTGCTTTTACCTTTGTTTTTATTAACAAATGCGCCGGAAATCATCCTCAAATCGTCGTCATTGTATTTGAAGCAATATGACAGAAATAATGGTAAAAGCCGAGAAGAACTCGATGCCGTCGTGTTAGTAATGTCCATTCGGGTCGCCCAGAATGAGCACAATTATTGCTTTTATCTTTTTTTATTAACAAATGCGCCTGAAATTATCCTCAAATCGTCGTCATTGTATTTGAAGCAATATGACAGAAATAAAGGTAAAAGCAGAGAAGAACTCGATGCCGTCATGTTAGTAACGTCCATTCGGGTCCCTCAGATGAGCACAATTATTGCTTTTATCTTTTTTTATTAACAAATGCGCCTGTAATCGTCTTCAAATCGTCGTCAGTGTATTTGATGTGATATGACAGAAAGAAAGGGAAAAGCAGAGAAGAACTCGATGCCGTCATGTTAGCAATATCCATTCGGATCCCCCAGAATGAGCACAGTTATTGCTTTTATGTTTTTTTATTAACAAATGCGCCGGTAATCACTTCCAAATCATCGTTATTGGATTCGATGCGATACGTCAGAAATAAAGGTAAAAGCAGAGAAGAACTCGATGCCGTCATACTAACAACGTCCATTCGGGTCTTCCAGAATTTGGACAATCATTGCAATTATCTTTGTTTGTTAAGAAACGCGCCTGTAATCATCCTTAAATCGTCGTCATTTTATTAGATCCAATATGACAGAAATCAAGGTAAAAGCCGAGAAGAACTCGATGCCGTCATATTAGCAATGTCCATTCGGGTCCCCCAGAATGAGCACAATTATTGCTTGTATCTTTTTTATTAACAAATGCGCCTGGAATCATCCTCTAATCGTCGTCATTGTATTTGATGCGATACGACAGACACAAAGGTGAAAGCAGAGAAGAATTCGATGCCATCATGTTAGTAATGTCCATTCGGGTCCCCCAGAATTAGCACGATTATTGCTTTTATCCTTTTATATTAACAAATGCGCCTGTAATCGTCTTCAAATCGTCGTCAGTGTATTCGATGCGATATGACAGAAAGAATGGTAAAAGCAGAGAAGAATTCGATGCCGTCATATCAGGCCTGTCCAATTCGGTCCCCCAGAATCGACACAACCATTGCTTTTACCTTTGTTTATTAACAAATGCTCCTGTTATCATCCCCAAATCTTCGTCATTTTATTCGATGCGATATGACAGAAATAAAGGTAAAAGCAGAGAAGAACTCGATGCCGTCATAATAGCAATGTCCATTCGGGTCCCCCATAATGAGCACAATTATTGCTTTTACCTTTTTTTATTAACAAATGCGCTTGAAATCATCATCAAATCGTCGAAATTGTATTTGAAGCAATATGACAGAAACAAAGGTAAAAGCATAGAAGAACTCGATGCCGTCATATTAGTAATATTCATTCGGGTTCCCCAGATTCATCACAGTCATTGCTTTTACCGTTTTTTCATTAACAAATGCACCTGAAATCATCCTCAAATCGTCGTCATTGTATTTGAAGCAATATGACAGAAATAATGGTAAAAGCCGAGAAGAACTCGATGCCGTCGTGTTAGTAATGTCCATTCGGGTCGCCCAGAATGAGCACAATTATTGCTTTTATCTTTTTTTATTAACAAATGCGCCTGAAATCATCCTCAAATCGTCGTCCCTGTATTTGAAGCAATGTGACAGAAATAAAGTTAAAAGCAGAGAAGAACTCTATGCCGTCGTGTTAGTAATGTCCATTCGGGTCCCCCAGAATGAGCACAATTATTGCTTTTATTTTTTTTTATTGACAAATGCGCCTGTAATCGTCTTCGAATGGTCGTCAATGTATTTGATGTGATATGACAGAAAGAAAGGTAAAAGCAGAGAAGAACTCGATGCCGTCATACTAGCAATGTCCATTCCGGTCTTCCAAAATTTGCACAATCATTGCTATTATCTTTGTTTGTTAAGAAATGCGCCTGTAATCGTCTTCAAATCGTCGTCATTGTATTTGATGCGATATGACAGAAAGAATGGTAAACGCAGAGAAGAACTCGATGCCGTCATATCAGGCCTTTCCAATTGGGTCCCCCAGAATCGACACAACCATTGCTTTTACCTTTGTTTATTAACAAATGCGCCTGTTATCATCCCCAAATCTTAGTCATTTTATTCGATGCGATATGACAGAAATAAAGGTAAAAGCAGAGAAGAACTTGATGCCGTCATATTAGCAATGCCCAGTCGAGTCCCCTGGATTCATCACAATTATTGCTTTTACCTTTTTCATTAACAAATGCGCCTGAAATCATCATCAAATCGTCGAAATTGTATGTGGAGCAATATGACAGAAACAAATGTAAAAGCATAGAAGAACTCGATGCCGTCATATTAGTAATATTCATTCGGGTTCCCCAGATTCATCACAGTCATTGCTTTTACCTTTTTTTTATAAACAAATGCGCCTGAAATCATTCTCAAATCGTCGTGATTGGATTTGAAGCAATATGACAGAAATAAAGGAAAAAGCAGAGAAGAACTCGATGCCGTTATATTAGCATTGCCCAGTCGGGTCCCCTAGATTCATCACAATTATTGCTTTTACCTTTTTTTAATTAACAAAGGCGCCTGGAATCATCCTCAAATTGTCGTCAATGTATATGAAGCAATATGACAGAAACAAAGGTAAAAGCAGAGAAGAACTCGATGCCGTTATATTAGTAATATTCATTCGGGTTCCCAAGATTCATCACAGTCATTGCTTTTACCTTTTTTATTAACAAATGCGCCTGAATTCATCCTCAAATCGTCGACATTGTATTTGAAGCAATATGACAGAAATAAACGTAAAAGCAGAGAAGAACTCGATGCCATCATGTTAGTAATGTCCATTCGGGTCCCCCAGAATGAGCCCGATTATTGCTTTTACCTTTTTTCATTAACAAATGCGGCTCAAATCATCCTCAAATCGTCGGCATTGTATTTGAAGCAATATGACAGAAACAAAAGTAAAAGCACAGAAGAACTCGATGCCTTCATATTACTAATATTCATTCGGGTTCCCTAGATTCAGCACAGTCATTGCTTTTACCTTTTCTATTAATAAATGCGCCTGAATTCATCCTCAAATCGTCGTCATTGTATTTGAAGCAGTATAACAGAAATAAAGGTAAAAGCAGAGAAGAACTCGATGCCGTCATGTTAGGAATGTCCATTCGGATCCGCCAGAATGAGCACGATTATTGCTTTTACCTTTTTTTATTAACAAATGCGCCAAAAATCATCCTCAAATCGTCGTCATTGTATTTGAAGCAATGTGACAGAAATAAAGGTAAAAGCAGAGAAGAACTCGATGCCGTCATGTTAGTAATGTCCATTCGGTTCCCCCAGAATGAGCACAATTATTGCTTTTATCTTTTTTTATTAACAAACGCGCCTGTAATCGTCTACAAATCGTCGTCAGTGTATTTGATGCGATATGACAGAAAGAAACGTAAAAGCAGAGAAGAACTCGATGCCGTCATATTAGCAATATCCATTCGGGTCCTCCAGAATGAGCGCAATTATTGCTTTTTTTATTAACAAATGTGCCTGTAATCACCCTCAAATCGTCGTCATTGTTTTTGATGCGATACGACAGAAATGAAGGCAGAGAAGAACTCGATGCCGTCATACTAGCAATGTCCATTCCGGTCTTCCAGAATTTGGATAATCATTGCTTTTATCTTTCTTATTAACAAATGCGCCTGTAATCATCCCCAAATCGTCGTCATTGTATTTGATACGATACGACAAAAACAAAGGTAAAAGCAGAGAAGAACTCGATGCCGTCATATTTGCAATGTCCATTCTGGTCCCCCAGAATGAGCACAATGATTGGTTTTATCTCTTTCTATTAACCAATGCGCCTGTAATCATCCTCAAATCCTCGTCGTTGTATTTGATGCGATACGACAAAAATAAATTTAAAAGCAGAGAAGATCTCGATGCCGTCATACTAGCAATGTCCATTCGGGTCTTCCAGAATTTGCATAATCATTGCTTTTATCTTTGTTTGTTAAGAAATGCGCCTGTATGCATCCTTAAATCGTCGTCATTTTATTTGATCCAATATGACAGAAATAAAGGTAAAAGCAGAGAAGAACTCGATGCCGTCATACTAGCAATGTCCATTCGGGTCTTCCAGAATTTGCATAATTATTGCTTTTATCTTTGTTTGTTAAGAAATGCGCCTGTAATCATCCTTTAATCGTCGTCATTTTATTTGATCCAATATGACAGAAATAAATGTAAAAGCACAGAAGAACTCGATGCCGTCATATTAGCAATGCCCAGTCGAGTCCCTTAGATTCATCACAATTATTGCTTTTACCTTTTTTTTATTAACAAATGCGCCTGAAATCATCATCAAATCGTCGTCATTGTATTTGAAGCAATATGACAGAAACAAAGGTAAAAGCAGAGAAGAACTCGATGCCGTCATATTAGTAATATTCTTTCGGGTTCCCCAGATTCATCACAGTCATTGCTTTTACCTTTTTTATTAACAAATGCGCCTGAATTCATCCTCAAATCGTCGTCATTGTATTTGAAGCAATATGACAGAAATAAAGGTAAAAGCAGAGAAGGACTCGATGCCGTCATGTTAGTAATGTCCATTGGGATCCCCCAGAATGAGCACAATTATTGCTTTTATCTTTTTTTATTAACAAACGCGCCTGTAATCGTCTTCAAATCGTCGTCATTGTATTTGATGCGATACGACAGAAACAAAGGTAAAAGCAGAGAAGAACTCGATGCCGTCATATTTGCAATGTCCATTCGGGTCCCCCAGAATGAGCACAATTATTGGTTTTATCTTTTTCTATTAACAAATGCGCCTGTAATCATCCTCAAATCCTCGTCGTTGTATTTGATGCGATACGACAAAAATAAATTTAAAAGCAGAGAAGAACTCGATGCCGTCATACTAGCAATGTCCATTCGGGTCTTCCAGAATTTGCATAATCATTGCTTTTATCTTTGTTTGTTAAGAAATGCACCTGGATTCATCCTTAAATCGTCGTCATTTTATTTGATCCAATATGACAGAAATAAAGGTAAAAGCAGAGAAGAACTCGATGCCGTCATACTAGCAATGTCCATTCGGGTCTTCCAGAATTTGCACAATCATTGCTTTTATCTTTGTTGGTTAAGAAATGCGCCTGTAATCATCCTTAAATCGTCGTCATTTTATTTGATCCAATATGACAGAAATAAATGTAAAAGCAGAGAAGAACTCGATGCCGTCATATTAGCAATGCCCAGTCGGGGCCCCTAGATTCATCACAATTATTGCTTTTATCTTATTTTTTATTAACAAATGCGCCTGTAATCGTCTTCAAATCGTCGTCAGTGTATTTGATGCGATATGACAGAAAGAATTGTAAAAGCAGAGAAGAACTCGATGCCGTCATATCAGGCCTGTCCAATTGGGTCCCCCAGAATCGACACAACCATTGCTTTTACCTTTGTTTATTACCAAATGCGCCTGTTATCATCCCCAAATCTTCGTCATTTTCTTCGATGCGATGACAGAAATAAAGGTAAAATCAGAGAAGAACTCGATGCCGTCATATTAGCAATGCCGAGTCGGGTCCCCCAGATTCATCACAATTATTGTCTTTACCTTTTTTATTAACAAAGTCGCCTGAAATCATCCTCAAATTGTCGTCAATGTATTTGAAGCACTATGACAGAAACAAAGGTAAAAGCAGAGAAGAACTGGATGAAGTCGTCTTAGTAATATTCGTTCGGGTTCCCCAGATTCATTACAGTCATTGCTTTTACCTTTTTTATTAAAAAATGAGCCTGAATTCATCCTGAAATCGTCTTCATTGTATTTGAAGCAATATGACAGAAATAAAGGTAAAAGCAGAGAAGAACTCGATGCCGTCATGTTAGTGATGTCCATTCGGGTCCCCCAGAATGAGCACGATTATTGCTTTTACCTTTTTTTATTAACAAATGCGCCTAAAATCATCCTCAATTCGTCGTCATTGTATTTGAAGCAATATGACAGAAATAAAGGTAAAAGCAGAGAAGAACTCGATGCCGTCATGTTAGTATTGTCCATTCGGGTCCCCCAGAATGAGCACAATTATTGCTTTTATCTTTTTTATTAACAAACGCGCCTGTAATCGTCTTCAATTCGTCGTCAGTGTATTTGATGCGATATGACAGAAAGAAACGAAAAAGCAGAGAAGAACTCGATGCCGTCATATTAGCAATATCCATTCGGGTCCCCCAGAATGAGCGCAATTATTGCTTTTTTTTTAATTAACAAATGCGCCTGTAATCACCCTCAAATCGTCGTCATTGTATTTGATGCGATACGACAGAAATAAACGTAAAAGCAGAGAAGAACTCGATGCCGTCATCCTAGCAATGTCCATTCGGGTCTTCCAGAATTTGGACAATCATTGCTTTTATCTTTCTTATTAACAAATGCGCCTGTAATCATCCCCAAATCGTCGTCATTGTATTTGATGCGATACGACAGAAACAAAGGTAAATGCAGAGAAGAACTCGATGCCGTCATATTTGCAATGTCCATTCGGGTCCCCCAGAATGAGCACAATTATTGGTTTTATATTTTTCTATTAACAAATGCGCCTGTAATCATCCTCAAATCCTCGTCGTTGTATTTGATGCGATACGACAAAAATAAATTTAAAAGCAGAGACGAACTCGATGCCGTCATACTAGCAATGTCCATTCGGGTCTTCCAGAATTTGCATAATCATTGCTTTTATCTTTGTTTGTTAAGAAATGCGCCTGTATTCATCCTTAAATCGTCGTCATTTTATTTAATTCAACATGACAGAAATAAAGGTAAAAGCAGAGAAGAACTCGATGCCGTCATACTAGCAATGTCCATTCGGGTCTTCCAGAATTTGCACAATCATTGCTTTTATCTTTGTTTGTAAAGAAATGCGCCTGTAATCATTCTTAAATCGTCGTAATTTTATTTGATCCAATATGACAGAAATGAATGTAAAAGCAGAGAAGAACTCGATGCCGTCATATTAGTAATGCCCAGTCGGGTCCCCTAGATTCATCACAATCATTGCTTTTATCTTTTTTTTTATTAACAAATGCGCCTGTAATCGTCTTCAAATCGTCGTCAGTGTATTTGATGCGATATGACAGAAAGAATGGTAAAAGCAGAGAAGAACTCGATGCCGTCATATCAGGCCTGTCCAATTGGGTCCCCCAGAATCGACACAACCATTGCTTTTACCTTTGTTTATTCCCAAATGCGCCTGTTATCATCCCCAAATCTTCGTCATTTTCTTCGATGCGATATGACAGAAATAAAGGTAAAAGCAGAGAAGAACTCGATGCCGTCATATTAGCAATGCCCAGTCGGGTCCCCTAGATTCATCACATTTATTGCTTTTACTTTTTTTATTAACAAATGCGCCTGAAATCATCATCAAATCGTCGTCATTGTATTTGAAGCATTATTACAGAAACAAAGGTAAAAGCAGAGAAGAACTCGATGCCGTTATATTAGTAATATTCATTCGGGTTCCCCAGCTTCATCACAGTCATTGCTTTTACCTTTTTTTTTAACAAATGCGCCTGAAATCATCCTCAAATCGTCGTCATTGTATTTGAAGCAATATGACAGAAATAAAGGTAAAAGCAGAGAAGAATTCGATGCTGTCATGTTAGTAATGTCCATTCCGGTCCCGCAGAATGAGCACAATTATTGCTTTTATCTTTTTTTATTAACAAATGCGCTCGTAATCGGCTTCAAATCGTCGTCAGTGTATTTGATGCGATATGAGAGAAAGAAAGGTAAAAGCAGAGAAGTACTCGATGCCGTCATATCAGGCATGTCCAATTGGGTCACCCAGAATTGACACAATCATTGCTTTTACCTTTGTTTATGAACAAATGCGCCTGTTATCATCCCCAAATCTTCATCATTTTATTCGATGCGATATGACTGAAAGAAAGGTAAAAGCACAGACGAACTCGATGCCGTCATATCAGGCATGTCCAATCGGGTACCCCACAATCATCACAATCATTGCTTCTATTTATTATTAATAAATGCGCTTATAATCATCGTCCATGTGGCGTATCGAAATCCCCAGAACCACCATCTCCATTGCTTTTACTTTTGTCAATCAACAAATGCGCTTGAAACCGTCGACCGAGCGTCTCGATATCCTTTGACGCAAAATAATCGAAAGTAAGATAACAGCGAACATAAGCTCGGGACAGTCATATCGGGGATTTCCGAACCCATCCCCCAGAACCATAATCATCATTCTGGAATGACTGGTTTACGCCTTCAGAACCATCGCAGACATGTATTAATTATTTATTGCGTAGATAGAAATCGAATCGGCGCTCCAGGTAGAGGCACGGTCAACTTGTCTGAAAAAAATACATGTTACGTCCCGGAGGGAGATTTAGGTGGGACTCGCGAGGTTCCCGATTTAGAACGCGAAAGTTCGAATTGAATTAGATTGCGCAGTGTGTCTTTGTTTGGCTTCCGCGTGAGTTCCGACCACAGTTTAATAACAATTTGGATTGAGACGAATTTGAGGTGCGTGATTCTGCTAAGAGAGTTGGATCCGCCCGATGGATTGATCGTTGATCAAATAAATGTTCAGACGCGTAGATTTTGTCTCAATTCACGTAGTTCACGTTTATTACGTTTAACTCTTACAAACTTATAATTGTGGTACAAAGATAGTTACGCGTACAATGATTTCACGGAAACGCAGAGCGAAAAGGTTTAGCCTTGTAAGTCGACTGTTCAGTTCGGAGTTCGAATACAGAGTGTCTGCTCCTTCGTGATATGAAAATTAGGAAAGTCTGGTTGTAGGGGAAGGAGCTTTTTTGGGGGATTGCATTTTCGGATCAGAGCTTCTTAGTGATTGGTTAATCAATCGTGAGAATGTACGCTGACTTACGTGATAGGTCGGCGTCATGCGTGGGAATAGTTTTGTTCATCTACTTATTAGGTCTTCGCTATGGTGAATGCGGCCATTGTTCTTTGTCTGAGGATCGGGTTCAGCGACCGAAGTTTCGTGGGTCTTGCGATGTGACCGGGTGACGTGTTCTGAGGCAAGCGAGTTTTCCTCGTGGGATCGTTTGGGTCTTAGGACAAGGTAGGATTGTGGCGTAGTTCGGTCCCTGCATTTTGTTCGAGTGCTCTAGGCGTCGGGTTTCTCTTCCGATGCTGCGAGTACGCTCCTCTCGTAAATTTATCTGTCGTTGGCTATGTTTATGGGTAGGGACCTACGTGCGACGGTTTCGCTTTTGGTCTTGTGGTACGTTTCGGCTATCGCTCGCTTAGCGTTAAAAAAATATGGGTTTTTGATCGATGGGTGAGGGTTCTGCTATCGTGCGTATTTACCATCGTGGTTTCAAAAAGAGAGAGAGAAAAGTGAAGGCTGGGACGTAACACCTCCCTCCTTCAAGATTGAGCGTCTCGCTCAATTAGATTCAATTATAATTGTAATCGAAAGGTATGGTCGGACGATTTGTGAGCTGGCATCGTCATTGATCGATTTACAATGTAGCTTGAGTATATTGGGAGATAGGTATTGTTTTGTTATTTGATACAGTACCATAATGCAGTACCATAATGTTTGCGGGAAGTTACATTTCGCTTTGATTAATTTTATTCTTAGATTCTATCTGGTGTACATCCACCAGGGTAAACGAAGAAGAAAACGTATGTATATATTTTGATGTTATTCTACGCATTGTTAACGTATGTCTCCAAGTGATAGTCGTATGATTTTTATCTTATTTGCTAAAATATGTTTTAAGTAATAGTCGCATGTTTTAACCTAGTTTGTGGAAGTCGAGTTCGGTGGGGCGCGATGGGTGAGTTCGGTTGAGTTCATTGGCTAGGGCTGGTAGTTTGGGGAGACTTTCCCTTCGGCTGTGAGTTTTTAAGGATTTGGGGTGGGAGTCCTTATATTTAAGCTGTTCCCTTGGGAGACTTTTACATTATCCTGCTCCGTTTGGAAAAGGCAACACGACATTTTTTTCGCAATTTTTTTTTTGGCCCAGAGAAAGTTAAAGATGGATAAGGATGGCTCCCGGAAAGTTTTTCTGCTGTTGTGCCCGTGAGGTAGTGTGTTTATTTGTGTTTTATTTTTATTTTCTATTCTCTTTCTTGAGATAATGTTGTGTTTCCTGTACATGACGTTTGTTGGAGTGGCCAGAGCCCGTCGGCAGTTCCGCGCAGCGCTCCGACGGGAGTTAGATCTCTTGGATCGCGGGACTGGATTTGATTATTACTCAATCCGCTGGATGTTCGAGGGGCGCTGGGGCCAATCTCACCCGGAAGACGATTGGGATCATCCGGCGTGGTCGTCCTCTAAGGAGGTGTTGGCAGCTTGTGATGATTCTGCTGGGCGATTAAGTTGATTTCGGATCGGGCTACCCGTTCACTTAATAGTGTGCAATATGAATGGTGTTTTATCAAAATTGTGTTGCCTTTGATTTAGCTTGTGTTTAAATAAATGTGTTCTCATGTATTTTATGTTCCCACCTTTCCCTCGGGGTTTGATGAATTTATACGTTGTTTGGGTGTGATCGGGGGTGCCACATTCGAGGTTCTGTGTGTTGCGATACTCCAAATGTTATTGATAGTGGGCACACTGGAGAAGCATTCGATTGTGCTTGGTCTTTCGATGCTTGTGGTGCATCCGTCGATGGGCGTTCCTGCAGCGGCAGGTTCATTTCTTCGTTGACTTTGCTTCGTTCGTTGGTGCGCTTTTCATCGTTGGGTTTTTTGTTTCTTGCGAGGTGGAGGAGAAGGTTCGTGAGAGAGTCCCATATGGCGCCGACCAGCCGGATGCTCCAGTCATAAATTGAATGCAATGCGTAACCATATACTAATGTATCGATGGCGAACTTTATGGTCTTCAGGGTTACCCACATTCCTAGTAGCGTTGCGCTGCACATTCCAATGGTGTTGAAAAACACATATACTTTTCCTCATGCTTTTTCGGCAGATTTTTGGATAATGTCGTCGTTAAGCCAATGTTTGATAGTTATGCCTTGGTCAGCGGGGTTTTAACCTGTGGCTCCTCGTGCGATTGTGTTTAGGACTGCCGTACGTTCGATTGGGAACATCATGCTAGTCCGGAGGTTCTGAAGATCTTGCGAGGAGTATATTCCGCTGTCTGCAAGGTGGGCTGGCGTAATGAACTTCCAGGAATGTTTCGTACTTGTCGGAATGTCTTTGGGTGCGGCGGTGACGGCTAGTTATGGGAGCGCTTGGTACCATACTTTATTGATGCGGTACATTGGTGAGAGAAATGAATTGCACTCGATTTCATGTCCCGTCTGTATTATGATTCGTGTGCGGGGCATCATGAATAGGGTCGCGTTTCCTCTGAAAATTGGTAATTCTTGGTAGCATTCTTTTGTTTTTCTAATTGCCACGTTGACTGGTACACATTTTGCTATTCTGACGACCTCTCCTCCGACGTGGGCTATATATCCTGGTTCGCCCATGTAGTGGTAAGCGAACCCGGCGGGTGCGAATGATACGAAGCCTAGGGTATTACGGAGTACTCTCTTTTCAATCTCACACTGTTGTTTAATGACGTTGTTGTATAAGTTCGTTATTTGGTTTCCGAAATGCTTTACGAGATACACTAGTTTTGCGTTGGTGTATGCAAAGATGTCCAAGTTAATGGTCGATATGCGCTTTTGGGTGAAGAAATCCCCGTCCCTTTCATCGACGATGTATAGTTTAGGATGTTCTGTCTTGATTAACTTATATCCGCAAAGTGTGATTTGTCCTCTGACTGCGAGAGCAAATGTAATGTCCGCAGATGTGATTGAATAGATTTGCTCGCCTTCGATTTCGTTTTTTGTGTCCCTTATCTTTTCTGCGCTACCCTCGAAAATTACTTCGTAGTTATTAAAGTTGCATTGGTCATTGGGCAATTGATCCCAATATGTGTGTCCACCTTCCCAGTCTAGGCATTTAGACGAGCTGTGACGGCAGCGGCTACCTGATCGTAAAAGGATTTCGTTTTTTTCTATATGTACTTTTGCTTGGTAGTCGGCGACCGTTATATAGAGGTACCCTGTGACGACCGCGTTGTTCCAAGAGCCGTAGGGGTCTGAATATGACGCTCCTTGGCAGGTACCGTCGCTGGTGAGCGTCGCGGCTATTGAAACTGGTGTCCTGTTGGTTGAATTCATTGTTAGGCCATTCAGGAGTGTATTGTAAGCTTGGTATGATTTTGTTTCGTGAATATTTTTGCACTCTTCGTGAGTTGTCTCCAAGACGAATTCCATGTACCCGTTTTTGACATTTGATGTGTGAGAGTGCATGCCGCAGTGAGTTATTGCCCTGTGTATTTCCACCTTACATTGGACTACCTTAATGTCAGTAAATTCGACTCTTTGGAGGAGTTGGATTCTTGATCTGGTGACTTCCGGTTGGTGTATAGGTATGTCGCATTCCTGAATGTCCAGAAGCGATAGGGTCGTAATGTCCATTGCTGGGGCTCCACAGTCGTAAGCGATCAGCGCGTTGGTTGATTGCAGGGTGGAGATGAGTAGAGCGATCATCAGGAACATCTTGCCGGGGTCTTAGTAGACCTGAAAGGTATGGTTGTGCGGGTGTAAGTTTGCTGGGCTTTCGCTTAGGCATGGTTGTTTGCTAGTGTGCTAATTTAGCCCGATCGCAGTGGATGATTTTTCGCTTATTGTTTCCTAGTGCGATTTCGATGTCGCTTTGGTCTGGGAAAATTTGTGTTATCTCGTAAGGACCTAAGTAGTTGTCGTCAAATTTTCCTATTCGCTGATTTTTAATCAGGTAGATTTGATCTCCGATTTGGAATTTTACAGGGTGGATTTTCTTATCGTAGTGAGTTTTGGATTTTTGTTTGGCATTTTCGAGGTTTTTGCGAGCTAATTGTCGAACTTCTTGTAAATGATGCGCAAGGTTTCTCACGTGCACGTCGTACGTTAAGATTTCGTCGAGATATGAAAATTGTGAGGGTAGTCGTGCTATCTTGCCTAGGACTACCTGGAATGGTGTGTATTTCGTGCCTTCGTGTCCGCTTGTGTTGTATGCGAAAGTTGCCAGCCGTAACCACTTATGCCAATCTTTTTTATTGGTGTAATGTTTCAGGTAATCCGTGAGCACTTGATGACTTCGTTCGAGCGATCCGTTCGATTGTGGATGGAATGCTGTCGTTTTAATTTGCTTGATTTTTAGGATCCTCGTTAATTGTTTCATTACACGGCCGATGAAAGCTGCACCTTGGTCTGTCAATATTACTTTAGGACATCCGAATAAGCATATGAATTCCGTGACTAGTGCGTAAGCGATTTCGTGCGCGGTCGCGCTTTTTAGCGGAATTGCAAATGAAAATTTCGAGAGGTTGTCCTGAATTGTTAATATGAAGCGGTGACCAAGTTCAGATTCTGGGGTTATCGGTCCGACTATATCCATTGCAATTTTGTCGAATACGCTGATCGGAGTATCTGTAATTACCATGGGTTGTTTGGTTTTAATTCTCACCAACTTTTTCCTCTGGCAACTGGCGCATTGACGAATGTAATCTTCTACTTGTTTTTTTAGATTGTCCCAAAAATATTGTTGTCGAATTCTGTTGTATGTTTTGGTTACGCCCTTATGACCTGCTATTGGAGATTCGTGGCATTCTTTTATGATGTCGAGCCTGTCTTGCTCTGGTGGGACGGTAATTTCGTCGCGGCAGATTTTTATTTGGATTTCGGTATCCGCGAAAATTTCTCGAATGATGCTTTTTATTTTTGCCCATGTTGAGTCGTTAAGGTTACTGCGCTTCTGAGAAAATGCTGCTGATTTGACGTTCAATTCTACCATCGTTGTTTTCAGATTTCGGAGGGATTTGGTAAGATTTTCTTTCGTTAAGGATGATGTGGAGTTTTCCTGTGTTACGAGGGCAAACACTCGTTTCTTTGGTGTTCCCGATATGAGGACTTGTCCGATTTCGAAGGTGTTAGTTGAGGATAGGTTTTTTAGCAAGCCCATCTCGATTAATCGTTTGCCGATATCGTTCGAGACTGTACCATCGGCAGAAATGAAACAAATGTAATTGTTTTTTATCATTTCGATGTTGTCTCTTGTTTCGATGAAGTTAATGAATTCCGTTTGTTGCTCGTTGTTGTTTATTGGCTCCTCTTCAGTGGTATTTGTTCTGCTATTGTCGTTTCCGTTTTCTATCGTAGGGGGGGAATTATTGAATGGTGTCGGGGAGAGAGCATTTTCTTGTTGCTGAAAAGATTCGTTGTCGGAGCTGTTGGCGTTTCCAACGTTTGGAAGGGTGGGTGGAGGTTGTTCTTGGCCCGGAGAATTCCTGATTATTTTTGCTTGTGAAGTACTCTTGGGTGTCCTTTTTTTACTCTTCGCAACTTGTGCACGTGGGGCACTAGTGTGTGCGTGATTGCTTGCATCAGGGCAGCAAAAACATTTTTTGGGTTTTCGTGGTCTGGAGGATTTACGAGTGGCTAAAAGGACTGGTTCCCCTTTTTTGGCGATGGCTGTTACATCGTCCGTGCGCTGTTCTACGTTGGTAGTTGGGGGTCCCGTGACTTGATTTTTATGACTTTCATCTGTTGATTTTCTATCTTCGTTTGAAAAGCCTACGTCCATAGGTTCAATGGTGTGATTGTCCGTGAGACTTTTCTTTTCGTTGAGAAGGAACAATTCATTCTCTCTAAGAGCTTCTTCACTCGTGGTTCCATGACTATCTGGACGGTTAGGCGTTTGGGGGAATTTCCTTTTGGTACGTCCAGTGGGTGATGGAGTGAGTCCAAGTGTTTCGTGAGCGCGCTTTTGGAAATTTATGGCAATATTGCTTAGGCTATTGTCGCTCGATTCTTGCTCTGAAGATGAAGATGTTCCGAGCGTGGCGAAGTTACTCCGCGCCATGTGGGTAATGTCTTCCTCGTCTCCCGAAGACGATGTAGATTCGGGTTTTGAAGGGTTCCCGAAGGGGAGATGCCGACGTGTGTGGCTTCTTCGTTTAACTAGTACTTTGAGTTTTTTCCTTCGATATTCTGGTGAATACGATTCCTGGTTTTCCGAGGAATTCGAGTTTTGATGCTCTGAGGAATTTGATGATTGTTGCTTTGAAGAACTTGGTCTTCGATGCTCTGAAGAGTTTGGTTTTTGGTGTTTTGGAGGATTTGATTTTTGATGCTCTGAGGAATTTGATTCTTGATGCTCTGAAGAATTTGATTTATTACGTGGCCTCTTTTTGTTGAGGTCTTTGATGATCGGTTGATCAGGCCGGTGACCTTGAGTTAGATTTGATCCTTTGGCAAGCGGGCTTACATACGTTTCTCTAGGAATTGCCGTATCTGTAAGGTTGCTTGCTTGAGGAATCGAGATTGTTTGATTTTGAATTTCGTTTGATCGCTCTGCAACGGGACTCACGTACGTTTCTCTCGGAATTGCCGTATCTGTGAAGTCGGTTGCTCGAGGAATAGATATTGAATAATTTAGTGGGGAAGCATTCATGATGTCATCCTCCGAAGTAGTTTTTGATTTTTTGAGTTTCTTATTGTTGGCGCTTGGATCCGATGACGAATATGTTCTCGCGATGCCTGGATTTGGATGTAGAGTTTTTCCTCCGTATGGAGTGTCGTTAGTACGCCATTTGAATTTGATAGGGAGAGTTATTGGATTTCGAGAAAGTACGTCGGCGTTTGTATTAACTCTTCCTGGCTTGTACTGGATTTTGAAATCGAACTCTTTTAATTTTTCTCTCCATCTCAGTACGCGTGACGTCGGGTCGTTCATAGAACTTACCCAGACGAGTGACCGGTGGTCGGTCAGTAGGGTGAATGGCCTGCCATAAAGATAGGGTCGGAAGGTTTTTAAGGCAAACACCACAGCGACCATTTCTTTTTCCAAAGTGGAATAATTTCTTTCGGTCTTGTTAAGGACCCTTGAAGCGGCTGCGACCATGGGGTCTTCTCCGACTTTTCCTTGCGAAAGGATTGCGCCGATGGCGTAGTTGGATGCGTCTGTTGTTACGATGAAAGGTTCCGAGAAATTTGGGTATTGGAGAATCGGTGTTGAGCATAGCTTGTCTCGCAATGTTTCGAATGCTAATTGACGTTGAGATGTCCAATGAAATTTAAAATTTTTGCTAGTGAGATCCGAAAGGGGTTTTGCAATTGCTGCGAAATTTTTTATGAAGCGGCGATAGTATCCAGCTAGACCTAGGAATTCTTTTACGTTCTTTGGAGTTTTCGGTATTTTGAATTCTCTCACGGCTTCGATGTTTTTTGGATCGGGTCTTAATCCATCTGCAGAGATTTGATGTCCCAGATATCTTACTTCGGTTCTTAAGAATTCGCATTTATCCGTTTGTAGAGTTAGATTTGCGTTACGTAATCTTTCCGCAAGTTTTCTAAATTTACTGTCGTGTTCCTCGATTGATCGTGCGTAGATTACTATGTCGTCTAGATATACGAATAAATCGTTACCCTGTAACCCTTTTAGAACAAGGTCCATCAATCTTTGGAATGTGGCTGGTGCATTTTTTAATCCGAATGGCATTCTATTGAATTCGTAATGACCGTGAGGGGTCGTAAAGGCTGTTTTGTGTTTGTCTTTCGAATCCATTTCTATCTGATGAAAGCCAGATGCTAGGTCAAAAATGGAGAAGTACTTCGCACCGCCGAGTTGGTCAAGGATGTCTGTTATTAACGGCAGAGGGTAAGCATCTCCTATTGTGACATCGTTTAATTTTCTGAAATCGATTACGAGTCTCCATAGTTTATTTCTTTTTGAGTCTGTTTTTTTCGGAACTTTCCAAACTGGTGAATTATACGGTGACTTCGAGGGTTCAATGATATTTAATTGTAGCAGATCGTTAATTTGTTTTTCTGTTTCCGGTCTTTGGAATGGCGGATGTCTGTACTGTCATGTATTGACCGGTCGATCGTCTACAGTGGGAATTCGATGTTTGCATTCGTTTGTTGATCGGAGGGGTTCACCAGGTAGATGAAAGAGGTCTACGTAATCTTCTACGAGTGTAGATACCGCATTACGCTCTTCGTCATTGAGGTGATTAAGCCGCAAAAGACTCATTAGTCCGTTGGCACGGTTTTCTCGCGTCCGAGGGTTTTTGTGCTCTAGGGTCTGTGTATTCGCGGTGTGGTCATCCTCTTGATCGTTCTCGTCTGTACTCATATCGAAAGGATAGAGTGAAATTACGGGAACCTCTACTCTGACGTCCTCGTTCAAGGTATTGATAGCGTACAGGTATGCTTTGCCATTGGTATTTTTAACCAATGCTTCACCCGCAAAGATGCCGTCTCGAAATGGTATACGGGGTACGTAACCTGTCTGTAGTGGGTTTCCGACTCGAATGAACATGATCGTTAGTAGAAAAGCTAGGGTGGTTCTAACCCAGGCATCTCAGGGGGGAGCGGGGCGGCGAGGTCCAGCGCGGGGAAGCCAAGTGCCTGGTGGAGGGGGGGTCCAGCGCGGGGACGAGACGTCAGGGGTCTCTGTGGAGGGGGTAGCCATGTGGTCCGAAGAGCGACTGTCGGGAGGGGGCAGCCGTCGTCGGAGAGTGTCTTGTGGGGGCGGGGGTCAGGTAGTGGTGAGTGACCGTTGAAAACCCATAAATCTCCTAATTTATTATAGACATAAAAAAGATTAGCATCGATGCAGTGTTTTTCTTCCTACACTATTTAGTCCGCGTGAAAATAGAACTCACACACACACACACGATATGTGTATGTAATGGCCATATATGGGTAGGAAAATTTGGTTAATTTGAAGCGATACATGAAGGGGACGGCTTTTCAAAGCTGTTTATTTATGTAATGCCGGTGTGATGCGCTTGGTTTCGTTTCCGAAATCTTTAAAATGTTTGTATGCGTGTCCACTCTATAAACTTTAGAGACCTATCGTCAAAGGGTTTTTGACCCCAGATGGGCCACCGGAGCACAGCTGCACTCGGGAAAAAAATGTTTCGATGTATCGAGGACTCGTATTCACTACGAAATATAACGTCGAGATGTTCAGATGTGCGAGTATGTACGCAGTGCATCCGGCCAAGCACCCCCTGGACTTGACCAAAAACGAGCTCGAACAGGTTCCAAAGGTCTTGCTCCTAAAATATTGGGGTGAATATGTTGGCTTATTGTGGGATCGTTTGCCAGAACATCATCGGAACGATAATGAAGTGATATCATATCTTCCATGCATGGAGCATTATAATACACCACAGATGAAAGATCACATCGATGGCCCCCCACCTCAACGTCGGGAATGTGAAAAATGCTGTGGAAATTCTCCACGTACGGGGTTCTTCAAACGTGTTTGAACCTGTTTTTTGGAGTGTGAAAAAATGTCGGGGGGGGGGGGGGGGGAATTCTCCACATACGAGGTTCTTCGAAAGTGTTTGAACCTGTTTTTCATGATTGGAAAAGTGGGGAGAAGTTTGAAAATTTAAGTGGGAGGGTTATGAGGGAGCTTATAATTTCGTAGTCCAAGCTCAGACTGCAGTATTCCACCGCGACATCAACATCTCTCCAAAAAGAACTTTGAAAGTGCGGGGAAAATGGATCTCTCGAGTATCAACAAAGTCAGCGTAATGGCGGAATTCCTTCCAACGAAGAAGCTGTCAGAACTCCGCGTTCACTCGGATCATCGAATCTCCGACATGAGGGCCGTACAGACCAAGTTTGGGAAACGCTACCTCGCGGACAACGCGGATGAGTTCACTGTCTTCTTACCAGCGCGACTTGTGAAGGCCTTCGATGAAGATTTGGAAACGTTCGAGCGAATGCGGCAAGCGGCACGGGATCATCGTCTCTGGATGACATACAAAGGTGGAAAATACAACAGCATAGACTTTTTCCAAGTCTGAGAATACATGGTGGAAAAATACGAAATTCGTTGGAACACCATCGTCGAACGGCTGTCTGCATCATCGAGAGTATGCTGCAACTGGCGCATAATAGTCAATTCTACATGCAGTTGTGGAAAATACATCAGCGTCAAGTTCCATCGTCGTGGAGTATGGTGGAAAAGGGCAAATTCGTTGGGGCAGCATCGTTGAGTGGAACAGCCGTCCAGATCACAGTCGTCTCACCATCGTTTCGACGTTTTAAGTGTTTGACTATGTAAAAATGTATTTGAGAAAAAAAACCGTTTTATCGAAATGTATAAGAAGGAGAAATGCAAAACAATTTTCGTCGTAAAATAAATGAAGAATACAAATGGTATATATTTTCATCGAAATGTTTTTTTATTCATTTTAAAAAAATCCCTCGCTCACACAACGCTTCGTATACACTTAACCAGCTTTTCAGCGATTTTACATTATCATGGGCGCAGTTGTATTTCGTGTTGAAGGAATGATGGGGGCATTTCGAGTTTGTGATTTTCGGCAACTTCTGCAGCGATGGACAGTCCAGAGTCTCCAAGTCGATGACGTTTGTCGTGAGATCCGTGAATCTTGATAGCCATGCGCATTTCTCGAATCCCTTCGCATAGATGGTGGGGGCTCCTTGCAAGATTTTTCGAATTGTCTTTCTAGCTGCCTCGTATGGTATGCCGCTGTGATCCCATCGTATTCCATGGAAATTTCGATCCAACCACTTGTTTGTCATTTTGTACTTGGCCGGTAAAGAGTCCCATGCAAATGGTGCGTCGAAGGCGAGCGTCAGCGGTTCAGCATCCTTATCGTGGAGTTTGATGATGGACATCTCCTTTAGGACAAATTTGTTGATGGGGCTCTTGAAGCCCTGTACATCGACGATAAGCTCCATGTTGACTAACGTGGACGCGAATTATCGGCATGATTTTATACCAATTTTTTAACCCCACCGCTGATTGGATTGTACTGGACAATACGATCATGGAGGATCATGCAGTATGCTGAAGTGTGTGGCGGAATATTATTTTTCAATTCGAACTCAAGGCGCACGTCAACAGGGCCAGACTTGACAGAATCGTTTTGCTTTGAGCAGTCAATGACAACGAGAGGCGCTTTTTCTAAAAATTCAATCCTGCTCAGCCATGGTTCAGCCTCTTTGTTGTAATAGGTCGGTTGAAAGTTTACGTACATCTCGTAGAGTAGAGCATATTGATTTTGATCAATGTTCAAATTCACATTTCCATATGGATAACATTGAGAGTTGAGGTAAAGTTTAACATCGCTCAGGTTACAATGATCAAAGCGGCTCGCATTTTGTTGCTTCTTATTTTTCCGTCCCGTCTGCAGCGCGAGTATGATATAACGTGGCTTCTTCAGCTGATTCGAGGTTTTCACAGACCATACGTGCTTAGAGGTCGCAGGCAGCATTGGATATTCATACAGTGCCCATGTTCGGAAACTCATGGAGATTGGTGCGTCTTTAGCGAGAAACTTTAATAGTTGAATTTTTCGCTGATCGGAGACTGTTACATACGGCACGAGCCATTCTATTTTATGCAATATGAGTTTGTAGTCTTCGGGCGCTGTTTGTACAATGGCATTGTCGTCGGTCTTTGATCTCGTGAGGATCAACTCGTGCTTGGCATTTACGACAATTTTACGATAATCTTCGGCAAACCCGAGGAGCATGCTGAGCGGAATGCACACATCAAAGTTTCCCGATACATCTACAATCTGCTTCGTCTCTTCGACATCGAGCCATCCAGTGTTCTCGAGCATAGAACTTTTGGCCGGTGAGAGAGATGAATATCCCTTAATTACACTCGTAATGCCGACATTCTTATGACGATCGATTTCTATGGCATTCAATTCATATCGCACTTCCTCAAACAAATGGCAAATGGCATTGTTGACGAGACTTGTAGCAACGGTCGGCGTCCCATCGCGCTTGGATAATTTCCCACATATGTGTAGAGAACTCTTGCTTGGCAGGATGGAGAGGTCTTGATGTTGGATGGCAATACGGATTTCATCGCTGTTATTGAAGGTTGAAGATCCATATGGCTGATGAGCGTGAATCTCACAATGGATGATGGATTCATCAAAGACCACAGGCGCCTGAATGTTTACAATTTCTTCCTCCATTTCACGCAACAGGTGCAGAGAGCACAGACTAAATAATTTTTTTCGCGCTTTCGCCACGCACTTTGAGACCCAAACTCTTCAAGAGTAGCACGTTTTGAGGTGTTAGCACTTTGGGCGCTGGCCGACGACTGATTGTTTTTATCCATGGCCGTTTATTGTTATTGGAAGATCTATCGAAAACTATACCCATCAGGACTTTATATGCAGGCGTATGGTGATCACTTCACCGCGGAAATTTACCAAATCACCGTCCTGATCCACTATGCGAAGCTGTATCGCGTCAATCGTTCGGCTCGTGATTGGCAGATAAATTACGTGGGAGGGAACTTCAATGATCTTATAGCCCGGTGGCACAGATGGAAAAAATTCGTGAATTGTGTGTACTTTTTGTCCATTAATATAGGCGCCAGCAGTAATGTTGCACTCAACGCGTAAGGCGTTCACCTTGAGAATGGCCACCGGAAGGTCCGATTCGTGCCTTTTATTGGCTTTCAATTTGCGTGCGGTGAAGCCTAGTAGATGCCCAATAGAATCTTTCGGCTCAAAATTTATATCACGATCACACTCGATCTCACTGCGTAGCGTATTATTAGTGGGTTTAATGCTGATTTTGATGTTTTTACGTGAGAGCTCTGCTTGTACGAACGTCTCAATATCCTCTATTTCATAACTGCCCGTAGGTATCGTCAACACCTCATCTCCCACGTAAAGTTTATCGTGGTCAACGTCGATATTGGGAATAGAGTTGAAGGTTAACAATCCCATGAGACCGAGAGTATAATTTTTGTGTGGCGAGAGTTCGATGGGGGGAAAGTATTGCGCCTCGAGTATGGACGATGAGCCAGATATGGTCAATGTTAAACTTTCGTCCATGATGGTGGTAAATTAACAACTGAATTCCCCACATCATTTTCCCCCTATATATAGTGTATACTTGTCTTTGTGCTGCAATTGTCGACAAAGAAATTTGAGACACAAATGCCCACATTCAATCGTATCATATCCCTGATATCCCTTATAATTATAATTTACGCTACCAACACGAAAATACCTCATGAGTTCAGATGGTGGTGGAAGATTGCCGAAACTATCAAAGTACATGACTTTCAATCCAGTCTTTTTGTAAGCGACCCAGTGCGTTCCAGGACCGGCATTTGCATCCAAATTTACAATTGCTGCTTCACATTTGAGAGGTCCGCTTGTTGGCAATGTGTCGCGCATGTAAACCCCGCGAACATGTGGAATCTTTAGGATTTTTGCATATTTAAGTAGGTCGCGGTCGGTGAGGGGTCGGTGAGGTAGCGTAACTTCTAGTTTTTTGGCTTGATATGAAGGCCCAATCCCTGCTTATATGGTTTCAGATGTAGACCCCGACCTAATGCAATTGCTTCAATTGTCCGATTATGACGCTTACTTTCATCCAATTCACGTTTAGCTGCTTGAGCAGCATTTACGGCTTTAGCTATACTAGCCGCACCACCCGACAAAGCACCCGCAGCGCTAAGACCAGCAAAAATGGGGACGAGGAAGGGCAATAAACCACCAATTTTATGGGGTACAGGTAGAACCCGAGGTGTCCGTACTTTGCCACCTTGCATCTTTACAGCTGCATGAGCACCGTTTAGAGCTGATTTAATAATCTTATGCGGATCATTACTTTGAATCATTGTCTTCTTTGCAGCGCCAATTATCTTTTTCAAACAAACGCCACCCTTACGGGCCTTCATTCCCATACCGAATTTTCTCTTTGTCTTCATAATATTTGCCACACCCCAAGCACTAGCTTTTTCACCGATACTAGCGTCTCTCGCGGTAACACGTTGTACAGCCTGTTCAGCCAACACTTTATCCGCCAAATGTCTCGCCTCAAGATTATCTGGATTTTTCGAATACGCAATATCGTGTTGTTTGCAAGCCGTATCCAATGGGTTAATGCCCGGATCACCACGAGCAAGGCGCTTGACCAACTTTGTGCCTGGCCCACAATACTGATACCCAGGCAGATGTAGTTCAACGGGGAGTTTGTTGATTAGGCGGTTGACTAAACCTTTACCGCTCTTGCTATGCACGATCATGTCTAAAGACAATATGCGACTGATTGATGATCCCTATAAGAATCCTATTTATATGATTTCACGTTAGTCGTGTGTGAGATGACGTCCAAGAAGCAAACTATTGGAGGTGGACTCCCCGTGATAAATTTCGACGAGTTTGTCGAAGACGGAGGGAGGAAGAAGAAACAAAAACGTCATGGGAATTTATTGCCGGATAGCATACGTGCACTGTTTTGCGGTCCATCGAATTGTGGGAAAACCCACGCTTTGCTCACTCTCATCATCCATCCGAATGGTTTGAGATTTGAGAACATTTACTTGTATTCCAAATCGTTGAAGCAGCCAAAGTATAAGTTGCTCGAACAATTACTCGAACCTGTGAGTGGAGTTGAATATCATCCATTCGAGGCGCATGAACAAGTGATAGCACCAAGTGATGCACGATCCAACTCTATATTCATCTTTGATGATATAGCATGCGAAAAGCAGGATAATGTTCGGGCCTTCTTTTCTATGGGAAGACACGAGATTGTTGACAGTTTTTATCTTTGTCAGACGTACACTCGTATCCCCAAACATCTCGTGAGAGATAATGCAAATTTCGTGGTGCTTTTCAAGCAGGACGATATGAATCTCAACCACGTCTACAACGATCATGTTAATACGGATATGACTTATACGTGCTTTAAAAACATGTGCGTGAAATGCTGGAATTCCGACAAGTATGCATTTGTCACAATTGATAAGGATAGCGATATTAACGACGGTCGATATAGACAGGGTTTTGATTGTTTTCTAACCATTCATAAATGACTCATCGCTGGTAGTTGAAGAGACAGTATTGTGCATGCCGTGGCAGTGACAACATGAAGAGCGAACAACTGTTGCGAGAAAAAGATGTATTGCATGAAATTGCCAAAGCGAGCGATGCAATCAGACGAAAGCATCGGATGATCAAAATTGGAAAAGATAGCGATGAGCAGAGAATGCAAGATGTCTTTAAGCCTATCGTGAGACCATTGGAGAAATTGGTGTCATATAAAAACGGTGAGGTGGTGAAGGAGGAAATTAAGGATAAATAGTGAGTGATGCTGTTGAAGAAGGAGATGCATTAAATAGTGCGAAACATCAATTGAAGAACGAGGCACAAGATTCCTTCAAGAGTGAAACCCAAGATTCGTTTAAATTAATATACGAGGATGATGATGATGACTCGCAAAATGTCGAGGAATTGATCCGTGAATATATCCTGCTATTACAAACAAATAGAAAGGCAAACTTGGATGTATTATATGGTGTACGGAATCTCGCAAGCACCAAATTAATGATTGGTAATTCTCCGATAATTTTCGACTCTCAACATATTCGCGTGGGAGATGCGAGTTATGCGAAAACTGTTGGATTAACAGAGCTGTTGTTTAAAAAAGTGCCCAATGTCGAAACTCTCACACCGGACGATTTGAAAAACTATGAAAAGATTGTAATCTCGACGAATGCGCACAAAAAATTTTTTAAGCCTAGTGAGGCTATACGACGTAACACCAGCCACAAATTTAACACATATATTGCAAATATAGTTGATCATCATGTGGGACAGGGTATGCCAAAGTATATGCTAGCTAGAAAAAACACACAATCGGACTATATTTATTGGGACAATCCAAATGAGCTAGTAGATCGTCTTCGTTTACTCTTGGCATCACAAGCAGCCGGAAATTCGGCCCATGCGAATGAAATTATATCGATTATCGAGGAATTGCGAGAAGCTGAAATCATTTATTAAGTCGACATTGGAGAATTTACACATTCTCATCATGAGTGTCGATGTGTTTGGACGTCATTCAAGTAGGAGTGTACTCCACAGTAAGCAAGGTCCTCCAGGTCGACCTGGGATTGGCTTTAGAATTACCGCAGATGGTCATTATGACTTGGGGCAGAAACGATTGTGTAACATTGCAAATCCAGAAGGAGAAGATGACGCCATCACTCTAAGTGCGTTACAAAAGAGATCCCGAACTATCATTAAGAACATACGCAAAGAAATGAATGAGAGTAGTCAATTGTTGGTTAATGGACATGAAGCTACGATAAGAGACATTGCAAAAACACTCGAGGCCAATGTCAAAACTCTACAAGATTTGGTGATGCGTAATTCACACGTCATGGCTGAATTGGATGCGCGACTGCGTGGACTGGAAAATGAACGAGAAAAGGAGCGCTCTCGTGCTAGAGCTACATAAGCCTGCTCGACGAAACTATCCGCGTCGGCATGTGGACATCCGGGGCTTGGGCGAAACCTGGCAAGCCGATCTCGTCGATATGTCATCATACGCGCGTCAAAACTCCAAACACAAATTTCTTCTCACCGTCATCGATACCTTCTCGAAATTCGCCTGGGCCATGCCAATTTTGAGTAAGAGTGGTAAAGATGTAGCAGCAGCAATGAAGTCGATCCTCGTTAAGGGACGCATACCGCAGAACTTGCATATCGATCAGGGAAAAGAATTCTACAATTGTGACTTTAAAGCCATCATGAAAAAGTACAATATTCACATGTATTCAACATATAGCAACTTGAAGGCATCCATTTACGAGCGTTTCAATCGTACATTGAAGAACAAGATGTGGATGCAATTTAGTCTTCGTGGTAATTATAAGTGGATCGATATTCTTGATAATCTAGCAGCCGAGTACAACGATTCGGTACATCGCACCATTAAGATGAAGCCGAGAAATGTCAACGCGGAAAATGAGAAGCAATTGCAGCAGATTTTCAATAAGCCTCCAATAAAAAGACAACCGAAATTCGCCGTTGGTGATAAAGTGAGAATCAGCAAATTTAAGACTGTTTTGGAAAAGGGTTACACGCCAAACTGGACAACAGAAATATTTACAATCTATCGTGTGAAAAAAACTCATCCCCTGACGTACCACTTGAAGGACCATAAAGATGAACCGATCGCCGGTGGTTTCTACGAACAAGAGCTTCTCAGGGTCAAGCACCCCGATATCTATCTCATTGAAGCGGTATTGAAGAAGCGCGGTAATCGAATGTTTGTAAAGTGGTTAGGTTTCGACAATAGCCACAATAGTTGGATAAGTAAATCCGATTTGTAGTCGATAATAAAGAAAATGGAAAAATATGTATGTTTTATGACTCTTGACCTGCTGGTCGTCCCCGCATCCCTCCAAGGCCTCCGACCGACTCCACAGCAGGCTTCCCCCCTTCTCGCCGTCACCCTTTTTCGTGGAACGTGAGGAGATGGATAGAGTGAATATACACATGTGATTATAAAAAGTCCGCTTCTTTATTAACGGAAAATAATAAATCCATTCTTGCACAATATATACAACAAACATAATTTTAACATCGAGTGAACAAAATATATACATAATTTTCACGAGTTTTATACATCAATATTCACAAAGTATACACAATTTTACATCAAGGTTGTGGGGGAAAAAAAATTACAAAACTTTTCACGACGGTATTCTGTAATGCCCCCATGGTAGGGTATCAGAGGTCCCAGTTATGATATACCGCTTATCATCATGAGGAGTTAGAGCGATTTTCGTCTCACGAATGGTGTAGACCTTGTGCAACTTCGATCGAATACACGTTTCACTACGCATCATTTCAATGTCTTCCTTCAAGCATCGGGCATAATCGTCAAACGTGATTGTCCTAGCCACAACATTGCTCTTGACACCTTCAACTTTTTTAGTATCCTTCTTACCCTCGACACGTGTCGCATACATTTTCGATCGAAGTCCAATGAACTCGGTCATAATTGCACCATTGCATTCGTCTTTCATGAGACCGGCTACCTTCTTATTGACAAGCGGCATATCATACCTATTGTCCGCTGAATAGTCGCTCGTATCAAATTTTTCCATGTCACACTTCATGTCTGCATATACATCTTCGCTCTCAATGGCATATATGAGGCTATCTGTATCGGTATACATCACTTTACATTTATTCCGATACAATGGTACCATATACTCGTGATGAAATCCATACAAGCTCGTTTTGGATATGTCGAGTATGCACATACCCACATATATCGGCTTGTTGAACTTCACCTCGAGATTGCGCAATTCTACGGCAACGAGGTTTTCGGAGAAAAGGCTTCGGCTGTGGAAGTTTGGCTTCGCTATCATTGCTTCCGCGCCATACCTGCCCTCCCATTTTGTCAAAAGCTTTACATCTACATGATTGCGCACATTCTCCATCGTTTTGCCAAACACCGCATTATTCATCAATTTGAATAAATTCTTTTCAAAATCGTTTTTGGCCAGCGTTCAAAACTGAGTATTTAACTCGATATATGAACGTAGCCATGGGGATTGCGTGAATTGTAATACCCTATGGATTTTTGTGAGGCAAAGTCCATGACGTAAACATTGTTGTAAATTTCTGTAGTGTATGATGTAGCGTTTTTTATCGCTGACGGTTGCTAGTAGCTTTTCCTGCTGCTTACCCGGTGGTTTTTCGTGTATTGGGCAAAACGGTAGGTCTTTGTGCGCATCATGTAGAGATTGGGGATATTCCAAGTCGACTTCAAGGATGTAGCCTGTCGGTGAATCTAGCGCGATGGAAGATGGATCAAAATTGGACACGTCGTTGACCCATCGAAAATCTGCATATGGCAAGGGTTGACACATTGCCCACCCAGACAAATAGTTGACATCAAAATACATCAAGTATGATGATGCTTTCGATGGATCAAACGACTCCATGAACTTATTATTAGCGTGTGCAAATCGGTTTGAGCATTGACTGAGACCACCGCGTATACCCCGCTCAACGAATAAAACCATGTCGATGTCAGTTAGTAACTCAAACTTGACATTCGAGTGTTTTAACATTGCATCCCAGGTATACCCCGGCAATGTGTAGTAATACGCGGGATCTAGGCCATAGCTCTCAATGCACGTATTTCGAAAGTTTTCGAAAATATCAGCTAATAGTGTCACGTCCTGAGGGGACGTGGGCATATATTTTATCGCGGTGCCCTCTTTTTAGCCTACGCCTAGCGCAATAGCTCGGGATGAGGGTGAAAAAGGGAAAGGTGCATGCAAAGATGGGAGCGACGCAGTGACTCGATTAAGAAATGAATTGATCTGTACCAATAATTAACAATTTGGGATTTATTAAAATTAACCAATTTAGTTAATTCCGTTAACAAGAAAATACATAGAGGTTCGCTTACATTTATGGTGCGTCGTGGATACGATAATCGGTTTACAGCGGTTGAGTTTGGGCCTCCGCAGACTGGTCGGACCCCTCGGTTGCGCACGCTCCGTGACAATATTGAGATTACACGTTGATACAAATTTTCACACACGCGAGTTTCACACGTACACATTCAACGTAGACAGTTAAATGATTTCTTACAGTTCGCGTTTTTATGAGGAACAATTGCGAAGTTCAAGTTTCGCGTTTTTATGAGGAACAATTTCGAAGTTCAAGTTTCGCGTTTGCTGTCAGGAGACAGATGTTCTACTTATTCCGATGAAAGTTGTTGGGAGACTTTGTCCGATCACGATGGAAACTGTTGGGAGACTTTGTCCGATCACGATGGAAACTGTTGGGAGACTAGCTCTGAACGAGTGGTGATGGAACACTAACTTCAAGATTGTTGTATCCTAGCTTGTAAGATATTTTGGATGCTGGGATGGTGGGAGAAGAAGTTTCTCGAAAAGTGCATTTTTGTCATGCGTTAATTTTTTGATTGGTGGAAAGGATGTAGGAAATTGACTAGTGCATATGATTGGTCGAGTTGGAAGGGGAAATATTTTTGGGGACTATGATTGGGTGTAGACTATGATGTGTGTCATCTCCATCTCGATTCTCGGAAACTCGTCCGCGTCTCGTTATCTGGAGCGTTGGAAAAATATAGGGAGGAAAAAGGGCCTTGGTCGCATTGCCGCGCTTGCCTCAAGATAGGCTTTGTTGACCCAGGTGTGAGATCGCATGGGAAATACTAACGTAGTTTTATTGCCGGGCCAACCTTTCGGCATGAAGGATTTTCTTTTGGAGAATGTATATTTTTGTGGAGTAAGGATTTGGATATTTTCGTGTGTCTTCGTGTGTTGTACGTTCTTATGGCTAAAGATTTTATCATCAACTGCGTTTGACGATTGCGTGTAGATATGGTCAAGACCGACTGTGCTCTCGCGTGGGATATTTTGCGCGACGCTCGCTTCTTATCGACATATTTCGTTTCGGCTGTGGTACGCCTAATTCTAAAGAAAATATAAGGACCCGTCGAAAACTGAGAATGCCGTTATCGTGTGTATTGGTTTTCGTAGTTTTCCACGATTTCCATGTGGCATCGGGTAAGCCCGCGTTTTCGCGGGAGTTGAATAAAATAGGAGAGGAAAAAGAAATAGATAGTGCTTTTTCTCGCGACGTAACACCTCCCCCCTTTAGGATTGAGCGTCTCGCTCGATCGTAATCGTTGGGAGTGGTGATCAAACGTATAATGGCACGATAATATGAATTGGCATTGTCATTGATCGACTTACAATGTGACTTAAAAACATTGGAAAGTAGGTATTACTTTTTATTGTATATATATATATATATATATATTTAGACAGATCTTCAATGAGGTTTCCTTTTTCCCTTTTTAAAATTATAGTTATATGTAGATTTTTTTTTGTTGCTTAAAGTGTATCACATTTTTCGCTCCCTTTATGCATCGATACTTATTTGCTTGTTTAATCCTATTTTACCTGACAAGGTTAGAAGAACAAAATAATAAGAATAAAAGTAATTGTAAAAAATGATCAATCATGATGATCTTTTTGTACCTGAATATGTCTTCTCGCGTAAACTCAACGGAAGGAACGCGATTTGGAGGATTCGTCGTATTTTGGACTAGTGGAAATGTTAAGGTGGACATCATGTGTTGCAGCGTTGGTCTTGGTATGACTCCTTGGTTCGGCTGAAGGGGCCGTGACGAGTTTATGAAGTTCTTGACCAATCTCTGCATCCGTTGAGGTTTTCTTCCTGCACCTGCATCGACGAGGTAGATCGGCCAGCCATACACAGTGTGTTGGCTGTATACATGGATTAACGTATGTATGAGGAGCTTGATTGGTCGCATGATGGGTAACATTCGGGTGAGACCAGCGCTTGCTGTACCGAATTCAATGAATTTTTCCCAGGTGCGATTCCAGATGGAGTCCGCTTGGCGTTATATATCGTTGTTATCCAGGAGATATAACAACTTCTCCTCTTGATTGACAGTGTTTTGGCCACTGATGCCCCGTGCCATATTGTTTAGGGCAGCGGGTTGCTCCACAGGAAACATGATATGTTTTCGTACGTTGTCGATGTTCTGCGGAATAGATCCCACAGGGTGATTCTGGGTTGGTGTATCGCCAAGTAGACTTCGTCGCCGGCTTCATGCTTGCAGGTAGTATGGCTTCGACAGGAGCAGCCATGAACTTGTACCAGATGTCTCCGTAAAGGTAATATGAAGGAAGTAAGGAATTACAGGTTGTTTGAGATCTTCTTTTAGTAGTATATGAGTTCGAGGAGTAAGGAGATATTTTTCGTTCCCACGAGTGACAGGTTGATCGTAATATTCTTATAACCTGATCAGATTTACTTCTATTACTATCTAATGAATAACGTGTACTATTTCGCCAGCAAGTACCACTATATAAATGGACTTCTTCATTGAATTGTATACAATTCGTCCGAGGCTTATACTACTAACAACAGCTATTTTGGAATATTTGGCGCTCTTTGCTACAATGTTGCGTATGCATATAGTAATGTAATGATTTTCTAATATAATATAATAACTACGTATATAAATTTGAATTGACATAAGCGATTATATCTAGGTTCGCGACAGGAAATATCTCTCGAATTGTGAAACAGTTATTTCGGCGTGGTTTGAATATAAGTAGTTTCCGGTGTTCTGTACTGAGGATACTGTAATTAAAAAGTCAATATTTTTCGCTGGTTGCAAGTACAAAGGTGATATTGTTGATACTGAATAGGTTGATAACGGCCACCTGAAAAACAGGGTAATTATTATTATTATTTGTTTAATTAGGGTTAAAATCGGATTCGTCGACTCTCGTCGACTTGGTTTTTCTTTTCGGCTTTGTTTCGACGTTAATGTGCGAATACCGTAATCTATTCTCGTGAACGATACGTGCTTTTTTGTAATATTGGATTTTTACGTTACCCTTGTCCAGTTTTTCTAGCACCTTATGTGGTCCAGTATAATGGTCTCCAAGTTTACCTGGTTTGGGACCCTTTTGGAGATAGACAAAATCTCCAACCTTAAAACTCTTTGGATTAGCATTTTTATCATAATATTTTTTCGAACGATGTTTGGACGAGACTAGGTTTTCATAGGCGAGGTTCCTGATTCCATTTATTCTCGTAATTAATTCAATCAAATACCCGCGATAAGTGGGCAACTGATCGGATTCTCTAAGTGGTTCGCTTGATGGAACTCTCGCTAGTTTGCCAAAAACTACTTCATATGGAGTATATTTTGTACTCTCATGAACGCTGGTATTATATGAAAGGGTCGCTAATTCTAGCTATTGATCCCATTCATTATCCTTATCTGCATATTGTTTCAAAAATTCAGCCAATACATGATGAGATCTCTCAAGGGATCCGTTAGATTGAGGGTGAAATGCCGTTGTCCGACATCGCTTAATTCGAAATCGTTTAGCGATTCGCTTCATGAGGCCACTTAAAAAATTACTTCCTTGATCTGTTAATAGCGCCTTGGGTGCACCAAAAACGCATATAAATTTCTTTATCAATGCATCGGCGACCGTTGTCGCTAGTGCATTTGGGAGTGGAATAGCGACACAAAATTTTGAAAGGTTGTCTTGGATAGTCAGAATGTATTCGTTCTGATTGGACGTACGTTGCATTGGACCTACTATGTCCATCGATATTTTTTCAAAAACCGTGCCCGGTGTATCCGTTATGATCATTGGCTGTTTTGTTTTGACTCTAACCAGTTTCTTTAATTGACAATCTAGGCATTGCTGAATTCTTCTCTGAATATCCGATTTCAAATCTTCCAAAAAATACTCTCTTTTAATTCTGTTATATGTCTTGGAGACGCCTTTGTGTCCTCCTATAGGGGACTTGTGCATCTCGTAGAAAATTGAATCTCGTTTTTCGGTTGGCACGTAGCGTAGTGTCCCTAAGCAGATGATTACTCTTGTTTCACTGGACTTGAATGTTTCTTTTATTATGTTCAAGACGTCAGCCCATATTAGGCGCTCGACGTGGTTACTGTGGCAAATACTCACTGATTGGAGCTTGAGATTTTCGCAAAAATCTTTTAATTCCCTTACGCTTTCTTTAATATTTTCTGATACGAAGGATAATGAGCCAGAATACTCGCCTTTGATGACTAGGGCAATGTGATATTTTTTTCCAACCTGTTTACTATAAGCACGACCTTCTGTTAGATTCTTCCAGAGGGGAAGTTTATTTACTTCAAATAATTTTTGCGATCCAGAGTCGCAAGGTTTTCCAATTGAGGCGACAAAATATACTAGGTTATCGTTGCGAAAATGGAACAATTCTTTGCTTGTTATGCAATTCGCGATTTTAAATTCCGAGGTTTTGTCTTCCTTGATCGGAAGTCTTTCATCCTCAGAGGATAATGAGTCAACTGCGTTGGTGGAGTCGGAATCTAGGTCAGTGGAACTTTTGGGATTAGGAATTTGAGGTGCTTTGCGCAGGTTAGGCCTCTCAGCGGATTCGGGGTCAGTGCCCTTTCGGAGTCGCCTAACACGCGCGGGCCTTGTTATCTCGGCTTCTGTTTCCTCGCTGCTACTTTCCTCGTAGTTTATGGCCTTACGATTTCGGAGCGCAAGGCGCCGGGACTTGGAGCGCACGTCTGTCCCCTTAGAGGCAGGTGCGTCAACCTTTCCCGATGCGTCGTTAACGAGGTTTTCCTTGACCTGTTGTTTCGTTTTCTTTAACACCTGAGCTGCATCGTTTTTCGCTTGCAAGCGGGTGACGACATGTATTTCTTCTATTTTTGGAATTACGTGGATTTCTGCCGGGGTTGTAAAGCTTATGGGTCCTTCGTTTTCGCTAACACTATTCTCTCCTAATTCGCGGAGTACATCTTGTACTATTTTGTCTAGATTTTCATCGTTCTCCTGTTCGCAATTAGGGATGGCTTTGACATCCTCGAATTTTTCGATTGGGGTACGCGATAAGGCGTCGGCGTTTGAATTTAATTTCCCTGGCTTGTACACGACGTCGTAGTCGTATTCCGAAAGTTTAAGTCGCCATTTCAGGACGCGTGCGTTCGCGTCTTTGGCTGTTTTAAACCAGACCAGGGGTTTATGATCGGTCACAAGCGTGAATTTCCTACCGTAAATATACGGCCTGAAAGCTTTGACGCTATGAATAATTGCCATTGCCTCTTTTTCATACGTGTCGTACCGAAGGGCTGCCCCGCGTAGTACGCACGATGTATAAGCGATCGGTTTATCTTTCCCGATTTCACCTTGTGATAATACTCCGCCTAAGGCGTAGGCGGAAGCATCCGTTGTTATTATGAACGGTTTTTCAAAGTCTGGATACTGCAAGATGGGAGCTTCACAGAGTTTATTTTTGAGTACTTCGAAGGCTTTTTGTGTTTCCTCCGTCGTGTTAATGGTTTTGCGATCTTCGAGAAATCCTTAATAAACCTACGGTAGTAACCTGTTAGGCCTAAAAATTGCCGAATATTTTTAACAGTTTTGGGAACTGGGAATTCCCTTACCGCTGACAATTTATTGGGATCCGGTCTTAAACCGTCCTTCCCGATTATATGCCCTAGGTAATTAACTTCTGGCCTGAGAAATTCACATTTATCCGGTTGCAACTGTAGATTGGCTTTACGCAACCTTTCCATCAGTTCCTCGATTTTCGTGCCGTGCTCCTCTAAATCCTTGGCGTAAACGACGATGTCGTCGAGATAAACGAAGAGGGACACTCCTTGGAGTCCACTCAACACGACGTCCATCAAGCGCTGGAAAGTCGCCGGGGCATTTTTCAGCCCAAAAGGCATTCTCGAAAATTCATAGTGCCCATATGGAGTAGAGAAAGCAGTTTTCGGCTTATCTTCGGGATTCATTTCTATCTGATGGAATCCGGACGCTAGATCGAATACGGAGAAATAATTCGCGTTGCCTAATTGATCCAGAATGTCTGTGACGTTAGGCAACGGATAAGAATCACCGATTGTCTTTTCGTTAAGGGCCCGAAAATCAATTACCATTCTCCAACGCTTATTGCCATTGGAGTCGGGTTTCTTTGGTACGATCCAAACAGGACTGTTGTTTGGGGATTGAGAATGGTTGATAATCCTCGAGTCCAGTAGCTCGTCTACCTGACGCTGGACTTCGCCCTTAAGAGCCTGAGGAAACCTGTATTGTTTTGTATTGATCGGGAGGTCATCGACCGTGGGGATCTTATGTCGCAACACAGATGTAGACTCCAGAGGTTCGCCTTTTATGTGAAACCTATCTGGGTATTTTTCGATAATTTTTTCTACATGATCTAGCTCATCTTTGGCTAGATGATCGAGTCGCAGGAGCCCTCTTATTGTCTCCGTGCGCTCCGACAGAGTTTTTATGTTACGCGATCTTGGGTCAGACATGGAAACACAATTTACCGTTTGAATTTCCCTCAGATTTGAATTTTTATTCATTTTCAATTTTGAATTTTCTTCGTTCATTGGCTTTTCTTTTATTTTTACTCTTGATTTTCCAATTTTATTCGATTTTGATTCTTGGCCCGATATTTTATTATTATTTTTATTTGATTGATTGATCTCAGTTCCAGTTCTTTCCTCGCTACCGTAATTTTTTCAAAATTTTCCTTGATCATCGCTCTCTTTGGGGCGATGCCAGGTTTTTAATTCGACATTTTTCGTCGATTTTTTAAAATTGGCCTCCTTTGGACCCTGGATATACGCGATTGTCTTGCAATCGTCGCTTGAAATAGAAGAGTCACGAGGGATCGAACTGGAGTTAAAAATTGTCATGCAATCTTGATTTGTTTTATTTTCTGCTAAGTCTCCGATCGTGTCGAATTCTTGCAGTTTTACGACTGGCACGATCAGTCGTATGGCATCATTTGTGGTATTGTAAACCTTCAAATGAGCCTTACCGCGGATGTTTGTTACCAGACAGTCGCCGGCATATACACCATTGCGGATTTTTAAAGGCGAGAGATAACCCTCCTTTATCGTGCTATCCTCCACTTTTACGTGAAAGGAAGTTTCCGAACGCGCGGGGATTTCTATCACCTCGTCAGGTTCGCCTGATTTTTCAAATGGCCGAGATCTTGTTCCGAATTCAAAACGTTCTGTTTCATAATTAATTTTTGCTTTAGTTTCAAAAAAGAAATTCGACCCTAATAATCCAGGATAGGGGAGCGGTATCGAATCTGGAATTATATGAAATAGGGCATTAAACCCGAATACTTGAATTATTACGCTCCCTAACGCGTACACTGGTAGCTCTGATATACCTTTTAATTTTATGTCTGACTCATCGATACCGACCATATTCCTTGTATATTCTTTCTTTATGAGATTGGGAATGGCTCCAGTGTCTAATAGCATTATCGTGCGACCCTTTTCCGGTAGTGCTCCGATACACACCGAGGGTAGCTTATCGAAGTTTTCTGCGTTTACTGTGTAGGTCGGATATCGTCGGCTTGAGCCTCTTGCGTGGCCAAATTTGCTGGACGCGTGGGGATCGGGGTACCGCTCGGCGCGCCCGTCCGAAGGGTATTCCTCCCGTTTCCCGACAGGTTTTGCGACTTATTATATTCAAGTGTGCGGCAATTTTCTAATGTGTGACCTATCTTTTTGCAGTATCGGCAGGTAGGTATATTGTTTTGCGGCGAATTTTTCGGAATTTTAAAACATCTGTCCGCAGTGTGCCCATGATTGTGACAGTATTGGCACTGGGGAACAGATGAGGGGCGAGGACGATCATTGGAGAAATTTTGTGGCTCTTTACGCGATGTACACTCGCTGGCCGTGTGCCCTGGTTTTTTACACAATTGGCACGTAATTGTGTAGGATTTTTGATTGCGAAAACATTTGTCCGCGGTATGTCCTATTTTTTTACAAATTTGGCACGTGACAGACCCCTGATCATTAGCAGATTTTCGACATTCATTGGCGCTGTGGCCCTGGATTTTACAAATTTGGCAAATTACCGTTGCAAATCAACAAGCTTCGGTCGGGTGATTGTCCTTTTTGCAAATGTTGCATATCCTCACAGGTCTAGTCGGAATAGCTCTTTCAGATTTGGTGGAACGCGATTCCAATTCCCTTCGAGCCTTGAGATCGCGTTCGATTCTAACCGCGTGATCGATGGCGGTGGGCATGTCTACGCACGGTGGGAGTCGGTGTTCGATCTCCTCTTTTAATCCGCGTTTAAAACTTGTGAGAAAATATTCATCCATTTGTCTCCTAAATAGTTGGTCCTCTTCCCCATTATTGGCTAATTTTCTTGCTTCTAATATTTCTCTTGCTTTTTTCCTAATTTTCGTCGCGAATTCCATAACGCTATCGCCGCTTGCCTGGTAGATATTGCTGAGTTCTCCCAACAGCTGAATCTCGGATTTGTTTGGCGCGTATAATTTTTTTTAGAAAATCTACGAGGTCTTTTACTGTCTCGAATTTAATTCCATGTATGCTTTCTCTGGCTAGATCTTTCAATTTGTTCCTCAATAATTTTACTAAATACTTCTCTGATTCGGCTGGAAGCATATCTTTGGCACCTTCACAACCGGTCATAAATTCTGAGAAGGGGATATTCTTCCCGTCAAATTCCGGAACAACGCTAACAGCTTCCTTCAAAGATATTAATTGATTCGTTCCTAGAGCCATATTGTTTGAATTATCTGGATTTCCCTTAGTTGGTAATGCTAATTTTTTTATGGATCTTTTAGGAGCTTCGAGGCCAGATAATAAATTAGCGCTTGATCCTCTCAATGCGTACCCTGTATTACGGGATTGACCTGATTCGTCTGTTTCTGAATGCGGTAAATCCTCAGTAATGTTTAAATCGAGCGACTCGCATGTGGATTCCTTATCCATTAAGGCAATTTGCAACAGCACATACCCTTTTTACAATCCCGGACGAGCCCCCACAAATTATATGTCACGTCCTGAGGGGACGTGGGCATATGTTTTATCGCGGTTCCCTCTTTTTAGCCTACGCCTAGCGCAATAGCTCGGGATGAGGGTGAAAAAGGGAAAGGTGCATGCAAAGATGGGAGCGACGCAGTGACTCGATTAAGAAATGAATTGATCTGTACAAATAATTAACAATTTGGGATTTATTAAAATTAACCAATTTAGTTAATTCCGTCAACAAGAAAATACATAGAGGTTCGCTTACATTTATGGTGCGTCGTGGATACGATAATCGGTTTACAGCGGTTGGGTTCGGGCCTCCGCAGACTGGTCGGACCCCTCGGTTGCGCACGCTCCGTGACAATATTGAGATTACACGTTGATACAAATTTTCACACACGCGAGTTTCACACGTACACATTCAACGTAGACAGTTAAATGATTTCTTACAGTTCGCGTTTTTATGAGGAACAATTGCGAAGTTCAAGTTTCGCGTTTTTATGAGGAACAATTTCGAAGTTCAAGTTTCGCGTTTGCTGTCAGGAGACAGATGTTCTACTTATTCCGATGAAAGTTGTTGGGAGACTTTGTCCGATCACGATGGAAACTGTTGGGAGACTTTGTCCGATCACGATGGAAACTGTTGGGAGACTAGCTCTGAACGAGTGGTGATGGAACACTAACTTCAAGATTGTTGTATCCTAGCTTGTAAGATATTTTGGATGCTGGGATGGTGGGAGAAGAAGTTTCTCGAAAAGTGCATTTTTGTCATGCGTTAATTTTTTGATTGGTGGAAAGGATGTAGGAAATTGACTAGTGCATATGATTGGTCGAGTTGGAAGGGGAAATATTTTTGGGGACTATGATTGGGTGTAGACTATGATGTGTGTCATCTCCATCTCGATTCTCGGAAACTCGTCCGCGTCTCGTTATCTGGAGCGTTGGAAAAATATAGGGAGGAAAAAGGGCCTTGGTCGCATTGCCGCGCTTGCCTCAAGATAGGCTTTGTTGACCCAGGTGTGAGAGCGCATGGGAAATACTAACGCAGTTTTATTGCCGGGCCAACCTTTCGGCATGATGGATTTTCTTTTGGAGAATGTATATTTTTGTGAAATAAGGATTTGGATATTTTCGTGTGTCTTCGTGTGTTGTACGTTCTTATGGCTAAAGATTTTATCATCAACTGCGTTTGACGATTGCGTGTAGATATGGTCAAGACCGACTGTGCTCTCGCGTGGGATATTTTGCGCGACGCTCGCTTCTTATCGACATATTTCGTTTCGGCTGTGGTACGCCTAATTCTAAAGAAAATATAAGGACCCGTCGAAAAATGAGAATGCCGTTATCGTGTGTATTGGTTTTCGTAGTTTTCCACGATTTCCATGTGGCATCGGGTAAGCCCGCGTTTTCGCCGGAGTTGAATAAAATAGGAGAGGAAAAAGAAATAGATAGTGCTTTTTCTCGCGACGTTACAATAGCAAGACATCTGTCTTCAAGTACAAATCGCTATAGTCACCCAGCGTTCGAATGGAGAACCGCTCCCAAACTTTCTTAGCATGTGCATACTCACTCTCACATACTATAGCATCTGTCAGGGAACTATAAAATGCGTCACGTGGTGGTAGGCAAGTGTCGTCTAGCTTGGTCACGTCATCAATATATTCATAAGGGAAGACCCCTTTTCGCGTCAACAAATTGAAATCGTCTGTCGAGAGAGTTGGGAATTGCATGCGTAAAATTTTGAGTTTGTCCTCGGTCAAAAATGAGGCTAATTTGTCGAGACTGGTGTTGAGGAATTTGTACGAATCGATGAAGCGCAATTGGATCCTATGTTTTGAATCGTCTTTAATTTCAACATGCTTCGTAAAGGAGATGTATTTCTCCTTTGTAATTGGAAGCACATCGGTTCTTCCTTCGAACGCTGTGGCTACTTCCTTGATTATAAAATGCGCATCATAGCCGCATAAATTGTGGAAAACTACAGGAATGAAAAATGACTGTTTGTAATTCAAGTTGCAGTTGGAATGGGCAGGGCCTCTATAGCGTCCAGTCAGATGGCAATGATCTCGAACGCGTACATCTTCATGCGCAAATGGTTTCTTACAAATGTGACATTGAGTCGCGGCTCGATAACTAGCCCACTCACTCGGTGTTAAATATACCATTGGCACGTTGTCGCAGAAAATTCCTTTTATCCGCAGTGCTAGATTTTTTAGTTCTTCGACAAACCACGATACACAATCAGCACTGCGACGCGAGTGATATGAAGATAATGAATCGTCATACGAACAACGCAGATAGTATCCGATGCTAAATACTTCATGATGTTGATACATATCTTTCGCCAGGTTCACCCCGTCGGTCTTTGCCAGCACACACTCCAAATCAGCATACACGATGAAAGGATGTCGCTCTTTCCGGCTAAAGTTGCTGAACTGGAGCCACTTATTGGTGTCGTTTGGTAGTCGAATTGCACAATCGTTTATCATCCCACAATCGACCTCGTGCGATTGCAATTTTTCCTCGGAACCGAAATAATGCAAACACCTGCAAAAAAAAAATATTGTTTTGTTTAATTCGTCAAGCATATATAATTACATATGTCTATATATATTATGGGAACTACATACCGATCACAGATATATTTTTTATGCTCCTTTTTGGTCAGTTGCGCCCTCACGAGTCTCGACAGATTCTTGATCCATACGAAGTGCCCCACATTGTTGTCTTCAGTATCTTGCATGTACAGCAAATTGATGTGCTTCTCCTTCTTGTGTTGAGTGACTCGTATTGGAACAATGTCCTTTTTGGTGGTGGTGGTATATACGTTGATCGATACATTGTTATTAAATTCAAATTTTTTAATTTGATGTATCGTCACCGGGAATTCAATATCCTTCAGATTCAGCACTGTCGAATAATGAGGGTAAGAAGATGGACGGTCACTGTGTCGTTCGGCTGGGTATAAAGCAGCGACAACTGCCCACGCGAAACATGCGTTATCGTTGGATTTGATGTTAACCACAGCCCTCTTCAACATTATTTCCCGCGGTAATGATATGGAGCACCCAGCACGCATCGGATTATACGTATTCACATTTATCGTGAGGTTAAGTATTTTCCGTAGAGCCCAGCCACTGTCTCGTTCTTGAAATTCGTCGAGTGAGGTTAAAGTGGGCTCAATAACACGCTGTTCATACCACTCATTCAAATCGCTCGTGTTAAAGAGTTCACAGTTTCGCGTGTTGACACTTTTATTAGCATGTTTATCTCCACTCGCGAATTCACCATTGAACACCGTATTAACTTTGATACTGTTGTGCTTGCAGATAATATTTTGTACATGTTGAAGCACTAGGTCCCGAGCATCATTAAGAAATTGTTTCGGCCCGATGTGACTGTGATTGATTACAGAACCAGTCGATATTCGACTCTTGAATGATGTGTCGATCTCACGCCAGATTAATCCATGATCACCATGCCCTGCACCCGTGTGTATAAAACGGCTGCATACAGAATTCTTCAATCCTTCCAGACGCGATATTTGGGCTATCAGTGACTGTTGATGTCCAATTACCAAGCGCGGGCGCTTAGTTCGGCTTTGCGTTTCTAGCACTTCGATGAACTCGACGCACCGTTGCTCCCACACAGTAAAATCTTCGAACGAACTTAAAAGCTCGGCTTGATCATGCAAGCTTTGTTCAATGTTGTTATCCATAGTAATAAGTTGGAGACGACTTCCGCGATGTTAGCTGACTGACTGCTTCGTTCAAAGCGTGGCCAGTTTGGAGCGAAGCAGATAATAAAAAAAATGGCTCCCCGTTCGGAAGAAAAATTTCGGCTTTCCCTATATCTCGGGGGAAAAACCGGACTTTTTCCGATATCGTGTTGGTAAAGATTGTCTGAGGAAGAAACGACATAGAAAACAAGTCGGGATGCATCGGGTTAAAATATGTATTTTATGGGTCCTGCAGCTGTGATCAAGTGGTCCATTGGCCTCAAAGGCTTTCGACGATAGACCCCTAAAGTTAATCTTTTTTTTTTTCCACGAAAATACGTCGTATTCATCTATGTTTTGGAGGCAAGTTGCACATACATGGTAATCCGAAAATGTGTGGAGATCATAAAAATCAATGCTTGATGAGTCTGGCTAGATTTCACCTCGACCGTGGAGTACCCCTTTTCTGGACAGCAGACCCCTACAGATTTTCCGATAACGCGCTGGTATATATTGACCGAGGGAAACGAGACAAAAATAACAAGTTGGGATGCATCGAGTGAAAAGATTTATTTTATGGGGTCCTGCAGCTCTGCTCAAGTGGTCCATCGAGGCTAAAGACGATAGATCCCTAAAGTTGATAGTTTGTCCAAAAAATACGTTGTTTTCATCTATGTTTTGAATATTCGAGCTATAAAAAAATTCCCATCGTGAGTGGCTATGAATGTAAAAAAAAAAGCTTCAACCCTGACTTGTTAAGACCTGTGTCAAGAGTCAGCGAGATTCGGCGGACTTACATGCGACATCTTAACATGGAATGGGAACGAAGACCTCGCGTGACAGGAGTGGACACGCATACAAACATTTTAAAGATTTCGGAAACGAAACCAAGCGCATCACACCGGCATTACGTAAACAAACAGCTTTGAAAAGCCGTCCCCTTCATGTATCGCTTCAAATTAACCAAATTTTCCTACCCATATATGGCCATTACATACACATATCGTGTGTGTGTGTGTGTGTGTGAGTTCTATTTTCACGCGGACTAAATAGTGTAGAAAGAAAAACACTGCATCGATGCTAATCTTTTTTATGTCTATAATAAATTACGAGATTTATGGGTTTTCAACGGTCACTCACCACTACCTGACCCCCGCCCCCACAAGACACTCTCCGACGACGGCTGCCCCCTCCCGACAGTCGCTCTTCGGACCACATGGCTACCCCCCCCCCCCCCCCACAGAGACCCCTGACGTCACGTCCCCGCGCTGGACCCCCCCTCCTCCAGGCACTTGGCTTCCCCGCGCTGGACCCCGCCGCCCCGCTCCCCCCTCAGATGCCTGGGTTAGAACCGCCCTAGCTCTTCTACTATCGTTTTCTGTCTGGCCCGCAGAAGAAATGATTCTGTGTTTGTAAATGGGATGTCCACGTTATTGACTCGTACGTATAGCCCTTCCCAGTCGATTCTACCTTTACTTTCTCCGATTGTTTCATGACCGAGGATTGCGTCGAATTCAACAGGGAAGTCGTCCGGGACAACATTGAATGTTACGGACTGGCCATGAATTGCGATGTTAATTTGTCCGAGTGTCCTGGGTCTATCGGTGATCGAAATTCCGTATAATTCGTAAATTATGAGATTGTTTATGAGATTTGGGTGACGAATATTTTCGATCTTGATCAAATTTAATTGTGAGCCTGAATCTGCGAGAAATAATGTTTGCGTTTTCTTGAGATTTTCCGATTCAATGCTAATTGTGGGTGAGTGGTAGTTATTCGTTCGTGTGCACAGGTTACAAGAGGCTCGGAGGATTTTTTGTTTCGTTTCCGATTTTACTGTGTCTGGCCTCCTTGGGTATTTGGGCCCGTCGAGACGCCTGGTCGAGGGGTCGTTGACTCGTTTCCCGGCTGTTTTCCGGCTTGAGCCTCGTCTTTTCTCCCATTATTATATGCTCGTTTACGGCATTGATTTATGAAGTGGCCCGGTTTTTTACAATAGTTGCATGATATGTTACTTCTGTTTGTAGCATCTTTTGGTGAGTTGTCTTTTGCCGGAAGGTAGCAATCATTTATTGTGTGGTTTGTCTTTTTGCAATAATTGCAGAATTTGCTCGGGTTTGCACGAAAGGTTGAGCTTCCGGGTTTGTTTTCGTTTTGACTATTTGATTTGTTGAAAGGTTGAATTGGTAGGCAAGTCGATTGTGTATTTCCTGGGTCGACTGGTCCTAACATTTTTTCGATATCCGTTGCTTGTTTGAAAATGTTTTCGAGATTTGGGTACCGTTTGCATGCTATATGGGGGCGATAGGCGGCGTTAAGGCCTTTTCGAAATTGATCAGTCGCTATGTCTTCCGCGAAAATTTTCGCTCCTTCGATGGAACGTAAGTTCGAATTCTCGATGGCTTGGTTTGTTTTTTTCAAGTGAGTGTTTAGTCTACTGTAGAAGCTGAGTACCGTTTCTTTGTCTTTTTGGGAAAATGTGCTCATTTCCGTGATCCAGGTGAGAGGGGGTTTGGAAGGGATGAATTTTCGTTTTAGGATGTCTGTGAACTCATCGATTATTGTTATTGTAAGGCTTTCGAGACTATCGCAAGCGATTCCTTTGCATTTCCTCTTTAAGAGTGTGACTATTAATCGTTCGCCTACAGCTGGGATGAATTCTTTCGCGTTATCGCAATACCTCAAAAAATTGTTTAACGAACATGTTTTAGGCGTCCCATCGAACTCGGGTAAATATCTTGTGAAATCTCGATAATTAGCGTGTAGTGGATATATATTATTTTCAAAAGACGCTTGATAATAGTTATGCGCATTTGGTGGTGGAATCGTTGTCTGTGATGTGTAGATTTGACTCTGTTGAGCTGGGTGATGGGCTTCCGAAGTCTTCATTTGGATTGGTGTAGACATTATGAGTTTATGACTTACTCAGTGATGATCTTGTAGCTCGCTCGTGCCAATGATGTTTGGTTGCAGCCAAGTGGCGTTAGGCTACTTGACTTATCGTGAGGTGCGGCTGGTGTTTTGACCTGCAGTCCAGGTGTGCGTCGCTGGCTCGGGTCTGCTCTTCGGCCTTGCGTCCTTCGTTAATTTATGGCTCTGCGTCCCTTGTGTTGATATCGGTGCGACGTTGGTGTGGAGCACTTGTTCGTTTCACACGTAAGAGTCTTTTTATTTTATTTTTATTTTTACACAATAGTTTATTTCGCGTTCGTGATCCGTTTTTCACCGACACCGGATTGATTGTCACCAGTATTATAACCAATATATTGTCTCTTTGTTTCTCCGCTGCTACCAGTTTTATTACTGATGGGTAATTTATTTGAAGTTTTTTTTTCTTTTTTTTTCGCTGCCACCAGGTTTAATAACCGATGGGTTATTTATTAAAAGTTTTTTTTCTTCTCTTTTTCGCTGCCACCAGTTTTAGTACTGATGGGTAATTTATTTGAAGTTTTTTTCTTTTTTCCGCTGCCACCAGTTTTATTGTATACTAAACTGTTACGTCCCGGAGGGAGATTTAGGTGGGACTCGCGAGGTTGCCGATTTAGAGCGCGAAAGTTCGAATTGAATTAGATTGCGCAGTGAGTCTTTGTTTGGCTTCCGCGTGAGTTCCGAACACAGTTTAATAACAATTTGGATTGAGACGAATTTGAGGTGCGTGATTCTGGTAAGAGAGTTGGATCCGCCCGATGGATTGATCGTTGATCAAATAAATGTTCAGACCCGTAGATTTTGTCTTAATTCACGTAGTTCACGTTTATTACGTTTAACTCTTACAAACTTATAATTGTGGTACAAAGATAGTTACGCGTACGATGATTTCAGGGAAACGCAGAGCGAAAGGGTTTAGCCTTGTAAGTCGACTGTTCAGTTCGGAGTTCGAATACAGAGTGTCTGCTCCTTCGTGATATGAAAATTAGGAAAGTCTGGTTGTAGGGGAAGGAGCTTTTTTGGGGGAATGCATTTTCGGATCAGAGCTTTTAGTGATTGGTTAATCAATCGTGAGAATGTACGCTGACTTACGTGATAGGTCGGCGATAGGATTACGTGGTAGGTTGTTGTGTTTTCATTTACGTCTTGTTAGGGGGGATTGTCTTTTTTTTCGCAAAATTTACCGCTTTTTGGGAATTTTTTTGTGAAGAAAGTATACAACGGAAAACTTGTGAAACTTGGCATATAGTTTTATTGATCTGTTTACTACATACAAAGAAATTTTTAAACAATTTCATAAAAAAATCCGCCTCCCACCCCCCTCGACGCGCGATGGTCCTTTTTTGATGGTGTGCATGATTACAGCCTTCACGTTCATCCTGCAACAAAAACCCAAACAGCATTTTACTTTAGACACATATAGCTATCGTTCGATGAAGGGGAAAAAAAATAAAAAATTGACGATTTGGTGACGTTTTGAACTTGAAGTATCGATTTTTCGAAAAAAATTGATCGATTTTTTGTTATAAATAAAAAACTATTAAGCGTGTTGCTTTTTTGCTTCATCAAACGATAAAAGGATGTCTGCTGAGCATTCTGTCCAAACTTGAAGGCAATCGGTTGAATAGTTTTTGAGAAATCGTGCACACCAGTTGTGAAAAAGCTGTTTCGAGAAAAACGCGTTTAAAGTTGTGAGTACAGTTTATGGGACATATTGAGTACTTACAGTATTTTTAATCTAATCTGCTATGCCAGGGCCATACAGGATGCCTTCCTCGGCTTCGAACAACTCATTCAGTGAAGCAGTTTCGCTTCTGCGTCTTGTTCGAGCCTCTTCCGTTGCTTCGAGGCTGCGTCTCGTTGACCTCTCTATCCCTCATAACCCATCGTGATTTGCCGTACATTCACTGCTGTGTTCTTCGAACCAATCGTCGTATTCTTCGGTACCGGATTTTGATTGCCACCATTTACAAGCGTGACAGTAAGACGATTTCACGACAAGGTCAACCACTTTGCTTGAATATTTGCCGATGAGTGTCGTGATTCCAAACAAGGAACTATTTCCTCGCTTTTTCCATGTTCCGTCTCCCGACACAGAAATATCTGTCTCTGGATTTCCGTGCTCAGCATTCTTTGCTTTCTCTTGTTTCACTGCCTTTTTCGCACACAGCTCCCAAACAGCTTTGGCTCCACTGTAAATGTTCTCCAAGGAGGCATAGTACAAGGTTGTGCTGAAACCTTGGGATATAACCATCAAGCCACAAAATAAATTTATACCCTCTCTGCCTACTCCCAATAGTCTCATCACAAAAACCATTCTCCGGTTTATCTCACACGATTTGTCATCGACGAGAGGACAGGAATTAATATATTGCACACGACACTTGCACTGCACATCTATTTTAAAACTCAAGCCGCGAGAACTGGATTCGCCAAATTTGATCGGTCCTTTGCATTCCTGACATATTACGAGTTGCGAGATTGCAGAGAAAACCGATAGAAACGCGATAATGCGATATCCATGACCCGGGTCCGTAATTATTTCTTTGTCTTCCGCTGTCGACAGTTTCTGGGCCGACGTACTTGCAAACGTCGTTTCCGTTTCTCGGGTGTGAATATTCCTAACAAATTTCCTTTTTTTCGGTCTAGCAGCACGACTATGAGTATCACTTCCCTGTTTTCGATCCATGATATATACGTCAGTTACCATTAAACTCTTGTTCGAGACTGAGCGACTCTCCACCGAATATTTCGATCTCGCACGACCGTTAGGACCCGTCCTTCATTGAATTAAATGCCTATTGTATGCTGTCCCGTTATTTTTATGGTCCGCCGAGCAACAGATTCGGGCAGCTGCCGGGCGCGCCGACCCCTGCCGTGTGACAACGAGCGCGCGGCCACCGCGAGTCGACACGCAGGTATAAAATCGCTTATAACTTTGCCATTTTTGAGAATTTTAATTTGAAATTTTGCACACATATTCTCAACACTTTGAAGAATATGAAACAGCGGTCAGCGAAAAATCGATTTTTTTGTCGAAAAAAAAGAAAATCCCCCCTTAACGCAAAAAAAGACAAAGACCCGTACTGTAGATTTTTATTCGAATCGAAATGTTAAATAACTCTAGAGATAATCGCTCGCCGTCTCGAATCATGATTTTGCACATTCAAAATGGCAAACAATCATGGCCGGCGATATCACGTAATATCAAATCACGCGCCAAACAGTGCATTTCGGCAAACCTTCAACGCGCGTGCTCCCCATTTGCCCAAGATGTCAGAAATTAATAGCAGACGATTGATGAACCGTCAAATCACGCGTCAAATTTGGCGTTTCGACGACAGTTCGACGTGTGTGCGCTAAATCTGCATATCCAAGATGGTTTCAGCTGACTAATCCGAAACGTCAAATAACACGTTTTGACGTTTGACGATGCGTTCGGAACGAACCGCGTAGCGTGCTCTCCGAACCCGAGTTCAGAGCGCGCTCGAAACGTGGCAAATGTCCACATTACGCACACGCGCGTGTGCACTCGTGCATCCTCATGCACGCACACGCTCACATAATGCTCGCAGTAATGAATGTGGGAAAAATAATACGCGTAATAGGAAAAAGTCTGTAAATTTTCCCTAATCTGTGTTAAAGTTTTTTTTTTGAAAATGATGTGTCCAAGAGTTGGAAACGAATTCCGAATTATTCAAAATATTATTTGCAGTACATGGAATTTTCGAACTTTTTCGAAATTGACCATATTCTCTGCAATGGACTTGGATGGGTACAAATTCAGATCCCTTAGCCCATTCGCGGGTCAAGGGATTCTCAACCACCTTCTTGTGACAGCCGAACATTCGGAAGTTGCAGCTGCAACGTACCAAGCTAGGACATCCCATAGTACGATCGCATCTGACTTAAATCGCTCGTTTCACGCAAATTGCCACTTTACGGCGTATTTTTAACAATTTTTTCCACCATGATGGCGGGCGCAAAATCATGGCCCGCATGACTTTCGTCTTCTTTTTCGAAGACGAAAGACTAGCGGGACGGAGGTGCGCGGCTGAAGTCAGGGAATAACGAGGAGAATCGTCTAATAAGCCGAGGCGGAAGGCGGACTCGCTGATTCACGTTGGGGAGATCGGGGTAGATACCGATCGTCGCGTGAGATCCAGCCAAGACTCGATCAATTACCACCCTAGTATAATTCGCTCCAACGAGAACCTTTGGAAGAAGTGCATCGGAGTGATCGGACAATAATCGAAAAACGAGTTGTTCCGCCGGTCGGCGGCGAAATATCCGCAGCGAAGCGCTCAGAAGAATACGTCTCCCGCCACGTCCTCCCGTCCGGGATCCGACGACGAGGGTACGTGAAAAGAATCGCGAGAATCAGGCACGCAGTCGCCAAAGGAAACCTCGAAAACGAGTTTCCAAGAGAACGTCCGATCCGGGGACCTCCCCTATTGGCCGAATGGACTCTTCCGTACTGTAGGATCGTCACATCACAGAGGCTCGCCACCAATAAATCGTGAGAAATGTCGATCATCGCACCTTCCCGATGTGCCCCCATAAAGGGTGATCGGTAGTGGCCAACGATTGGCCGATGCTCGAAGCCGAGCTTGCCAACATTGGCACTCGAGCTTGGCCCGATCATCGCCCGACCCTTGGATGATAAGAGCGGCCCGATATTCGCAATCAATATTGGCCCTAGAATAGCTTATGAGAATCGGCCGAGCATCGCGTAGGAGTTCATTCGAGCAACGGCCAACAATAAGTCCCCGTCAAGATTGCCATCATTGGCACTCGAGCTTGGCCCGATTATCGACCGAGTCTTGGCGGATAATTATGACCCGATATAGATCACCAAAATTGGTCCTGCAATGCCAAAAAAAAAAATAATTATTTTTGTATTGTTATTCGTCATTACCTGGTCTTTCGAAACGATTAGATTGAAGAAAATATTTCACCTATATGGGACTCGAACCTTGAACTTACCTACTCATAGCTAAGCACGCTGCCCCTATGCTACCCAGTGCTTGTAACATTTAAATCGCAGATATGGCATAAGAGACCAAATGGATTCTTATCATTATTTGTATCACATGAACTATATCAATTAGTTTATATAGAATTAGTTAATATCACTGTGATAATTAGAGAGTTAGAACTATAGAATTAGTTAATATCACTGTGATAATTAGAGAGTTTTATCGAATGACATGTTAGGGGCCATTCATAAAACACGTGACGCAGTGAGGGGCGGGGGGGGGGGGGGTCAGGCAAATCATCACACTTTGTCACAGGGGGGGCGGGAGGAGGGTCGAGCAAAAGTCAGGAGACGCTATAAGCATATTAAATCTGGCACAGGGTGATACTGAGACGCTGAAAATTTTCTGTACTGCACACCCAAATTTCCGATTACGAGGAAGTCGCAACTTCTCTGATATCGATTGACTCACCTGAAACATCCTCGGGAATACATTGCATTCTAGGTGCACTGTGATAAAAGATTATCAAATTATTTATTACTGATGTACGTGGGGTCGTCCATTAAGGCCTTCGGCCACTCTAGAGGCCGAAAAAATAGGCTTTTTGGGGATTTTTTTTTTCAGAGAAACTACAAAATAAATCTAGATTACAAAATAGGGTGTTTATCATACATATCGGTGACTGTATATAATAATTTTTTTGAAGCGATTAATTTCAAAATGGCGTCTGTGCAGCGTTTATCTCGAAACTGCATTTTTTAAGTTGGCCGGAAACATAACTCAGACAATTTTCAACCGATTCACTTGAAATGTTGAATATATCTTGAAAAATACATTGTTTAAGGAAGTACGTAGGATTTTTTTTTATATTGCATAATTCATTTGTTATTAAAAATTGTCTGACGATTTTTGAGGCAAATTTTTGGAAAGTGTAAAATTTCGTCAGATAATTGTTAATAACAAATGAACTTTGCAATATAAAAAAAATCCTATGTACTTCCATAAACAATGTATTTTTCAAGATATATTCAACATTTCAAGTGAATCGGTTGAAAATTGTCTGACTTATGTTTCTAGCCAACTTAAAAAATGCAGTTTTGAGATAAACGCTGCACAGCCGCCATTTTGAAATTATTCGCTTTAAAAAAATTATTGTATACAGTCACTGATATGTATGATAAACACCCTTTTTTGTAATCTCAATTTATTTTGTAGTTTTTCTGAAAAAAAAATCCCCATAAAGCCTATTTTTTCGGCCTCTAGAGTGGCCTAACGCCTTAATCGACGACCCCACGTATAAATTATACGTTTTTATATATTACGTATATATTTACTTAAAGTAAACAATATAAATCGTTAGTTCTGAAATAAATTATTCAAATGGTTTTAGTATTTTGCTTGCTTCTTTTTGTTGAAAGAAAAACGAGAGCAGCAGGGGGGGGGGTCGGGCACCATGTCACGTTATTTTCAGGAGCGGCAGGGGGGGGGGCACCGACACCCGTCGCGAAACGTCACAGAGGGCGGGGGGGGGGGGGGTCGAATATTGATAAAATTTGCGTCACGTGTTTTATGAATGGCCCCTTATAGAATTTTCAATCATAACCTATATATATTCATAAAACACGTGACGCAAATTTTATCAATATTCGACCCCGCCCCGCCCTCTGTGACGTTTCGCGACGGGTGTCGGTGCCCCCCCCCCACCCATGCCGCTCCTGAAAATAACGTGACATGGTGCCCGACCCCCCCCCCCCCCCGATATATATATATATATATATATATATATATATATATATATATATATATATATATATATATAGGGTGACTTTTATAAGGTAGACAGGTGTTTTTAGAGGGTCTTGCGCGGTGATTTTGCGACTGAAAAAAATATTATTTTTAATGGTTTTTCACGCTTTCTTTGAAAAAAAATAGATTGTATTTTTGTCATGAATAGCATTTGCCAGAGAAAATAGCGTATTCTGGAAAAGAATAAAAAATCCATTTTGCGTGCAGGAGAATGAAGTTTATAAAATTCCGAATACGGGACACTCCCGAAAAACTTTATTTGTGCTCCCCGTCATGGAAAAAAAAATTATCAAACATACGATTAAAGTGAATAAATCGGAATTTAATCAGTGGAACAAACGAGCTAAGTCAGGCACGACAGTGCTATAGGAAGTACTAGTCTGCTGACGTCACAGCTGCAACTTCCGAATGGTCGGCAGTCACAGGAAGTTGGTTCAGAGTCCGATGATACGCGGTCGAGCCGAGGGACCTGAATGTGTCCCTATCTGAGAACTTGATTCAAAATAATGTCAATTCATAAAATGTTCGAGGATTCCGTTAACTGAAAATACGATTTTCAATCATTTGCGATTCGCTAACAACTTTTGGAATAAATGATTCTAGCAATACATTTTAAAGTAATTTGACGTGGAATTATTAATTTTTACCAAATATTACGAGATTGTTGTTTTTTAATGTTGCCTTAATTATCTTCACATGATGTAGTTACAGAATTTTTGAATATTTTATGAAAAAGTCAAAAATCAAAATGCTCGTATAATTTGGCAAAAAATAATAATTTCACGCGAAATTACTTCAAAATGTATTGATAGAACTATTTATTGCGAAAGTAATTAGCGAATCGCAAATGATGAGGAATATTGGTTGCGGACCATGAAATCCGCAAACATTTTCGAAATTGACATTATTTCCGATAAAGTTCGCTATCTATAGATCAACTTCAATCGATTATCTTAAACATCCATCGATAAACGTATTTCGGGCACAGTAATCCCGTGAAACTGGGTCGTTTTCGTTTTTGCACTGCCAAACCAACAATTGTCAGTGGAAACATCTCAAAAAATTCATGGTCGATCTTTAGACCGTACTTCTGCAGGAATAATAAGGTTGTTTTGTTTCTTATTTTCGATTTTTTAAAAATAAATATTAAGTGAAGAAAATGATCTTGAGCGGGATGAAAACGACCCAGGTTTGCGAATGGCGGGTTAGCATTTGCTCCGCAATGGGTGAGATTGAGTCGAGAAATCAGTCGATGCTGCGACAACGACGGAAGGAGCATTATTTATTTAACAAAGATCGAATCAGTGCTCACATCGGTTCTCGGAGCGCCGATCGGACATTCCTGACACTACTGGCCCGAATTCGTCTCCGATTGTATCTTATTTCCGGTCAGATTGGGTCGAGAAGTCTGACGATCCTGCAGCGAGGGAAGGAGCATTATTTATTTAACAAAGATAAAATCGGTGTTCGAAACGAATCCAGGAGCCTCAATCGGAAATTCCTGATAGTACTGCCCCGAATCCGTCTCTGATTTTATCTTATTTCCGGTCAGATTGAGTCGAGAAGTCGGACGATGCCGCGAGAACGACGGTAGGAGCTTTGTTTATTTACCAAAGATAAAATCGGTGCTCGGAATGGTTCTCGGAGCCTTGATCGGAAGTTCCCGATATTACTGCCCCGAATTCGTCTTCGATTTTGTCTTACTTCCGGTCAGATTGGGTCGAGAAGTCTGACGATGCCGCGAGAACGACGCTAGGAGCTTTGTTTATGTAACGAAGATAAAATCGGTGCTCGGAACGGTTCTCGGAGCCTTGATCGGACATTCCCGACATTACTGCCCCGAATTGGTCTCCTATTTTATCCTACTTTCGGTCAGATTGGGTCGAGAAGTCTGACGATGCCGCGAAAACGACGCTAGGAGGTTTGTTTATTTAACAAAGATAAAATCGGTGCTCCGTATGGTTCCCGGGGCTTCGAACGGACATTCCCGATATTACTGCCCCGAATTCATCTCCGATTTTATCCTACTTCCGGTCAGATTGGGTCGAGAAGACTGACGATGCCGCGAGAACGACGCTAGGAGGTTTGTTTATTTAACAAAGATAAAATCGGTGCTCGGAATGGTTCCCGGGGCCTCGATCGGACATTCCCGATATTACTGCCCCGAATTCATCTCCGATTTTATCCTACTTCCGGTCAGATTGGGTCGAGAAGTCTGACGATGCCGCGAGAACGACGTTAGGAGGTTTGTTTATTTAACAAAGATAAGATCGGTGCTAGGAATGGTTCCAGGGGTCTCGATCGGATATTCCCGATACTACTCCCCCGAATTCGTCTCCGATTTGATCTTACTCCCGGTCAGAATGGGTCAAGAAGTCTGACGATGCCGCGAGAACGACGCTAGGAGCATTGTTTATGTAACAAAGATAAAATCGGTGGTCGGAATGGTTCCCGGGGCCTCAATCGGACATTCCCGATATTACTGCCCCGAATTCATCTCCGATTTTATCCTACTTCCGGTCAGATTGGGTCGAGAAGTCTGACGATGCCGCGAGAACGACGTTAGGAGGTTTGTTTATTTAACAAAGATAAGATCGGTGCTCGGAATGGTTCCCGGGGCCTCGATCGAATATTCCCGATACTACTCCCCCGAATTCGTCGCCGATTTGATGTTACTCCCGGTCAGATTGGGTCAAGAAGTCTGACGATGCCGCGAGAACGACGCTAAGAGCATTGTTTATTTAACAAAGATAAAATCGGTGCTCGGAATGGTTCCCGCGGCTTCGAACGGACACTCCCGATATTACTGCCCCGAATTCGTCTCCGATTTTATCCTACTTCCGGTCAGATTGGTTCGAGAAGTCTGACGATGCCGCGAGAACGACGCTAGGAGGTTTGTTTATTTAACAAAGATGAAATGGGTGCTCGGAATGGTTCCCGGGGCCACGATCGGACATTACCGATATTACTGCCCCGAATTCATCTCCGATTTTATCCTACTTCCTGTCAGATTGGGTCGAGAAGTCTAACGATGCCGCGAGAACGACGTTAGGAGGTTTGTTTATTTAACAAAGATAAAAACGGTGCTCGGAATGGTTCCCGGAGCCTCGATCGCATATTCCCGATACTACTCCCCCGAATTCGTCTCCGATTTGATCTTACTCCCGGTCAGATTGGGTCAAGAAGTCTGACGATACCGCGAGACCGACGGTAGGAGCTTTGTTTATTTAACAAAGATAAAATCGGTGCTCGGAATGGTTCTCGGAGCCTTGATCGGACATTCCCGATATTACTGCTCCGAATTCGTCTTCGATTTTGTCCTACTTCCGGTCAGATTGCGTCGAGAACTCTGACGATGCCGCGAGAACGACGCTAGGAGCTTTGTTTATTTAACAAAGATAAAATCGGTGCTCGGAACGGTTCTCGGAGCCTTGATCGGATATTCCCGATACTACTCCCCCGAATTCGTCTCCGATTTGATCTTACTCCCGGTCAGATTGGGTCAAGACGTCTGACGATGCCGCGAGAACGACGTTAGGAGGTTTGTTTATTTAACAAAGATAAAATCGGTGCTCGAAATGGTTCCCGGGGCCTCGATCGGATATTCCCGATATTACTGCCCCGAATTCGTCTCCGATTTTATCCTACTTCCGGTCAGATTGGGTCGAGAAGTCTGACGATGCCGCAAGGACGACGTTAGGAGGATTGTTTATTTAACACAGATAAAATAGTGCTCGGAATGGTTCTCGGAGCCTTGATCGGACATTCCCGACAGTACTGCCCCGAATTCGTCTCTGATTTTATCCTACTTCCGGTCAGATTGGGTCGAGAAGTCTGACGATGCCGCGAGAACGACGCTAGGAGCTTTGTTTATTTAACAAAGATAAAATCGGTGCTCGGAACGGTTCCCGGGGCCTCGATCGGACATTTCCGATACTACTGCCCCCAATTCGTCTCCGATTTTATCTTACTTGCGGCCAGATTGGGTCGAGAAGTCTGACGATGCCGCGAGAACGACGTTAGGAGGGTTGTTTATTTAACAAAGATAAGATCGGTGCTCGGAATGTTTCCCGGGGCCTCGATCGGATCTTCCCGATACTACTCCCCCGAATTCATCTCCGATTTGATCTTACTCCCCGTCAGATTGGGTCAAGAAGTCTGACGATGCCGCGAGAACGACTCTAGGAGCATTGTTTATTTAACAAAGATAAAATCGGTGCTCGGAATGGTTCCCGGGGCTTCGAACGGACATTCCCGATATTACTGCCCCGAATTCGTCTCCGATTTTATCCTACTTCCGGTCAGATTGGGTCGAGAAGTCTGACGATGCCGCGAGAACGACGCTAGGAGGTTTGTTTATTTAACAAAGATAAAATCGGTGGTCGGAATGGTTCTCGGAGCCTTGAACGGACATTCCCGATATTACTGCCCCGAATTCGTCTTCGATTTTGTCCTACTTCCGGTCAGATTGGGTCGAGAAGTCTGACGATGCCGCGAGAACGACGCCAGGAGCTTTGTTTATTTAACAAGGATAAAATCGGTGCTCGGAACGGTTCTCGGAGCCTTGATCGGATATTCCCGATACTACTCCCCCGAATTCGTCTCCGATTTGATCTTACTCCCGGTCAGATTGGGTCAAGAAGTCTGACGATACCGCGAGACCGACGGTAGGAGCTTTGTTTATTTAACAAAGATACAATCGGTGCTCGGAATGGTTCTCGGAGCCTTGATCGGACATTCCCGATATTACTGCTCCGAATTCGTCTTCGATTTTGTCCTACTTCCGGTCAGATTGCGTCGAGAACTCTGACGATGCCGCGAGAACGACGCTAGGAGCTTTGTTTATTTAACAAAGATAAAATCGGTGCTCGGAACGGTTCTCGGAGCCTTGATCGGATATTCCCGATACTACTCCCCCGAATTCGTCTCCGATTTGATCTTACTCCCGGTCAGATTGGGTCAAGACGTCTGACGATGCCGCGAGAACGACGTTAGGAGGTTTGTTTATTTAACAAAGATAAAATCGGTGCTCGAAATGGTTCCCGGGGCCTCGATCGGATATTCCCGATATTACTGCCCCGAATTCGTCTCCGATTTTATCCTACTTCCGGTCAGATTGGGTCGAGAAGTCTGACGATGCCGCGAGGACGACGTTAGGAGGATTGTTTATTTAACACAGATAAAATAGTGCTCGGAATGGTTCTCGGAGCCTTGATCGGACATTCCCGACATTACTGCCCCGAATTCGTCTCTGATTTTATCCTACTTCCGGTCAGATTGGGTCGAGAAGTCTGACGATGCCGCGAGAACGACGCTAGGAGCTTTGTTTATTTAACAAAGATAAAATCGGTGCTCGGAACGGTTCCCGGGGCCTCGATCGGACATTTCCGATACTACTGCCCCCAATTCGTCTCCGATTTTATCTTACTTGCGGCCAGATTGGGTCGAGAAGTCTGACAATGCCGCGAGAACGACGTTAGGAGGGTTGTTTATTTAACAAAGATAAGATCGGTGCTCGGAATGTTTCCCGGGGCCTCGATCGGATCTTCCCGATACTACTCCCCCGAATTCGTCTCCGATTTGATCTTACTCCCCGTCAGATTGGGTCAAGAAGTCTGACGATGCCGCGAGAACGACTCTAGGAGCATTGTTTATTTAACAAAGATAAAATCGGTGCTCGGAATGGTTCCCGGGGCTTCGAACGGACATTCCCGATATTACTGCCCCGAATTCGTCTCCGATTTTATCCTACTTCCGGTCAGATTGGGTCGAAAAGTCTGACGATGCCGCGAGAACGACGCTAGGAGGTTTGTTGATTTAACAAAGATAAAATAGTGCTCGGAATGGTTCTCGGAGCCTTGATCGGACATTCCCGACATTACTGCCCCGAATTCGTCTCTGATTTTATCCTACTTCCGGTCAGATTGGGTCGAGAAGTCTGACGATGCCGCGAGAACGACGCTAGGAGCTTTGTTTATTTAACAAAGATAAAATCGGTGCTCGGAACGGTTCCCGGGGCCTCGATCGGACATTTCCGATACTACTGCCCCCAATTCGTCTCCGATTTTATCTTACTTGCGGCCTGATTGGGTCGAGAAGTCTGACGATGCCGCGAGAACGACGTTAGGAGGGTTGTTTATTTAACAAAGATAAGATCGGTGCTCGGAATGTTTCCCGGGGCCTCGATCGGATCTTCCCGATACTACTCCCCCGAATTCGTCTCCGATTTGATCTTACTCCCCGTCAGATTGGGTCAAGAAGTCTGACGATGCCGCGAGAACGACTCTAGGAGCATTGTTTATTTAACAAAGATAAAATCGGTGCTCGGAATGGTTTCCGGGGCTTCGAACGGACATTCCCGATATTACTGCCCCGAATTCGTCTCCGATTTTATCCTACTTCCGGTCAGATTGGGTCGAGAAGTATGACGATGCCGCGAGAACGACGCTAGGAGGTTTGTTTATTTAACAAAGATAAAATCGGTGGTCGGAATGGTTCTCGGAGCCTTGAACGGACATTCCCGATATTACTGCCCCGAATTCGTCTTCGATTTTGTCCTACTTCCGGTCAGATTGGGTCGAGAAGTCTGACGATGCCGCGAGAACGACGCCAGGAGCTTTGTTTATTTAACAAGGATAAAATCGGTGCTCGGAACGGTTCTCGGAGCCTTGATCGGATATTCCCGATACTACTCCCCCGAATTCGTCTCCGATTTGATCTTACCCTCGGTCAGATTGGGTCAAGAAGTCTGACGATGCCGCGAGAACGACGCTAGGAGCATTGTTTATTTAACAAAGATAAAATCGGTCCTCGGAATGGTTCTCGGAGCCTTGATCGGAGATTCCCGATATTACTGCCCCGAATTCGTCTTCGATTTTGTCCTACTTACGGTCAGATTGGGTCGAGAAGTCTGACGATGCTGCGCGAACGACGCTAGGAGCTTTGTTTATTTAACAAAGATAAAATCGGTGGTCGGAACGGTTCTCGGACCCTTGATCGGACATTCCCGATATTACTGCCCCGAATTCGTCTCCGATTTTATCCTACTTCCGGTCAGATTGGTTCGAGAAATCTGACGATGCCGCGAGAACGACGCTAGGAGGTTTGTTTATTTAACAAAGATAAAATGGGTGCTCGGAATGGTTCCCGGGGCCTCGGTCGGACATTACCGATATTACTGCCCCGAATTCATCTCCGATTTGATCTTACTCCCGGTCAGATTGGGTGAAGAAGTCTGACGATGCCGCGAAAACGACGCTAGGAGCATTGTTTATTGAACAAACATAAAATCGGTGCTCGGAATGGTTCTCAGAGCCTTGATCGGACAGTCCCAATATTACTGCCCTGAATTCGTCTTCCATTTTGTCCTACTTCCGGTTAGATTGGGTCGAGACGTCTGACGATGCCGCGAGAACGACGCTAGGAACTTTGTTTATTTAACAAAGATAAAATCGGTGCTCGGAACGGTTCTCGGAGCCTTGATCGGACAATCCCGACATTACTGCCCAGAATTCGTCTCCGATTTTATCCTACTTTCGGTCAGATTGGGTCGAGAAGTCTGACGATGCCGCGAGAACGACGCTAGGAGGTTTGTTTATTTAACAAAGATGAAATCGGTGCTCGGAATGGTTCCGGGGGCCTCGAACGGATATTCCCATAACTACTCCCCCGACTTCGTCTCCGATTTGATCTTACTCCCGGTCAGATTGGGTCAAGAAGTCTGACGATGCCGCGAGTCCGACGCTAGGAGCATTGTTTATTTAACAAAGATAAAATGGGTGCTCGGAATGGTTCTAGGAGCCTTGATCGGACATTCCCGATATTACTGCCCCGAATTCGTCTTCGATTTTGTCCTACTTCCGGTCAGATTGGGTCGAGAAGGCTAACGATGCCGCGAGAACGACGCTAGGAGGTTTGTTTATTCAAGGGGGGTTTGTCTTTTTTTTCCCAAAATTTACCGCTTTTTGGGAATTTTTTTGTGAAGAAAGTATACAACGGAAAACTTGTGATACTTGGCATATAGTTTTTTTGATCTGTTTACTACATCCAAAAAATTTTTTAAACAATTTCATCAAAAAATCCCCCCTTAAACGCGTTTGTCTCGAAACCGTTTTTTCACAACTGGTGTGCACGATTTCTCAAAAACTATTCAACCGATTGCCTTCAAATTTGGACAGAATGCTCAGCTGACATCCTTTTATCGTTTGATGGAGCAAAAAAGCAATACGTTTAATAGTTTTTTTTTTATAACGAAAAATTGATCAATTTTTTTCGAAAAATCGATACTTCAAGTTCAAAACGTCACCAAATCGTCAATTTTTTTTTCCACTTCATCGAACGATAGCTATATGTGTCTAAAGTAAAATGCATTTTGGGTTTTTGTTGCAGGATGAACGTGAAGGCTGTAATCGCTCACACCATCAAAAAAGGATCATCGCGCGTCGAGGGGTGTGGGAGGCGGATTTTTTGATAAAATTGTTAAAAATTTTTTTTGTATGCTGTAAACAAATCAATAAAACTATATGCCAAGTTTCACAAGTTTTCGGTTGTATACTTTGTTCACAAAAAAATTCCCAAAAAGCGGTAAATTTATCGAAAAAAAGGACAATCCCCCCTTAACAAAGATAAAATCGGTACTGGGAATGGTTGCCGGGGCTTCGAACGGACATTCCCGATATTACTGCCCCGAATTCGTCTCCGATTTTATCCTACTTCCGGTCAGATTGGGTCGAGAAGTCTGACGATGCCGCGAGAACGACGCTAGGAGGTTTGTTTATTTAACAAAGATAAAATCGGTGCTCGGGATGGTTCCCGGGGCCTCGATCGGATATCCCCGATACTACTCCCCCGAATTCGTCTCCGATTTGATCTGACTCCCGGTCAGATTGGGTCAAGAAGTCTGACGATGCCGCGAGAACGACTCTAGGAGCATTGTTTATTTAACAAAGATAGAATCGGTACTGGAAATGGTTGCCGGGGCTTCGAACGGACATTCCCGATATTACTGCCCCGAATTCGTCTCCGATTTTATCCTACTTCCTGTCAGATTGGGTCGAGAAGTCTGACGATGCCGCGAGAACGACGCTAGGAGGTTTGTTTATTTAACAAAGATAAAATCGGTGGTCGGAATGGTTCTCGGAGCCTTGAACGGACATTCCCGATATTACTGCCCCGAATTCGTCTTCGATTTTGTCCTACTTCCGGTCAGATTGGGTCGAGAAGTCTGACGATGCCGCGAGAACGACGCCAGGAGCTTTGTTTATTTAACAAGGATAAAATCGGTGCTCGGAACGGTTCTCGGAGCCTTGATCGGATATTCCCGATACTACTCCCCCGAATTCGTCTCCGATTTGATCTTACTCCCGGTCAGATTGGGTCAAGAAGTCTGACGATACCGCGAGACCGACGGTAGGAGCTTTGTTTATTTAACAAAGATACAATCGGTGCTCGGAATGGTTCTCGGAGCCTTGATCGGACATTCCCGATATTACTGCTCCGAATTCGTCTTCGATTTTGTCCTACTTCCGGTCAGATTGCGTCGAGAACTCTGACGATGCCGCGAGAACGACGCTAGGAGCTTTGTTTATTTAACAAAGATAAAATCGGTGCTCGGAACGGTTCTCGGAGCCTTGATCGGATATTCCCGATACTACTCCCCCGAATTCGTCTCCGATTTGATCTTACTCCCGGTCAGATTGGGTCAAGACGTCTGACGATGCCGCGAGAACGACGTTAGGAGGTTTGTTTATTTAACAAAGATAAAATCGGTGCTCGAAATGGTTCCCGGGGCCTCGATCGGATATTCCCGATATTACTGCCCCGAATTCGTCTCCGATTTTATCCTACTTCCGGTCAGATTGGGTCGAGAAGTCTGACGATGCCGCGAGGACGACGTTAGGAGGATTGTTTATTTAACACAGATAAAATAGTGCTCGGAATGGTTCTCGGAGCCTTGATCGGACATTCCCGACATTACTGCCCCGAATTCGTCTCTGATTTTATCCTACTTCCGGTCAGATTGGGTCGAGAAGTCTGACGATGCCGCGAGAACGACGCTAGGAGCTTTGTTTATTTAACAAAGATAAAATCGGTGCTCGGAACGGTTCCCGGGGCCTCGATCGGACATTTCCGATACTACTGCCCCCAATTCGTCTCCGATTTTATCTTACTTGCGGCCAGATTGGGTCGAGAAGTCTGACAATGCCGCGAGAACGACGTTAGGAGGGTTGTTTATTTAACAAAGATAAGATCGGTGCTCGGAATGTTTCCCGGGGCCTCGATCGGATCTTCCCGATACTACTCCCCCGAATTCGTCTCCGATTTGATCTTACTCCCCGTCAGATTGGGTCAAGAAGTCTGACGATGCCGCGAGAACGACTCTAGGAGCATTGTTTATTTAACAAAGATAAAATCGGTGCTCGGAATGGTTCCCGGGGCTTCGAACGGACATTCCCGATATTACTGCCCCGAATTCGTCTCCGATTTTATCCTACTTCCGGTCAGATTGGGTCGAAAAGTCTGACGATGCCGCGAGAACGACGCTAGGAGGTTTGTTGATTTAACAAAGATAAAATAGTGCTCGGAATGGTTCTCGGAGCCTTGATCGGACATTCCCGACATTACTGCCCCGAATTCGTCTCTGATTTTATCCTACTTCCGGTCAGATTGGGTCGAGAAGTCTGACGATGCCGCGAGAACGACGCTAGGAGCTTTGTTTATTTAACAAAGATAAAATCGGTGCTCGGAACGGTTCCCGGGGCCTCGATCGGACATTTCCGATACTACTGCCCCCAATTCGTCTCCGATTTTATCTTACTTGCGGCCTGATTGGGTCGAGAAGTCTGACGATGCCGCGAGAACGACGTTAGGAGGGTTGTTTATTTAACAAAGATAAGATCGGTGCTCGGAATGTTTCCCGGGGCCTCGATCGGATCTTCCCGATACTACTCCCCCGAATTCGTCTCCGATTTGATCTTACTCCCCGTCAGATTGGGTCAAGAAGTCTGACGATGCCGCGAGAACGACTCTAGGAGCATTGTTTATTTAACAAAGATAAAATCGGTGCTCGGAATGGTTTCCGGGGCTTCGAACGGACATTCCCGATATTACTGCCCCGAATTCGTCTCCGATTTTATCCTACTTCCGGTCAGATTGGGTCGAGAAGTATGACGATGCCGCGAGAACGACGCTAGGAGGTTTGTTTATTTAACAAAGATAAAATCGGTGGTCGGAATGGTTCTCGGAGCCTTGAACGGACATTCCCGATATTACTGCCCCGAATTCGTCTTCGATTTTGTCCTACTTCCGGTCAGATTGGGTCGAGAAGTCTGACGATGCCGCGAGAACGACGCCAGGAGCTTTGTTTATTTAACAAGGATAAAATCGGTGCTCGGAACGGTTCTCGGAGCCTTGATCGGATATTCCCGATACTACTCCCCCGAATTCGTCTCCGATTTGATCTTACCCTCGGTCAGATTGGGTCAAGAAGTCTGACGATGCCGCGAGAACGACGCTAGGAGCATTGTTTATTTAACAAAGATAAAATCGGTCCTCGGAATGGTTCTCGGAGCCTTGATCGGAGATTCCCGATATTACTGCCCCGAATTCGTCTTCGATTTTGTCCTACTTACGGTCAGATTGGGTCGAGAAGTCTGACGATGCTGCGCGAACGACGCTAGGAGCTTTGTTTATTTAACAAAGATAAAATCGGTGGTCGGAACGGTTCTCGGACCCTTGATCGGACATTCCCGATATTACTGCCCCGAATTCGTCTCCGATTTTATCCTACTTCCGGTCAGATTGGTTCGAGAAATCTGACGATGCCGCGAGAACGACGCTAGGAGGTTTGTTTATTTAACAAAGATAAAATGGGTGCTCGGAATGGTTCCCGGGGCCTCGGTCGGACATTACCGATATTACTGCCCCGAATTCATCTCCGATTTGATCTTACTCCCGGTCAGATTGGGTGAAGAAGTCTGACGATGCCGCGAAAACGACGCTAGGAGCATTGTTTATTGAACAAATATAAAATCGGTGCTCGGAATGGTTCTCAGAGCCTTGATCGGACAGTCCCAATATTACTGCCCTGAATTCGTCTTCCATTTTGTCCTACTTCCGGTTAGATTGGGTCGAGACGTCTGACGATGCCGCGAGAACGACGCTAGGAACTTTGTTTATTTAACAAAGATAAAATCGGTGCTCGGAACGGTTCTCGGAGCCTTGATCGGACAATCCCGACATTACTGCCCAGAATTCGTCTCCGATTTTATCCTACTTTCGGTCAGATTGGGTCGAGAAGTCTGACGATGCCGCGAGAACGACGCTAGGAGGTTTGTTTATTTAACAAAGATGAAATCGGTGCTCGGAATGGTTCCGGGGGCCTCGAACGGATATTCCCATAACTACTCCCCCGACTTCGTCTCCGATTTGATCTTACTCCCGGTCAGATTGGGTCAAGAAGTCTGACGATGCCGCGAGTCCGACGCTAGGAGCATTGTTTATTTAACAAAGATAAAATGGGTGCTCGGAATGGTTCTAGGAGCCTTGATCGGACATTCCCGATATTACTGCCCCGAATTCGTCTTCGATTTTGTCCTACTTCCGGTCAGATTGGGTCGAGAAGGCTAACGATGCCGCGAGAACGACGCTAGGAGGTTTGTTTATTCAAGGGGGGTTTGTCTTTTTTTTCCCAAAATTTACCGCTTTTTGGGAATTTTTTTGTGAAGAAAGTATACAACGGAAAACTTGTGATACTTGGCATATAGTTTTTTTGATCTGTTTACTACATCCAAAAAATTTTTTAAACAATTTCATCAAAAAATCCCCCCTTAAACGCGTTTGTCTCGAAACAGTTTTTTCACAACTGGTGTGCACGATTTCTCAAAAACTATTCAACCGATTGCCTTCAAATTTGGACAGAATGCTCAGCTGACATCCTTTTATCGTTTGATGGAGCAAAAAAGCAATACGTTTAATAGTTTTTTTTTTATAACGAAAAATTGATCAATTTTTTTCGAAAAATCGATACTTCAAGTTCAAAACGTCACCAAATCGTCAATTTTTTTTTCCACTTCATCGAACGATAGCTATATGTGTCTAAAGTAAAATGCATTTTGGGTTTTTGTTGCAGGATGAACGTGAAGGCTGTAATCGCTCACACCATCAAAAAAGGATCATCGCGCGTCGAGGGGTGTGGGAGGCGGATTTTTTGATAAAATTGTTAAAAATTTTTTTTGTATGCTGTAAACAAATCAATAAAACTATATGCCAAGTTTCACAAGTTTTCGGTTGTATACTTTGTTCACAAAAAAATTCCCAAAAAGCGGTAAATTTATCGAAAAAAAGGACAATCCCCCCTTAACAAAGATAAAATCGGTACTGGGAATGGTTGCCGGGGCTTCGAACGGACATTCCCGATATTACTGCCCCGAATTCGTCTCCGATTTTATCCTACTTCCGGTCAGATTGGGTCGAGAAGTCTGACGATGCCGCGAGAACGACGCTAGGAGGTTTGTTTATTTAACAAAGATAAAATCGGTGCTCGGGATGGTTCCCGGGGCCTCGATCGGATATCCCCGATACTACTCCCCCGAATTCGTCTCCGATTTGATCTGACTCCCGGTCAGATTGGGTCAAGAAGTCTGACGATGCCGCGAGAACGACTCTAGGAGCATTGTTTATTTAACAAAGATAGAATCGGTACTGGAAATGGTTGCCGGGGCTTCGAACGGACATTCCCGATATTACTGCCCCGAATTCGTCTCCGATTTTATCCTACTTCCTGTCAGATTGGGTCGAGAAGTCTAACGATGCCGCGAGAACGACGTTAGGAGGTTTGTTTATTTAACAATGATAAAATCGGTGCTCGGAATGGTTCCCAAGGCCTCGATCGCATATTCCCGATACTACTCCCCCGAATTCGGCTCCGATTTGATCGTACTCCCGGTCAGATTGGGTCAAGAAGTCTGACGATACCGCGAGACCGACGGTAGGAGCTTTGTTTATTTAACAAAGATAAAATCGGTGCTCGGAATGGTTCTCGGAGCCTTGATCGGACATTCCCGAAATTACTGCTCCGAATTCGTCTTCGATTTTGTCCTACTTCCGGTCAGATTGCGTCGAGAAGTCTGACGATGCCGCGAGAACGACGCTAGGAGCTTTCTTTATTTAACAAAGATAAAATGGGTGCTCGTAATGGTTCCCGGGGCCTCGATCGGACATTACCGATATTACTGCCCCGAATTCATCTCCGATTTTATCCTACTTCCGGTCAGATTGGGTCGAGAAGTCTGACGATGCCGCGAGAACGACGTTAGGAGGTTTGTTTATTTAACAAAGATAAAATCGGTGCTCGGAATGGTTCCCGCGGCCTCGATCGAATATTCCCGATACTACTGCCCCGAATTCGTCTCCGATTTTATCCTACTTCCGGTCAGATTGGGTCGAGAAGTCTGACGATGCCGCGAGAACGACGTTAGGAGGATTGTTTATTTAACACAGATAAAATCGGTGCTCGGAATGGTTCTCGGAGCCTTGATCGGACATTCCCGACACTACTGCCTCGAATTCGTCTCCGATTTTATCCTACTTCCGGTCAGATTGGGTCGAGAAGTCTGACGATGCCGCGAGAACGACGTTAGGAGGTTTGTTTATTTAACAAAGATAAAATCGCTGCTCGGAATGTTTCCCGGGGCCTCGATCGGATCTTCCCGATACTACTCCTCCGAATTCGTCTCCGATTTGATCTTACTCCCCGTCAGATTGGGTCAAGAAGGCTGACGATGCCGCGAGAACGACTCTAGGAGCATTGTTTATTTAACAAAGATAAAATCGGTGCTCGGAATGGTTCCCGGGGCTTCGAACGGACATTCCCGATATTACTGCCCGGAATTCGTCTCCGATTTTATCCTACTTCCGGTCAGATTGGGTCAAGAAGTCTGACGATGCCGCGAGAACGACGCTAGGAGGTTTGTTTATTTAACAAAGATAAACTGGGTGCTCGTAATGGTTCCCGGGGCCTCGATCGGACATTACCGATATTACTGCCCCGAATTCATCTCCGATTTTATCCTACTTCCGGTCAGATTGGGTCGAGAAGTCTGACGATGCCGCGAGAACGACGTTAGGAGGTTTGTTTATTTAACAAAGATAAAATCGGTGCTCGGAATGGTTCCCGCGGCCTCGATCGAATATTCCCGATACTACTCCCCCGAATTCGTCTCCGATTTGATCTTACTCCCGGTCAGATTGGGTCAAGAAGTCTGACGACGCCGCGAGAACGACGCTACGAGCATTGTTTATTTAACAAAAATAAAATCGGTGATCAGAATGGTTCTCGGAGCCTTGATCGGACATTACCGATATTACTGCCCCGAATTCATTTCCGATTTTATCCCACTTCCGGTCAGATTGCGTCGAGAAGTCTGAAGATGCCGCGAGAACGACGTTAGGAGGTTTGTTTATTTAACAAAGATAAAATCGGTGGTCAGAATGGTTCCCGCGGCCTCGATCGGATATTCCCGATACTACTCCCCCGAATTCGTCTCCGATTTGATCTTACTCCCGGTCAGATTGCGTCAAGAAGTCTGACGATGCCGCGAGAACGACTTTAGGAGGTTTGTTTATTTAACAAACATAAAATCGGTGCTCGGAATGGTTCCCGGGGCCTCGATCGGATATTCCCGATACTACTCCCCCGAATTCGTCTCCGATTTGATCTTACTCCTGGTCAGATTCGGTCAAGAAGTCTGACGATGCCGCGAGAACGACGCGAGGAGCATTGTTTATTTAACAAAGATAAAATCGGTGCTCGGAATGGTTCTCGGAGCCTTGAACGGACATTCCCGATATTACTGCCCCGAATTCGTCTTCGATTTTGTCCTACTTCCGGTCAGATTGGGTCGAGAAGTCTGACGATGCCGCGAGAACGACGCTAGGAGCTTTGTTTCTTTAACAAAGATAAAATCGGTGCTCGGAACGGTTCTCGGAGCCTCGATTGGATATTCCCGATACTACTCTCCCGAATTCGTCTCCGATTTGATCTTACTCCCGGTCCGATTGGGTCAAGAAGTCTGACGATGCCGCGAGAACGACGTTAGGAGGTTTGTTTATTTAACAAAGATAAAATCGGTGCTCGGAACGGTTCCCGGGGCCTCGATCGGATATTCCCGATATTACTGCCCCGAATTCGTCTCCGATTTTATCCTACTTCCGGTCAGATTGGGTCGAGAAGTCTGACGATGCCGCGAGAACGACGTTAGGAGGATTGTTTATTTAACACAGATAAAATCGGTGCTCGGAATGGTTCTCGGAGCCTTGATCGGACATTCCCGACATTACTGCCTCGAATTCGTCTCCGATTTTATCCTACTCCCGGTCAGATTGGGTCGAGAAGTCTGACGATGCCGCGAGAACGACGTTAGGAGGTTTGTTTATTTAACAAAGATAAAATCGGTGCTCGGAATGTTTCCCGGGGCCTCGATCGGATCTTCCCGATACTACTCCTCCGAATTCGTCTCCGATTTGATCTTACTCCCCGTCAGATTGGGTCAAGAAGGCTGACGATGCCGCGAGAACGACTCTAGGAGCATTGTTTATTTAACAAAGATAAAATCGGTGCTCGGAATGGTTCCCGGGGCTTCGAACGGACATTCCCGAAATTACTGCCCCCAATTCGTCTTCGATTTTGTCCTACTTCCGGTCAGATTGGGTCGAGCAGCCTGACGATGCCGCGAGAACGACGCTAGGAGCTTTCTTTATTCAACAAAGATAAAATCGGTGCTCGGAACGGTTCTCGGAGCCTTGATCGGATATTCCCGATACTACTCCCCCGAATTCGTCTCCGATTTGATCGTACTCCCGGTCAGATTGGGTCAAGAAGTCTGACGATGCCTCGAGAACGACTTTAGGAGGTTTGTTTATTTAAGAAAGATAAAATCGGTGCTCGGAATGGGGGGCCTCGATCGGATATTCCCGATACTACTCCCCCGAATTTGTCTCCGATTTGATCTTACTCCCGGTCAGATTGGGTCAAGAAGTCTGACGATGCCGCGAGAACGACGCTAGGAGCATTGTTTATTTAACAAAGATAAAATCGGTGCTCGGAATGGTTCTCGGAGCCTTGATCGGACATTCCCGATATTACTGCCCCCAATTCGTCTTCGATTTTGTCCTACTTCCGGTCAGATTGGGTCGAGAAGCCTGACGATGCCGCGAGAACGACGCTAGGAGCTTTGTTTATTTAACAAAGATAAAATCGGTGCTCGGAACGGTTCTCGGAGCCTTGATCGGATATTCCCGATACTACTCCCCCGAATTCGTCTCCGATTTGATCTTACTAACGGTCAGATTGGGTCAAGAAGTCTGACGATGCCGCGAGAACGACGCTACGAGCATTGTTTATTTAACAATAATAAAATGGGTTGTCGGAATGGTTCTCGGAGCCTTGATCGGACATTCCCGATATTACTGCCCCGAATTCTTCTTCGATTTTGTCCTACTTCCGGTCAGATTGGGTCGAGAAGTCTGACGATGCCGCGAGAACGACGCTAGGAGCTTTGTTTATTTAACAAAGATAAAATCGGTGCTCGGAACGGTTCTCGGAGCCTTGATTGGATATTCCCGATACTACTCTCCCGAATTCGTCTCCGATTTGATCTTACTCCCGGTCCGATTGGGTCAAGAAGTCTGACGATGCCGCGAGAACGACGTTAGGAGGTTTGTTTATTTAACAAAGATAAAATCGGTGCTCGAAATGGTTCCCGGGGCCTCGATCGGATATTCCCGATATTACTGCCCCGAATTCGTCTCCGATTTTATCCTACTTCCGGTCAGATTGGGTCGAGAAGTCTGACGATGCCGCGAGAACGACGTTAGGAGGATTGTTTATTTAACACAGATAAAATCGGTGCTCGGAATGGTTCTCGGAGCCTTGATCGGACATTCCCGACACTACTGCCTCGAATTCGTCTCCGATTTTATCCTACTTCCGGTCAGATTGGGTCGAGAAGTCTGACGATGCCGCGAGAACGACGTTAGGAGGTTTGTTTATTTAACAAAGATAAAATCGGTGCTCGGAATGTTTCCCGGGGCCTCGATCGGATCTTCCCGATACTACTCCTCCGAATTCGTCTCCGATTTGATCTTACTCCCCGTCAGATTGGGTCAAGAAGGCTGACGATGCCGCGAGAACGACTCTAGGAGCATTGTTTATTTAACAAAGATAAAATCGGTGCTCGGAATGGTTCCCGGGGCTTCGAACGGACATTCCCGATATTACTGCCCGGAATTCGTCTCCGATTTTATCCTACTTCCGGTCAGATTGGGTCGAGAAGTCTGACGATGCCGCGAGAACGACGCTAGGAGGTTTGTTTATTTAACAAAGATAAACTGGGTGCTCGTAATGGTTCCCGGGGCCTCGATCGGACATTACCGATATTACTGCCCCGAATTCATCTCCGATTTTATCCTACGTCCGGTCAGATTGGGTCGAGAAGTCTGACGATGCCGCGAGAACGACGTTAGGAGGTTTGTTTATTTAACAAAGATAAAATCGGTGCTCGGAATGGTTCCCGCGGCCTCGATCGAATATTCCCGATACTACTCCCCCGAATTCGTCTCCGATTTGATCTTACTCCCGGTCAGATTGGGTCAAGAAGTCTGACGACGCCGCGAGAACGACGCTACGAGCATTGTTTATTTAACAAAAATAAAATCGGTGATCAGAATGGTTCTCGGAGCCTTGATCGGACATTACCGATATTACTGCCCCGAATTCATTTCCGATTTTATCCCACTTCCGGTCAGATTGCGTCGAGAAGTCTGAAGATGCCGCGAGAACGACGTTAGGAGGTTTGTTTATTTAACAAAGATAAAATCGGTGGTCGGAATGGTTCCCGCGGCCTCGATCGGATATTCCCGATACTACTCCCCCGAATTCGTCTCCGATTTGATCTTACTCCCGGTCAGATTGCGTCGAGAAGTCTGACGATGCCGCGAGAACGACGCTAGGACCTTTGTTTATTTAACAAGGATAAAATCGGTGCTCGAAACGGTTCTCGGAGCCTTGATCGGATATTCCCGATACTACTCCCCCGAATTCGTCTCCGATTTGATCTTACTCCCGGTCAGATTGGGTCAAGAAGTCTGACGATGCCGCGAGAACGACGCTAGGAGCATTGTTTATTTAACAAAGATAAAATCGGTGCTCGGAATGGTTCTCGGAGCCTTGATCGGACATTCCCGATATTACTGCCCCGAATTCGTCTTCGATTTTGTCCTACTTACGGTCAGATTGGGTCGAGAAGTCTGACGATGCTGCGAGAACGATGCTAGGAGCTTTGTTTATTTAACAAAGATAAAATCGGTGGTCGGAACGGTTCTCGGACCCTTGATCGGACATTCCCGACATTACTGCCCCGAATTCGTCTCCGATTTTATCCTACTTTCGGTCAGATTGGGTCGAGAAGTCGTACGATGCCGCGAGAACGACGCCAGGAGGTATGTTTATTTAAGGGGGGATTGTCTTTTTTTTTCGCAAAATTTACCGCTTTTTGGGAATTTTTTTGTGAAGAAAGTATACAACGGAAAACTTGTGAAACCTTGCATATAGTTCTATTGATCTGTTGACTACATACAAAAAATTCGTTAAACAATTTCATAAAAAAAATCCCCACTTAAACGCGTTTTTCTCGAAACAGCTTTTTCACAACTGGTGTGCACGATTTCTCGAAAACTATTCAACCGATTGCGTTCAAATTTGGACAGAATGCTCAGCTCACATCCTTTTATCGTTTGATGGAGCAAAAAAGCAATACGTTTAATAGTTTTTTATTTATAATAAAAAATCGATCAATTTTTTTCGATAAATCGATACTTCAACTTCAAAACGTCACCAAATCGTCAATTTTTTTCCCCCTTCATCGAACGATAGCTATTCGTGTCTACAGGAAAATGCTTTTTGGGTTTTTGTTGCAGGATGAACGTGACGGCTGTAATCGTGCACACCATCAAAAAAGGATCATCGCGCGTCGAAGGGGGTGGGAGGCGGATTGTTTGATGAAATTGTTTAAAATTTTTTTTGTATGTAGTAATCAGATCAATAAAACTATATGCCAAGTTTCACAAGTTTTCCGTTGTATACTTTCTTCACAAAAAAATTCCCAAAAAGCGGTAAATTTTGCGAAAGAAAAGGACTATCCCCCCTTAACAAAGATAAAATCGGTGCTCGGTATGGTTCCCGGGGCTTCGAACGGACATTCCCGATATTACTGCCCTGAATTCGTCTCCGATTTTATCCTACTTCCGGTCAGATTGGATCGAGAAGTCTGACGATGCCGCGAGAACGACGCTAGGAGGTTTGTTTATTTAACAAAGATAAAATCGGTGCTCGGAATGGTTCTCGGAGCCTTGATCGGATATTCCCGAAACTACTCCCCCGAATTCGTCTCCGATTTGATCTTACTCCCGGTCAGATTGGGTCAAGAAGTCTGACGATGCCGCCAGAACGACGCTAGGAGGTTTGTTTATTTAACAAAGATAAAATCGGTGCTCGGAATGGTTCTCGGAGCCTTGATCGGATATTCCCGAAACTACTCCCCCGAATTCGTCTCCGATTTGATCTTACTCCCGGTCAGATTGGGTCAAGAAGTCTGACGATGCCGCCAGAACGACGCTAGGAGCATTGTTTATTTAACAAACATAAAATCGGTGCTCGGAATGGTTCTCGGAGCCTTCATCGGACATTCCCGATATTACTGCCCCGAATTCTTCTTCGATTTTGTCCTACTTCCGGTCAGATTGGGTCGAGAAGTCTGACGATGCCGCGAGAACGACGCTAGGAGCTTTGTTTATTTAACAAAGATAAAATCGGTGCTCGGAATGGTTCCCGGGGCCTCGATCGGACATTCCCGATATTACTGCCCCGAATTCGTCTCCGATTTTATCCTACTTCCGGTCAGATTGGGTCGAGACGTCTGACGATGCCGCGAGAACGACTCTAGGAGCATTGTTTATTTAACAAAGATAAAATCGGTACTGGGAATGGTTGCCGGGGCTTCGAACGGACATTCCCGATATTACTGTCCCGAATTCGTCTCCGACTTTATCCTACTTCCGGTCAGATTGGGTCGAGAAGTCTGACGATGCCGCGAGAACGACGCTAGGAGGTTTGTTTATTTAACAAAGATAAAATCGGTGCTCGGAATGGTTCTCAGAGCCTTGATCGGACATTCCCGATAGTACTGCCCCGAATTCGTCTTCGATTTGATCTTACTCCCGATCAGATTGGGTCAAGAAGTCTGACGATGCCGCGAGACCGACGGTAGGAGCTTTGTTTATTTAACACACATAAAATCGGTGCTCGGGATGGTTCCCGGGGCCTCGATCGGATATTCCCGATACTACTCCCCCGAATTAGTCTCCGATTTGATCTTACTCCCGGTCAGATTGGGTCAAGAAGTCTGACGATGCCGCGAGAACGACGCTAGGAGCATTGTTTATTTAACAAAGATAAAATCGATGCTCGGAATGGTTCTCGGAGCCTTGATCGGACATTCCCGATATTACTGCCCCCAATTCGTCTTCGATTTTGTCCTACTTCCGTTCAGATTGGGTCGAGAAGTCTGACGATGCCGCGAGAACGACGCTAGGAGCTTTGTTTATTAAACAAAGATAAAATTGGTGCTCGGAACGGTTCTCGGAGCCTTGATCGGATATTCCCGATACTACTCCCCCGAATTCGTCTCCCATTTGATCTTACTCCCGGTCCGATTGGGTCAATCAGTCTGACGATGCCGCGAGAACGACGCTAGGAGCATTGTTTATTTAACAAAGATAAAATGGGTTCTCGGAATGGTTCTCGGAGCCTTCATCGGACATTCCCGATATTACTGCCCCGAATTCTTCTTCGATTTTGTCCTACTTCCGGTCAGATTGGGTCGAGAAGTCTGACGATGCCGCGAGAACGACGCTAGGAGCTTTGTTTATTTAACAAAGATAAAATCGGTGCTCGGAACGGTTATCGGAGCCTTGATCGGACATTCCCGACATTAGTGCCCCGAGTTCGTCTCCGATTTTATCCTACTTTCGGTCAGATTGGGTCGAGAAGTCTAACGATGCCACGAGAACGACGCCAGGAGGTTTGTTTACTTAAGGGGGGTTTGTCTTTTCTTTCCCAAAATTTACCGCTTTTTGGGAATTTTTTTGTGAAAAAAGTATACAACGGAAAACTTGTGAAACTTGGCATATAGTTTTATTGATCTGTTTGCTACATACAAAAAATTTATTAAACAATTTCATCAAAAAATCCCCCCTTAAACGCGTTTTTCTCGAAACAGCTTTTTCACAACTGGTGTGCACGATTTCTCAAAAACTATTCAACCGATTGCCTTCAAATTGGGACAGAATGCTCAGCTGACATCCTTTTATCGTTTGATGGAGCAAAAAAGCAATACGTTTAATAGTTTTTTATTTATAACAAAAAATCGATCAATTTTTTTCGAATAATCGATACTTCAAGTTCAAAACGTCACCAAATCGTCAATTTTTTTCCCCCTTCATCGAACGATAGCTATATGTGTCTAAAGTAAAATGCTTTTTGGGTTTTTGTTGCAGGATGAACGTGAATGCTGTAATCGTGCACACCATCAAAAAAGAATCATCGCGCGTCGAGGGGGGCGGGAGGTTGATTTTTTGATAAAATTGTTTAAAATTTTTTTAGCATGTAGTAACCAGATCAATAAAACTATATGCCAAGTTTCACAAGTTGTCCGTTGTATACTTTGTTCACAAAAAAATTCCCAAAAAGCGGTAAATTTTGCGAAAAAAAGACAATCCCCCCTTAACAAAGATAAAATCGGTGCTCGGGATGGTTCCCGGGGCCTCGATCGGACATTCCCGATATGACTGCCCCGAATTCGTCTCCGATTTTATCCTACTTACGGTCAGATTGGGTCAAAAAGTCTGACGATGCCGCGAGAACGACGCTAGGAGCATTGTTTATTTAACAAAGATAAAATCGGTGCTCGGAATGGTTCTCGGAGCCTTGATCGGACATTCCCGATATTACTGCCCCGAATTCGTCTTCGATTTGATCTTACTCCCGGTCAGATTGGGTCAAGAAGTCTGACGATGCCACGAGGCCGACGGTAGGAGCTTTGTTTTTTTAACAAAAATTAAATCGGTGCTCGGAATGGTTCCCGGGGCCTCGATCGGATATTCCCGATACTACTCCCCCGAATTCGTCTCCGATTTGATCTCACTCCCGGTCAGATTGGGTCAAGAAGTCTGACGATGCGGCGAGAACGACGCTAGGAGCATTGTTTATTTGACAAAGATAAAATCGATGCTCGGAATGGTTCTCGGAGCCTTGAACGGACATTCCCGATATTAGTGCCCCCAATTCGTCTTCGATTTTGTCCGACTTCCGGTCAGATTGGGGCGAGAAGCCTGACGATGCCGCGAGAACGACGCTAGGAGCTTTGTTTATTTAACAAAAATAAAATGGGTTGTCGGAATGGTTCTCGGAGCCTTGATCGGACATTCCCGATATTACTGCCCCGAATTCTTCTTCGATTTTGTCCTACTTCCGGTCAGATTGGGTCGAGAAGTCTGACGATGCCGCGAGAACGACGCTAGGAGCTTTGTTTATTTAACAAAGCCAAAATCGGTGCTCGGAACGGTTCTCGGAGCCTTGATCGGACATTCCCGACATTACTGCCCCGAATTCGTCTCCGATTTTATCCTACTTTCGGTCATATTGGGTCGAGAAGTCTGACGACGCCGCGAGATCGACGCTAGGAGGTTGGTTTATTTAAGGGGGGTTTGTCTCTTTTTTCCCCAAATTTACACCTTTTTGGGAATTTTTTTGTGAAGAAAGTATACAACGGAAAACTTGTGCAACTTGGCATATAGTTTTATTGATCGGTTTACTACATACAACAAATTTTTTAAACAATTTCATCAAAAAATCCCCCCTTAAACGCGTTTTTCTCGAAACAGCTTTTTCACAACTGGTGTGCACGATTTCTCAAAAACTATTCAAGCGATTGCCTTCAAATTTGGACAGAATGCTCAGCTCACATCCTTTTATCGTTTGATGGAGCAATAGAGCAATACGTTTAATAGTTTTTAATTATAACAAAAAATCAATCAATTTTTTTCGAAAAATCGATACTTCAAATTTAAAACGTCACCAAATCGTCAATTTTTTTTTCCTCTTCATCGAACGATAGCTATATTTGTCTAAAGTAAACTGCTTTTTGGGTTTTGGTTGCAGGATGAACGTGAAGGCTGTAATCGTGCACACCATCAAAAAAGGATTATCGCGCGTCGAGGGGTGGGAGGCGGATTTTTTGATAAAATTGTTGAAAATTTTTTTTGTATGTTGTAAACAGATCAATCAAACTATATGCCAAGATTCACAAGTTTTCCGTTGTATACTCTGTTCACAAAAAAATCCCCAAAAAGCGGTAAATTTTGCGAAAAAAGGACAATCCCCCCTTAACAAAGATAAAATCGGTGCTCGGGATGGTTCCCGGGACCTCGATCGGACATTCCCGATATTACTGCACGGAATTCGTCTCCGATTTTATCCTACTTACGGTCAGATTGGGTCGAGAAGTCTGACGATGCCGCGAGAACGACGCTAGGAGGTTTGTTTATTTAACAAAGATAAAATCGGTGCTCGGAATGGTTCCCGGGGCCTCGATCGGACATTACCGATATTACTGCACCGAATTCATCTCCGATTTTAGACTACTTCCGGTCAGATTGCGTCGAGAAGTCTGACGATGCCGCGAGAACGACGCTAGGAGCTTTGTTTATTTAACAAACATAAAATCGGTGCTCGGAATGGTTCTCGGAGCCTTCATCGGACATTCCCGATATTACTGCCCCGAATTCTTCTTCGATTTTGTCCTACTTCCGGTCAGATTGGGTCGAGAAGTCTGACGATGCCGCGAGAACGACGCTAGGAGCTTTGTTTATTTAACAAAGATAAAATCGGTGCTCGGAACGGTTATCGGAGCCTTGATCGGACATTCCCGACATTAGTGCCCCGAATTCGTCTCCGATTTTATCCTACTTTCGGTCAGATTGGGTCGAGAAGTCTAACGATGCGACGAGAACGACGCCAGGAGGTTTGTTTACTTAAGGGGGGTTTGTCTTTTCTTTCCCAAAATTTACCGCTTTTTGGGAATTTTTTTGTGAAGAAAGTATACAACGGAAAACTTGTGAAACTTGGCATATAGTTTTATTGATCTGTTTACTACATACAAAAAATTTATTAAACAATTTCATCAAAAAATCCCCCCTTAAACGCGTTTTTCTCGAAACAGCTTTTTCACAACTGGTGTGCACGATTTCTCAAAAACTATTCAACCGATTGCCTTCAAATTGGGACAGAATGCTCAGCTGACATCCTTTTATCGTTTGATGGAGCAAAAAAGCAATACGTTCAATAGTTTTTTATTTATAACAAAAAATCGATCAATTTTTTTCGAATAATCGATACTTCAAGTTCAAACCGTCACCAAATCGTCAATTTTTTTCCCCCTTCATCGAACGATAGCTATATGTGTCTAAAGTAAAATGCTATTTGGGTTTTTGTTGCAGGATGAACGTGAAGGCTGTAATCGTGCACACCATCAAAAAAGGATCATCGCGCGACGGAGGGGGTGGGAGGCGGATTTTTTGATAAAATTGTTTAAAATTTTTTTTGTATGTAGTACACAGATCAATAAAACTATATGCCAAGTTTCACAAGTTTTCCGTTGTATACTTTGTTCACAACAAAATTCCCAAAAAGCGGTAAATTTAGCGAAAAAAAGGACAATCCCCCCTTAACAAAGATAAAATCGGTGCTCGGGATGGTTCCCGGGGCCTCGATCGGACATTCCCGATATTACTGCCCCGAATTCGTCTCCGATTTTATCCTACTTACGGTCAGATTGGGACGAGAAGTCTGACGATGCCGCGAGAACGACGCGAGGAGGTTTGTTTATTTAACAAAGATAAAATCGGTGCTCGGAATGGTTCCCGGGGCCTCGATCGGACATTCCCGATATTACTGCCCCGAATTCGTCTCCGATTTTATCCTACTTCCGGTCAGATTGGGTCGAGACGTCTGACGATGCCGCGAGAACGACTCTAGGAGCATTGTTTATTTAACAAAGATAAAATCGGTGCTCGGAATGGTTCTCAGAGCCTTGATCGGACATTCCCGATAGTACTGCCCCGAATTCGTCTTCGATTTGATCTTACTCCCGATCAGATTGGGTCAAGAAGTCTGACGATGCCGCGAGACCGACGGTAGGAGCTTTGTTTATTTAACACACATAAAATCGGTGCTCGGGATGGTTCCCGGGGCCTCGATCGGATATTCCCGATACTACTCCCCCGAATTAGTCTCCGATTTGATCTTACTCCCGGTCAGATTGGGTCAAGAAGTCTGACGATGCCGCGAGAACGACGCTAGGAGCTTTGTTTATTAAACAAAGATAAAATTGGTGCTCGGAATGGTTCTCGGAGCCTTGATCGGACATTCCCGATATTACTGCCCCCAATTCGTCTTCGATTTTGTCCTACTTCCGTTCAGATTGGGTCGAGAAGTCTGACGATGCCGCGAGAACGACGCTAGGAGCTTTGTTGATTAAACAAAGATAAAATTGGTTTTCGGAACGGTTCTCGGAGCCTTGATCGGATATTCCCGATACTACTCCCCCGAATTCGTCTCCGATTTGATCTTACTCCCGGTCCGATTGGGTCAATCAGTCTGACGATGCCGCGAGAACGACGCTAGGAGCATTGTTTATTTAACAAAGATAAAATGGGTTCTCGGAATGGTTCTCGGAGCCTTCATCGGACATTCCCGATATTACTGCCCCGAATTCTTCTTCGATTTTGTCCTACTTCCGGTCAGATTGGGTCGAGAAGTCTGACGATGCCGCGAGAACGACGCTAGGAGCTTTGTTTATTTAACAAAGATAAAATCGGTGCTCGGAACGGTTATCGGAGCCTTGATCGGACATTCCCGACATTAGTGCCCCGAGTTCGTCTCCGATTTTATCCTACTTTCGGTCAGATTGGGTCGAGAAGTCTAACGATGCCACGAGAACGACGCCAGGAGGTTTGTTTACTTAAGGGGGGTTTGTCTTTTCTTTCCCAAAATTTACCGCTTTTTGGGAATTTTTTTGTCAAAAAAGTATACAACGGAAAACTTGTGAAACTTGGCATATAGTTTTATTGATCTGTTTGCTACATACAAAAAATTTATTAAACAATTTCATCAAAAAATCCCCCCTTAAACGCGTTTTTCTCGAAACAGCTTTTTCACAACTGGTGTGCACGATTTCTCAAAAACTATTCAACCGATTGCCTTCAAATTGGGACAGAATGCTCAGCTGACATCCTTTTATCGTTTGATGGAGCAAAAAAGCAATACGTTTAATAGTTTTTTATTTATAACAAAAAATCGATCAATTTTTTTCGAATAATCGATACTTCAAGTTCAAAACGTCACCAAATCGTCAATTTTTTTCCCCCTTCATCGAACGATAGCTATATGTGTCTAAAGTAAAATGCTTTTTGGGTTTTTGTTGCAGGATGAACGTGAATGCTGTAATCGTGCACACCATCAAAAAAGAATCATCGCTCGTCGAGGGGGGCGGGAGGTTGATTTTTTGATAAAATTGTTTAAAATTTTTTTAGCATGTAGTAACCAGATCAATAAAACTATATGCCAAGTTTCACAAGTTGTCCGTTGTATACTTTGTTCACAAAAAAATTCCCAAAAAGCGGTAAATTTTGCGAAAAAAAAGACAATCCCCCCTTAACAAAGATAAAATCGGTGCTCGGGATGGTTCCCGGGGCCTCGATCGGACATTCCCGATATGACTGCCCCGAATTCGTCTCCGATTTTATCCTACTTACGGTCAGATTGGGTCAAGAAGTCTGACGATGCCGCGAGAACGACGCTAGGAGCATTGTTTATTTAACAAAGATAAAATCGGTGCTCGGAATGGTTCTCGGAGCCTTGATCGGACATTCCCGATATTACTGCCCCGAATTCGTCTTCGATTTGATCTTACTCCCGGTCAGATTGGGTCAAGAAGTCTGACGATGCCACGAGACCGACGGTAGGAGCTTTGTTTTTTTAACAAAAATTAAATCGGTGCTCGGAATGGTTCCCGGGGCCTCGATCGGATATTCCCGATACTACTCCCCCGAATTCGTCTCCGATTTGATCTCACTCCCGGTCAGATTGGGTCAAGAAGTCTGACGATGCGGCGAGAACGACGCTAGGAGCATTGTTTATTTGACAAAGATAAAATCGATGCTCGGAATGGTTCTCGGAGCCTTGAACGGACATTCCCGATATTAGTGCCCCCAATTCGTCTTCGATTTTGTCCGACTTCCGGTCAGATTGGGGCGAGAAGCCTGACGATGCCGCGAGAACGACGCTAGGAGCTTTGTTTAATTAACAAAAATAAAATGGGTTGTCGGAATGGTTCTCGGAGCCTTGATCGGACATTCCCGATATTACTGCCCCGAATTCTTCTTCGATTTTGTCCTACTTCCGGTCAGATTGGGTCGAGAAGTCTGACGATGCCGCGAGAACGACGCTAGGAGCTTTGTTTATTTAACAAAGCCAAAATCGGTGCTCGGAACGGTTCTCGGAGCCTTGATCGGACATTCCCGACATTACTGCCCCGAATTCGTCTCCGATTTTATCCTACTTTCGGTCATATTGGGTCGAGAAGTCTGACGACGCCGCGAGATCGACGCTAGGAGGTTGGTTTATTTAAGGGGGGTTTGTCTCTTTTTTCCCCAAATTTACACCTTTTTGGGAATTTTTTTGTGAAGAAAGTATACAACGGAAAACTTGTGCAACTTGGCATATAGTTTTATTGATCGGTTTACTACATACAACAAATTTTTTAAACAATTTCATCAAAAAATCCCCCCTTAAACGCGTTTTTCTCGAAACAGCTTTTTCACAACTGGTGTGCACGATTTCTCAAAAACTATTCAAGCGATTGCCTTCAAATTTGGACAGAATGCTCAGCTCACATCCTTTTATCGTTTCATGGAGCAATAGAGCAATACGTTTAATAGTTTTTTATTTATAACAAAAAATCAATCAATTTTTTTCGAAAAATCGATACTTCAAATTTAAAACGTCACCAAATCGTCAATTTTTTTTTCCTCTTCATCGAACGATAGCTATATGTGTCTAAAGTAAACTGCTTTTTGGGTTTTGGTTGCAGGATGAACGTGAAGGCTGTAATCGTGCACACCATCAAAAAAGGATTATCGCGCGTCGAGGGGGGTGGGAGGCGGATTTTTTTATAAAATTGTTGAAAATTTTTTTTGTATGTTGTAAACAGATCAATCAAACTATATGCCAAGATTCACAAGTTTTCCGTTGTATATCTGTTCACAAAAAAATCCCCAAAAAGCGGTAAATTTTGCGAAAAAAGGACAATCCCCCCTTAACAAAGATAAAATCGGTGCTCGGGATGGTTCCCGGGACCTCGATCGGACATTCCCGATATTACTGCACGGAATTCGTCTCCGATTTTATCCTACTTACGGTCAGATTGGGTCGAGAAGTCTGACGATGCCGCGAGAACGACGCTAGGAGGTTTGTTTATTTAACAAAGATAAAATCGGTGCTCGGAATGGTTCCCGGGGCCTCGATCGGACATTACCGATATTACTGCACCGAATTCATCTCCGATTTTAGACTACTTCCGGTCAGATTGCGTCGAGAAGTCTGACGATGCCGCGAGAACGACGCTAGGAGCTTTGTTTATTTAACAAAGATAAAATCGGTGCTCGGAACGGTTCTCGGAGCCTTGATCGGATATTCCCGATACTACTTCCCCGAATTCGTCTCCGATTTGATCTTACTCCCGGTCAGATTGGGTCAAGAAGTCTGACGATGCCGCGAGAACGACTTTAGGAGGTTTGATTATTTAACAAATATACAATGGGTGCTCGGAATGGTTCTCGGAGCCTTTATCGGACATTCCCGATATTACTGCCCCGAATTCTTCTTCGATTTTGTCCTACTTCCTGTCAGATTGGGTCGAGAAGTCTGACGATGCCGCGAGAATGACGCTAGGAGCTTTGTTTATTTAACAAAGATAAAATCGGTGCTCGGAACGGTTCTCGGAGCTTTGAACGGACATTCCCGACATTACTGCCCCGAATTCGTCTCCAATTTTATCCTACTTTCGGTCAGATTGGGTCGAGAAGTCTTGCGATGCCGCGAGAACGACGCTAGGAGCTTTGTTTATTTAAGGGGGGTTTGTCTTTTTTTTCCTCAAATTTACACCTTTTTGGGAATTTTTTTGTGAAGAAAGTATACAACGGAAAACTTGTGAAACTTGGCATATAGTTTTATTGATCTGTTTACTACATACAAAAAATTTTTGAAACAATTTCATCAAAAAATCCCCCCTTAAACGCGTTTTTCTCGAAACAGCTTTTTCACAACTGGTGTGCGCGATTTCTCAAAAACTATTCAACCGATTGCCTTCAAATTTGGACAGAATGCTCAGCTGACATCCTTTTATCGTTTGATGGAGCAATAAAGCAATGCGTTTAATAGTTTTTTATTTATAACAAAAAATCGATCAATTTTTTTGGAAAAATCGAAACTTCAAGTTCAAAACGTCACCAAATCGTCAATTTTTTTTCCCCCTTCATCGAACGATAGCTATATGTGTCTAAAGTAAACTGCTTTTTGGGTTTTGGTTGCAGGATGAACGTGAAGGCTGTAATCGTGCACACCATCAAAAAAGGATTATCGCGCGTCGAGGGGGGTGGGAGGCGGATTTTTTTATAAAATTGTTGAAAATTTTTTTTGTATGTTGTAAACAGATCAATCAAACTATATGCCAAGATTCACAAGTTTTCCGTTGTATATCTGTTCACAAAAAAATCCCCAAAAAGCGGTAAATTTTGCGAAAAAAGGACAATCCCCCCTTAACAAAGATAAAATCGGTGCTCGGGATGGTTCCCGGGACCTCGATCGGACATTCCCGATATTACTGCACGGAATTCGTCTCCGATTTTATCCTACTTACGGTCAGATTGGGTCGAGAAGTCTGACGATGCCGCGAGAACGACGCTAGGAGGTTTGTTTATTTAACAAAGATAAAATCGGTGCTCGGAATGGTTCCCGGGGCCTCGATCGGACATTACCGATATTACTGCACCGAATTCATCTCCGATTTTAGACTACTTCCGGTCAGATTGCGTCGAGAAGTCTGACGATGCCGCGAGAACGACGCTAGGAGCTTTGTTTATTTAACAAAGATAAAATCGGTGCTCGGAACGGTTCTCGGAGCCTTGATCGGATATTCCCGATACTACTTCCCCGAATTCGTCTCCGATTTGATCTTACTCCCGGTCAGATTGGGTCAAGAAGTCTGACGATGCCGCGAGAACGACTTTAGGAGGTTTGATTATTTAACAAATATACAATGGGTGCTCGGAATGGTTCTCGGAGCCTTTATCGGACATTCCCGATATTACTGCCCCGAATTCTTCTTCGATTTTGTCCTACTTCCTGTCAGATTGGGTCGAGAAGTCTGACGATGCCGCGAGAATGACGCTAGGAGCTTTGTTTATTTAACAAAGATAAAATCGGTGCTCGGAACGGTTCTCGGAGCTTTGAACGGACATTCCCGACATTACTGCCCCGAATTCGTCTCCAATTTTATCCTACTTTCGGTCAGATTGGGTCGAGAAGTCTTGCGATGCCGCGAGAACGACGCTAGGAGCTTTGTTTATTTAAGGGGGGTTTGTCTTTTTTTTCCCCAAATTTACACCTTTTTGGGAATTTTTTTGTGAAGAAAGTATACAACGGAAAACTTGTGAAACTCGGCATATAGTTTTATTGATCTGTTTACTACATACAAAAAATTTTTTAATCAATTTCATCAAAAAATCCCCCCTTAAACGCGTTTTTCTCGAAACAGCTTTTTCACAACTGGTGTGCACGATTTCTCAAAAACTATTCAACCGATTGCCTTCAAATTTGGACAGAATGCTCAGCTGACATCCTTCTATCGTTTGATGGAGCAATAAAGCAATACGTTTAATAGTTTTCTATTTATAACAAAAAATCGATCAATTTTTTTCGAAAAATCGATACTTCAAATTCAAAACGTGACCAAATCGTCAATTTTTCATTCCTCTTCATCGAACGATAGCTATATGTGTCTAAAGTAAAATGCTTTTTGCGTTTTGGTTGCGGGATGAACGTGAAGGCTGTAATCGTGCACACCATCAAAAAAGGATTATCGCGCGTCGAGGGGGGTTGGAGGCGGATTTTTTTATAAAATTGTTTAAAAATTTTTTTGTACGTAGTAAACAGATCAATAAAACTATATGCCAAGTTTCACAAGTTTTCCGTTGTATACTTTGTTCACAAAATAATTCCCAAAAAGCGGTAATTTTGCGAAAAAAAGGACAATCCCCCCTTAACAAAGATAAAATCGGTGCTCGGGATGGTTCCCGGGGCCTCGATCGGAATTTCCCGATATTACTGCCCCGAATTCGTCTCCGATTTTATCCTACGTACGGTCAGATTGGGTCGAGAAGTCTGACGATGCCGCGAGAACGACGCTAGGAGGTTTGTTTATTTAACAAAGATAAAATCGGTGCTCGGAATGGTTCCCGGGGCCTCGATCGGATATTCCCGATACTACTCCCCCGAATTCGTCTCCGATTTGATCTTACTCCCGATCAGATTGGGTCAAGAAGTCTGACGATGCCGCGAGAACGACTCTAGGAGCATTGTTTATTTAACAAAGATAAAATCGGTACTGGGAATGGTTGCCGGGGCTTCGAACGGACATCCCCGATATTGCTGCCCCGAATTCGTCTCCGATTTTATCCTACTTCCGGTCAGCTTGGGTCGAGAAGTCTGACGATGCCGCGAGAACGACGCTAGGAGGTTTGTTTATTTAACAAAGATAAAATGGGTGCTCGGAATGGTTCCCGGGGCCTCGATCGGACAATACCGATATTACTGCACCGAATTCATCTCCGATTTTATCCTACTTCCGGTCAGATTGCGTCGAGAAGTCTGACGATGCCGCGAGAACGACGGTAGGAGCTCTGTTTATTTACCAAAGATAAAATCGGTGCTCGGAACGGTTCTCGGAGCCGTGATCGGATATTCCCGATACTACTCCCCCGAATTCGTCTCCGATTTGATCTTACTCCCGGTCAGATTGGGTCAAAAAGTCTGACGATTCCGCGAGAACGACTTTAGGAGGTTTGTTTATTTAACAAAGATAAAATCGGTGCTCGGAATGGTTCCCGGGGCCTCGACCGGATATTCCCGATACTACTCCCCCGAATTCGTCTCCGATTTGATCTTACTCCCGGTCAGATAGGGTCAAAAAGTCTGACGATGCCGCGAGAACGACTTTAGGAGGTTTGTTTATTTAACAAAGATAAAATCGGTGCTCGGAAGGGCTCCCGGGGCCTCGATCGGATATTCCCGATACTACTCCCCCGAATTTGTCTCCGATTTGATCTTACTCCCGGTCAGATTGGGTCAAGAAGTCTGACGATGCCGCGAGAACGACGCTAGGAGCATTGTTTATTTAACAAAGATAAAATCGGTGCTCGGAATGGTTCTCGGAGCCTTGATCGGACATTCCCGATATTACTGCCCCGAATTCGTCTTTGATTTTATCCTACTTCCGGTCAGATTGGGTCGAGAAGTCTGACGATGCCGCGAGAACGACGCTAGGAGCTTTGTTTATTAAACAAAGATAAAATCGGGGCTCGGAACGGTTCTCGGAGCCTTGATCGGATATTCCCGATACGACTCCTCCGAATTCGTCTCCGATTTGATCTTACTCCCGGTCAGATTGGGTCAAGAAGTCTGACGATGCCGCGAGAACGACGCTAGGAGCATTGTTTATTTAACAAAGATAAAATGGGTGCTCGGAATGGTTCTCGGAGCCTTGATCGGAAATTCCCGATATTTCTGCCACGAATTCTTCTTCGATTTTGTCCTACTTCCGGTCAGATTGGGTCGAGAATTCTGACGGTGCCGCGAGAACGACGCTAGGAGCTTTGTTTATTTAACAAAGATAAAATCGGTGCTCGGAATGGTTCCCGGGGCCTCGATCGGATATTCCCGATACTACTCCCCCGAATTCGTCTCCGATTTGATCTTACTCTCGGTCAGATTGGGTCAAGAAGTCTGACGATGCCGCGAGAACGACTCTAGGAGGATTGTTTATTTAACAAAGATAAAATCGGTACTGGGAATGGTTGCCGGGGCTTCGAACGGACATCCCCTATATTACTGCCCCGAATTCGTCTCCGATTTTATCCTACTTCCGGTCAGCTTGGGTCGAGAAGTCTGACGATGCCGCGAGAACGACGCTAGGAGGTTTGTTTATTTAACAAAAATTAAATGGGTGCTCGGAATGGTTCCCGGGGCCTCGAACGGACATTACCGATATTACTGGACCGAATTCATCTCCGATTTTATCCTACTTCCGGTCAGATTACGTCGAGAAGTCTGACGATGCCGCGAGAACGACGGTAGGAGCTTTGTTTATTTACCAAAGATAAAATCGGTGCTCGGAACGGTTCTCGGAGCCGTGACCGGATATTCCAGATACTACTCCCCCGAATTCGTCTCCGATTTGATCTTACTCCCGGTCAGATTGGGTCAAAAAGTCGGACGATGCCGCGAGAACGACTTTAGGAGGTTTGTTTATTTAACAAAGATAAAATCGGTGCTCGGAATGGTTCCCGGGGCCTCGATCGGATATTCCCGATACTACTCCCCTGAATTTGTCTCCGATTTGATCTTACTCCCGGTCAGATTGGGTCAAGAAGTCTGACGATGCCGCGAGAACGACGCTAGGAGCATTGTTTATTTAACAAAGATAAAATCGGTGCTCGGAATGGTTCTCGGAGCGTTGATCGGACATTCCCGATATTACTGCCCCCATTTCCTCTTCGATTTTGTCCTACTTCCGGTCAGATTGGGTCGAGAAGCCTGACGATGCCGCGAGAACGACGGTAGGATCTTTCTTTATTGAACAAAGATAAAATCGGTGCTCGGAACGGTTCTCGGAGCCTTGATCGGATATTCCCGATACTACTCCCCCGAATTCGTCTCCGATTTGATCTTACTCCCGGTCAGATTGGGTCAAGAAGTCAGACGATGCCGCGAGAACGACGCTAGGAGCATTGTTTATTTAACAATAATAAAATGGGTTGTCGGAATGTTTCTCGGAGCCTTGATCGGATATTCCAGATATTACTGCCCCGAATTCTTGTTCGATTTTGTCCTACTTCCGGCCAGAATGGGTCGAGAAGTCTGACGATGCCGCGAGAACGACGCTAGGAGCTTTGATTATTTAACAAAGATAAAATCGGTGCTCGGAACGGTTCTCGAAGCCTTGATCGGACATTCCCGACATTACTGCCCCGAATTCGTCTCCGATTTTATCCTACTTTCGGTCAGATTGGGTCGAGAAGTCTGACGATGCCGCGAGAACGACGCTAGGAGGTTTGATTATTTAACAAAGATAAAATCGGTGCTCGGAATGGTTCCCGGGGCCTCGATCATATATTCCCGATACTACTCCCCCGAATTCGTCTCCGATTTGATCTTACTCCCGGTCAGATTGGGTCAAGAAGTCTGACGATGCCGCGAGAACGACTCTAGGAGCATTGTTTATTTAACAAAGACAAAATCGGTACTGGGAATGGTTGCCGGGGCTTCGAACGGACATCCCCGATATTACTGCCCCGAATTCGTCTCCGATTTTATCCTACTTCCGGTCAGCTTGGGTCGAGAAGTCTGACGATGCCGCGAGAACGACGCTAGGAGGTTTGTTTATTTAACAAAGATAAAATGGGTGCTAGGAATGGTTCCCGGGGCCTCGATCGGACATTACTGATATTACTGCACCGAATTCATCTCCGATTTTATCCTACTTCTGGTCAGATTGCGTCGAGAAGTCTGACGATGCCGCGAGAACGACGGTAGGAGCTCTGTTTATTTACCAAAGATAAAATCGGTGCTCGGAACGGTTCTCGGAGCCGTGATCGGATATTCCCGATACTAGTCCCCCGAATTCGTCTCCGATTTGATCTTACTCCCGGTCAGATTGGGTCAAAAAGTCTGACGATGACGCGAGAACGACTTTAGGAGGTTTGTTTATTTAACAAAGATAAAATCGGTGCTCGGAATGGTTCCCGGGGCCTCGATCGGATATTCCCGATACTACTCCCCCGAATTTGTCTCCGATTTGATCTTACTCCCGGTCAGATTGGGTCAAGAAGTCTGACGATGCCGCGAGAACGACGCTAGAAGCATTGTTTATTTAACAAAGATAAAATCGGTGCTCGGAATGGTTCTCGGAGCCTTGATCGGACATTCCCGATATTACTGCCCCGAATTCGTCTTTGATTTTGTCCTACTTCCGGTCAGATTGGGTCGAGAAGTCTGACGATGCCGCGAGAACGACGCTAGGAGCTTTGTTTATTAAACAAAGATAAAATCGGTGCTCGGAACGGTTCTCGGAGCCTTGATCGGATATTCCCGATACGACTCCTCCGAATTCGTCTCCGATTTGATCTTACTCCCGCTCAGATTGGGTCGAGAAGTCTGACGATGCCGCGAGAACGACGCTAGGAGCATTGTTTATTTAACAAAGATAAAATGGGTGCTCGGAATGGTTCTCGGAGCCTTGATCGGAAATTCCCGATATTACTGCCCCGAATTCTTCTTCGATTTTGTCCTACTTCCGGTCAGATTGGGTCGAGAAGTCTGACGATGCCGCGAGAACGACGCTAGGGGCTTTGTTTATTTAACAATAATAAAATGGGTTGTCGGAATGGTTCTCGGAGCCTTGATCGGACATTCCCGATATTACTGCCCCGAATTCTTCTTCGATTTTGTCCTACTTCCGGTCAGATTGGGTCAAGAAGTCTGACGATGCCGCGAGAACGACGCTAGGAGGTTTGTTCATTTAAGGGGGGTTTGTCTATTTTTTCCCCAAATTTACACCTTTTTGGGAATTTTTTTGTGAAGAAAGTATACAACGGAAAACTTGTGAAACTTGGCAAATAGTTTTATTGATCTGTTTACTAGATACAAAAAAATTTTCAAACAATTGCATCAAAAAATCCCCCCTTAAACGCGTTTTTCTCGAAACAGCTTTTTCACAACTGGTGTGCACGATTTCTCAAAAACTATTCAACCGATTGCCTTCAAATTTGGACAGAATGATCAGCTGACATCCTTTTATCGTTTGATGGAGCAATAAAGCAATACGTTTAATAGTTTTTTATTTATAACAAAAAATCGATCAATTTTTTTGGAAAAATCGATACTTCAAGTTCAAAACGTCACCAAATCGTCAATTTTTTTCCCCCTTCATCGAACGATAGCTATATGTATCTAAAGTAAAATGCTTTTTGGGTTTTTGTATGTAGTAAAAAGATCAATAAAACTATATGCCAAGTTTCACAAGTTTTCCGGTGTATACTTTGTTCACAAAAAAATTCCCAAAAAGCGGTAAATTTTGCGAAAAAAAGGACAATCCCCCCTTAACAAAGATAAAATCGGTGCTCGGAACGGTTCTCGGAGCCTTGATCGGACATTCCCGACATTACTGCCCCGAATTCGTCTCCGATTTTATCCTACTTTCGGTCAGATTGGGTCGAGAAGTCTGACGATGCCGCGAGAACGACGCTAGGAGGTTTGTTCATTTAAGGGGGGTTTGTCTTTTTTTTCCCCAAATTTACACCTTTTTGGGAATTTTTTTGTGAAGAAGTATACAACGGAAAACTTGTGAAACTTGGCATATAGTTTTATTGATCTGTTTACTACATACAAAAAATTTTTGAAACAATTTCATCAAAAAATCCCCCCTTAAACGCGTTTTTCTCGAAACAGCTTTTTCACAACTGGTGTGCACGATTTCTCAAAAAACTATTCAACCGATTGCCTTCAAATTTGGACAGAATGATCAGCTGACATCCTTTTATCGTTTGATGGAGCAATAAAGCAATACGTTTATTGGTTTTTTATTTATAACAAAAAATCGATCAATTTTTTTGGAAAAATCGATACTTCAAGTTCAAAACGTCACCAAATCGTCAATTTTTTTCCCCCTTCATCGAACGATAGCTATATGTATCTAAAGTAAAATGCTTTTTGGGTTTTTGTATGTAGTAAACAGATCAAAAAAACTATATGCCAAGTTTCACAAGTTTTCCGGTGTATACTTTGTTCACAAAAAAATTCCCGAAAAGCGGTAAATTTTGCGAAAAAAAGGACAATCCCCCCTTAACAAAGATAAATCCGGTGCTCGGAACGGTTCTCGGAGCCTTGATCGGACATTCCCGACATTACTGCCCCGAATTCGTCTCCGATTTTATCCTACTTTCGGTCAGATTGGGTCGAGAAGTCTGACGATGACGCGAGAACGACGCTAGGAGGTTTGTTCATTTAAGGGGGGTTTGTCTTTTTTTTCCTCAAATTTACACCTTTTTGGGAATTTTTTTGTGAAGAAAGTATACAACGGAAAACTTGTGAAACTTGGCATATAGTTTTATTGATCTGTTTACTACATACAAAAAATTTTTGAAACAATTTCATCAAAAAATCCCCCCTTAAACGCGTTTTTCTCGAAACAGCTTTTTCACAACTGGTGTGCGCGATTTCTCAAAAACTATTCAACCGATTGCCTTCAAATTTGGACAGAATGCTCAGCTGACATCCTTTTATCGTTTGATGGAGCAATAAAGCAATGCGTTTAATAGTTTTTTATTTATAACAAAAAATCGATCAATTTTTTTGGAAAAATCGAAACTTCAAGTTCAAAACGTCACCAAATCGTCAATTTTTTTTCCCCCTTCATCGAACGATAGCTATATGTATCTAAAGTAAAATGCTTTTTGGGTTTTTGTTGCAGGATGAACGTGAAGGCTGTAATCGTGCACACTATCAAAAAAGGATCATCGCGCGTCGAGGGGGGTGGGAGGCGGATTTTTTGATAAAATTGTTTAAAAATTTTTTTGTATGTAGTAAACAGATCAATAAAACTATATGCCAAGTTTCAAAAGTTTTCCGTTGTATACTTTGTTCACAAAAAAATTCCCAAAAAGCGGTAAATTTTGCGAAAAAGAGGACAATCCCCCCTTAACAAATATAAAATCGGTGCTCGGGATGGTTCCGGGGCCTCGATCGGACATTCCCGATATTACTGCCCCGAATTCGTCTCCGATTTTATCCTACTTACGGTCAGATTGGGTCGAGAAGTCTGACGATGCCGCGAGAACGACGCTAGGAGGATGTTTATTTAACAAAGATGTAATAGGTGCTCGGAATGGTTCCCGGGGCCTCGATCGGACATTCCCGATATTGCTGCCCCGAATTCGTCTCCGATTTTATCCTACTTCCGGTCAGATTGGGTCGAGAAGTCTGACGATGCCGCGAGAACGACGTTAGGAGGTTTGTTTATTTAACAAAGATAAAATCGGTGCTCGGAATGGTTCCCGGGGCCTCGGTCGGATATTCCCGATACTACTCCCCCGAATTCGTCTCCGAATTGATCGTAATCCCGGTCAGATTGGGTCAAGAAGTCTGACGATGCCGCGAGAACGACTCTAGGAGCATTGTTTATTTAACAGAGATGAAATCGGTACTGGGAATGGTTGCCGGGGCTTCGAACGGAGATTCCCGATATTACTGCCCCGAATTCGTCTCCGATGTTATCCTACTTCCGGTCAGATTGGGTCGAGAAGTCTGACGATGCCCCGAGAACGACGCTAGGAGCATTGTTTATTTAATAAAGATAAAATCGGTGCTCGGAATGATTCTCGGCGCCTTGATCGGACATTGCCGCTATTACTGCCCCGATTTCGTCTTCGATTTTGTCCTACTTCCGGTCAGATTGGGTCGAGAAGTCTGACGATGCCGCGAGAACGACGCTAGGAGCTTTGTTTATTTAACAAGGATAAAATCGGTGCTCGGAACGGTTCTCGGAGCCTTGATCGGATATTCCCGATACTACTCCCCCGAATTCGTCTCCGATTTGATCTTACTCCCGGTCAGATTGGGTCAAGAAGTCTGACGATGCCGCGAGAACGACGCTAGGAGCATTGTTTATTTAACAAAGATAAAATCGGTGCTCGGAATGGTTCTCGGAGCCTTGATCGGACATTCCCGATATTACTGCCCCGAATTCGTCTTTGATTTTGTCCTACTTCCGGTCAGATTGGGTCGAGAAGTCTGACGATGCCGCGAGAACGACGCGGCGACGGTAGGAGCTTTGTTTATTAAACAAAGATAAAATCGGTGCTCGGAACGGTTCTCGGAGCCTTGATCGGATATTCCCGATAAGACTCCTCCGAATTCGTCTCCGATTTGATCTTACTCCCGGTCAGATTGGGTCATAAGTCTGACGATGCCGCGAGAACGACGCTAGGAGCATTGTTTATTTAACAAAGATAAAATGGGTGCTCGGAATGGTTCTCGGAGCCTTGATCGGAAATTCCCGATATTACTGCCCCGAATTCTTCTTCGATTTTGTCCTACTTCCGGTCAGATTGGGTCGAGAAGTCTGACGATGCCGCGAGAACGACGCTAGGAGCTTTGTTTATTTAACAAAGATAAAATCGTTGCTCGGAATCGTTCTCGGAGCCTTGATCGGACATTCCCGATATTACTGCCCCGAATTCGTCTTCGAGTTGATCTTACTCACGGTCAGATTGGGTCAAGAAGTCTGACGATGCCGCGAGAACGACGCTAGGAGCATTGTTTATTTAACAAAGATAAAATCGGTGCTCGGAATGGTTCTCGGAGCCTTGATCGGACATTCCCGATATTACTGCCCCGAATTCGTCTTTGATTTTGTCCTACGTCCGGTCAGATTGGGTCGAGAAGTCTGACGATGCCGCGAGAACGACGCTAGGAGCTTTGTTTATTTAACAAAGATCAAATCGGTGCTCGGAACGGTTCTCGGAGCCTTGATCGGATATTCCCGATACGACTCCTCCGAATTCGTCTCTGATTTGATCTTACTCCCGGTCAGATTGCGTCAAGAAGTCTGACGATGCCGCGAGAACGACGCTAGGAGCATTGTTTCTTTAACAAAGATAAAATGGGTGCTCGGAATGGTTTTCGGAGCCTTGATCGGAAATTCCCGATATTACTGCCCCGAATTCTTCTTCGATTTTCTCTTACTTCCGGTCAGATTGGGTCGAGAAGTCTGACGATGCCGCGAGAACGACGCTAGGAGCTTTGTTTATTTAACAAAGATAAAATCGGTGCTCGGAACGGTTCTCGGAGCCTTGATCGGACATTCCCGACATTACCGCCCCGAATTCGTCTCCGATTTGATCTTACTCCCGATCAGATTGGGTCAAGAAGTCTGACGATGCCGCGAGAACGACTCTAGGAGCATTGTTTATTTAACAAAGATAAAATCGGTACTGGGAATGGTTGCCGGGGCTTCGAACGGACATCCCCGATATTGCTGCCCCGAATTCGTCTCCGATTTTATCCTACTTCCGGTCAGCTTGGGTCGAGAAGTCTGACGATGCCGCGAGAACGACGCTAGGAGGTTTGTTTATTTAACAAAGATAAAATGGGTGCTCGGAATGGTTCCCGGGGCCTCGATCGGACAATACCGATATTACTGCACCGAATTCATCTCCGATTTTATCCTACTTCCGGTCAGATTGCGTCGAGAAGTCTGACGATGCCGCGAGAACGACGGTAGGAGCTCTGTTTATTTACCAAAGATAAAATCGGTGCTCGGAACGGTTCTCGGAGCCGTGATCGGATATTCCCGATACTACTCCCCCGAATTCGTCTCCGATTTGATCTTACTCCCGGTCAGATTGGGTCAAAAAGTCTGACGATTCCGCGAGAACGACTTTAGGAGGTTTGTTTATTTAACAAAGATAAAATCGGTGCTCGGAATGGTTCCCGGGGCCTCGATCGGATATTCCCGATACTACTCCCCCGAATTCGTCTCCGATTTGATCTTACTCCCGGTCAGATAGGGTCAAAAAGTCTGACGATGCCGCGAGAACGACTTTAGGAGGTTTGTTTATTTAACAAAGATAAAATCGGTGCTCGGAAGGGCTCCCGGGGCCTCGATCGGATATTCCCGATACTACTCCCCCGAATTCGTCTTTGATTTTGTCCTACTTCCGGTCAGATTGGGTCGAGAAGTCTGACGATGCCGCGAGAACGACGCTAGGAGCTTTGTTTATTAAACAAAGATAAAATCGGTGCTCGGAACGGTTCTCGGAGCCTTGATCGGATATTCCCGATACGACTCCTCCGAATTCGTCTCCGATTTGATCTTACTCCCGCTCAGATTGGGTCGAGAAGTCTGACGATGCCGCGAGAACGACGCTAGGAGCATTGTTTATTTAACAAAGATAAAATGGGTGCTCGGAATGGTTCTCGGAGCCTTGATCGGAAATTCCCGATATTTCTGCCACGAATTCTTCTTCGATTTTGTCCTACTTCCGGTCAGATTGGGTCGAGAATTCTGACGGTGCCGCGAGAACGACGCTAGGAGCTTTGTTTATTTAACAAAGATAAAATCGGTGCTCGGAATGGTTCCCGGGGCCTCGATCGGATATTCCCGATACTACTCCCCCGAATTCGTCTCCGATTTGATCTTACTCTCGGTCAGATTGGGTCAAGAAGTCTGACGATGCCGCGAGAACGACTCTAGGAGGATTGTTTATTTAACAAAGATAAAATCGGTACTGGGAATGGTTGCCGGGGCTTCGAACGGACATCCCCTATATTACTGCCCCGAATTCGTCTCCGATTTTATCCTACTTCCGGTCAGCTTGGGTCGAGAAGTCTGACGATGCCGCGAGAACGACGCTAGGAGGTTTGTTTATTTAACAAAAATTAAATGGGTGCTCGGAATGGTTCCCGGGGCCTCGAACGGAGATTACCGATATTACTGGACCGAATTCATCTCCGATTTTATCCTACTTCCGGTCAGATTACGTCGAGAAGTCTGACGATGCCGCGAGAACGACGGTAGGAGCTTTGTTTATTTACCAAAGATAAAATCGGTGCTCGGAACGGTTCTCGGAGCCGTGACCGGATATTCCAGATACTACTCCCCCGAATTCGTCTCCGATTTGATCTTACTCCCGGTCAGATTGGGTCAAAAAGTCGGACGATGCCGCGAGAACGACTTTAGGAGGTTTGTTTATTTAACAAAGATAAAATCGGTGCTCGGAATGGTTCCCGGGGCCTCGATCGGATATTCCCGATACTACTCCCCTGAATTTGTCTCCGATTTGATCTTACTCCCGGTCAGATTGGGTCAAGAAGTCTGACGATGCCGCGAGAACGACGCTAGGAGCATTGTTTATTTAACAAAGATAAAATCGGTGCTCGGAATGGTTCTCGGAGCCTTGATCGGACATTCCCGATATTACTGCCCCCATTTCCTCTTCGATTTTGTCCTACTTCCGGTCAGATTGGGTCGAGAAGCCTGACGATGCCGCGAGAACGACGGTAGGATCTTTCTTTATTGAACAAAGATAAAATCGGTGCTCGGAACGGTTCTCGGAGCCTTGATCGGATATTCCCGATACTACTCCCCCGAATTCGTCTCCGATTTGATCTTACTCCCGGTCAGATTGGGTCAAGAAGTCAGACGATGCCGCGAGAACGACGCTAGGAGCATTGTTTATTTAACAATAATAAAATGGGTTGTCGGAATGTTTCTCGGAGCCTTGATCGGACATTCCAGATATTACTGCCCCGAATTCTTGTTCGATTTTGTCCTACTTCCGGCCAGAATGGGTCGAGAAGTCTGACGATGCCGCGAGAACGACGCTAGGAGCTTTGATTATTTAACAAAGATAAAATCGGTGCTCGGAACGGTTCTCGAAGCCTTGATCGGACATTCCCGACATTACTGCCCCGAATTCGTCTCCGATTTTATCCTACTTTCGGTCAGATTGGGTCGAGAAGTCTGACGATGCCGCGAGAACGACGCTAGGAGGTTTGATTATTTAACAAAGATAAAATCGGTGCTCGGAATGGTTCCCGGGGCCTCGATCATATATTCCCGATACTACTCCCCCGAATTCGTCTCCGATTTGATCTTACTCCCGGTCAGATTGGGTCAAGAAGTCTGACGATGCCGCGAGAACGACTCTAGGAGCATTGTTTATTTAACAAAGACAAAATCGGTACTGGGAATGGTTGCCGGGGCTTCGAACGGACATCCCCGATATTACTGCCCCGAATTCGTCTCCGATTTTATCCTACTTCCGGTCAGCTTGGGTCGAGAAGTCTGACGATGCCGCGAGAACGACGCTAGGAGGTTTGTTTATTTAACAAAGATAAAATGGGTGCTAGGAATGGTTCCCGGGGCCTCGATCGGACATTACTGATATTACTGCACCGAATTCATCTCCGATTTTATCCTACTTCCGGTCAGATTGCGTCGAGAAGTCTGACGATGCCGCGAGAACGACGGTAGGAGCTCTGTTTATTTACCAAAGATAAAATCGGTGCTCGGAACGGTTCTCGGAGCCGTGATCGGATATTCCCGATACTAGTCCCCCGGATTCGTCTCCGATTTGATCTTACTCCCGGTCAGATTGGGTCAAAAAGTCTGACGATGACGCGAGAACGACTTTAGGAGGTTTGTTTATTTAACAAAGATAAAATCGGTGCTCGGAATGGTTCCCGGGGCCTCGATCGGATATTCCCGATACTACTCCCCCGAATTTGTCTCCGATTTGATCTTACTCCCGGTCAGATTGGGTCAAGAAGTCTGACGATGCCGCGAGAACGACGCTAGAAGCATTGTTTATTTAACAAAGATAAAATCGGTGCTCGGAATGGTTCTCGGAGCCTTGATCGGACATTCCCGATATTACTGCCCCGAATTCGTCTTTGATTTTGTCCTACTTCCGGTCAGATTGGGTCGAGAAGTCTGACGATGCCGCGAGAACGACGCTAGGAGCTTTGTTTATTAAACAAAGATAAAATCGGTGCTCGGAACGGTTCTCGGAGCCTTGATCGGATATTCCCGATACGACTCCTCCGAATTCGTCTCCGATTTGATCTTACTCCCGCTCAGATTGGGTCGAGAAGTCTGACGATGCCGCGAGAACGACGCTAGGAGCATTGTTTATTTAACAAAGATAAAATGGGTGCTCGGAATGGTTCTCGGAGCCTTGATCGGAAATTCCCGATATTACTGCCCCGAATTCTTCTTCGATTTTGTCCTACTTCCGGTCAGATTGGGTCGAGAAGTCTGACGATGCCGCGAGAACGACGCTAGGGGCTTTGTTTATTTAACAATAATAAAATGGGTTGTCGGAATGGTTCTCGGAGCCTTGATCGGACATTCCCGATATTACTGCCCCGAATTCTTCTTCGATTTTGTCCTACTTCCGGTCAGATTGGGTCAAGAAGTCTGACGATGCCGCGAGAACGACGCTAGGAGCTTTGATTATTTAACAAAGATAAAATCGGTGCTCGGAACGGTTCTCGGAGCCTTGATCGGACATTCCCGACATTACTGCCCCGAATTCGTCTCCGATTTTATCCTACTTTCGGTCAGATTGGGTCGAGAAGTCTGACGATGCCGCGAGAACGACGCTAGGAGGTTTGTTCATTTAAGGGGGGTTTGTCTATTTTTTCCCCAAATTTACACCTTTTTGGGAATTTTTTTGTGAAGAAAGTATACAACGGAAAACTTGTGAAACTTGGCATATAGTTTTATTGATCTGTTTACTAGATACAAAAAAATTTTCAAACAATTGCATCAAAAAATCCCCCCTTAAACGCGTTTTTCTCGAAACAGCTTTTTCACAACTGGTGTGCACGATTTCTCAAAAACTATTCAACCGATTGCCTTCAAATTTGGACAGAATGATCAGCTGACATCCTTTTATCGTTTGATGGAGCAATAAAGCAATACGTTTAATAGTTTTTTATTTATAACAAAAAATCGATCAATTTTTTTGGAAAAATCGATACTTCAAGTTCAAAACGTCACCAAATCGTCAATTTTTTTCCCCCTTCATCGAACGATAGCTATATGTATCTAAAGTAAAATGCTTTTTGGGTTTTTGTATGTAGTAAACAGATCAATAAAACTATATGCCAAGTTTCACAAGTTTTCCGGTGTATACTTTGTTCACAAAAAAATTCCCAAAAAGCGGTAAATTTTGCGAAAAAAAGGACAATCCCCCCTTAACAAAGATAAAATCGGTGCTCGGAACGGTTCTCGGAGCCTTGATCGGACATTCCCGACATTACTGCCCCGAATTCGTCTCCGATTTTATCCTACTTTCGGTCAGATTGGGTCGAGAAGTCTGACGATGCCGCGAGAACGACGCTAGGAGGTTTGTTCATTTAAGGGGGGTTTGTCTTTTTTTTCCCCAAATTTACACCTTTTTGGGAATTTTTTTGTGAAGAAGTATACAACGGAAAACTTGTGAAACTTGGCATATAGTTTTATTGATCTGTTTACTACATACAAAAAATTTTTCAAACAATTTCATCAAAAAATCCCCCCTTAAACGCGTTTTTCTCGAAACAGCTTTTTCACAACTGGTGTGCACGATTTCTCAAAAAACTATTCAACCGATTGCCTTCAAATTTGGACAGAATGATCAGCTGACATCCTTTTATCGTTTGATGGAGCAATAAAGCAATACGTTTATTGGTTTTTTATTTATAACAAAAAATCGATCAATTTTTTTGGAAAAATCGATACTTCAAGTTCAAAACGTCACCAAATCGTCAATTTTTTTCCCCCTTCATCGAACGATAGCTATATGTATCTAAAGTAAAATGCTTTTTGGGTTTTTGTATGTAGTAAACAGATCAAAAAAACTATATGCCAAGTTTCACAAGTTTTCCGGTGTATACTTTGTTCACAAAAAAATTCCCGAAAAGCGGTAAATTTTGCGAAAAAAAGGACAATCCCCCCTTAACAAAGATAAATCCGGTGCTCGGAACGGTTCTCGGAGCCTTGATCGGACATTCCCGACATTACTGCCCCGAATTCGTCTCCGATTTTATCCTACTTTCGGTCAGATTGGGTCGAGAAGTCTGACGATGACGCGAGAACGACGCTAGGAGGTTTGTTCATTTAAGGGGGGTTTGTCTTTTTTTTCCTCAAATTTACACCTTTTTGGGAATTTTTTTGTGAAGAAAGTATACAACGGAAAACTTGTGAAACTTGGCATATAGTTTTATTGATCTGTTTACTACATACAAAAAATTTTTGAAACAATTTCATCAAAAAATCCCCCCTTAAACGCGTTTTTCTCGAAACAGCTTTTTCACAACTGGTGTGCGCGATTTCTCAAAAACTATTCAACCGATTGCCTTCAAATTTGGACAGAATGCTCAGCTGACATCCTTTTATCGTTTGATGGAGCAATAAAGCAATGCGTTTAATAGTTTTTTATTTATAACAAAAAATCGATCAATTTTTTTGGAAAAATCGAAACTTCAAGTTCAAAACGTCACCAAATCGTCAATTTTTTTTCCCCCTTCATCGAACGATAGCTATATGTATCTAAAGTAAAATGCTTTTTGGGTTTTTGTTGCAGGATGAACGTGAAGGCTGTAATCGTGCACACTATCAAAAAAGGATCATCGCGCGTCGAGGGGGGTGGGAGGCGGATTTTTTGATAAAATTGTTTAAAAATTTTTTTGTATGTAGTAAACAGATCAATAAAACTATATGCCAAGTTTCAAAAGTTTTCCGTTGTATACTTTGTTCACAAAAAAATTCCCAAAAAGCGGTAAATTTTGCGAAAAAGAGGACAATCCCCCCTTAACAAATATAAAATCGGTGCTCGGGATGGTTCCGGGGCCTCGATCGGACATTCCCGATATTACTGCCCCGAATTCGTCTCCGATTTTATCCTACTTACGGTCAGATTGGGTCGAGAAGTCTGACGATGCCGCGAGAACGACGCTAGGAGGATGTTTATTTAACAAAGATGTAATAGGTGCTCGGAATGGTTCCCGGGGCCTCGATCGGACATTCCCGATATTGCTGCCCCGAATTCGTCTCCGATTTTATCCTACTTCCGGTCAGATTGGGTCGAGAAGTCTGACGATGCCGCGAGAACGACGTTAGGAGGTTTGTTTATTTAACAAAGATAAAATCGGTGCTCGGAATGGTTCCCGGGGCCTCGGTCGGATATTCCCGATACTACTCCCCCGAATTCGTCTCCGAATTGATCGTAATCCCGGTCAGATTGGGTCAAGAAGTCTGACGATGCCGCGAGAACGACTCTAGGAGCATTGTTTATTTAACAGAGATGAAATCGGTACTGGGAATGGTTGCCGGGGCTTCGAACGGACATTCCCGATATTACTGCCCCGAATTCGTCTCCGATGTTATCCTACTTCCGGTCAGATTGGGTCGAGAAGTCTGACGATGCCCCGAGAACGACGCTAGGAGCATTGTTTATTTAACAAAGATAAAATCGGTGCTCGGAATGATTCTCGGCGCCTTGATCGGACATTGCCGCTATTACTGCCCCGATTTCGTCTTCGATTTTATCCTACTTCCGGTCAGATTGGGTCGAGAAGTCTGACGATGCCGCGAGAACGACGCTAGGAGCTTTGTTTATTTAACAAGGATAAAATCGGTACTCGGAACGGTTCTCGGAGCCTTGATCGGATATTCCCGATACTACTCCCCCGAATTCGTCTCCGATTTGATCTTACTCCCGGTCAGATTGGGTCAAGAAGTCTGACGATGCCGCGAGAACGACGCTAGGAGCATTGTTTATTTAACAAAGATAAAATCGGTGCTCGGAATGGTTCTCGGAGCCTTGATCGGACATTCCCGATATTACTGCCCCGAATTCGTCTGTGATTTTGTCCTACTTCCGGTCAGATTGGGTCGAGAAGTCTGACGATGCCGCGAGAACGACGCGGCGACGGTAGGAGCTTTGTTTATTAAACAAAGATAAAATCGGTGCTCGGAACGGTTCTCGGAGCCTTGATCGGATATTCCCGATAAGACTCCTCCGAATTCGTCTCCGATTTGATCTTACTCCCGGTCAGATTGGGTCATAAGTCTGACGATGCCGCGAGAACGACGCTAGGAGCATTGTTTATTTAACAAAGATAAAATGGGTGCTCGGAATGGTTCTCGGAGCCTTGATCGGAAATTCCCGATATTACTGCCCCGAATTCTTCTTCGATTTTGTCCTACTTCCGGTCAGATTGGGTCGAGAAGTCTGACGATGCCGCGAGAAGGACGCTAGGAGCTTTGTTTATTTAACAAAGATAAAATCGTTGCTCGGAATCGTTCTCGGAGCCTTGATCGGACATTCCCGATATTACTGCCCCGAATTCGTCTTCGAGTTGATCTTACTCACGGTCAGATTGGGTCAAGAAGTCTGACGATGCCGCGAGAACGACGCTAGGAGCATTGTTTATTTAACAAAGATAAAATCGGTGCTCGGAATGGTTCTCGGAGCCTTGATCGGACATTCCCGATATTACTGCCCCGAATTCGTCTTTGATTTTGTCCTACGTCCGGTCAGATTGGGTCGAGAAGTCTGACGATGCCGCGAGAACGACGCTAGGAGCTTTGTTTATTTAACAAAGATCAAATCGGTGCTCGGAACGGTTCTCGGAGCCTTGATCGGATATTCCCGATACGACTCCTCCGAATTCGTCTCCGATTTGATCTTACTCCCGGTCAGATTGCGTCAAGAAGTCTGACGATGCCGCGAGAACGACGCTAGGAGCATTGTTTCTTTAACAAAGATAAAATGGGTGCTCGGAATGGTTTTCGGAGCCTTGATCGGAAATTCCCGATATTACTGCCCCGAATTCTTCTTCGATTTTCTCTTACTTCCGGTCAGATTGGGTCGAGAAGTCTGACGATGCCGCGAGAACGACGCTAGGAGCTTTGTTTATTTAACAAAGATAAAATCGGTGCTCGGAACGGTTCTCGGAGCCTTGATCGGACATTCCCGACATTACCGCCCCGAATTCGTCTCCGATTTTATCCTACTTTCGGTCAGATTGGGTCGAGAAGTCTGACGATGCCGTGAGAACGACGCTAGGAGGTTTGTTTATTTAAGGAAGGTTGTCTTTTTTTCCCAAAATTTAACGCTTTTTGGGAATTTTTTTGTGAAGAAAGTATAGAACGGGAAACTTGTGAAACTGGGCATATAGTTTTATTGATCTGTTTACTACATACAAAAAATTTTTTAAACAATTTCCCAAAAAAATCGCCCCTTAAACGTGTTTCCCTCGAAACAGCTTTTTCACAACTGGTGTGCACGATTTCTCAAAAACTATTCAACCGATTGCCTTCAAATTTGGACAGAATGCTCAGCTGACATCCTTTTATCGTTTGATGGAGCAATAAAGCAATACGTTTAATAGTTTTTTATTTATAACAAAAAATCGATCAATTTTTTTCGAAAAATCGATACTTCAAGTTCAAAACGTCACCAAATCGTCTATTTTTTTTCCCCCTTCATCGCACGATAGCTATATGTGTCTAAAGTAAAATGCTTTTTGGGTTTTTGTTGCAGGATAAACGTGAAGGCTGTAATCGTGGACACCATGAAAAAAAGATCATCGCGCGTCGAGGGGGGCGGGAGGCGGATTTTTTTATGAAATTGTTTAAAATTTTTTTTGTATGTAGTATACAGATCAATAAAACTATATGCCAAGATTCACGAGTTTTCCGTTGTATACTTTCTTGACAAAAAAATTCACAAAAAGCGGTAAATTTTGCGAAAAAAAGGACAATGCCCCCTTAACAAAGATAAAATCTGTGCTCGGAATGGTTCCCGCGGCCTCGATCGGATATTCCCGATACTACTCCCCCGAATTCGTCTCCGATTTGATATTACTCCCGGTCAGATTGGGTCAAAAAGTCTGACGATGCCGCGAGACCGACGGTAGGAGCTTTGTTTATTTAACAAAGATACAATCGGTGCTCGGAATGGTTCTCGGAGCCTTGATCGGACATTGCCGACATTACTGCCCCGAATTCGTCTCCGATTTTATCCTACTTCCGGTCAGATTGGGTCGAGAAGTCTGACGATGCCGCGAGAACGTTGCTAGGAGCTTTGTTTATTTAACAACGATAAAATCGGTGCTCGGAACGGTTCCCGGGGCCTCGATCGGACATTTCCGATACTACTGCCCCCAATTCGTCTCCGATTGTATCTTGCTTCCGGCCAGATTGGGTCGAGCGGTCTGACGATGCCGCGAGAACGACGCTAGGACCTTTGTTTATTTAACAAAGATACAATCGGTGCTCGGAATGGTTCCCGGGGCCTCGATCGGACATTCCCGATACTACTGCCCCCGACCCGTCTCCGATTTTTTCTTACTTCCGGTGAGATTGGGTCGAGAAGTATGACGATGCCGCGAGAATGACGCTAGGAGGTTTGTTTATCTAAGGGGGGTTTGTCTTTTTTCCCCAAAATTTACCGCTTTTTGGGAATTTTTTTGTGAAGAAAGTATACAACGGAAAACTTGTGAAACTTGGCATATCGTTTTATTGATCTGTTTACTACATACAAAATTTTTTTTAAACAATTTCATCAAAAAATCCCCCCTTAAACGCGTTTTTCTCGAAACAGCTTTTTCACAACTGGTGTGCACGATTTCTCAAAAACTATTCAACCGATTGCCTTCAAATTTGGACAGAATGCTCAGCTGACATCCTTTTATCGTTTGATGGAGCAATAAAGCAAGACGTTTAATAGTTTTTTATTTATAACAAAAAATCGATCAATTTTTTTCGAAAAATCGATACTTCAAGTTCAAAACGTCACCAAATCGTCAATTTTTTCCCCCCCTTTATCGAACGATAGCTATATGTGTCTAAAGTAAAATGCTTTTTGGGTTTTTGTTGCAGGATAAACGTGAAGGCTGTAATCGTGCACACCATGAAAAACGGATAATCGCGCGTCGAGGGGGTTGGGGGTCGGATTTTTTGATGAAATTGTTTAAAAAATTTTTTGTATGTAGTATACAGATCAATAAAACTATATGCCAAGTTTCACAAGTTTTCCGTTGTATACTTTCTTCACTAAAAAATTCCCAAAAAGCGGTAAATTATGCGAAAAAAAAGGACAATGCCCCCTTAACAAAGATAAAATCTGTGCTCGGAATGGTTCCCGGGGCCTCGATCGGATATTCCCGATACTACTCCCCCGACCCGTCTCCGATTTTTTCTTACTTCCGGTGAGACTGGGTCGAGAAGTATGACGATGCCGCGAGAACGTTGCTAGGAGCTTTGTTTATTTAACAAAGATAAAATCGGTGCTCGGAACGGTTCCCGGGGCCTCGATCGGACATTCCCGATACTACTGCCCCCGACCCGTCTCCGATTTTTTCTTACTTCCGGTGAGATTGGGTCGAGAAGTATGACGATGCCGCGAGAATGACGCTAGGAGCTTCATTTATTTAACAAAGATAAAATCGATGCTCGGAATGGTTCGCGGGGGCTCGATTGGACATTCCCGATATTACTGCCCCCAATTCGTCTCCGATTTTATCTTCCTTCCGGTCAGAATGGATAAGGAAGTAAGACGATGCCGCGAGAACGACGGAAGGAGCATTGTTTATTTAACAAAGATTAAATCGGTGCTCGGAACGGTTCTCGGCGCCTTGATCGGACATTTCCGACATAACTGCCCCGAATTCGTCTCCGATTTAATCTTACTTTCGGTGATATTGGGTCGAGAAGTCTGACGATGCCGCGAGAACGACGCTAGTCGGCAACGCTTTGTTAAATAAACAAGCCTCCTAGCGTCGTCCGGAAGTAGGACAAAATCGAAGACGAATTCGGGGCAGTAATATTGGGAATGTCCGATCAAGGCTCCGAGATCCATTCCGAGCACCAATTTTATCTTTGTAAAATAAACAATGCTCCTTCTGTCGTTCTCGCGGCATCGTCAGACTTCTCGACCCAATCTGACCGGAAGTGAGATAAAATCGGAGACGGTTTGGGTGCAGTAGTATCGGGAATGTCCGATCGAGGCCCCGGGAACCATTCCGAGCACCGATTTTATCTTTGTTAAATAAACAAGCCTCCTAGCGTCGTTCTCGCGGCATCGTCAGACTTCTCGACCCAATCTGACCGGAAGTAGGATAAAATCGGAGACGGATTCGGGGCAGTATTATCGGGAATGTCCGATCGAGGCCCCCGGATCCATTCCGAACACCGATTTTATCTTGGTTAAATAAAAAAAGCTGCTAGCGTCGTTCTCGCGGCATCGTCAGAATTCTCGACCCAATCTGACCGTAAGTAGGATAAAATCGGAGACGAATTCGGGGCAGTAATATCGGGAATGTCCGATCGAGGCCCCGGGAACCATCCCGAGCACCGAGTTTATCTGTGTTAAATGAACAAAGCTCCTAGCGTCGTTCTCGCGGCATCGTCAGACTTCTCGACCCAATCTGACCGGAAGTAGGATAAAATCGGAGACGGATTCGGGGCAGTAATATCGGGAATGTCCGATCGAGTCCCCAGGGTCCATTCCGAACACCGATTTTATCGTGGTTAAATAAACGAAGCTCCTAGCGTCGTTCTCGCGGCATCGTCAGAATTCTCCACCCAATCTGACCGGAAGTAGGATAAAATCGGAGACGAATTCGGGATAGTAATGTCGGGAATGTCCGAACGAGGCCCCGGGAACCGTTCCGAGCACCGATTTTATCTTTGTTAAATAAACAATGCTCCTAGCGTCGTTCTCGCGGCATCGTCAGACTTCTCGGCCCTATCTGACCGGAAGTAGGATAAAATCGGAGACGAATTCGGGGCAGTAATATCGGGAATGTCCGAACGAGGCCCCGGGAACCGTTCCGAGCACCGATTTTATCTTTGTTAAATAAACAAAGCTCCTAGCTTCGTTCTGGCTGCATCGTCAGACTTCTCGACCCAATCTGACCGGAAGTGAGATGAAATCGGAGACGAATTCGGGGCACTAATGTCGGGAATGTCCGATCAAGGCTTCGAGAACCGTTCCGAGCACCGAGTTTATCTTTGTTAAATAAACAAAGCTCCTAGCGTCGTTCTCGCGGCATCTTCAGACTTCTCGACCCAATCTGACCGGAAGTAGGACAAAATCGAAGACGAATTTGGGGCAGTAATATTGGGAATGTCCGATCAAGGCTTCGAGATCCATTCCGAGCACCGATTATATCTTTGTAAAATAAACAATGCTCCTTCTGTCGTTCTCGCGGCATCGTCAGACTTCCTTATCCATTCTGACCGGGAGTAAGATAAAATCGGAGACGAATTGGGGGCAGTAATATCGGGAATGTCCAGTCGAGCCCCCGGGAACCATTCCGGGCACCGATATTATCTTTGTTAACTAAACAAAGCTCCTAGCGTCGTTCTCGCGGCATCGTCAGACTTCTCGACCCAATCTGACCGGAAGTGAGATAAAATCGGAGACGGTTTGGGTGCAGTAGTATCGGGAATGTCCGATCGAGGCCCCGGGAACCATTTCGAGCACCGATTTTATCTTTGTTAAATAAACAAACCTCCTAGCGTCGTTCTCGCGGCATCGTCAGACTTCTCGACCCAATCTGACCGGAAGTAGGATAAAATCGGAGAGGGATTCGGGGCAGTAATATCGGGAATGTCCGATCGAATCCCCCGGAACCATTCCGAACACCGATTATATTTTTGTTGAATAAACGAATCTCCTAGCCTCGTTCTCGCGGCCTCGTCAGACTTCTTGACCCAATCTGACGAGGAGTAAGATCAAATCGGAGACGAATTCGGTGCAGTAGTATCGGGAATGTCCGATCGAGGCCCCGGGAACCATTCCGAGCACCGATTTAATCTTTGCTAAATAAACAAACCTCCTATCGTCATTCTCCCGGCATCGTCGGACTTCTCGACCCAATCTGACCGGAAGTAGGATAAAATCGGAGACGAATTTGGGGCAGTAATGTCGGGAATGTCCGATGGAGGCCCCGGGAACCATTCCTAGCATCGATTTTATTTTTGTTAAATAAACGAAGCGCCTAGCCTCGTTCTCGCGGCATCGTCAGACTTCTTGACCCAATCTGACCGGAAGTAAGACAAAATCGAAGACGAATTTGGGGCAGTAATATCGGGAATGTCCGATCAAGGCTCCGAGAACCATTCCGAGCACCGATTTTATCTTTGCTAAATAAACAAACCTCCTAGCGTCGTTCTCGCGGCATCGTCGGACTTCTCGACCGAATCTGACCGGAAGTAGGATAAAATCGGATACGAATTGGGGGCAGTAATATCGGGAATGTCCGATCAAGGCTTCGAGATCCATTCCGAGAACCGATTTTATCTTTGTAAAATAAACAATGCTCCTTCTGTCGTTCTCGCGGCATCGTCAGACTTCCTTATCCATTCCTACCGGAAGTAAGATAAAATCGGAGACGAATTGGGGGCAGTAATATCGGGAATGTCCAGTCGAGCCCCCGGGAACCATTCCGGGCATCGATATTATCTTTGGTAACTAAACAAGGCTCCTAGCGTCGTTCTCGCGGCATCGTCAGACTTCTCGACCCAATCTGACCGGAAGTGAGATAAAATCGGAGACGGTTTGGGTGCAGTAGTATCGGGAATGTCCGATCGAGGCCCCGGGAACCATTTCGAGCACCGATTTTATCTTTGTTAAATAAACAAACCTCCCAGCGTCGTTCTCGCGGCATCGTCAGAACTCTCGACCCAATCTGACCGGAAGTAGGATAAAATCGGAGACGAATTCGGGACAGTAATGTCGGGAATGTCCGAACGAGGCCCCGGGAACCGTTCCGAGCACCGATTTTATCTTTGTTAAATAAACAATGCTCCTAGCGTCGTTCTGGCGGCATCGTCAGACTTCTCGACCCAATCTGACCCGAAGTAGGATAAAGTCGGAGACGAATTCGGGGCAGTAATATCGGGAATGTCCGAACGAGGCCCCGGGAACCGTTCCGAGCAGCGATTTTATTTTTGTTAAATGAACAAAGCTCCTAGCGTCATTCTCGCGGCATCGTCAGACTTATCGACCCAATCTGACCCGAAGTAGGATAAAATCGGAGACGAATTCGGGGCAGTAATATCGGGAATGTCCGAACGAGGCCCCGGGAACCGTTCCGAGCACCGATTTTATCTTTGCTAAATAAACAAACCTCCTAGCGTCGTTCTCGCGGCATCGTCGGACTTCTCGACCCAATCTGACCGGAAGTAGGATAAAATCGGAGACGAATTTGGGGCAGTAATATCGGGAATGTCCGATCGAGGCCCCGGGAACCATTCCGAGTATCGATTTTATTTTTGTTGAATAAACGAAGCTCCTAGCCTCGTTCTCGCGGCCTCGTCAGACTTCTTGACCCAATCTGACGGGGAGTAAGATCAAATCGGAGACGAATTCGGTGCAGTAGTATCGGGAATGTCCGATCGAGGCCCCGGGAACCATTCCGAGCACCGATTTTATCTTTGCTAAATAAACAAATCTCCTATCGTCATTCTCCCGGCATCGTCGGACTTCTCGACCCAATCTGACCGGAAGTAGGATAAAATCGGAGACGAATTTGGGGCAGTAATGTCGGGAATGTCCGATGGAGGCCCCGGGAACCATTCCGAGCATCGATTTTATTTTTGTTAAATAAACGAAGCGCCTAGCCTCGTTCTCGCGGCATCGTCAGACTTCTTGACCCAATCTGACCGGAAGTAAGATAAAATCGAAGACGAATTTGGGGCAGTAATATCGGGAATGTCCGATCAAGGCTCCGAGAACCATTCCGAGCACCGATTTTATCTTTGCTAAATAAACAAACCTCCTAGCGTCGTTCTCGCGGCATCGTCGGACTTCTCGACCCAATCTGACCGGAAGTAGGATAACATCGTAGACGAATTTGGGGCAGTAATATCGGGAATGTCCGATCGAGGCCCCGGGAACCATTCCGAGCACCGATTTTATGTTCGTTAAATAAACAAACCTCCTAGCGTCGTTCTCGCGGCATCGTCGGACTTCTCGACCCAATCTGACCGGAAGTAGGATAAAATCGGAGACGAATTGGCGGCAGTATCATCGGGAATGTCCGATCAAGGCCCCGGGAACCATTCCGAGCATCGATTTTATTTTTGTTAAATAAACGAAGCGCCTAGCCTCATTCTCGCGGCATCGTCAGACTTCTCGACCCAATCTGACCGGAATTAAGATACAATCGGAGACGAAGTCGGGGCAGTAGTGTCGGGAATGTCCGACCAAGGCTCCGAGAACCATTCCGAGCACCGATTTTATCTTTGTTAAATAAACAAACCTCCTAGCGTCGTTCTCGCGGCATCGTCACACTTCTCGACCCAATCTGACCGGAAGTAGGATAAAATCGGAGACGAATTTGGGGCTGTAATATCGGGAATGTCCGATCAAGGCCCCGCGAACCGTTCCGAGCACCGAGTTTATCTTTGTTAAATAAAAGGAGCTACTAGCGTCGTTCTCGCGGCATCGTCAGACTTCTCGACCCAATCTGACCGGAAGTAGGATAAAATCGGAGACGCAGTTGGGGCAGTAATGTCGGGAATGTCCGATCAAGGCTCCGAGAACCATTCCGAGCACCGATGTTATCTTTGTTAAATAAACAAAGCTCCTACCGTCGGTCTCGCGCCATCGTCATACTTCTTGACCCAATCTGACGGGGAATAAGATCAAATCGGAGACGAACTCGGTGCAGTAGTATCGGGAATGTCCGATCGAGGCCCCGGGAACCATTCCGAGCACCGATTTTATCTTCGTTAGATGAACAAACCTCCTAGCGTCGTTCTTGCGGCATCGTCGGACTTCTCGACCCAATCTGACCGGAAGAAGAATAAAATCGGAGACGAATTTGGGGCAGTAAGATCGGGAATCTCCGATCGAGGGCCCGGGAACCGTTCCGAACACCGATTTTATCTTTGTTAGATAAACAAAGCTCCTAGCGTCGTTCTCGCGGCATCGTCAGACTTCTCGACCCAATCTGACCGGAAGTAGCATAAAATCGGAGACGAAGTCGGCGCAGTACTGTCGGGAATGTCCGATCAAGGCTCCGAGAACCATTCCGAGGACCGATTTTATCTTTGTTAAGTAAACAAAGCTCCTGGCGTCGTTCTCGCGGCATCGTCAGACTTCTCGACCCAATCTGACCGGAAGTAGTATAAAATAGGAGACGAATTTGGGGCAGTAATATCGGGAATGTCCGATCAAGGCCCCGCGAACCGTTCCGAGCACCGATTTTATCTTTGTTAAATAAACAAAGCTCCTAGCGTCGTTCTCGCGGCATCGTCAGACTTCTCGACCCAATCTGACCGGAAGTAGTATAAAATAGGAGACGAATTTGGGGCAGTAATATCGGGAATGTCCGATCGAGGCCCCGGGAACCATTCCGAGCATCGATTTTATTTTTGTTAATTGAACGAAGCTCCTAGCCTCGTTCTCGCGGCATCGTCAGACTTCTCGACCCAATCTGACCGGAAGTAGGATAAAATCGGAGACGAATTTGGGGCAGTAATATCGGGAATGTCCGATCGAGGCCCTGGGAACCGTTCCGAGCACCGATTTTATCTTTGTTAGATAAACAAAGCTCCTAGCGTCGTTCTCGCGGCATCGTCAGACTTCTCGACCCAATCTGACCGGAAGTAGGATAAAATCGGAGACGAAGTCGGCGCAGTAATGTCGGGAATGTCCGATCAAGGCTCCGAGAACCATTCCGAGGACCGATTTTATCTTTGATAAATCAACAAACCTCCTAGCGTCGTTCTCGCGGCATCGTCAGACTTCTCGACCCAATCTGACCGGAAGTAGTATAAAATCGGAGACGAATTTGGGGCAGTAATATCGGGAATGTCCGATCAAGGCCCCGCGAACCGTTCCGAGCACCGATTTTATCTTTGTTAAATAAACAAAGCTCCTAGCGTCGTTCTCGCGGCATCGTCAGACTTCTCGACCCAATCTGACCGGAAGTAGGGTAAAATCGGAGACGAAATCGGCGCAGTAATGTCGGGAATGTCCGATGAAGTCTCCGAGAACCATTCCGAACAACGATTTTATCTTTGTTAAATAAACAAAGCTCCTACCGTCGGTCTCACGGCATCGCCAGACTTCTTGACCCAATATGACGGGGAGTAAGATCAAATCGGAGACGAATTCGGTGGAGTAGTATCGGGAATGTCCGATCGAGGCCCCCGGAACCATTCCGAGCGGCGATTTTATCTTCGTTAGATGAACAAACCTCCTAGCGTCGTTCTCGCGGCATCGTCGGACTTCTCGACCCAATCTGACCAGAAGTAGGATAAAATCGGAGACGAATTGGGCGCAGTCATATCGGGAATGTCCAATCGAGCCCCCGGGAACCATTCGGAGCATCGATTTTATTTTTGTTAAATAAACGAAGCTCCTAGCCTCGTTCTCGCGGCATCGTCAGATTTCTCCACCCAATCTGACCGGAAGTAAGATGAAATCGAAAACGAATTGGGGGCAGTAGTATCAGAAATCTTCGATCGATGGCCCGGGAACCATTCCGAGCATCCTAGCGTCGTTCTGGCGGCATCGTCATACTTCTCGACCCAATCTGACCGGAAGTAGGATTTAATCGGAGACAAAGTCGGGGCAGTAATTTCGGGAATGTCCGATCAAGGCTCCGAGAACCATTCCGAGCACCGATTATATCTTTGTTAAAGAAACAATGCTCCTACCGTCGGTCTCGCGGCATCGTCGGACTTCTCGACCCAATCTGACCGGAAGTAGGATAAAATCGGAGACGAATTGGGGGCAGTAATATCGGGAATGTCCGATCGAGGCCCCGGGAACCATTCCGAGCATCGATTTTATTTTTGTTAATTGAACGAAGCTCCTAGCCTCGTTCTCGCGGCATCGTCAGACTTCTCGACCCAATCTGACCGGAAGTAGGATAAAATCGGAGACGAATTTGGGGCAGTAATATCGGGAATGTCCGATCGAGGCCCTGGGAACCGTTCCGAGCACCGATTTTATCTTTGTTAGATAAACAAAGCTCCTAGCGTCGTTCTCGCGGCATCGTCAGACTTCTCGACCCAATCTGACCGGAAGTAGGATAAAATCGGAGACGAAGTCGGCGCAGTAATGTCGGGAATGTCCGATCAAGGCTCCGAGAACCATTCCGAGGACCGATTTTATCTTTGATAAATCAACAAACCTCCTAGCGTCGTTCTCGCGGCATCGTCAGACTTCTCGACCCAATCTGACCGGAAGTAGGATAAAATCGGAGACGAATTTGGGGCAGTAATATCGGGAATGTCCGATCAAGGCCCCGCGAACCGTTCCGAGCACCGATGTTATCTTTGTTAAATAAACAAAGCTCCTAGCGTCGTTCTCGCGGCATCGTCAGACTTCTCGACCCAATCTGACCGGAAATAGGGTAAAATCCGAGACGAAATCGGCGCAGTAATGTCGGGAATGTCCGATGAAGTCTGCGAGAACCATTCCGAGCACCGATTTTATCTTTGTTAAATAAACAAAGCTCCTACCGTCGGTCTCGCGGCATCGCCAGACTTCTTGACCCAATATGACGGGGAGTAAGATCAAATCGGAGACGAATTCGGTGGAGTAGTATCGGGAATGTCCGATCGAGGCCCCCGGAACCATTCCGAGCACCGATTTTATCTTCGTTAGATGAACAAACCTCCTAGCGTCGTTCTCGCGGCATCGTCGGTCTTCTCGACCCAATCTGACCGGAAGTAGGATAAAATCGGAGATGAATTGGGTGCAGTCATATCGGGAATGTCCAATCGAGCCCCCGGGAACCATTCGGAGCATTGATTTTATTTTTGTTAAATAAACGAGGCTCCTAGCCTCGTTCTCGCGGCATCGTCAGATTTCTCCACCCAATCTGACCCGAAGTAAGATGAAATCGGAGACGAATTGGGGGCAGTAGTATCGGAAATGTTCGATCGATGCCCCGGGAACCATTCCGAGCACCGATTTTATCTTTGTTAAATAAACAAACCTCCTAGCGTCGTTCTCGCGGCATCGTCAGACTTCTCGACCCAATCTGGCCGGAAGTCGGATAAAATCGGAGACGAATTTGGGGCAGTAATATCGGGAATGTCCGATCGAGGCCACGGCAACCGTGCCGAGCACCGATTGTATCGTGGTTAAATAAACAAAGCTCCTAGCGTCGGTCTCGCGGCATCGTCAAACTTCTTGACCCAATCTGACCGGAAGTAGGATAAAATCGGAGACGAATTGGGGGCAGTAATATCGGGAATGTCCGATCGAGGCCCCGGGAACCATTCCGAGCACCGATTTTATCTTCGTTAGATGAACAAACCTCCTAGCGTCGTTTTCGCGGCATCGTCGGACTTCTCGACCCAATCTGACCGGAAGTAGGATAAAATCGGAGACGAATTGGGGGCAGTACTATCGGGAATGTCCAATCGGCCCCCCGGTAACCATTCCGAGCATCGATTTTATTTTTGTTAAATAAACGAAGCTCCTAGCCTCGTTCTCGCGGCATCGTCAGACTTCTCGACCCAATCTGACCGGAAGTAAGATAAAATCGGAGACGAATTGGGGGCAGTAGTATCGGAAATGTTCGATCGAGGCCCCGGGAACCATTCCGAGCACCGATTTTATCTTTTGTAAATACACAAACCTCCTAGCGTCGTGCTCGCGGCATCGTCAGACTTCTCGACTCAATCTGACCGGAAGTAGGATAAAATCGGAGACGAATTTGGGGCAGTAATATCGGGAATGTCCGATCAAGGCCCCGCGAACCGTTCCGAGCACCGATTTTATCTTTGTTCAATTAACAAAGCTCCTAGCGTCGTTCTCGCGGCATCGTCAGACTTCTCGACCCAATCTGACCGGAAGTAGGATAAAATCGGAGACGAAGTCGGGGCAGTAATGTCGGGAATGTCCGATCAACGCTCCGAGAACCATTCCGAGCACCGATTTTATCTTTGTTAAATAAACAAAGCTCCTACCGTCGGTTTCGCCGCATAGTCAGACTTCTTGACCCAATCTGCCGGGGAGAAAGATCAAATCGGAGACGAATTCGGTGCAGTAGTATCGGGAATGTCCGATCGAGGCCCCGGGAACCATTCCGAGCACCGATTTTATCTTTGCTAAATAAACAAACCTCCTAGCGTCGTTCTCGCGGCATCGTCGGACTTCTCCACCGAATCTGACCGGAAGTAGGATATAATCGGAGACGAAATTGGGGCAGTAATATCGGGAATGTCCGATCAAGTCCCCGCGAACCGATCCGAGCACCGATTTTATCTTTGTTAAATAAACAAAGCTCCTACCGTCGGTCTCGCGGCATCGTCAGACTTCTCGACCCAATCTGACCGGAAGTAGGATAAAATCGGAGACGAAGTTGGGGCAGTAATGTCGGGAATGTCCGATCAAGGCTCCGAGAACCATTCCGAGCACCGATTTTATGTTTGTTAAATAACCAAAGCTCCTACCGTCGGTCTCGCGGCATCGTCAGAGTTCTTGACGCAATCTGACGGGGAGTAAGATCAAATCGGAGACGAAGTCGGTGCAGTAGTATCGGGAATGTTCGATCGAGGCCCCGGGAACCATTCCGAGCACCGATTTTATCTTCGTTAGATGAACAAACCTCCTAGCGTCGTTTTCGCGGCATCGTCGGACTTCTCGACCCAATCTGACCGGAAGTAGGATAAAATCGGAGACGAATTGGGGGCAGTACTATCGGGAATGTCCAATCGGCCCCCCGGTAACCATTCTGAGCATCGATTTTATTTTTGTTAAATAAACGAAGCTCCTAGCCTCGTTCTCGCGGCATCGTCAGACTTCTCGACCCAATCTGACCGGAAGTAAGATAAAATCGGAGACGAATTGGGGGCAGTAGTATCGGAAATGTTCGATCGAGGCCCCGGGAACCATTCCGAGCACCGATTTTATCTTTTGTAAATACACAAACCTCCTAGCGTCGTGCTCGCGGCATCGTCAGACTTCTCGACTCAATCTGACCGGAAGTAGGATGAAATCGGAGACGAAGATGGGGCAGTAATGTCGGGAATGTCCGATCAAGGCTCCGAGAACCATTCCGAGCACCGATTTTATGTTTGTTAAATAACCAAAGCTCCTACCGTCGGTCTCGCGGCATCGTCAGAGTTCTTGACGCAATCTGACGAGGAGTAAGATCAAATCGGAGACGAAGTCGGTGCAGTAGTATCGGGAATGTTCGATCGAGGCCCCGGAAACCATTCCGAGCACCGATTTTATCTTCGTTAGATGAACAAACCTCCTAGCGTCGTTTTCGCGGCATCGTCGGACTTCTCGACCCAATCTGACCGGAAGTAGGATAAAATCGGAGACGAATTGGGGGCAGTACTATCGGGAATGTCCAATCGGCCCCCCGGTAACCATTCCGAGCATCGATTTTATTTTTGTTAAATAAACGAAGCTCCTAGCCTCGTTCTCGCGGCATCGTCAGACTTCTCGACCCAATCTGACCGGAAGTAAGATAAAATCGGAGACGAATTGGGGGCAGTAGTATCGGAAATGTTCGATCGAGGCCCCGGGAACCATTCCGAGCACCGATTTTATCTTTTGTAAATACACAAACCTCCTAGCGTCGTGCTCGCGGCATCGTCAGACTTCTCGACTCAATCTGACCGGAAGTAGGATAAAATCGGAGACGAATTTGGGGCAGTAATATCGGGAATGTCCGATCAAGGCCCCGCGAACCGTTCCGAGCACCGATTTTATCTTTGTTAAATTAACAAAGCTCCTAGCGTCGTTCTCGCGGCATCGTCAGACTTCTCGACCCAATCTGACCGGAAGTAGGATAAAATCGGAGACGAAGTCGGGGCAGTAATGTCGGGAATGTCCGATCAACGCTCCGAGAACCATTCCGAGCACCGATTTTATCTTTGTTAAATAAACAAAGCTCCTACCGTCGGTTTCGCCGCATCGTCAGACTTCTTGACCCAATCTGCCGGGGAGAAAGATCAAATCGGAGACGAATTCGGTGCAGTAGTATCGGGAATGTCCGATCGAGGCCCCGGGAACCATTCCGAGCACCGATTTTATCTTTGCTAAATAAACAAACCTCCTAGCGTCGTTCTCGCGGCATCGTCGGACTTCTCGACCCAATCTGACCGGAAGTAGGATAAAATCGGAGACGAATTTGGGGCAGTAATATCGGGAATGTCCGATCGAGGCCCCGGGAACCGATCCGAGCACCGATTTTTTCTTTGTTAAATAAACAAAGCTCCTAGCGTCGTTCTCGCGGCATCGTCAGACTTCTCGACCCAATCTGACCGGAAGTAGGATAAAATCGGAGACGAAGTCGGGGCAGTAATGTCGGGAATTTCCGATCGAGGCCCCGGGAACCGTTCCGAGCACCGATTTTATCTTTGTTAAATAAACAAAGCTCCTAGCGTCGTTCTCGCGGCATCGTCAGACTTCTCGACCCAATCTGACCGGAAGTCGGATAAAATCGGAGACGAATTTGGAGCAGTAGTATCGGAAATGTTCGATCGAGGCCCCGGGAACCATTCCGAGCACCGATTTTATCTTTGGTGAATGAACAAACCTCCTTGCGCCGTTCTCGCGGCATCGTCAGACTTCTCGACGCAATGTGACCGGAAGTAGGATAAAATCGGAGACGAATTTGGAGCAGTAATATCGGGAATGTTCGATCGAGGCCCCGGGAACCGTTCCGAGCACCGATTTTATCTTTGTTAAATAAACAAAGCTCCTAGCGTCGTTCTCGCGGCATCGTTAGACTTGTCGACCCAATCTGACCGGAAGTAGGATAAAATCGGAGACGAAGTCGGGGCAGTAATGTCGGGAATGTCCGATCAAGGCTCCGAGAACCATTCCGAGCACCGATTTTATCTTTGTTAAATAAACAAAGCTCCTACCGTCGGTCTCGCGGCATCGTCAGACTTCTTGACCCAATCTGACGGGGAGTAAGATCAAATCGGAGACGAATTCGCTGCAGTAGTATCGGGAATGTCCGGTCGAGGCCCCGGGAACCATTCCGAGCACCGATTTTATCTTCCTTAAATAAACAAACCTCCTAGCGTCGTTCTCGCGGCATCGTCGGACTTCTCGCCCCAATCTGACCGGAAGTAGGATAAAATCGGAGACGAAATGGGGGCAGTAATATCGGGAATGTCCAATCGAGCCCCCGGGAACCATTCCGAGCACCGATTTTATCTTTGTTAAATAAACAAAGCTCCTACCGTCGGTTTCGCCGCATCGTCAGACTTCTTGACCCAATCTGACGGGGAGAAAGATCAAATCGGAGACGAATTCGGTGCAGTAGTATCGGGAATGTCCGATCGATGCCCCGGGAACCATTCCGCGCACCGATTTTATCTTCGTTAAATAAACATACCTCCTAGCGTCGTTCTCGCGGCATCGTCAGACTTCTTGACCCAATCTGACGGGGAGTAAGATCTAATCGGAGACGAATTCGGTGCAGTAGTATCGGGAATGTCCGATCGAGACCCCGGGAACCATTCCGAGCACCGATTTTATCTTCGTTAAATAAACAAACCTCCTAGCGTCGTTCTCGCGGCATCGTCCGACTTCTCGACCCAATCTGACCGGAAGTAGGATAAAATCGGAGACGAATTGAGGGCAGTAATATCGGGAATGTGCAATCGCGCCCCCGGGAACCATTCCGAGCATCGATTTTATTTTTGTTAAATAAACGAAGCTCCTAGCCTCGTTCTCGCAGCATCGTCAGATTTCTCCACTCAACCTGACCCCTTGCGGAGAAAATGGGTCAGATTGCACCCCGCGCTTCGCAAGCTTGGGTCGATTTCATCCCGCCAAGATCATTTTCTTCACTTATTATTTATTTTAAGAAAATCGAAAATAAGGTACAAAACAACCTCATTATTCCTGTCGAAGTACGGTCTAAATATCGACCATAATTTTTTCAGATTTTTTCCACTGACAATTGTTGGTTTGGCAGTGCAAAAACGAAAACGACCCAGTTTCACGGGATTAATGTGCCTGAAATACCTTTATCGATTGAGGTTTAAGATAATCGATTAAAGTTGATCTATAGATTGCGAACTTTATCGGAAATAATGTCAATTTCGAAAATGTTTGCGGATTTCATAGTCCGCAAACAATATTCCTCATCATTTGCGATTCGCTAATAACTTTCGCAATAAATAATTCTATCAATACATTTTAAAGTAATTTCGGGTGAAATTATTATTTTTTGCCAAATTATACGAGCATCTTTATTTTTGACTTTTTCATAAAATATTCAAAAATTCTGTAACTACAACATGTGAAGATAATTTATGCAACATTAAAAAACAACAATCTCGTAATATTTGGTAAAAATTAATAATTCCACGTCAAATTACTTTAAAATGTATTCCTAGAATCATTTATTCCAAGAGTTGTTGGCGAATCGCAAATGATTGAAAATCGTATTTTCAGTGCACGGAATCCTCGAACATTTTATGAACTGTCATTATTTTGAATGAAGTTTTCAGATAGGGACACATTCAGGTCCCTCGTCTCGACCGCGTATCATCGGACTCTGAAGTAAACTTCCTGTGACAGCCAACCATTCGGAAGTTGCAGCTGTGACGTCAGCAGACTAGCACTTCCTATCGCACTGTCGTGCCTGACTTAGCTCGTTTGTTCCACTGATTAAATTCCGATTTATACACTTTAATCGTATGTTTGATAATTTTTTTCTCCATGACGGGGAGCACAAATAAAGTTTTTCGGGAGTTTCCCGTATTCGGAACTTTATAAACTTCATTCTCCTGCACGCAAAACGGATTTTTGATTCTTTTTCACAATACACTATTTTCTCTGGCAAATGCTATTCATGACAAAAATACGATATATTTTTTTTTCAAAGAAAGCGTGAAAAACCATTAAAAATCATATTTTTTTCAGTCGTAAAATCACCGCGCAAGACCCTATAAAAACACCTGTCCACCTTATAAAAGTCACCCTGTATATATATATATATGTCGATACTACTTCGGGGGCTCGTGAATGTCCCCGAAATATACATGTAAGTTAGGTATTATTATTATTATTTATACTCCGGAGACTCTCTTGGATGTCCTAGGAGTTTACCGAGTATATTTGTATATGTATATTTGTGTGTGTCACGATGAGGACTTATGTCCTCGAAGTATGCATAAGAGTAGACATGTATCGATTATGCCTCGGGACTCGGCTATATGTCCCTGAAGCGTATGGAGTACGTATATGTGTGTGTGTGTGTGTGTTTGTGTGTGGGTGTGTGTGTGTGTGTTTGTGTGTGGGTGTGTGTGTGTGTGTGTGTTTGTGTGTGTGTGGGTGTGTATATATATACGTGGGCCATTTGACAAGTACCTAGCCTCACTGCTAGATGGTGCCACTATTGCAAGAGAAATACACTATAGTGTAGTACCGTCTTGTAGACGGCTACTGACAAAATTTCAGCCGGATCGGACTTGTAGTTCTTTTTTGAGAGCGTGTGAAAGCAAATGTGTCCGTTGAATTTTGAAAGAATGGAGAAAGAACAATATCGGTCCGTGATTCGATTCTTGTTTTTGGAAGGGAAATCGCGCAGTGAAATTAAAGAACGCTTGAATGCAGTGTATGGGGATGCTTCTCCTTCGATGGCGACCGTTAAATTTTTGTATAACGAGTTTCAACGTGGTCGTACGTCGGTTTTTGATGATCCACGCCCAGGTGCTCCAAAAACAGCCACTACGGAGGAGAACGTGACAAAAATACACGATATCGTTTTGTCAGACCGCCGATTAAACGTGCACGAGATAGCTGTGATAGTAGGCATCTCAGAAGAACGCGTGTGGCATATCCTACATGAGACTTTGGGCATGAGGAAGCTGTCGGCAAGGTGGGTGCCGCGTTTGCTGACTGCAGACAACAAGCGCATTCGTGTGACCTCTTCAGAGCAGTGTTTGGAGCTGTTTAATCGCAATCCAAAAGAGTTTTTGCGTCGTTACGTGACCGTCGACGAAACATGGATTCACTGGTATACTCCAGAGACCAAGGAGCAGTCAAAACAGTGGACCTTACCCGGTGAACCTGCTCCAAAGAAGGCGAAGACGGTCCCGTCGGCTGGAAAGGTGATGGCCACTGTTTTCTGGGATTCTCAAGGTGTGATTTTTATTGACTACATGGAGAAGGGCAAGACGGTCACGGGACAGTACTACGCCGAACTGTTGAGCCGATTTAACGCCGTGTTAAAAGAAAAACGGCCCCATTTGTCGAGAAAGAAAGTGCTTTTCCACCATGATAATGCACCGGCTCACACCTCCGCGCTCGCCACGGCTAAATTGGTCGAATTACGCTATGAACTGCTGCCCCATCCACCGTGTTCTCCAGATTTGGCTCCGTGCGACTTTTTTTTGTTTCCGAATCTAAAAAATTCACTCGCCGGGAAGAAATTCCACTCCAATAACGAAATAATCGCCGCCACGGAGGCCTATTTTGCAGACCAAGAGATAACATTTTTTTCAACGGGGTTAAAAAAATTGGAACACCGCTGGGCCAAGTGTATTCAACTACAAGGAGACTACGTTGAAAAATAAATTTTATTTTTAGCAAAATTTTGGTGGTTTCATATGTAGGCTAGGTACTTATCGAATGACCCACGTATATATATATATATAAATATATATATATATATATATATATATATATATATACACACATATACGTACTCGATACATATATATACATACATACATACACCTTTATATATATATATATATATATATATATATATATATATATATATATATTGTTACGTCCTGGCTCAACCTAGTTTAGTGTAAATGTAACGGACATTCAATTTATAAAAAAATCAAGAGAACGCTATGTATCGCTATCACGAGACTCGCGGGCTACCAGAGACCCGGGCTATCGGAGGTGTGCGTTACTGAAGTCTCGGGCAACTGAGGGCTTCCGAGCAAAGAGCGTCAGCAAGATCGCGCCTGTGGGAACGCAGTAGCAAAGCTAATTCCACGACATCAGCGATTTGCCCCACCCGAAAATGAACAATGAAAAGGAACCAAGAGTCCCTGATAGTCTTAGATTCGCGGGCTCACGACAACTTTGGAGCTTCCTCCAACTCAAGTCTTCTAGGAGACTTGGGTTGGAAGTTCTTTCAAAATCAAAATGTAAAACTTAATGCAAATATAAAATGACGAAAAGTCTTTCGTGCGCGGATCGAGAGAGCGCTTCTAGTTCTCTCTCACCGGAGTCCCCTCAAAGGGAGACCTGGGTCTTTCGACCACACTTCCAAATTTTATTGTTGTAACATTTAATTCAGTCCAGAATATAAGTTCAATTGTTAAAACGAAAACCCTCGCGGAGTGTAACATTATTGCGACGACCCTTCCAAAACTCCGCCACAGGAGACACCTCCGTCACGATCAGGGCGACCACGACCCGACGGAAGACTGCGGCCCGTCGACGCTCAAACAAAACCATAAGAAGGGAAGAAACCATCAACAATAGACAACGAAAGGTAGGTGAAGTGTTTTCACAACTAAATAAACGATAAAAGGTCGCCAGCACAGTGTGCTCCTATCCCCGCTCCGTGCCTGCGGGCCCAAAAGAGGAGCAAATTATATTGCTCGTATAACACGAGGTTGCATCGCGTGTCGATTGTAAAAAGCACAAACCTGGGACGTAACATTTTTGGTGACAGCGGTGGGATCTATCTGTCTGGCGATGTTTTATAAAATTAATCGAAGAAACAAAAATGTATTCGACTAATAAAAGCCACAAATTTGGGAATTGTTGTTTCTCTTCTCCAAAAGGTGTTTTTTTTTTGGGTTTTAAAAAGTGTCCAAAATAAAATTTAATTAAAGTGATAAAACGCGTATTTAAAAATAAAATTTTATTGAACGCGTATTTCAAAATAAAATTCTTTAAAAAGCGTATTTAAAAATAAAATTCAATAAAACGCGTATTTAAAATTAAAATTTTATAAAACGCGTACTTCAAAATAAAATTCGATAAACGCGTATTTAAAAATAAAATTTTATAAAACGTATAATGGTCGAGCGGATGATTGTGGATTGCGAGAATTGATCAAGAGAGAGCTAAGACGACTGAGATCTGGACCTTTTGTTCTTTATTCGATTTGGCGAGGGAGTGCACGTAAGGTTCGAGGGTTCTGGATGGACTGCTGACTCTCGGTCCAGCAGGAGGAAGCGGGGCTGAGTGGAGGGGCCTTAGGAAGGTGGAGGGGATGCCACGCGCGAGAAGCGCGTGGGCTCGGGGCCAATGGGACTCAGGAGAGAGAGAGAGAGAGAACGAGAGATGCTGGAGAGGACTTCTGGGAAGGGAGATTTCGTTTCTGCTGAGCGTTTCTAGGAAGGAGGATTAGGTTTAGGTGAGAGCTATGGGAACGGTTGATATGAGGGCGTGAGACTGGGTTTGGGAATAGGAGTCGTGTGGGACCGTGATACTCCCCCTCTTACAAGAACGATGCTCCGCATCGTGGGTTACGACGCCTTCTTTTTCTATTGATTCTATATAATAAAAATAAAGGTGTGTGTGTAGTGTGTATGTGTGTTTATATATTGTAATGTGGGTGTCAAAAAAGAAAATTCTGTTTGTTCAATATAATAAAAATAAAAGTGTGTGTGTGCATGTGTGTTTATGCCATGTAATGTGGGTGTCCAAAAATGTGTGTTTCCTAGGGGTGTCATTCAATTGCACTGTAAGCGCAATTCGGGCCACAGTTAGTCGGACGGAACAGTTCGAATCCGTGTAATGATTTTTTTCCGTGTAGTAGTTTTTGTTCCATGTAGTAATTTTTTGTTCCGTGTAGTAGTTTTTATTCCATGTAGTAATTTTTGTTCCGTGTAGTAATTTTGTTCCGTGTAGTAATTTTGTTCCTGCTAAAGTGATGTTTTAATGTTTCGTCTATAATTTGGTATGTTGGAGTTATGGCCGTGGATATGAAACTGGCTATAAGATTAGTTCATTTGAGTTAGTAGGGGCTGTTTTGCTTATAAAAAGGACGGGTGTGTGTGTGTGGTTGGTAATTTCATGTATATATGTAAAAAAAAAGAGAAGAAGAACCCAAATTTTTGCTCTCTCGTTGACGATAGTCTTTGTCTTTGTTCCCTTTATAGTTTGCCGTGATTTACTTTTTGGCATAAGGTTCCTTTTTTCCCTAGATTCGTTGTTTGCCGAAATTTATATATATGTTTTATCGCTCTCTTCTTTTGGTTGCACCTGAAACATTCTGAATTCTGATTAGCTTGGGTGTTAGTGGGTGTAGGTTTGTTATTCAGGATTCGGTTGGTCCTCGTTGGTCGGTGTGACGAATGAGAGATACACTTTTTCGTTGTTTGCAGAAATTCTTTCTTTTATTATTGTTATTATTTTTGTTGTTTTTTATAAGGCTAAATTGAGAAAGAAAGAAAGAAAAAAAACGAAGGCAAAGAAAAAAATGAAAATAGAGTAAATATGTATCGTGCCTATGCCTATTTGTATAATCTAACGCATCTCTCTTGTTGTTATATTCTGTTTGCTTTTGTGTTTTTTTTGTTTCTAGTGTAATTTTGTAACGTCGTAATTATATAAAAAGGTGTGCGTGACAACATATTGGGGTTTAATTTGATCTTCGTCAACCAATTTGGTTCTCTTTGTGTCTATCTGGATTTAAGAATTATTATGGTCGGTTATTTCTAGAATTTTTTGGTGGACTCATAGCTATTGCCAAGATCCATTTTTTTGTTCTTTAATTCAAATCGTTTTTAACAATACGAGTTGTCGAGTTTGACATTTTGGTACTTTTCGTCTAGCATAATATCGTTTTTCTGTTTATTTTACTCAAAATTGTTTTCAGAGTGCTAATTGTCGAACGTCGTTACAATTTCGGTTCTATATTCTAATATAGTCGTCGAATGTGAATAGTTTTTTTTTCTTAACTGGTATAAATGTTCATGGTAAAGAAGCTTTGTGCTGTAACTATTATTTATTGATAACGACTTATTTTTATGTGTTGAATTCTAAAGTATCTCTAATTCTTCTAATGCGAATTTATGAGGTCTACCGCGCCTGTGTTTGGCAGTTGATGTTCATGGATGATCTCCAGCTTTTTTTCCGTGGCCTGCCAGGTCCACATTTGGCAGTTATTGATGCTCGTGGTTGATTGACTACCTTTTTTTTATTTTTGGGGCCTTTCGGAGGCACTATAGCAGTGAGCATCGACTGTTAGTCAATCGGGTTCTTTCGTGGTTTGCCACGTCCACGTTTAAAACAGTCAATGTTGGCTGTTAGTTGCCTTGATCTTTTCGTGGGCTACCACGATTGTGTTTAGTACCGCTTGATGTTTATTTTTCATTTTTTTTCGCGAGCATCATGGGATGGTGATGGTAGGTTAGGCTCGGTATGCGAGTTCGGTTGTTGTGCGCTATCTGATTTTTCATCTTCAGTACTGGTTGTAGTTGAGCTGGGAGATTCTCTTCCATCTCGATGTAGTTTCCTTTTCATTGCAATGGTTATCGCCTGTTCGTTGTATGTTGTATCGTTGTTGGTAGATTTCGGCCCGCCGAAGTGTCTACCCGCGTTGATGGCGATCCTAGGTGGCAGCGCGGGGCTTGCTGTTTTTTTACTTCTTCGTTTGCGCTTATTTCTTCTCTTATTTCATTTATTTCTTCTTTGCTTATTCCTTTGTGGCAGCGCTGAGCTTGCGTATTTTGCCCTTCGTGCCGCGTTGGGCTATTTATTTCATTATCGCAGCGCTGAGCTTGCATATTTTGGCCTTCGTGCCGCGTTGGGCTATTTATTTCATTATCGCAGCGCTGAGCTTGCGTATTTTGGCCTTCGTGCCGCGTTGGGCCATTTATTTCATAATCGCAGCGCTGAGCTCGCGTATTTTGGCCTTCGTGCCGCGTTGGGCTAGTTATTTCATTATCGCAGCGCTGAGCTTGCGTATTTTGGCTTCGTGCCGCGTCGGGCTATTTATTTCATTTGTTTCTTCTTCGTTTGCGCTTATTTCCTCGTTGATCATCATCGTTGTTTTCCCTTCTTTCGTCGGCACTGCTGTTTCGTGCTCTACTACGTCGTCCTCGGACGTGTCGCGATCACGTTTGCGAGGCGTTTTCCTATACATTAGTTTTTCATGAGAATTGGTCCTTTTCGTAAGCTGTGGTCGTCCTTGTTCGAATCCAATGAGTTCCATCTCCTCTGTTGACGTTTCTGAGTCGTAGTTGTTGTCGTCGATTCACTTGTCGATTTTTGGGCGTGCACTCCCTCCAATTTCTTCTTTGTTTACGGCGTTGCTTATTTCTATGTTTGTATCCTTAAGTTCTTCTTCTGGCACAATTATCACTTTGTCCGGTGCTGGGTTTCCGGAGGATTCATCCGATGTTGACAAGCTTCGTTTGTTACCCTGTTGAGAGATTCTAGATATCTTGATGTCATGCAGCGTTTCGTCAGATGATGATGATTCCCTTGGTCTGATCGGGAGGATGTTGATTGGGTTTCTTGACAGAGCGTCTGCGACTGCGTTGAGTTTTCCAGGCTTGTGCTGAATTTCGTAATCGTAATCGGTGAGTGGCGCTTGCCATCTTAGTAGTTGTTGCGGTGGATTCGGTTTCTTCACTAAATATGTGAGTGCTCGGTTATCTGTTACTAACATGAAGTGGTATCCATAGAAATAGGGCCTGAAGTGTTCGATCGTTTTTACTATTGCCAAAAGTTCTTTTCGCATCGTGTCGTACGCTAATTCCGCTTTTGTGAGAGTGCGCGAGTAGAAGGCAAGGGGGTGATCAAAATTTTCGTGCTGTTGACTGAGAACTGCGCCGATTGCGTAGTCTGAAGCATCCGTTGTCAACTTGAACTCTTTCTGGTAATCCGGATAGCGTGGGATTGGTTGGCTCGTCAATTTTTCCTTTAAATAGTCGAACGCATGTTGACACTCGTCGGTCCACTCAAGTTTTGGGAGGCTTTCAACTGTCTTGTTAGTGGTAGAGCGATTTTCCCGAAATCTTTTATAAATCGCCTATAGTAATTAACCAAGGCATGAAACTGTATGATGGTCTTCTTATTTTTCGGTGTCGGAAACTCCTGAATCAATTTTATCAGCTCTGGTCTTGGTTGTGAGCCATTTTCGATGATGACATGGCCTAAATATTCGACTTTCTTTTGCGGAAACAGGCATTTGTAGGTTGGCAGTATGAGACCGGCGTATGTCAATCTTTTTGCCAGCCTGCTAAATTTGTGTTTAGCAGGCGATGGCATAGATGACAATGTCGTCTAAATGCACCAACAGATCAGTGCCTTGTAATCCCGATAGCACGACATCCATTAACCTTTGAAAGGTTGCGGGTGTGTTTTTCAAACCAAACGGCATTCGATTAAACTCGTAATGACCGTTCGGAGTCGAAACGGCTTTTTTCGCATTGTCGCGTGGATGCATCTCGATTTGGTGGAAACCGGACGCTAAGTCCAGTACCGATAAGTAACGGGACCTACCCAGCTGGTCTAGGATGTCGGTGATTACCATGCGCCAGCGTTTCTTTCCTTCGCGGTCTGCTTTTTTCGGGACAATCCGAACAGGCGAGTTGAATGGTGATAGTGACGGTTGTATTATGCATTTCTGCAATAATTCGTCAACCTGTTTATGGATTTCCTGTTTATGCACTTGTGGAAAGCGATATTGTTTTGTATTTATCGGTTTCTCATCGGTTGTGAAAATGTCATGTTTCACAAGCGTTGTGCATCCTAGTTGTTCACCGGGCAGACTAAAAAGGTGTGAGTACTATGAGGCCAGTTTAAGCACGTGTGCCGTCTCACTTTCCTCGAGATTCTCGAGGTGTAGGAGAGGTTTTAATCGCTCGAATCTGTCCTCTTTTGTCGATACCAACCCGATTACCGCATATAGATCGGTAACAATGTTGTAACGAGTCCCTTTCCACTACCTATTTTTTTCATCTCCTTTGCTCTCTGTACCTCTGACTCACGGGCCTGCGTGCCTAATTTATCGCTTCCTGCCCCGCGGCTCCGCTCGACGCCGCGCTCCATTCTCCCGAGTCCCAAAGTGCATTTATTGTCGCCTGCATGGTAATCCCGCCAGCTGCGTGGCCTACGTGACTTTTCCCAAATTCCTTTCCCGCGACCCTTTTTATCGCTAGTTTCCCATGCACTCTGCACCTAACCAAACAACCGCCTTTCCCGGAATGCAGTCACACAACTCCGAAGTCCATTCTCCGCCGAAGGTTCCAGAGTCCTCTTCTAATCGCCCCGCCTAATCAGCCGCCTGCCTTTCCTGGAATTTAGTCACCCGTGTGCCTATTTTCCCGCCGAACTTTCCAGACCCTTCCCAAATTCTTCCCCACCACGACCATTTTTCCCACCGTTCGACCCTTTAAAAACACCTCCCGCGATACACTCGCGGCATTCAATTCGTGACTCTGTCCCAGTGAAGAGCTGTTTACCTTCGTTGTTCAATTTCTGGTGTCAACCGCGTCTCTCGGGCCACGACCGCGTTTCGAAGCCGGACTGGCAGACTGTTTTGTAAACCGCGAAATAAAAAGGTTACCACAATTAAAACTCGTGTCATTTCTCGACATCACAAACTGGTGCTAAGTGTGGGGTGTGCCAGCCCAAAGTGTTAGAAGCTTGGACCGACCGACAACACCAAGAAGCAACAAGGACTCCAACAGCTCTGGACCACCAAGATAAAAAATCGGTGAGTAACCAATTTACTCAATATTGCCTACCTATCGAAATCGCGACGGACTCTGATACAAGCTCCGTAAACACCATGTCGCTCTCAAATGTAGACGAGACGCTCAAAAACGCGATAGGCAAAGTGTTCGACCGGCCGGGTGACAAAAACGGAGATGTGCGTGAAGAAACGGGACAATTTTCGCGACCGCCGAGTGTTTTATCGGACGAACAATTCGAGGAAATCACGCCTAAAGAGGCAATAGAACTAATAAAAGAATTCGACGGAAAAAATATCGGTGTCGAGGCGTTTATAGCATCAATCGAGGACGTGCGACCACAAGTGACGCGACAAGATTATCTCCGTCGGTTGATAATCGCAAAAAAAAATCGTGGGTGACGCGGCGCGTGAAATTCAGGAGTACGAGGTCGACACGTACGACCGACTGTACGAGGGACTCCGCATCCTATTCGGGAATTTACAACCGGTCAGCGTCTTCCGCGATAAACGCTCGCGTACGTTCCAAGGGAGGAACGAAACCGTATCGAAATTCACGAACCGATTTCTGGAGGTCCAGAATCAAGTCTTGGCCGTGCTCGCAAACTCTACGCCAAATGAGAGTAAGCGGAAACTCATAATAGAATATGAGAGAGAGCAGGGCCTCGAACAGTACCTGCTAGGCCTCCGGAAAGAAATTTCCACCGAAGTGCGCGCACAGCGACCGGACAACATCCGAGCCGCCATCGCCAAGGCTCAAGCCGCAGAGGCTTATGACTACACGCGGGAAATGATGACCCGCAGCCTCAACATCGCCGACCGAAATCCCGGCAACGCCCCACGTCGACCGATGCCTCCAACTCCGAGACCAGGACCCTCACACTCATCCGGGACACCTCGACCACAGATTTCCTGCAACTACTGCAGAAGAATCGGGCACGTTGAACGAGATTGCCGCACCAAGATGGGTGACCTCCAAAATAGAGGCAACTCCGCCACCCAACAGTCCGGTTTTCGACGGGACCTGCCGCCACCTCGGCCCCCTCTGCGAGTCAACCACCTACCTCCAGAGGAAACGACAGAAGTCGAAACGTCGGAGGGATCCCTCGCGTTAACACCGTTGGATGCGCGAAACGAGTTGTCAAACTCGCCATGCGGGACATCCGAGGACCAGGGAGATTTCTACTAGACACCGGAGCCGCTATCAGCCTCATCAAATTAGGAAGCCTCAAAGGTACGTCCCTGGTCGACAAAAATGTGAACACAGAGTTGAAGATGGGCAACGATCTACACAGATCGTTATTCGTAACGCAACAAGAATTCGAGGGCCGAAAACAAATATTCCACGTCATCCCTGATGATTTCCCATTGGAAGAGGACGGTCTGATTGGCGTCCCTTTTATGGAGAAATATCAGACGTACATCGGCATCGGGAAAGACAATTTCCTGCAATTTGACGGAAAACGACTGAATTTCGAACCTCTATCCGTCACGGTCCCGGCGAGATCCATCCACTTTATCTCCGTGCCAACAAACATCGCGAATGGACCAGCGATAACCAGCGAAGAAAATTCAGAATCCATAGTACCTTGCGTGTTCGAAGCCAAGGACTATGAAGCCCGAGTGCCCGTAATAAACGACTCGGAAGAACCGAAACGGTTTATCGTGGATCTACTGCGTGGGCTACCTTTCGAGGAACCTACCCCTTCATCGGCGGAGGCGCGCCAAGACGCACCGGCGGACGCATTGACGATCCACCACATCCAAGAGCACAATTCGGCAGATAGAATCCGAACGCTCAAAGAAAACGTGCGGCTACAGCACGTGCCACTCGAGCTAGCGGAACCGGTGTGGGACATCGTATCGTCCTTCCCCGACGTGTTCGCTTTACCTGGCGACCCACTGCCAGGCACGAAAGCGGTCAAACACCGCATTATAACCAGCGATGACGTTCCGATTAACGTCAAGCAGTACCGATACCCTCCGGCACACAAAGAGGAAATTGACCGTCAAGTCAACGACATGCTCGAACAGAAACTGATCGAGCCCAGCGACTCACCATACAACGCCCCACTCTGGATAGTACCAAAAAAATCTGACGCATCCGGGAAAAAGAAGTGGAGGATCGTCATCGATTTCAGGAAGCTAAATGAGAAGACTTCTCACGACGCCTACCCTCTTCCGTGTATCGACGAAATCCTGGATCAACTGGGGCGAGCCAAATACTTCTCCGCCTTCGATCTCGCATCCGGATTTCACCAAATACCGATGGACGAACGAGATAAGCAAAAGACAGCCTTCTCGACGCCATCAGGACATTTTCATTACAACCGGATGCCTTTCGGTCTTAAAAACGCACCTGCAACGTTCCAACGGATGATGGACAACGCACTGCGTGAACTGATTGGTAACACGTGTTTTGTTTATCTCGACGACATAATAATCTACGGCAACACATTGGAGGAACACAACAGGAAACTACTGGATGTGTTGAAGCGCCTGCGCGAAGCAGACTTAAAACTGCAACCGGACAAGTGCGAATTCCTCCGACCAGAACTGGAATTCCTGGGACACGTGATATCCGAAGAAGGGGTAAAGCCAAATCCAAAGAAAATCGAGGCCGTGACGAATTTTCCAACACCGAAAGAGCCGAAACATATAAAACAGTTTCTTGGACTCGCGGGGTATTATCGCAAGTTCATTAAGGATTTTAGTAGAATTGCGAAACCCTTAACCGAGTTGTTGAAAAAAGATGCACCATGGAACTGGAGTGAAAAGCAGGAACAGGCTTTTCAACTCCTACGTACCGCTCTGACGACCGCACCCGTCCTGCAATACCCGGATTTCACGAAAGAATTCGTACTGACCACCGACGCTAGCAACCACGCAATCGGTGCCGTCCTATCACAGGGACCGATCGGGAAGGACCGACCGGTTGCCTATGCCTCGCGCACTCTCAACAAGGCAGAGCAGCGCTACTCCACCACCGAGAGAGAGATGCTCGCAATTACCTGGGCAACAAAGCATTTCCGCCAGTACCTGTACGGAAAACAATTTAAAATCGTAACCGACCACAAGCCGCTGATTTGGATACTGAAGGCAACTGACCCTCCAACCAACAGCCGACTGATGCGTCTACGGATGAAAGTCGAAGAATACGAGTATGAGCCAATTTATAAAAAAGGCTCTCTCAACACGAACGCAGACGCTCTTTCTCGCATTTACGCCGTGACCACCCGAAGTAAACAGCGATCTCAAACGGAAGACAACACAAACGAAAAAGAAGACGTGGAGCACACGAACGACAACAACGACAATCCAGCGGAGGAGGAACAAGAAGAAAACTCAACAAGTGATCCACCACTGTACATCGAGTTCGAGCTGACCGAAAACGTTCCGGTAGTCCTCGAAATCAGTGAGGACGTTCCACCGAAGGACGTTCCCGTTATAAAAATAGTGGACGCCCCAAGCGACGCCGAGGATCAACTTTTCATCAATTTCTGCGAAGGACGAAATCGACTGGTTCAACCGAATCACAGCCGCCTTAATGAAAGTGAAGACGACCACGAAAATTTGCCTCGGTTGTGATCACCTCCGCGCCCATCCGGGAATAAAGAACCGGATTAAACTGATGATTAATTTCATCTGGTCAACCAGAGAGGATCGCCCATTATTATACCTGTACGACAAGGATCTCCACGAGCCAGGTACAGAGGAAGAACGTCAACGCATTATTAAGGAACATCATGGGACGAAAGCCACTGGACACTTCGGGATAGCCAAGACTCTCGACCGCATCAAGGCCGTTGCTACATGGCCGAATATGCAGCGAGACGTCGAAGACTACATCCGAAGATGCGACACCTGCCAAAAAATCAAGTTGGTGCGCGTGCGGCCTCAAGCCGAAGCCGTGATTACGGACACACCCGAACGACCGAACGACAAGATCGCATTGGACCTCGTGGGACCTATTCCCGAGTCTGCCGATGGGTACAAGTACATCATGTCAGTACAGGACCAGCTGACAAAATATATCACGTTGATCCCACTAAAGACGCAAGATGCACAAGCTACCGTCAATGCACTCGTCGAACATTTCATCTACATCCACGGCGCACCAAAGAAAATTCTCACCGACGGAGGTCGCAACTTCATCAGCCAGACGTTTAAACACTTGGAGAAACTCTTCAAAATCTCACACATGACCACGACTACGTTCCACCCGCAAAGCAACGGAAGTCTAGAGAGAGCCCGCGGACCGATTAAGGAACAAATTAAGGCTCTCATTCACGACCACCGCGAAGATTGGGACAAGAAATTAAAATTCGTCTCCATGGCTTACAACACGGCGAAACAAGAAGGCATCGGACTCACACCTTTTGAGATGCAGTTCGGACGGAAACCGAACGTCCCGAACAGCATTCCCATTCATCGAACGAATGCCACCATCGACGAATACTTCGAGGGACTACGCGCGGACCACGAACGAATTCTGAAGAAAGGACGTGACCACCTGATTGCAGCGAAGCAGCGTTACAAAGCCAACCAAGACGCTCACATCCATCGACCTGCTCCCATCTTCAACAAGGGTGACGAAGTTCTCGTTGCCCAGGAACGAGATAAATCCCCGCTGGCTCCAAAGTGGGAAGGCCCCGCGATAATACTCGAACGGACGTCCGATGTTAATTACGAGATTCTGCTTAGAAATAGAAAAAAATTAATCCATGTGAATAAGCTTAAGCCATATTTCAGAAACTAATTGCTTTTATGTTTAGGAACAAGATGTTGGCGTTTCTATTGTTGCTCGCGTCTACTTGCCTGGCCAATGAAGTTTTTCAAGTGGAGCTAATCTCTGGACCAGTCTATATGGAACATCTGGGCGACGTGGTAATGTTCCACAAGACCTGGACCGTAGTCAACTACGTCGACCTCACCGAGATCAACGTGCAACGAGACGAACTGTTCAGCATCGCTAACAAACTGTCAATAGTATGTAACGCTACTCAAGGCAAGACGAGGTGTCTCGAATCTATCACAATAGAAACTGTACGAAATAGATTGCTCCGCATCGAAGACCGTAGAGTCCGTTTAATGAACATAATTAACTACACCCCGCGCCTTAAAAGAGGAGTGTTTAATTTTATTGGCGATATCAGCAAAATTCTATTCGGTACACTGGGGAATTCAGACGCTGAATATTATAATAACGAGATCGATAAGATTCATGAAGACAACACGAAACTAGCTGCATTGATTCGTAACCAAACTACCATCGTTAAAGCTGTAATTTCGACCTTTTCGGAAGTCATAGAAAATTTACGTAACGAAACTAATCACTTGCATAATGCATTGTACAACGTAGCTTACCGAACAACAAACAACACTCGGGACATCTTTATTAGTTCACAAGTAGCACTCCTAGAAACAATCATCGACGAATATAGCGAAAATCTCAACAACGTCTTAAACGCAGTAAATGACGGTAAGCAAGGAATTGTGCACCCGCAAATTCTCAGCCCTACAGATTTGATTACAGCCCTCCGCACTATTCGAGAAAAAACGATTTCTAGTGACACACCCCCAGTACCGTTAGAGGAATCTGCCTTTGCCGCCATAATAGAAATTAGTGAGATAAGCGTCATGATTGTAAACAACCGCTTCGCTTATGTTATTAAGGTTCCTGTAGTTGAAAATAGTGTATTGCATGCATACCGCCTCATACCCATTCTTCAACAGAAAGCGTCCGGCGATTCATTCTACTACCTGAATCCACCCGACACAATAGTTGTTGTTAATAACATGAAAACTTTGTTCACACCTAGCAACGAGAACGACCTCTCCCGGTGTAAATCGCTAGGTCCGAAACTACTGTGTAAACGGCAGAACCCCGACTACACAATTAACAACCCCAATAGCTGCGAAGCCGTCATATTACAAACACCGTCCGACATCTCCGACTCACAATGTCAAATATTGTTCATTAACCTAGCGAAATCCTTATGGATTCAACTAAAAAATGGCAACTCATGGATTGTTACCTCACCCACTCCCGAAATTCTCCATATTGTCTGCGACGACCATAAAATTCGTCAAACCACCCTACGCGGAACTAATAGAATAACGCTCTCCGGAAATTGCCTCGGACAGACGGACCACATTGTAATTAGACCCAGACTTGAAGAAAAACTCACACAAACTACCGACGTAATCGTAAACAAAACGATCAAGACACCCAAACTCGATGACCTCTTGAGCAATCACTCCGTATCTCTGGACGATCTACAACTGACTACTTTAGGGAAACCCACACATGTTGACGTAACACAACTGAAAGTTCTCGGACAGACATTGGACGAAATATCAGAAGAAGCCGAAAAGATTGGACGCCACCGACGCAACAAGACCCTATTCGAAACCGCGTACGATGGACTGAAATACCTTGGTTATGCATGTATTTGTATTGTAGTTCTAATGTTAGCCCGTAAGATAGGTCTATGTACATGTCTAGGTAATCTGATAATGAGATTTTTCGCCTGTACATTCTCACCCTGCATTAATGTGTACAACAATTGTTTCCACACGAACACCACCGATCACGTCAACTACGAGTCCCGCTATCCGCCAGATGAACTCATAGCTTTAGCCAATTTAAGTCGACCTCTCGATACCCGTTCAACTGTAAGACACTCCATTAGACGTAATCCGCACTATCCTAAGGCGTAGAAAATCCATTTACCGCTATATGGATTTTCTAAAATAAGGGGGGAGGTGTAACGAGTCCCTTTCCACTACCTATTTTTTTCATCTCCTTTGCTCTCTGTACCTCTGACTCACGGGCCTGCGTGCCTAATTTATCGCTTCCTGCCCCGCGGCTCCGCTCGACGCCGCGCTCCATTCTCCCGAGTCCCAAAGTGCATTTATTGTCGCCTGCATGGTAATCCCGCCAGCTGCGTGGCCTACGTGACTTTTCCCAAATTCCTTTCCCGCGACCCTTTTTATCGCTAGTTTCCCATGCACTCTGCACCTAACCAAACAACCGCCTTTCCCGGAATGCAGTCACACAACTCCAAAGTCCATTCATCGCCGAAGGTTCCAGAGTCCTCTTCTAATCGCCCCGCCTAATCAGCCGCCTGCCTTTCCTGGAATTTAGTCACCCGTGTGCCTATTTTCCCGCCGAACTTTCCAGACCCTTCCCAAATTCTTCCCCACCACGACCATTTTTCCCACCGTTCGACCCTTTAAAAACACCTCCCGCGATACACTCGCGGCATTCAATTCGTGACTCTGTCCCAGTGAAGAGCTGTTTACCTTCGTTGTTCAATTTCTGGTGTCAACCGCGTCTCTCGGGCCACGACCGCGTTTCGAAGCCGGACTGGCAGACTGTTTTGTAAACCGCGAAATAAAAAGGTTACCACAATTAAAACTCGTGTCATTTCTCGACATCACAATGTCGATTGGATCATTTTGGGTTGTGTCAAATGTTCGCAGTTCCTCAATTGGTTGTAACTCCAATATTGGAACTTGCAGGTGTATTGTGTACTCGTTAGTGTTAATCGCTGTTAAATACGCTGTTCCATCACGATTTGTGACAATTGCGTTACCAATGTACAATGTATGTCCTTCGCCAGCATGTATTTTCGGGATGTAGCCTTTTGAAAGGTCCGTGTTCTTTATCCTGATGTGGATGATGGATTTTGATCTAGCCGGAATCGGAATTCTTTCGCGTGTTTCAAAAGGTATTTGATGGCCGCCGAAAGATATGCACGACTGGGTGTATAGAATGTCGGCTGGTGTTTCTTTGAAAAACTCTTCGCCCAAAACGGCGTCTTGGGTTACTGGAATATTGTTCTTGACTATATGGAATTCGACGGGAAGATCCTTAATCCTTATGATGCAGATGCCGGAAGTGAAAATTGTGTCGCTTGTGATTCCTGATAGTTCGTGAATGATGTATGCGTCGATTTCGACGTGTGCTCCTATTGCTTCTGATTTAATTAAGTTGATTTGAGCTCCTGTATCTATGAGAAATTTCGTGTCTTTTTCTTTAAGGTCGTCCGAATTTATGATAACTGTTGGTGGCTTCCGTCTTTTCGTGATTCCTAGCGATTTTGTGCCTTCCTTCATTGCCACCGTTTTCTTTTCTAGTGACTTGATGACGAGCGCTCTTGCGATTTGCTTCGCGTCACGCTGTCCCGCGAAGTTGCATTTAAGTTTCTTTGTACCATTTCTGTTACTATTTTTGCGAGTTCGTGAAGGTTTTCATTACTCATTCTGCGCGATCTTCGTTCGTTGTTATCGGTTTTTCGATCGCGCGAATTGTCGCGAGATCTGGGTTGCGAGTGACTGCGTTGTCTATCGTTTGAACTGTCGTGTGAGCTACTGGGATGCGTATCGTATCGACTGTTTTGTCTGTAGTAATTCGGGGATTGATCTCTCCGCTGGTAATTGTTTTGTCAGCCTTGTTGCCTATTGTGGCAATAGTTTTGGTAACCATTCCGTGAATTTTGCTGTCCTCTTAAATAATTGTTCTGATAACTGCTACGTGTATTTCATTGTCTGTTCTGGTAGATGTTTTTATAATCGTTTTGGAAATTTCGTCCATTTTGATACCTATCGTATGAGTTGTTTCTGTAGTTACGCGTCTGTTTGGTAACGTGTTCCCAAATATATGACTATCAGTAGTCATATAGTACAAAATAGGAGATTCAGATCTCCTATTTTGTTCTCCTCGTAAGTATCTTAATGCGATACAGTTGATGGTGGAGTGGTTAAGCGAATGGTGATATTCGCAAAACATTCGCGGGGATAAATTTTGGGTTTCCGCGAACTGAACTTTAGCTGTTTCTGTTTGTTTTTCGCTTGAATTTCCGTGACTTGTTCGGTTTTGATTAATCGTTTGGCGTGCTTTTAACTCTCTTTCGATATTGCATGCTTCGCGTATCGCTTCGTCGAGATTTCGGATTCCCTGTTGCATCAGTATAGTGCCGATTTTATCGAAAAGTCCACGAATAAAAGCCCTAGTTACTGACTTCCTAACCTCTGTTCGCGAGGTATTGTTGGTCTTCGTTGCGTGTATAACATTCGTCTAATCTATCCGTAATTCGCTTCATTATTGTACGTGTTCGGGTCGCGTATTCCACAGTAGGCTCGTTATATTTTTGTGAAATTTCTTTGAGTTCCAATTCGAGATCCAAAAGTTCGATCGGTGTGCTAAAATTGTGCCTCAGGTCTGTGAGGAGTTCTTCTAGATTTTCATAATTTTTTTTCGGCCAAATCATGCGCTGTTCCTCCCAGTTTGTATTGGATCATTACCAAAAGCCTGGCATGTTCGTTTGGTGGTATAATTTTCGCCGCCTTTTTAGACACACTTATAAAACTTTCGACGGGAATATTGCTGCCGTCAAAAGCAGGGATTGGTTGATAAACATCACGAAATGTTAAACCTCCGTACGCCATATCGTGGATGGCTTCGTTTTCGGGTTCTAAGTTAATAAATGAAGGGCCTAAATTTTAGCGCGCGTTTCGGCGCCGTGGTCGCCTAGCGGGCTCAATTTTGTTTTGTTCTGTTCATGTATTTTAAAGAAGTGAGACAACAAAAATTATTTTTCAAAACTATCTTCTTCGAATGTTTGAAAGTTTAAGAGAAAAAAAATATTTATTTTTTTATAGTGTATAAAAATATCAGTTTCGAAATAGTCAAGGCTAATCAAATTTTATCTTTCGGATATTACGAATTCGAAATGTTTCCAATTCCTGTTTTCCCCCTTTTCACAAAAATGTTTATAATGTGCGGTTAATTTATATTGTTCTCGAAAAATTGTCAGGTTTTCGAGACGTTTCTGATTTTTTTTTCTTCAAATTTTTTAAATGTTTTTCAAAGTTTGTAAGTTTTCCAATTCCTATTTTCTAAATATTTGTAATGTACGCAATTTTATTTTTCTTTAAATATTTGACGTTTATGAAATTTCGTTTTTCGGGAATTGCAAGTTTGATAAGTTTTCAATTCCGTTTCTGGTATGAGTGTGAGTGGACGAAAGTGAGAAAACGGCGAAAGAAAAGCGGAGAAAGGTGAGGACGTGGGGGTCAGGAAAAAAGTGATAGTGCGGGAACAGGTGAAGCAGAAGAAAGAGATACGAGTAGAAAGGTAGCAACACAGAGAGCAGGACAAAGTGAGAGGAAAAAAAGGAAAACAGGTGAAAAAAGAGGTTAAGAAAGAACGACGGGAGAGGGACGGTGAGGTAGAGCGGGGTGGAGCAAGGAGGAAGGCGCGCGGAGACAAGAGAACAGTGGCGGCAGAACGGAGTGGATAGGAAGTAGAAGGAGAAAGGAAGAAGGAAAGGCAGGTAGGTAAAACGGAGCGGACCGACGGGTAAGAAAGATAGGTAGGACGGTAAGACAGAGAGGAGAGAAAGCGGCTCGGCGGGTAAGGAGAAGGAAGGAATGTGCGACAAGGCAAAGGGAAGGGAGGAGCGCGAAGAGGTGATCGGACGAACGAGTGAGGAGGGGAGAGAGGAGGAGGAAATAGTAAGGAGAAAGGGAAGAAAGACGAACGCGGAAAGGCTGAGGATGGAAAGGAGCACGAGTGTAGGAGAAATAAGTGATCTATGGAAAAGGAAGATGGTGCTGATGGAGGAAAAGGAGCAGGAAAAATGATTACGGAGATGAAGCAGGCGGAGGTAAGATGGAGAAGGGAAAATGAGGCGATGGAGAAAAGGATAAGGGAAGTGGAAGGGAGGATGATGAAGGTGGAAAAACAAGAGAAGGAGATAGAAGAAATAGGGGAGAGATTAAGAGAGCTGGAGAGAGAAGTGGGGAGGGGAGGGAGGAGAGCGGGGAGAAGAAACGGAGGAAAAGGAGGGGGGAGGACAGACGGAAAGAAGGGTCAAGGAAATGGAAAGGAAAATGGAGATGAGCGAAAGAGAGAAAAGACGAAGGAACTTCATAGTAAGGGGGGGCAATAAAGCAGACGGTGGAGAAATTGATGGAGAGAATTGGAGCGCAAGGGAGGGTGGAGGAGGTGAGAGAGATAGGGAAAGGAGTAGAACACAGGAAAGAGATAATGATTGAAGTAAGAATGGAAAACGTAGAGGGGAAGAAAGAGGTTATGAGGAAGAAGAGGGAATTAAGAGGGAGAAAGGAAAGGATAGAGGATGGCCTGACGTGGGAAGAAAGAAAGATGCAGTGGAAACTGAGAAGGGTAGGGAAAGAAGAAGAAAGGAGGGAAAAAGGGTAAAAGTGGGGTATGGGAAGGTGATTGTAGAAGGGACCACGTGGTTCTGGGATGAAAAAAGCGAAAGATTGAGAGATTGGAGAGGAAAGGGGAGAGAAATAGAGGGAGGAGAGGGAGGGAGGCAGGAGATGAGGGGCGGGGGGGGAGGGGAAGTACCAAAAAACTAGTAGAGAGGGGGGAAGGAAAAGGGAGAGGAGGGAAACGGAAGGGGGCAGATGGAGGGTGGTGTTCTGGAATGTGGCAGGCCTCCCGAATAAGGACGAAGAGTTTTGGAAGGGACTGGGAGAATGGGAGGTGGTAATGATGATGGAGACCTGGATAGAGGAAAAGGGATGGGAAAGAATAAGAGGGGGTTGCCGAGAGGGTTCACATGGACAGTGAAATGGGCAGCAAAAAGGAATAAGAAGGGGAGAGCCATGGGAGGGATGATCATCGGAGTGAGGGAGGAAATGCAGGCAGAAAAGTGGGAAGGGCGGAGGGAGGAAGATGGGTTAATGGCGGTGAAGGTGAAAGCAGGGGAGAACACATGGACAATAATAGCGGTATACGTGAATGGCGATATCGAAAGGAAAGTGGAGAGCCTGAAGGAATGGATGGAAAGGCAAGAGGAGGAAGGGCAGGTGTTAGTAGGGGGGACTTCAACGCGCGGACAGGAGGAGGGAGGAGCAAGTAGGGAGGATAGGGAGACGGAGGAGGAACGGAGGAAATCAAAGGATGGGAAAATAAATACGGAAGGAAGGAAATGAATAAGAATGATAGAGGAGACAGGGTGGGAAATCTTTAACGGGAATATAGAAGGGGACGAGGAAGGAGAATTTACGTACACAGGGGGGAGAGGGGACACGGTAATTGATTATGTGATGGGGGATAGGAAAACAAGGGAAGAGGTGGAGAGTATGAGGGTAGGGGATAGGGTAGAGTCAGATCACCACCTACTGATAGTAACAATAAAGAGAGGGAAAAGAGAAAGGAAAAAGCAAAAGAAGAAGGAAAGAAGGGCAGGAAGCGGAAGGTGGTCGGAAAAAATGAAAGAGGGCTACGGGAGAAGGATAGAGGAGACGGGAGTGGAGGGGGGGGAGTTACAACAAACGGTAAAAGAAATTATGGAAAAACTGGCAGAAGCAATGAAAGCGGGGGGTGGGGAAGGGGGTAGAGAGAGAAGAGAGACGAGGGAGGGATGGTGGGACGAGGAATGTAGGGAAAAAAGGGGGGGGTAAGAGCGGAGTTGAGGAGATGGAGAAAAGGAAAGGGCACAAAAGAGGCGTACAAGGAGAGGAAGAGGGAGTACGGGGAGTTATGTGAAGGGAAAAAAGAGGAGGAGAGAGAAAGAAGAATAAGAGAGGTAGCGGAGGCAACGACTAAGAACAAGGTGTGGGAGATAGTAAATAGAGGGAGAAAGAAAAGAAGCGGAATAAATGAGAAGATAGAGAGAGAGAGAGAGGAATGGAAAAGTACTTTATAGGGCTATTAGGAGGGACGGAAAGAGGAGGAAAAAAGGGCGAAGAGAGACAGAGAAACGGGGACACGGAAGAGGAACTAGGAAAGGAGGAACTGAGAAGGGCGGTGGGAAGGCTGAAAGAGGGAAAGGCAATGGGAGGCGACGAAATACCAAATGAAGCGTGGAAATGGCGAGGGAGAAAGGCGGTGGAATGGGCCTGGGAAATATGTAGAAGGGTGTGGAGAGGGGAGGGTTGGCCAGAGGAATGGAAGGAGGGGATAATAGTCCCAATAGTGAAAAAAGGGCAAGAGATCAGAGTAGAGGAGTATAGGGGGGTGCCGTTGATGCCCTCGCTATGCGGGAGTGTTGGCGAAAAGATTAGAAGAAAAAGCGGAAGCGATAGGGGCGGTGCCACAAAACCAGACGGGTTTTAGAAGAGGGATGGGGACGATGGAAAACATATACGTGCTAAATTACATCATAGGAAAGCAGGTGGGGAAAAGGAAGGGAAAACTGGTAGCGATATTTATAGATTTGAGAGCGGCCTTCGATACGGTGGATAGGAAGGAGTTGTGGAAGGCGATGGAGGAGAGAGGGATAAGAAAGGGACTGAGAGAAAGGGCAAAGGAGGTATACGAAGAGGCAAGGAGCAGAGTGAAAGCAGGGGGGGAGACAGGAGAAGCCTTTTGGACGGAGAGAGGAGTTAGGCAGGGATGTCCGCTGAGCCCGCTGCTGTTTAACGTGCTGACAGCGGATTTAGAGGACGAGCTTAGAAAGGGGGAGTGGGGAGGAGTCAAGGTAGGGGAGAGTAAAATATACTCGTTAGCATACGCGGACGACGTGGTGGTGGTAGCGGAAAGAGAGGAAGAGATAGAGAATATGATCAGGAGACTAGAGAAATACTTTGAGAGGAAAAGGCTGGAGGTAAATGTGGGAAAGACGAAGGTAATGAGGTTTAGGAAAGGAGGGGGGAGGTACAAGAAAAAAGAGTGGAAATGGAGGGGGGAAAGGATGGAGGAAGTGAAGGAATTCAGGTATCTGGGATATGTATTCAGGAGGAACGGGGGACAGGAAGCTCACATTAAGGATAGGGTGAAAAAGGCGGGTACGGTAATGAAGCAGGCTTGGGGAATAGGGAAAAGGGAATTCGGCAAAGATGTGGGAAGGAGACTGTGTCTGTTCGACACGCTGGTCTGGACGGTGATGGGGTACGAGGCGGAGATTTAGTGGTGGGAGGAAAGAGCGGCAATGGAAGGGGTGCAGGATAGGTTTTTGAGATGGACACTGGGGATAGAATGGAGAACACCGGGGTATTTGGTGAGGGAGGAAATTAAGAGAGATAAAATAAGAACCAGGGCAGGGAGGAGGGCATGGAATTTCGAGGAAAAGAAAGGGAGGGGGGAGTGAGTGTGCAAGGAGAAGCTGGGGAGAAATCAGGGAAAGAGAGGGAAGGGGGGTACAGGGAAGAGCGAAATGGGAGAAAGGCAGGGAAGAGTTTAGGAGGGTCGGGGGGCGGGGGAGGAAGAGAGGAGGCAGGAGCGAGAAAGTGTGGGGTATGAAAAGAAGGAGAAGGACAGGGAGAGCCAGGAAAGGGAGAGGTGGGAAAAGATAAGAGAGTCGAGGTACAACCGCTGGTATAAGGAAGTGAGAACGAGCGAGGTTCCACGGTATTTGAAGGCAGGATGGGGAGAAGAGAGGTACAGAAGAATAGCGAGATTCAGAATGGGAAATGAGATGAAGGAAGGCAGATACTGGGAGGCAGAGGAAGACAGGGAATGCAGGGTATGTGGGGAAGAGGTAGAATCGTGGGAACACGTGCTGGACAGGTGTGGAGGGGGGAGCGGCGAGGAAAGAGGAATAGGGGAGAGGATAAGGGAGATACTGGACGAGGGGGGAAGAGGAGAGGCGTGGATGAAAGAGCTGGAAGAACGAAGAGGAGAAGGGGAAAGGGAAATAAGGAGGAGAGGAGGAGAGGGAGAATGGAGTGAACGAGGAATGGAGTGAAAGAGGGAAACGGGAGTCGGAGAGGCGGAGAGAGAAGAGAGAACTAGATGTAAGAAAGGCCCGGCGGAAAATGGCGTGAAAAGAAAATAAGGTGGAATTGGGGCGGCGGCGGAGTGAGGGAGCGTGGCGGAGTAGAGTTAAGTAGGTTAAGTAGGATAAGTAGGTTAAGAGCGATTATAAAGATGTAAAGACGATTCTAAACGGGAGTCCTTTGGAACCCTACGGGGACACAAATAAAGAATACATACATAATGATAAGTTTTCAATTTTGATTTTCTTTCTTTTTGTTTTTTTTAATGTTCATAGTGTATAAGTAAATTTTATTTTTCGGGTTTTATAGATTCGAGATGTTTTGTTTTCGTTTTTTTTTCAAATATTTATAACGTGTCGAAATTTTGTTCTGTTCAAAGTATTTCGAGTTTGGAATTTTTTTTTTCGGATTTTGAGAGTGTAAAGGATTTTAATTTTCGTGATTTCCTCTCCTTTTTTTCAAATTCTTGAACGTATGAACCGATTTTTTTCTTCGAAAGATTTATAATTTACAAAAATATAACTGTTTTACAAATTATTTCCTATCCAAGTTTAATTTCCCTATGGGAGGTAATAGGCGAGGGGGACGCAGAGGTGACGAAGTTTCGTTACGCGTGTGTTAGTGCGAGTGCGATAGCGGTAGGACGCGAGAAAGAAAGAATGAACAGAGCGTTGCGTTCTCAATACATACGTAAGGAGCCTTGTCGAGGTGAGTAAGCTAGCAGTATACGCTCATGCGTCACATGGGCTCTCGAGGTTGGATGCTTTCACACACTATAACGTGTGGAGAGAAATGTATTCGGTTGCCACTCGTAGGAGAGGGCTTGAAAATATTAGAGAAAGAAAAAGTGAATTTCGAAATTACTTACATTGCCGTGATGAGAAGAAGAACAATTGTCATAGAAGCGCCTTTGGTCCGTTAATTCCCTTCCTTCCTTCTATATATAATCGATTGATTCCGTTTTTATGTTTGTAAATGTGTTCCTTTGTTTCTCGTCGCGTTCGTGTGTGTGTGTATTTTATCCCGGTCTCGTCTCCGAGACCAAGTTCCCGCAGATGATCGATTTGCGCTCCGCTGAAACGCGAGGGAGTGCACGTACGGTTCGAGGGTTCTGGATGGACTGCTGGCTCGCGGTCCAGCAGGAGGAAGCGTGGCTGAGTAGAGGGGCCTTAGGAAGGTGGAGGGGATGCCACGCGCGAGAAGCGCGTGGGCTCGGGGACAATGGGACTCAGGAGAGAGAGAGAGAGAGAGAGAGAGAGAGAGAGATGCTGGAGAGGATTTCTGGGAAGGGAAATTTAGTTTCTGCTGAGGGTTTCTTGGAAGGAGGATTAGGTATAGGTAAGAGCTGTGGGGACGGTTGATATGAGGGCGTGAGACTGGGTTTGGGAATAAGAGTCGTGTGGGACCGTGACAAACGCGTGTTTAAAAATAAAAATTTGATATAACGCGTATTAAAAAATGAAATTTGATAAAACGTGTATTTAAAAATAAAATTCAATAAAACGCGCACTTAAAAATCAAATTTTAGTAAACGCGTATTTAAAAATAAAAATTTGTTAAAACGCGTGTTTAAAAATAAAATTTTATAAAACGCGTATTTAAAAATAAAATTTATTGAAATGCGTTTTGTAAAATAAAATTTATTAAAACGCGTATTTAAAAATAAAAATGCCAAAACGTGTATTTAAAAATAAAATTCAATAAAATTTTGTAAAACGAGTATTAAAAAATAAAATTTATTAAAACGCGTATTTAAAAATAAAATTTGTTAAAACGCGTATTTAAAAATGAAATTTTGTAAAACGCGTGTTCAAAAATAAAAGCTAATAAAACACATGGTCAAAAACAAAAATAAATCAAAACAAAAATAAACAATAGGATAAATCAGAAGATTGTCCTCAATGCTGTTTTGAAAACAAAACAAAATAAAATCAAAACAGAAATAAACAATAGGACAAATCAGAAGATTGTCCTCATTGCTGTTTTGAAAACAAAACAACAAAGAACCAAAACAGAAATAAACAATAGGTCAAATCGGAAGATTATCCTCATTGCTGTTTTTCAAACAAAACAAAATAAAACAAAACAGAAATAAGCAATAGGCCAAATCAGAAGATTGTCCTCATTGCTGTTTTGAAAACAAAACAAAATAATATCAAAACAGAAATAAACAAGAGAACAAATCAGAAGATTCCCCTTATTGTTGGTTTGAAACAAAACAAAAGAAATAAAAACAAAAATAAACAATAGGACAAATCAGAAGATTGTCCTCATTGTTTTTTTGAAACAAAACAAAAATTAAATTAAAAACAGAAATAAACAATAGGACAAATCAAAAGATTGTCCTCATTGCTGTTTTGAAAACAAAACAAAATAATATCAAAACAGAAATAAACAAGAGAACAAATCAGAAGATTCCCCTTATTGTTGTTTTGAAAACAAAACAAAATAAATCAAAACAAAAATAAACAATAGGACAAATCAGAAGATTGCCCTTTTTGTTGCTTTGAAACAAAACTAAATAAATCAAAACAAAAATAAACAATAGGACAAATCAGAAGATTGTCCTCATTGCTGTTTTGAAACAAAACAAAATAAATGTTTTCTGAAAACAAAATCAAATCAAACAAAACCGAATCAAAATGATGGTTATGGAAAAGAAAAATGTGTTATGAAAATCAAATCAAACCAAATAAAAATTTGGTTATTGAAAATCGGTTTCTCATATTCAAATAAAAGTAAATCAACCAAAACCGAATCAAAATGTTGGTTATTGGAAAAGAAAAAAAAATGTTTCAACAAAACAAAATCAAATCAAACAAAACCAAATCAAAATTTTGGTTATTGAAAAGAAAAATGTTTTATGAAAATAAAATAAAATCAAACAATAAAACCTATTAAAAATTTGGTTATTGAAAAATTGTTTCGTATATTAAAATCAAATCAAATCAACCAAAACCAAATCGAAATTTTGGTTATTGAAGAAAAATAGTTTTACGAAAATATAATAAAGTCAACCAGAAGTAAATCAAAATTTTGGTTATTGAAAAGAAAAATGTTTTATGAAAATCCAATCAAATCAAACGATAAAACCAAATAAAAATTGGTTTTTGAAAAATTGTTTCTTATAGTAAAACAAAATTAAATCAACTAAAACCGAATCAAAATGTTGGTTATTGGAAAAAATGTTTTAAGAAAATAAAATCAAATGAAACAATAAAACCAAATAAAAATTTTGTTATTGAAAAATTGTTTCATATATTAAAATAAAATCAAATCAACCAAAACCAAATCGAAATTTTGGTTATTGAAAAGAAAAATGTTTTATGAAAATAAAATAAAATCAAACAATAAAACCAATTAAAAATTTGTTTATTAAAAATTGTTTCGTATATTAAAAGAAAATCAAATCAACCAAAACCAAATCGTAATTTTGGTTAGTGAAAAAAAATGGTTTTACGAACATATCATACAGTCAACCATAACAAAATAAAAATGTTGGTTATTGAAAAGAAAAATGTTTTATGAAAATCAAATCAAATAAAAAATAAAACAAAATAAAAAATTGGTTATTGAAAAATTGTTTCATATATTAAAATTAAATCAAATCAAGCAAAAACAAATCGAAATTTTGGTTATTGGAAAAAAAAGTTTTACGAAAATAAAATAAAATCATTCAAAACCAAATAAAATTTTGGTTATCGAAAAAGAAAAAGAAATATTTTATGAAAACAAAATCAAATCAAACAAAACCGAATAAAATTCTTGGTTATTGAAAAAGAGAAAAATGTTTTATGACAATATAATAAAAACAAACAATACCAAATAAATGTTTGGTTATTGAAAAAGAAAAATAGTTTTACGAAAATATAATGAAGTCCAACCAGAACAAAATAAAAATTTTGCTTATTGAAAAGAAAAATGTTTTATGAAAATCAAATCAAATCAAACAATAAAACCAAACAAAAATTTGGTTGTTGAAAAATTGTTTCATATATTAAAATAAAATTAAATCAACCAAAACTGAATGAAAAAGTTGGTTATTGGAAAAAAATGTTTTATGAAAATAAAATCAAATGAAACAATAAAACCAAAAAAAAATTTGGTTATTGAAAAATTATTTCATATATTAAAATAAAATTAAATCAACCAAAACCAAATCGAAATTTCGATTATTGAAAAAGAAAAAATTGTTTTACGAAAGTATAATAAAGTCAACCAGAACCAAATAAAAATGTCGGTTATTGGAACAGAAAAAAAAATGTTTTATGAAAAAAAAATCAAATCAAACAAAACCAAATCGAAATTTTGGTTATTGAAAAGAAAAATGTTTTATGAAAATAAAATAAAATCAAACAATAAAACCAATAAAAAATTTGGTTATTGAAAAATTGTTTCGTATATTAAAATAAAATAAAATCAACCAAAGGCAAATTGAAATTTTGGTTATTAAAAAATGGTTTTACGAAAATATAATAAAGTGAACCAACACAAAATAAAAATTTTGGTTATTGAAAAGAAAAATGTTTTATGAAAATCAAATCAAATCAAACAATAAAACCAATTTAAAATTTGGTTATTAAAAAATTGTTTCGTATATTAAAATGAAATCAAACCATCCAAAACCAAATCGAAATTTTGGTTATTGGAAAAGAAAAATAGTTCTATGAAAATAAAACAAAATCAACCAATACCAAATAAAAATGTTGGTTATTGAAAAAGAAAAACGAATGTTTTGTGAAAACAAAATCAAATGAAACAAAACCGAATAAAATTTTTGGTTACTGAAAAAGGAAAAATGTTTTATGAAAACAAAATAAAACCAAACAAAACCGAATAGAAATATGGTTATTGAAAAATTGTTTCTTATATTAAAATGAATAAAAAAAGCGATAAGCATACCAGGTAGATCAAGTAGCGTCTATTACGTTATAGTAAAGGAGTGCTGTATATATGAATAGGAAAAAATTAGAAGAAGGCTAGTTCTATTAACAATTAACAATTTTTCGGGGGTGAAGATATTATCGAAGAGTGATGATCGAATACTCGATCGACGCGTCTTTTCAAGGGCTACAACGTTCCCATTTGAACAAAAAGTGTACGATTTTTTTCTAAAGAGTTATTGAATTAAAACTAATTCTCAAAAATTTCACCCCACTGTTTCACCCCCAAAATGAAGTTCCACGACTTCGGTGCTGTGAACAAAACTAAAGGCCGGATTTTTCTGAACATTTTGTCTCACGGCGCCGACCTCGTAGGGGTTGTAGTTTAGCATTAATCCACCCTCATCTCCTTTCATCTCCTAAAAACGAACCCTACACCCCGATTTTTAGGAAAACTTGGATTTAGCACCCGCGGCACCTACAAAATCACCTGTCAAAAAACTAGCCTTCTTCTAATTTTCTCCGATTCCCGGTTTTTTCAGCGACAGCACGACTGTACTATTAGCGTAAACAAAAAAAATGTCGATCTTAAATGGGGGATATATTCTGCGTTTAAAAATTAGCAAGGGAATATTTATAGGCAAAACCGCATGAGTAACAAACGGGGCGTAGCGTATATGATAGCAGTCAACACAACTGGAGAGGATGTGGAACTCGCCGTCCGACGGTGACTTTAGAGTCTTTTGAGCTCCACAATCCGAACCCAGAAAAAAAAGGTCAGAATCCACGCGGGCCAGCAGGCAAGGAAAAATTACTAGACCTGGATAGAGATTCGCGGATTCGGCCATGTGTCGAATGTCATGCGCACGAACAAAGCATAGATGCGGTAAAATCAAACCGAATCGACGTAAACGAAATAATGTCAAAAATAAGATCGCTGCTTAGAATCGAACATATAAAACCACCTACGTGCCATTGTGGCGAAAAAAAGGGGAGACCTTAACGAGTCGATAGAATCATCTCGGAACGTTATGGTCAATCATGTAAATGTTAGTAATTAAGAACGTGTTTCCCCCCGAAGATGAAAGAAGAGCCATCAATGAACAATGCCAAGACTCATCGATGGGAGGTCACAAGGACGTCACAAAAAAAATCGATCGCGAAAAAGTGTCGAAACATAGACAATAAAAGTGAGCTAATAAAAGAACTTTGCATTATAAACTGCAGTGACAAATCAAGTGCAAAAATGACGGGAAAAAAATGTTCACTTTCATAAGTTTCGGACAGAAATAAAAATTAATCCATGTGCCAATAAAAAAACTAAGTTTATCAAGTGAAACAAAATGAACGTGCAAGTATCGAAAGATCTAACAACGAGTCGCTGCGATTAAGCATGTGCCTCTGAATCGACAGACGACCGTGTCCCTCGAACTGACACGGATCATTTAAAATAAAACACGGAAATAAAATTCGAACAGAAATTAAAAATAAAAATGTGCAAATAGTGTTTAACACAACTGGAGAGGATCTGGAGCTCACCGTTCCGACGAAGACCTTAGTGGCTTGAGCTCCACAATCGAGATCCAGGAAAAGGTCAGAGTCCACGCCGGCCACCAGGCAGGAAAAATTACCAGACCTGGATAGGAATTCGCGGGATCGGCCGTGTGTTGAACGTTGTACATACACCGAACGTTCAGCATCGAGTTCGGTTTAATCGTCGCCCTCGCACTGATTGTAGAGGTATATCAGTTTAAGAGAGACTTTGTCCTTGAAGTTAGCGGGAGATGTTAGCAGCTCAACATGAGCAGCTAGAAAAAGAGGAGGGATGCCTCTATGGACCAGGCATTGCCGATTAGCGGTAATTATAAACACATTCGTGTAAACACATTACAAAACTTTAAATGCGTTTTTCTCGAAAACACGTTTTTAAAAATAGCTGACATTCTCCTGACCGCTGTAATTAGCATATCGGCCTGAAATTTGAAGAGTATACTCAGAAGATATGTCTTCACGGAATGACGGATCGTTTTTTCGATATTCGAAAATTCGATTTTTTTAAATTGCCGCCATTTTCCGAAGTTTGTACTAAACGAAAAACCCATCCGTCATTCCATGACCAAAAGGTCACAGATTGATAATATGCTTTGAATTTGTGTTTGAGATCAACAAAGAGGGGGCAGTGATCTCAGCCGTTTACCTCCCGCGATTTGAGGACCTGTTTTCGCGGAGCTGCAACGGCCGCCATTTTGATTTTTTTTTCGATTCTTTTTTTTAACGTTCTGTATATCATGAATAAAAGCAAGAAAAAAACTGCACTCAAAAAGCTTTACTCGTTTCCTTTCAAAAAAATAAAATGTAAATACCTGAAATATGGCACTCCAAGGACAAAGTCTCCGTTAAGGCTCTTGTCGGATACGACTGAGGAGGATCAACATTCGAACGTCACAACCTTGTCTTTAAAAGACGTGAAGGAAGGTGACATCCCCTCGGCCAAACCAGAGCCACCACCAACATATTTACAACTGCCTCAACTATCCGAACCCTCAGACACTGCGATAGTTCAATGTAAGATCGAAATTTCCCGCATCGTCACACACTGCGGAACGCACTCGCGTAATTCACTAGTCCAAAATGGATTGCAAAAATACCACCACGAACTGGACAAGACATCTTGTCGTCTTGTACATGAGACTAAAGTGATTCGACTTGGTTTGCAGCCGAGGTCCAAGGACGTTGCTGCAAAGGCACCGCGGCTAGAAGTATAACACTAGCCGGTTCATTAACCATACATGGTCAATCCTGAGGAACTCAGTACAACGATCCATTCGGAACCTGGAGCGACATGGTCAATCTGCAGGCAGGCTAGGTGGTTTTACAACCAAGTTTTTACAAGGTTTTACAACTCAATGCCGACTGGCAGATGGCACTTCTATCAACATCGAGGAAAACAGTGTATTTTGGAAACCAACACCAGCAGACTAGTGCAATTTCGACATAAAAATCGGAACATCTCCTTCGCGGCGACAAACTACCGACCGACCATTCGAAGATGCTCATCTTGGAAACCGAAAAGGGAAAATCATCGGCAACAAGGAAGAAAGTATCTTTCGCCGTTTGGAAAATATCGACGTCGAATCAACGTCACCGGTGATTCCACTAACGAAACCAACGGGGAACCTGGCTGGAGTTGATCCAGAACTCTCGTCCCGGCTGTACGCCTCGCGCATGCAGAGAGAGCCACGGCACTGCATCCGTCTAAAGCAGGGAGGTGTTACGTGTGAGACTCACGGGCTACCAGAGACCCGGGCTATCGGAGGTATGCGTTACCGAAGTCCCGGGCAGCGGAGATCTTCCGAGCAAAGAGCGTCAGCAAGATCGCGCCTGTGGGAACGCAGTAACAAAGCTAATTCTACGACATCAGCGATTTGTCCCACCCGAAAATGAACAATCAAAGGGGACCAAGAGTCCCTGATAGTCAGTCTTAGATTCGCGGGCTCACGACAACGTTAGAGCTTCCTCCAACTCAAGTCTTCTAGGAGACTTGGGTTGGAAGTTCTTTCAAAATCAAAATATAAAACTTAATGCGAATATAAAATGACGAAAAGTATTTCGTGCGCGGCTCGAGAGAGCTCTTCTACTTCTCTCACCGGAGTCCCCTCTAAGGGAGACCCCGGTATTTCGACCACACTTCCAAATTTAATTGTTGTAACATTTAATTTAATCCAGAATATAAGTTTAATTGTTAAAACGAAAACCCTCGCGGAGTGTAACATTATTGCGACGACCCTTCCAAAACTTCGCGACAGGAGAGACCTCCGTCACGATCAGGGCGACCACGACTCGAAGGAAGACGGCGGCCCGTCGACGCTCAAACAAAACCATAAGAAGGGAAGAAACCATCAACAATAGACAACGAAAGGTAGGTGAAGTGTTTTCACAACTAAATAAATGATAAAAGGTCGCCAGCACAGTGTGCTCCGATGCCCGGTCCGTGCCTACGGGCCCAGAAGAGGAGCAAATTATATTACTCGTATAACACGAGGTTGCATCCCGTGCCGATTGTACAAAACACAAACAATACATACATATATACATATATATATATATATATATATATATATATATATATATATATATATATATATATATATATATATATATATATATATATATATATATATATATAATGCGACGTGATTTTTTTAGCCACGTCACAAAAATGCTACCGATGATTAAGATATGCTCTCGATGCCCGGGTTGCGACCCATCCGTTAGTGTTAAGGGTCTTTTCTCTAGTATGTTTGTCTTGTTACGTTTGAGGTTTTGGGTTGTGTTTTCGTTTCGGTTAGGTTGGCGTGCGGAACTCGGAGATGCACCCAGTGAGGCCTCTCGGGGAATCGGTGCACGCCCGGCTGAAACGCCGGCGCCCCACCGTAGTGGTGCATCGTGCTGGAGAGCGGGCTGTTTAGGTTACGGGCGAAGGCTGGAGACCTCCGCACCGCGCTTCTGGACAGAAGCTTTGCCCGCTTTCGCACGGTCGCCCGGGGATGCGATCTCCGAGAGCCTCCATGTTTTCGGGGTAACTCGGGCAGAAAATATAGATTCCTAAAGGAATATTCTATCAGAATATTCCAGCTCCCGAAATAATATTTCAGCTCTCGATATTATACGAGATAAAATCCTCGCTTGAACCGGCGATTTCGCATGGTCCGATGCCGCGAGCGTGTTGACATTTTTTCCGTTAACGCGCTCTGTCTCGCTCTCGCATAATCCCTCGCACGCCGGCCTTGGTCGCGCGAGGTACAGAGTCGCTACCGAATCTTCGCGTGAGACGGTTGTCTCCCAAATCGCGATCGCTCGCGATTTTAGAGATATCGTGAGAGAGTTGTCGATCAGACGTCGCGATGGGGAGACGTGTCGTGTCTCTCTCGCGCCCGTGACGTCGCGCTCTCGTTCTCGCGCTAGAGGCACGTCGTTGTGCTCTCTCGCTCCCGTGCGTATAACGTTTCGCGTGCAGTTCATGTTCGCGATTAAATTTCGTTTACGTGAAAAGTTCTCGGGTGGATAATCCACCGGCTCCCGCACTATAAAATAAAACCATTGTTTTATTTTATTAGTGACGTTTCCGGTGTCGCGAACGTGACAGATCCCGTGATCGTTCACGCTACTCCCCAGTGAATCCCGACCCCTCTACCACAACCCACAGCCTGAGCGGCCGTGCTTTACCGCAACCGTCCTCCCGTGCAAGTGCATCCAGTTAGTCCGGTTATGATTCCAGCGATCCAAAAATCAGGGAGGTCTCCAGACTCCCAGGTCATACCGGTTATGATTCCGGTGAAACAAAAATCACGGAGTTCTCCAGCTCCGATGGTGGGTCAGGGCGGATCCCCCTGACCCCAGGGCATACCGGTTGAGAAATCCGGTGAAACAAAATTCTCTGGCGCCCCGGGTATTGCGGATGCATGCGCGCGGCGTGGACGGCCGAAGGTGACGGTTCCCGCACCCAGCTCTCGTCTTTAAGTTCTCGATTCCGTGGTAAGGAAAAATAATCCCCGTCACAAGATATTTACTAACGTCATTTCGAGGACTATTGCCTTCGAAGTATGCATGTGAGTATACGAATGGTATATGAGGAGTCTGAGGTCCTAGAGTATGTATATTGTAATGAGATCCTTTATTTTTTCCTTGGTCGTTCTTCTCCCTATTTTCTTCCTACGATCCATACTGCTGATACATATGTGCAAGTGGCCTTTTACCAAATTTATAGGATCCGTCTACCTACATTTGGAATATCATTCCCACGCATGGCTTTCCAAACTCTTGGGATACCTATGACGAAGGCCCTCCTTGATGCGCCTGGATCTTCATGAGCAGCACTGTTACATAATTACAACATCCGGCCAGTCGTATTAGGAATGCCGTAACTTTTCCTTTGCCAATATGGTTTCTCAAGTATTTATGAAATCGATGGACAACGTTTCTAACGTCACGTAGGCCCTTGCTCCCTCCATCTCGATTTTCCCACACTCCATCACTATAAGTTACCTTCGTTCTAAGCTAAGACTGTCAGTTAGTCTCCGAATACTGTACAACGCTGAATCTCTGTCCATCAATTATCTGAAGAAATCCGGCTCAAGTAGCTCAATCCGTGTTAACCGAGTTATTCCGTCCTACAACCGAGTTTATAATCCGAGAGTACAATCCCGACATCACAATTGGAGCCAAGTGTGGGGTGTGCTGACTAATCAACGCTGGGAACATAGAACCGATTGACGACTCTCCGAGTCTACGACGGACGACGCTTTGAACTGGATCCGCGAAAGGAAGCGGCGAGTAAAGACTCATTTACTCGTTATCGCGAACCGCAAATTATAACTACCGATTCCGAAACTGACTCAGAGGATCAAACCACTGTTAGTGGTTAGACGTGTTAGACTGTTAGACGTATTAGACCACGACATGAAATGTCGTTGTGTAACGTAAACGCAGCCATCAAAACGGCGTTCAGCCGAATAAAATACTCAGATTCACAAACCGAAATGGAAGATAACGCTTCGCGCATTACGCACGCGTTACCGGAAGATTCTTTTTAAGAGCTAACACCGAAGGAAGCTCTAGAACTAATCCGTGAATTCGATGGTAAATCTCTGGGGGTCGAAACTTTCATTACGTCAATTGAAGATGTAAGACCACAAGTGAGCCGATCAGATTACCTTCGTCGATTAATAATCACAAAAAAAAATTATCGGAGACGCGGCAAGAGAAATTCAAGAGTACGAGACAAACACGGACGAACAGCTCTATGAATGCTTACGGATGCTTTTCGGAAACTTGCAGCCCGTCAGCGTTTAGAGAGACAAAAGATCGCGAATGTTTCAACAAAAAACCGAAAGTCTTTCGAGATTTACGAATAGATTTTTAGAAGTACAAAGTCAACTCCATTCCGTATTAGCCAATTCAACTCCAGATGAAACACAATGACGATTTATTGGGGAGTACGAATGCCAACAAGGGCTCGACCAATATCTGTGAGGGTTAAAAAAGGAGATGTCGACTGAAGTAGGGGCTAAAAACCGGATAATATTCGAATGGCAATAGGTCGGGTAATTTTAAAAACTGTAACTGTACTTAAACTGTAACTTAAAAAAAAAGAAACAGCATGGTCATGGACAGACAAGCAAGAGCAATCGTTCAATTTACTTCGAACAGCATTGACAACATCGCCAGTTCTACAATATCCTGACTTCAAGGAATCTTTCACGCTCACCACCGATGATAGCAACCATGCGATAGGCGCCGTGCTATCTCAAGGATCCCTCGGAAAGGATCGCCCCGTTGCCTACGCATCACGCACTCTCAACAAGGCAGAACAACGCTACTCCACGACCAAAAGAGAAATGTTGGCAATAGCCTGGGCCGTACAACACTTTCAAAAATATTTGCATGGGAAGAAATTTCAAATCGTTACGGATCATAAGCCACTAATATGGATCCTCAAAACTTCAAACCCTGCAACAAATAATCGCTTGATGAGACTCCTCCTAAAACTCGAGGAGTATGAATACGAGGCAAATTATAAGAAAGGAACGTTAAATACTAACGCTGACGCATTATCACGAATGTACCCGGTAACTACGCGTCAGGCAGAACGCAATGACTTCCCAGAAAAAGAACCAGAAAATCAAGAAGAAATCCTCACCGAAGAAGAAGTTGACGGCATAGAAGAACCTAGCAACCCAATGGAAAACACTAATGATCGAGGGATAGAAAATGAAAATCTCCCTCTCTACATCGAATTTGAATTATCAAAGGAAATTCCGCAAGTTCCTCAAATCTTAGAAGAGATACCGCCCAGGAATACACCGAGAATCAACATCACGGGTCAACCTGGAGACACTGAAGAAGAATTGCACCTTGATTTTTTAGCAGATTAAATTGAGTGGTATAACGCGTTAGTTGAGAAGCTATCAACGATCAATGAGTCAACGAAGATTTTCCTAGGGTGCAAACATCTAAGGGAAAATCCAATTACGAAAATGAGAATTAAACAAATGATCTCATTTATTTGGTCAAAGAGAATTGAACCACCGCTAGTCTACCTTTACGATATGGAACCCTACGAGCCAGGTACAGAAGAAGAAAGAATGGATATCATAAAACAACATCATGGGACAAACGCCACGGGACATTTTGGAGTAACAAAAACTCTCGACCATGTAAAGGCTGTTGCTACCTGGCCCAACCTACAAAGGGACATTGTAGACTACATCCGTAAATGCGACACGTGCCAGAGGATCAAGCTCGTGCGAACACAACCACGAGCAGAAGCGATAATCACGGATACACCGGAGAAGCCAAATGAAAAAATTGCCTTAGATCTTATGGGGCCACTGCCTAAAACGTATGAGGGACACAAGTACATCCTCTCTGTACACGATCAGCTGATGAAATATATTACGCTGATCCCTATAAAATCCAAGGACGCCCAATCTACCGTAACAGCATTGGTTAACGATTTCATCTACATTCATGGAGCTCCAAAAATTATCTCAACCGATGGTGGGCGAAACTTTATAAGCCAGACGTTCAAACACCTGGAAAAACTCTTCAAAATTTCACACATGAAAACAACAACATTCCATCCTCAAAGTAACGGAAGCCTTGAACGAGCACATGGTCCGATTAAAGAATAAATCAAAGCATTGATCTACGACAATCAAGAAGATTGGGATGAAAAATTGAAGTTTGTTTCCATGGCTTACAACACAGCGAAACATGAAGGAACAGGATTAACGCCCTTTGAAATGCAATTCGGGAGGAAACCTAACATCCCGAATAACCTTCCAGTTCAGAAGACCAACGTAACGATGGACCAATACTTCGAAGGACTGCGGGCTGATCATGAACGTATCGTGAAAAGAGGACGCGATAATTTAATCGCAGCTAAAGAACGCTATAAGGCAGTCCAGGATGCTCGCATACACCGTCCTGTGCCCATTTTTGCAAAGGGCGACGAAGTCCTCGTTGCTCAAGAGAAAGACAAGACACCCCTTGCCCCGAAGTGGGAAGGACCAGCCATTATGTTGGAACAAACATCAGACGTCAACTACGAGATCTTGCTTAATAATAGAAGAAAATTAATCCACGTTAACAAATTAAAACCGTATCAAAAAAACTAATCAAAAATTCTGTGCAGGAATTATGTTGCTGTTACTTCTTCCTCTCCTTATAATGCGTGTTACATCCGACGAATTAAGGGTGGAACCACTCGAAGGCACCATATATATGGAAAACCTGGGAAGTGCCGTAATCTACCATCAAACCTGGGCAGTAGTCAACTACGTCGACATCACAGAAATAAATCTACACCGAGATGAGCTGGATATGGCTTCGATATCCTTGTCAAAAATTTGCAATGGAACCAACAAAAAAAAACTTGCGCTGAATCAGCATCGATCAACGACCTTCAACAAAGGTTAAATAGGATAGACTCAAAAAGATCTAGATTAATTAACATAATTGATTATAGACCCCGTCTCAAAAGAGGTGTTTTCTATTTTATCGGTGACATTAGTAAAATTTTGTTTGGAACTTCAGGGAATTCCGATGCTGAATATTATAACGATGAGATTGATAAACTTCATACTGACAAGAAGAAAATGAGTACTTTAATTCAGAACCAAACGGCGATAGTTAAAGGCATGGCATCAACACTTTCCAAAGCTATGAAGGAATTGCGCGCCGAAAATCAACAACCATTGAACTCGTATGGAAAACTAAATTTTGCGGTAACTGATAATACTAGAGATATATAAATTAACGCACAAGTAACTCTTCTGGAAACCCTTATAGACGAATACAGTGTATGTATCAACAATATTTTTTCAATGCAGTAAGCAAATTTTGAATCCTGCTGACTTGGTCAGAGCACTAAAAACAATTCGGGAACAAGCCTCATCCAGTAATACTCCTCCCGTACCTCTAGAAGAATCTGCCTTCGCGACAATTATTGGAATTAGCGACGTAAGCGTCATGTTAAAGAATAATCGTTTTATTTATATAATTAAGGTACCAGTAATAGAAAACAATCTACTTGACGTTTTCCGTATTATCCCCATCCCTAAACAGAAGGGATTGTGGATTCGATTAAAATCAGGAATTTCTTGGATTGTGACATCCCCATACGAAGAAACTCTCCACGTAAGTTGTGATGATCACAAAAACCACCAAGCAATGCTGCGGGGTACGAATAAAATAATGATAACGGGTAATTGCATCGGGCACACCGAACACGATTTCATAAGAACTAGTTACGACAAAAGAGTTATTCAAGCAACTGACATTATTCTCAATAAGACTCTTAGAGTCCCAAACCTCGAAGAAGTTCTTCGAAACCATTCAATATCCTTCGACAATATTCAGTTAACGACCTTAGGACGACCTACGCACGTTGACCTGACTCAACTAAAAGCCCTTGGACAAACGTTAGACGAAATCTCAGAAGAAGCAGCAAAAATTGGGCAACAAAAAAACTAAATCATTTATAGAAACTACGTACGAAAGCATCAAGTACCTCGGATACGGTTGCACTGCAATTGTTTTCTTGTATTTCACGATGAGCTGCGGATTATGTGGATGCTTATTTAATTTATTTACCAAAGCATTTAAAGCTACTTGCTCTCCATGTATCAACGTGGACAATAATTGTTTTCATCAAAACAACGAACATGTAGACTACAACGTGAATTAGGATAGGGAAGAATGTGCAATGTTAGAAATGACCGGAAACCGCAATGTAAGACATACTGTGAAACCAACAGGTCGTCGGCGATCCACCAGCCTCAAGACTTAAAGAAAATTCATCTTGTTTTACGAATTTTCTTAAATAAGGAGGGAGGTGTAATGAGATCCTCTATTTTTTCCTTGGCCGTTCTTCTCCCTATTTTCTTCCTACGATCCATACCGCTGATACATATGTGCAAGTGGCCTTTCACCAAATGTATAGCATCCGTCTACCTACATTTGGAATATCATTCCCACGCATGGCTTTCCAAACTCTTGGGAAACCTATGACGAAGGCCCTCCTTGATGAGCCTGGATCTTCATGGGCGGCACTTTCACATAATTACAACATCCGGCCAGTCGTATTAGGAATGCCGTAACTTTTTATTCGCCAATATGGTTTCTCAAGTTCTTATGAAACTGATGGACAACGTTTCTAACGTCACGTAGGCCCTTCCTCCCACCATCTCGATTTCCCCACACTCCATCACTATAAGTTACCTTCGTTCTAAGACAGTCAGTAAGTCTCCGAATACTGTACAACGCTGAATCTCTGTTCATAAATTATCTGAATAAATCCGTCTCAAGTAGCTCAATCCGTGTTAACCGAGTTATTCCGTCCTACATCCGAGTTCTGGAGCGAGTCAGCCTCTCCTTTCCTCAAAAATTATAATAAAAGTGTCCATCCCGACATCACAATATATATATATATATATATATATATATATATATATATATATATATATATATATATATATATATATATATATATATATATATATATATATATATATATATATATTCATTGAAGTTATTTCGAGAACTTATCTCTTTAAAGTATGCGTGGAAATACCCAAGTGAAAACATTTTATGATGTTTGTATAAAAGTATATAAAACAAATTCTATAAAAGTATTGTACGAATATGGACATATAAAATTCTCTTAGATTCTATATACTGCTCAAGAATCTCATGTGAGTGCGTATAGGAACTGCAGAACAATGCTACAGCGTTGTTATGAAATTTCTGTAGGTTTGCAATAAAATGATATGAATATGAAATTTTACACTTTTTAGATCTCTACATATATTCTTCCATATACAAAAGACAATTTTTGTTTTTATAAAGAAAAAAGTATACAATAAAAGCTACAAACATATTATATAAAAATATGCACATATAAAATCCTCATAGATTCTGTATACTTCTTAAGACTCATTCGAATGTATATGAGAAAGAAATCATTATAGAAAAATGATGTATGTGAAATTCATAGATATTGCAATGGAACAGAACCAACATCACAACCGATCTCGGTCTATGTATAGTACAACCATTATCGAAGTAGTACCAATTATTATTATTCATTTTTATACTGTTTATTTCGAATACATTACAGTTATTATAGATACAGGTACAATGTACATAGTACGTTAACAACAACGCAAACACATTAACGGAGGAAGTTAACAATAACATTCTCTTTAAATTACACTGAGATTGTCAATTGACGTCCCTGAATAGAATCGGGAGAAATAACAAGGGACTGCCCAATTGAGATAAGAAAAATACAGATTTCTCGTTAATGAAAGTTTCGCTCCGATTATCAATTGCAAGCTTGCACGGGCCGGGTTCATCTGCGATTTAACCCATTACAAATTGTTTTCGAAGGCATTCGGTAAAATGCAAGCGTAATTTCTTAATAAGATAAATTTTCGCTCAATGGTTTCAACAGGCACAGCTTCTACACAATATGTTTTAAAAATCGGTTTAATGCACGCATCAAAGCATGCACCCGTTTGACGATGCATTATTGAATGGTCTTTGTTATAGTCTCTTGCGAACTTTTCAACAATTCCAAATAATGGTCCTTTGAAATAAATAAAATATTTGATCGTGCCTAGCATTTTTCCGTCATTCCAAATGATTTGGCAGTTATCTCTTTTTTTCTGCCTTCTGTAGAGCCTTGATTTAAAAATTGTGTGACCAATTTTGATTCTGGTAAACGAGTTCATCTGTTCAGTCAGTTTGTCGTTTGATTGGAACGGTTGTACATCGTGTAGAGCTCTGAGATCGGTTACATCGATTGACATAAAAACTGGAGCCCCTAGCGACATTCCAATTTTGGACATTAATACACTAACACACAAATTTAGTTTATGCTTCACCACTTGTAACATATATACGTACTTCAGCGTGTTAAATAGTTCGATGTCGATTTTGTTAGGGCCATGCTTAATTTGCGAGAGGTAGCCGTTACCATCCTCGAACGGAATAGCGGACCAAGCCCAAAGCGGGCCCCAATATCGTACAAATGTTGAAAGATGAACCAGTTGATGAACGTTAAAAGAACATTTTTCTAGACCATACAGCTTCTCCACATCAGATACAAATAAATGCAATAATGTTTCTGCTAAGTCGATTTCGATTACGTGAATTTCACTTTGTAGAAGGATTTGCGTAGCCCGGACTAGCAACAAATAATGTTCGTAGTAGATTCGTGGAAGAATTCCATTCGATAAAATTGCCAAATACAGCAGAAGGAAAGCTCTCAGTTCTGAAGCTTTCCAAAAGTTAAAGTTTTTCAGTTTTCGTGGTGTTCATGATACTTCATTTGGTAGTGTTATCTCTTCTAAAAAATCATACATTTGGCGACATAAGTTTTTTTTAATGTAGAACGGGCGATGCTTATTTCGACTAACACACCAACAAGTAATCAACATACGAAGAACCCCTAAGAGAATCGCATGCATGTAATCCGGCACAAAGCTCGATGCAACATCAAAGAACGGCATAATAGATACGATTGTTGGTCCTTTCACGCCACATATTTGTTTCGCATCTACATTTACAGCGCGCAATCCTTGAGCCATGATCCCTTCGTTAGGTCTTAGTGGTGGTTCAGTATCAGATAGCGGATAAACATGTAGACTTGCTGAGCCCGTTCTACAAGTTTTTCCTGGATGTTCACAATATGAACACCTATATTCCCTGTTAAATTGGTTATTGTTTTGAACTGTAGCTCGGGCCGGGCAATATAACGTTGCAATCGGGGCTATAACTTTGCTATGCTTTGTTAAACCCGTTTCTTTCTGCACCCAATCAATTCCGTTTTCATACAGATTTTTCATAGTATTCGCGAAAGGCTTCAAAAACGTTTGCATATTTGGCTTACCTACGGCACTATAGTAAAGTCCGGTAACAAATTGGAATGCCCGTCTATGCACGGGAGATATATTTATTATTTGTACTTGGATCGGCCAGAGTTGACGATTCGAGCTCATGGAAGTTGGGATACCATCGGTGTTCCACATTGGGCACACATCATGGTTTCCCGGTATAGCGTATTATTTTAGCCTTTTATATTCTGTACCGTCAGTTATGTCATTAATATATTCTTTCCCAGAATGATTTTTTTCATTATGTTCGTCAATGACAGTGTCGAGCTGCCGGACCTCAAATGCGTGGATAAGTATTGATCGCAGATCGTATTAAAAAAACATACCATCTACGTCCTGACTTTGACAAGCATCACAAGAAGATATTGCAAGGTCCGATGACCAGTCGCCTAAATAGCGTGAACAGTCGTTACAGAATCTGTGTTTTTTTACTGCGTTAGAATGCGAGCCCATTAAAGGGCTTAAAAGTTGGGACAGCAAGTATTTTGTTTTCGGAAGAGAATTTGGCTGAGGCAGGAGAGCGGATAATATTTCTAAAAAATTCTGCAGACTTTTCTTCGTTAACGCGTTTTTCAGGAAATATTCGAGAATCATGTCAACAGCTTTGCCAATCGTATGTTCACTACCAGAGTAAAGAATCTGCGTAGTCCATGTTGGATCTTCAATCCCGTCATTTCCATTCTCGAATTCGTACTCGTCACTATTGCTGATTAGCTCGGCCTAACTTGTTTCAGAATAAGTTGAAAGCTGATCACTCGACGCAGAATCGGAGTCATTTTCCAGTGAATTGTGCAATTCAGAAATCGGTAACTGTTGTATAGTACCATCCTGTATTAAATTGAAGATAGGGTTTAACTTATTGCCGTAAAACATTCTATCGGTATTTTAACCCTAGTACCATACATTATCTGTACGAAACAAATAACCTACACTGGGGTTACGCACACCCCAGCATTTCAAATCAACGCTGCTAATAAACTGTTTGTCGTAGGGAGATTTTTTAGAAATCGAACGTTCGAGAACGGACGAATAGAATAGGCTTTGCGAGAAAAATCTAATATAAATTTTTTTCCGTGAAAAATGCGATTGAACAAAGCAAGAAAAATGATGTTAGCATTTCTCACGAATAATGTGGAGTTTGCGGTACCCATGTGTAGGGTCCTAGGGTTAACAACCCAGTAAATAAAATATTGGAATATTCGTCGATTGCTCGAATAATTCAAATTTTTTAAATAGAATTGACGATTGATTACATACACACAGATACACACACTTACGCGTGCTCGCGTGTATGTCTAATTGTTGATGAGTTGTAAATTATTGTATGGTGTACTAGTTCATTGTAGCTAGTTCACCGCACTAAGCGTAACAATTGAAGGGTGTTGTATTACGCCAACATTTCAACATTTTTTGAATAACTATCTCCGTATAAAATGATTACAGAAAACAAAAATTCAAAATTAAAAATCGATGCATACATTTTTCCGAAAAAAGTCGTTCCGGGTGCCCGAATTCTGAAATATTTTTCTCTTCTCTGAAATATTTTTTAAACATTTAATGAAATGATAGAGAAAAATTAAACATTTAATGAATGTTTATTTTTTAAGCATTCACTGAAATGATAGAGGAGTATTGTTCTTCCATATTTACGTAATTGAAACAATAACGAAATATTAAAATAATTCAAATAATGACGAAATAGTTAAATTATGCTTCGGTATCTCTCCTCCGATTACTTTTATTATAACAATATTTCAACATTTTTTGATTAACTATCCCCGTATAAAATGATTAGCGCAAACGTCAATTCAAAATTCAAAATCGATGCATCAATTTTCTCGGAAAAAGTCGTTCCGGTTGCCAAACTTTAAGGCGTTGCATTTGAGTAGGTAAAAGTTTTTACCGCTTTTATTGGCTGCCATTATGAATAAACGATACAAGAATGATATACGAAAGCATAATACGCGAATTTTTCAACTTTTTATTTTTAGAGCTTAGTTTCCGAACCACTTCTAAGCACTCCGCTTCCGAGCACTCGGTTTCATCTAGCCGCTGTACAAAAATACACATATAATATAGTCATAACTGTCTTAGGTTTGAAGATTGGCTGGGATATTGATAATTTTTGCGACGAAATTCATGAATACCGCGAAAGAGCTGCAGAGCGCTCGTTGTCAAGATCAAGAAAAGATGCTCGAAAGAATCTTCAGCCCGGAAAAACACCAGGAAAGAGCCACGTGTGTGCACAATAATTCATTTTATACTTTTTTTTCTTCAATTTTATGAATAATTCTTTAATTTTATGCGTATCATCTTTTGGTAAATTTGTTAGAAAAGAATTTATCTACCACTGAGTATTGCTAGTTGAGTAACACAAGTGACTAAAAATGCAAATTACATTTCCGAATCGACTCGGTACATCAGCTGGGCCATCATCCTCCCGCGTAAGCTGAGGGTGAGTTTCCTGTCTCTTGCGCCATCGTTTGAGGGTCAGTCGAGGAATCTCGGAATTCTTCAGAAATATAATAATTGAGTATTTAAGTAAGACGGCATGATGCTGACGTTTACATAATCGAAATACAACGAAAATGAATGCTTTTTAATTGTTCACCTCTTTTTTCGCTATGAAAATTACTCAAAGTTATTCTTATTGACGACTTACGATTTTATTTTCTAAAAAAGGCTTTGGACCGTCATCAAAATACAGAAATGGAGAATAAATTTGAAAAGTCGTTCATTCCGACGATGAAAATTAAACGTCGTAATGCGGCAGTCAATATCTTTACTTCTCTAGCAATTTTACACGTTTACCTCGTCGCTAATGAGAAACTTTCGGTACCGCCGTTTCATCGTCTATCTTGATATGTACCGATCTCACAGCGTTAAATATGTTGAGGTGAACTTTTTCAAAACCTGACAGATTTATTTTCTCATTCTCGAATATAAAACAAGTAACAGTTTTATTTCATCCCTCGGGCTGTAAAGAAGGTCGCGGAGAATGAATTAGCAACGAAAATATTGTTAAATAGCCATGAGCTTAGCAAAAAGAACGTTACAATCTTTGGTGGATGGAGTCGACGGGTTTTTTTGCCAGGAAATTGAAGTGGGTACAAAATTGATGTTCCGGTGGCCCGAAGAGGCAGTTCAACCCCGCAATTATGAAGGAACCGTTCTCTATATTTCAAGTAAGTCATATCGGATTTCCTATATTACGTAAATAATTTTGTTTGCAATTCCTTCCGAAAGTTTTTTTAGATAAATTCTTTCCCTTTAATTAAAGTTTTTCGTGCCCCCTGTACGATAATTTTTCTCCGAATTATCGACCGTCAAAGCCAAAATAACACTTTTGCCTTTGATAACTCATAATTTGTGTGCTAATGATCGTACAGAAAATTGAAGTATGGTTCTGGAAACTTCAAAGTATCCTCCATAAGTTGTTTGCGTTGTTTTTCGATGATATTCTTTTTAACGTGAGAAACTCGATCCAAAGGAAGGCGAAAAATATCGTCTTTGCGACTTTTCATATGACTTGTGATTACTGTGAAAATAATCGATAGACCAAGTATATCATTGGTTTTCTTCAAGCTCGAAGTATTCTGAATAAACCCTGAAGGATACAGGCGGTTCCGGTTCTTCTTTCATTGTGAGCCGAATTATTGAAATTGTCACTTTTGTGGTAAACCATATGAAGGACCATTTTTCTTCTTTGTATTTACCTTGAGAGATGACATTATTATTCGGTCAATGTGCATTTTTTTTCAAGGAAATGTTTATCAATAAAAAATAAAAGATTTTTTTTACATGTTCGGAAAAAAAATGTTTCACACAATACCCACAAGGCATTGTCAAAAAGAATAGTTTGATATTTCTGATACCACTATTCATTCTGACACGATGTTTGCGACTTTACGTTGATTTTCCTCTTGAGCGTGGGTGATCAGACGAGCAACAGCAGACGGACGTACCGAAAAAAATTAACGATGATTTTTTGACTATTGTATAGGATTGTGGGTATTATAAAATATTAATGAAAGATTTTTCTGAATATATAGGTTTTTAAATCTATTTTTTGTAACTAATAAACATTTTGTTGACAAAAAAAGTTTGATAACGATGGAAAAAAATGTCACTTCTCGAAATTACTAAAAAAAGAAAAAATTATCCTTCAAATGATTTTCTACAAAAGTGATGTCAATCGTTTGGATCGCAGTGCAAGAAACATCGCAGCAGTCTCAGCCCTTGAGGGTTTATTCGGGATACTTGAAGTCAAAACAAAATAAAAAATATCCTTGGTCTATCGAAAAAAATTCAGAGTAAAAAATTCGCTCAAAAAAAGTAAAAAATTGCGTTGTTTTTATTTTTCGCTTAAAAAAAGTTCGCTTAAAAAAAGGAGAAAAGCTTAAAAAAAAGGAGCTTAAAAAAAGGAGAAAATTCGCTCAAAATTCGCTTAAATTCGCAAAATTCGCAAAATTCGCTTAAAAAAAGGAGAATATTCGCTCAAAAAAAAGTCAAAAATTGCGTTGTTTTTATTTTTCGCTTAAAAAAAAATCGCTTAAAAAAGGAGAAAATTGCGTTGTTTTTATTTTTCTCATAACTTGTCACTATTTTGTGAATAATGACAAGTTATGAGAAAAATAAAAACAACGCAATTTTCTCCTTTTTTTAAGCGAATTTTTGACTCTTGTTACGTCCTAGCACTCTCGCCCTCCAAATATTCATATCTGGTACGAATTGTAATAATTATTAAGATTTTTTCCTCGCGCTAAACGCGCTCATTTATGTTTTTCCTGGGGTACATCATAATGAGACCGACCCATATATGGTCAATTTTGCTCAGAAACCCCGTTATATAAAATATTCGTTAATATAACTTTAAATTTAGTACGCGTATATCTACCCGTATACTTTAGGGACAAACAGTTCCCATAATAACTTTACCGCTAAATTTACCCGTAACTTCAGGGACGAGCACATGGGTGCTCGGATTAACTTTACGAATAGTCTCATATACACGTACATATCCATTTGCCTGTACACTTCTGGAACACGCACATGGGTCCCCGGAGTACCATATCATAATGTCTCATGTATACATACATATACACGTACCTGCATGCTTTTGGGACATATACGAGAGTCCCTGGAGTACCTCCTATAATAATTCCGCATGTCTATTTCCATGCATGCTTTAGGGACATAAGTCCTCAAACTAACTTCAATGAATATATATATATATATATATATATATATATATATATATATATATATATATATATATATATATATATATATATATATATATATATATACATACTCTAGGACCTCAGAGTCCTCATATACCATTCGTATACTCATATGCATACTTCGAAGGCATTAGTCCTCGGAATAACTTCAGTGAATATCTATACATGTATATATATATATATATATACATATACGTACTCCATACGCTTCAGGGACAAATAGCCGAGTCCCGGGGTCATCAATACATATCTACTTTCATGCACACTTCGGGGACATAAGTCCTCAAAGTGACACACACAAATATACATATATATATATAGTCGGTAAACTCCCGGGACATCCAAGAGAGTCTCCGGAGTACAAATAATAATATTAATACCTATACATACATGTATAATTCGGGGACATTCACGAGTCCCTGAACTAGTATCCAACATATATATGTATATTCGTATTGACCATAATACAGTGGTCCTAGAAATAATAAGTATTGTCACATCTATATTATGTATATATTGGGGACGCGAGAGTCCTCGAATAACCCGCGAAACTGTTCCCAAGCGGTCAGCTTCATCGCGAGTTTTCTCACAGACCTCCTCGGAGCTTGGTCACCACGTAGTCAGCACATCCTGCCCATAACGAAAAATATTAATTTCATTCCTCATGTACAACTCGAGAAAAATAACGTTATCAGTGCTAATATTCGGTCACATGGGGACCGAGATCGAGAGCGAGGGTAATGACGCCAAGCCCTTTGTCTCAGTGACAAAGAAGGCGAGGGTACATATTGCGCTCCGAGAGCTGGCCAGTTAGTTCCGTCCGGTCTCTCCAACAGCGCGCATCGCAGAGTCGACGCTCTGAAAACCGGTACACTTGTTTTATTGTATATTCTTTTCGAGTTTACCCCGGTCTCTTCGTCAGTGTAACTATAAGTCTCTGTAAAACCGGTATTAATTGTTTAAATCAAAATAAAACTAAAAGGAAACATAACAAGTCAATCACTGCAATATATAATTTACGAAACTTATATTATTTTCTTTATTGAATGTAACTACGCGTAAACTTTACGTGTAAATTACGTGTACAATACACAATTGTTCATATCACATTCGATTTCTTCGCGCTATTAAAATTACGCAAAATACGGCGACCGCGAAAAAGTGTAACGTTTTTCGAGCAAATAATTAAAATATATTTGTCTCTCGTTCGTGCGTGTAAACACGCAACGAAGAAATCATCGTAGTGCATTTCTTTCTCTCTCTTTCTCTCTTCCTTTCGCTCACGCCATTTTTCCGAACGTACGTATTCGTCTCACCCATAAAATCATACCCGTCCAAAATTGGACAAATCTCGAAGCGCTTTTTACGAGGCCTGGGAAAGTTGACGCATGAACACGCCACATCCGCTGACTCGCCGTAATCTGGCAGGTTAGCGACTGGCACGGTTAACCCGGTGCTTAGTGTTCGGACGTCGATTTCCCTCGACCTTGATATTTGTATTCGCGGCTGGCCGCCAATCGCCGTAACCGGGTGGAGGTGGGCCACACGTAGCGAGTCGGCGGTGCTGTAATCTGACACGCACTAGACTCGCTCAGCGAACCAAATTTAATTTCATATTAATCTGTACCTATGCGTTAGACGAATACGTTTCCCGATATATTCGCTCAACAAATAAAAAACCCTCATCCGTCCAAAATCGGACGTATAAACAGGGTATTTTCCGAGGAATTCGGAAGGGTTGCCGCACGAACACGCCACACGCGCCGACCCGCAGTAATTCGGTAGGTCAGCGACTGGCACGCTCACACCGGTGCTTAGTGTTCGGGCGGCTGCTCCCAAAATCATCGGCATCACCGGGCCATCGCATTCGCACGAGCACCGGGTACCCGTCTGGGCAACGACAGGTCGGGTCGAGCTGGAACATCTTGGCGATTCCTGGACAAATTCGGTCACACGGTCGAGTAGTTTTGACCCGCTACGCACCGCCGCTCTTTCTCACCAAGGTAAGCGCCAGTTCACGCTACTTTCTCATTTGCTTACCTGTCGCTCATGCGTCAAATTATACACCAACGACTTTACCAAGCGCCTATCCCAAGTGGGCACATTCGCGCTTCAACGTGGCGCTTTTCTTCTCCGACGGTAACTTACCGTCATATAAGCCACATATGACTTAATTCATTATAATCCGTACGTTCGTGGCACACTTCCCATTCGTAAATTCAAATCCTGAAAGGTAAATTGAAAGACGATTAATTATCGATAAAAAATGGGCCCCGCGACGTAACACTCTGAATTTTTTTCATAGAAATCAATGGCATCCCCATATAGAATATAGAAGATACTTTAACGTTTCCAAAACTGTAATTCAATTTTCGGTACGATCACTAATACTCAAGTGATGAGTCATCAAAATAAAAAATGTCATTTTGATTGTGACCACCGATATTTCAGAGAAAAATCATTCTACAGAGAGCAAGAAAAACTCAAAGTAAAGGGGAAAAATCAATCTCAAAAGGCTTTTAGATTGAATTTCCTAAAAACTGTACTTAGCATCGTGGACCTTTTGGAAGTTAAGTAAAAATTAGGCATTTTTTTATCTGATTACCTAATAATTTTTCAAAAACTGCCCACTACTGAGCATTTAGAAATATGGGACTCAAAACTAGAGAGACCAGGTTTTAATTTCTCTCCTTGTTCTACTACCATTTTCCGCGAAGATGGAGATTGTTAAAAATCACTAAAAAGATTTGGGGTGTTTTTATCCTTTAATTTTGTGGCGAGTGTACCTTCGAAATAATAAGCGGCTTTGGAAGAAACTTTGTGAGCGAAAAAAAGATCACAAAGACATCAAATTTTTTAATTATAAATATTTATAAATTATAAATTTATTTATACATTGTAAATTTATTTTGTGTTTGCTGCAGCGAGCGAATTAAAATTGACAAATATGATGAAAAAGCTCACGACAAACAGGCAAAAGAAGAACAAACGTCTGGTCTCAGAAATTCCTGAGAACACTTCCGAAATAGTTAAACGGCCCAAACTTAGTCCGGCTATGACCGATTCGGATGAACCAAATTATAAAAAAAAACCCAAGTAAATCCTTGGTAAGTTAAAAAGAAATCTTGCATTAAAAGCCTGTCGTATTCGTGCAGAAATTATCGTCGGGATCCGATAGGATTTCAATATTTGCTCACACTTTTTAAAAGGTATCCAATTGTTTTTTTTTCTGCGACTATTTTTCACCAAGTTACAGCCTCTTGAAAATCACAAAAAAATGTCGATTTTTTTCTTAATCCTTTAATTTTTGCGCCTCGTGTATATGTTGAATTATATCTAAACAATCTGATCTAAACAAAATATATGGATATAGAAAATGAATCGATCTTGAAAAAGTATATTGGCACATATACAAATCCCAAAAGCGATGTGGTAGGGTCTGGGGATCCCCAAGAAATTTCTGCACGGGTATACTAATGAGTACACGTATATATTTTTTGATAAGTATTCATTTATGTGCTGTTCTTTCCACGAGTTGGCATTCGTTTTCAATAAAACCTTGTTTAAGATTCATGACCGGAAAAAAATGGCCAACATACTTTCCGCCAAAGAAATCATTGAGACCTTAAAGTCGACAGAGGCGTCGCGACATGAAACCGAACGAATGAGTATACCAATTGCACCACCATGCCAGATAAAGAAACTTACGGACAACGTCGAAGGAATACTTGCAGACATTCGTAAAGAAAACATTCGTAAAGAAAATGACAACAAGATCAGGGAGCAAACTAAAAAAGACGTAAAAGATGATGATGGGAACAATACATGGACGTTAAGGTTTACAGCGACGGAAAAAGGAAAGGTGATTAAATAACTTTTTTTATACGACTATGATCCGTGAAAAAATCGTGAAATAGTTTTCAACATTCAACTTTTTAGTTTGGGTAAAATTTACAAATTTGATGCAAGTTTTGGAAATTGCTTCCGGCTATTTAACCGTTTAAAAAAAGTTACCTTAAAGGATATCGAAAGTTTTTATGGTGAAAAAAATACACGGTTTTTCTCTCTCAACTTTATTTATCTACACTACTCACACAAATTAAGGGGGGAATGTCTTTTTTTTCGCAAAATTGACCGCTTTTTGGGAATTTTTTTGTGAAGAAAGTATACAACGGAAAACTTGGCATATAGTTTTATTGATCTGTTTACTACATACAAATTTTTTTTTAAACAATTTCATAAAAAAATCCGCCTCCCACCACCCTCGACGCGCGATGGTCCTTTTTTGATGGTGTGCACGATTACAGCCGTCACGTTCATCCTGCAACAAAAACCCAAAAAGCATTTTACTTTAGACACATATAGCTATCGTTCGATGAAGGGAAAAAAATTGACGATTTGGTGACGTTTTGAACTAGAAGTATCGATTTTTCGAAAAAAATTGATCGATTTTTTGTTATACATAAAAAGCTATTAAACGTATTGCTTTTTTGCTTCATCAAACGATAAAAGAATGTCAGCTGAGCATTCTGTCCAAATTTGAAGGCAATCGGTTGAATAGTTTTTGAGAAATCGTGCACACCAGTTGTGAAAAAGCTGTTTCGAGAAAAACGCGTTTAAAGTTGTGAGTACAGTTTATGGGACATATCGAGTACTTACAGTATTTTTAATCTAATCTGCTATGCCAGGGCCATACAGGATGCCTTCCTCGGCTTCGAACAACTCATTCAGTGAAGCAGTTTCGCTTCTGCGTCTTGTTCGAGCCTCTTTCGTTGCTTCGAGGCTGCGTCTCGTTGACCTCTCTATCCGCTGCTTATCTCGCGCATCGACGAATATTGATGCTTGCTGGCCAACGACGATTCCAATCGTCGTCATTGTTTTAAGGACTGCTGTAAAGCCTTCGTTAAAAATCCCTGCGGCCAAATAAACCGCGATGTCGATCGTTTTCGCGCCACAGTGAAGGTGTTTAGGTGCGAATCGCCAAACGGTTGCGTTGAAGCTTTCGTTGTTGTTTTGAGTATCGCCACCTAAACACCTTTCCAGCAATTCTCTCGATGACAAATCAATGTAAATCGGCTTAATACCATTCGCGACGTCTTCATGCAGTGGAGCTTCGTGATCAAATTCGTCCAGAGTTTTTTCGGCTTCGGCAATGCGCCATTTGCACCAGCTTTGTGACCCCGCGGGACAGTACATATGCTGAGGATTTTCATTCTTCGAGATCTTGTGGTAGAACGTTGCCCACACAGCATTGTACATCTCATCAACAGAGTCTGGATGCTTTCTGATAGCCAAACCGTAGAAAATTGTTAATTCTTTTACCAATTTATCGGTTAATTTTCCTTTTCCTCCAAGTTTTTTCGTTTTTTTTTCACATTTCTCAGTCGCGAGCCCATACGCTTCTCAACGTGCCCGATGCATTCCTTTTTCTTCACGATCAAATCATCGCCGTAAGGTTTGTCTTCCAACAAGGCTTTGAATGTTTTCGTGTCGCCATCGCCGATGTATTTCGCGATGGCGACGAAATATATGTCTCTGGATTTCCGTGCTCAGCATTCTTCGCTTTCTCTTCTTTCACTGCCTTTTTCGCACACAGCTCCCATACAGCTTTGGCTCCACTGTAAATGTTCTCCAAGGAGGCATAGTACAAGGTTGTGCTGAAACCTTGGGATATATCCATCGAGCCACAAAATAAATTTATACCCTCTCTGCCTACTCCCAATAGTCTCATCACAAAAACCATTCTCCGGTTTATCTCACACGATTTGTCATCGACGAGAGGACAGGAATTAATATATTGCACACGACACTTGCACTGCACAACTATTTTAAAACCCAAGCCGCAAGAACTGGATTCGCCAAATTTGATCGGTCCTTTGCATTCCTGACATATTACGAGTTGCGAGATTGCAGAGAAAACCGATAGAAACGCGATAATGCGATATCCATGACCCGGGTCCGTAATTATTTCTTTGTCTTCCGCTGTCGACAGTTTCTGGGCCGACGTACTTGCAAACGTCGTTTCCGTTTATCTGGTGTGAATATTCCCAACAAATTTCCTTTTTTTCGGTCTAGCAGCACGACTATGAGTATCACTTCCCTGTTTTCGATCCATGATATATACGTCTGTTACCAGTAAACTCTCGTTCGAGACTGAGCGACTCTCCACCGAATATTTCGATCTCGCACGACCGTTAGGACTCGTCCTTCATTGAATTAAATGCCTATTGTATGCTGTCCCGTTATTTTTATGGTCCGCCGAGCAACAGATTCGGGCAGCTGCCGGGCGCGCCGACCCCTGCCGTGTGACAACGAGCGCGCGGCCACCGCGAGTCGACACGCAGGTATAAAATCGCTTATAACTTTGCCATTTTTGAGAATTTTAATTTGAAATTTTGCACACATATTCTCAACACTTTGAAGAATATGAAACAGCGATCAGCGAAAAATCGATTTTTTTGTCGAAAAAAAAGAAAATCCCCCCTTAAAGGATATTTTTTAAAGTCCAAATTTTTGGCTGATTTTCAACAAGGGATAACTCGGAGAAAAATGGTCGTACAGAAAATAGAAAAAAGGGAAATTGTAGCTTCAAGTGTTTAGTTTTTAGATCTGGACGGTACATTTTTTTAGCGTGGACGGTTTTCAAGTAATCATCCGAAAACCAAACAAAAATTTTGTTTCCAAATTTTTGCTCGTCTTTAAAATGGTCTCTGGACTTCGAATTTTTTTTTATCATGCGACCATAAAATTCTTTTAGACAATTTAATCAGCTTCAATTTGACCATTTAACGAGCTCCCTACGATGATTTGGCGCGGAGTAATCGTCGATCAAAGCAAAAAAGTCCATTTTAACTTTGACAATTAATTACTCGGGAACTAATAATCGTAGGGTTTTGGAAACTGCCAAACATTCTCGATGATATGCAATTAGTGACTGTTGATAAAAAAAAATTTCGAAGTGAAGAGGTTGACTGAAAAAAAAGTTGGAAATTTGCGAATTAAAGGATATTTGGAAAATTTGGTACAAGTTCGGATATAATGCATGAACGAACGATATCGTCGGTAATTTTTTAACCTCGAAGTGTTCCCAAAAAACCCTCAAAGTTGCAAAGCGCTGCGATTTTTTTTCTTAGTGCCCCGAAGGTTTAAATTTATCGTTTCTGTCAAAAATCTTCGTAACAAGCAATTTTTCGATTTTTATTCATTTTATCAACTTCAAAATGAGTTTTTTCAGCAGTAATGCGTAATTTTTCTATTCAAAGACATCAATTACCAAGAAAAAAATTAATTTTTTTTTCAAATTAAAAAACAATAAACAATTTTTCCAAAAAAATGTTGTTCACGTGTTAACGATAACCTCCTCTTGTCAAACAAAATTTGGTTGATTTTTTTCAGCCGTCTAACTACCTTTGTTTTCAATGTCAATTTAAAAATTAATTAAAAGAAGTTGATATACGGTCGACTGATTCTCTTCACACAAATCTCGAACTTTTAATTTTTTTGCAGCTTCAATCCTTGAAATACACTTTCTTAATAAAAACAAAAAACAGTTTTTTCCAAAACTGCCCTAAAAATTAGGATTTTTTTTAATTGAATTTTTTTCGAATTTTTTATTTATTTTTTCTTGGTAATTGATGTCTTCGAATAGATAAATTAGGCATTATTGCTAAAAAAAACCATTTTGAAGTTGAAAAAATTAATAAAAATCGAAAAATTGCTTGTTACGGTGCTTTATGACAGAAACGATTAATTTAAACCTTCGGGACAGTAAGAAAAAAAAATCGCAGCGCTTTGCAACTTTGAGGGTTTTTTGGGGACTCCTCAAGGTTAAAAAATTACCGACGATTTCCTTAGTTCATGCATTATATCCAAACTTATACGAAATTTTCCAAATTACAAAATAAATTCGAAAAAAAAATTCAAATAAAAAAAATCCAAAATTTTTGGGTCGTTTTGAGAAAAACTGTTTTTTGGGTTTGTTAAGAAAGTGTATTTCAACGATTGAAGCTGCAAAAAATTAAAAGTTCGAAATTTGTGTGAAGAGAATCAGTCGACCGTAGGGGGGTATATCAACTTTTTAAAATTAATTTTTTAATTGACATTGAAAAAAATGTGGTTAGACTGGTAAAAAAAAATCGAACAAATTTTGTTTGACAAGAGGAGATTATCGTTATCACGTGAAATTATTTTTTTTTATTAAATTGTTTATTGTTTTTTAATGAGAAGAAAAAAAAATTTCAAATCTTTTTCTTGGTAATTGATGTCTTTAAATCGAAAAATTACGCATTATTGCTAAAAAAAAACCATTTTGAAGTTGATAAAATGACAGTGATTTTGAACAGTGACTTTTGTGATGAAGTCACACAACAATGATTTTTGACAGAAACGATGAATTTAAACCTTCGGGGCACTAAGGAAAAAATCGCAGCGCTTTGCAACTTTGAGGGTATTTCGGGGACACTTCAAGGTTAAAAAATTACCGACAATATCCTTCGTTCATGCATTATATCCAAACGTATATAAAATTTTTCAAATATACTTAAATTCGCAAATTTTCAACTTTTTTTCACCCAACGTCATCACTTTGAAATTTTTTTTATCACCAGTCACTAATTGTATATCATAGAGAATGTTTTGCAGTTTCCAAAAGCCTACTTTCATTTTCTGTACGATCATTAGTTCCCGAGTAATTGATTGTCAAAATTAAAATGGACTTTTTTGCTTTGATCGACGTTTACTCCGCGCCAAATCATCGTACGGAGCTCGTTAAAAGGTCAAATTGAAACTGATTAAATTTTCTAAAAGAGTTTTATGGTCGCATACAATTTTTTTTTTGAAGGTCGATTACCATTTTGAAGACGGGCAAAAATTTAGAAAAAAAAATGTTCGTTCGTGTTCGGATGATTACTTGAAAACCGTCCACGCTAAAAAATTGTACCATCCAGATCTGAAAACTAGACACTGGAAGCTACAATTTCCTTTTTTTTAAATTTCTGTACGACCATTTTTCTCCGAGTTATCCCTTGTTGAAAATCGGCCCAAAATTTGGAATATTTTTAATATCCTTTAATTTGTGTGAGTAGTGTATATCTATTTTATCATCATTGGGTGCATCAATTTTTTTTTGTATTTGCATTCCGTTTTTCTTTGATACTATTACTACAGGTACAAAAAACTGTCGACAAACTTGAGTTTATCAATTCGAGTAAATATAGTACAGCGACATAGTATTTTTCTCGATTTCAGTTCCCCGGAAAATTAGCTATTTACGTTTAAACTTGAATAACTTAACACCTAATTAATATTTCCTAGATCTGCCCGAAAATTCTCAAAGATGGCTCTTTTCAATTTGAACAAGCTTGATTGAAATGTCGACCTAATTTTTACCCAAATTACAACTCTATTTGTAAAAAAACCATCCTTTATTTTTCAACGCAAATATATGTGCACAAATATATTTCCATTTTTATTATACAGACGGTTGAACTCGTCAAAGGTTCAAATATTTTTGTAGCCAAAAATATTATTGCAAACATCGTGGTAGGAGCGAAAAATCAAACCAGTTTGGGCCGAATGCTTCTGGAAACCATTTTCGCCAGAGACGCATTGGTTATATGCTCACTCGCCGGAGGTTCCTATAACGGAAAAGGGAATGACGGTACAGAGAAAAGACCCGGACTAAATAAAATCGCCGTAGCCACATTGCTAGGTAATTATCCGTTTGAATGTAATTATTTCGTTTGCGATAATAGTGTTTGTGTCGTCACAGATTTCGTACAAAGGCATGCGGCTACGAAAAATTGGCCCCCTATGGACGATAGGACCATCAAAGCTAGTCTCTGGGAAAAACTGACGGAGGTGCGGGCACAGGATAGATGCAATCAACACACACATGTCGATTTCTAGCCGTTACGATTGCAGTGGAAATGATTTTTTGATGCGTCCATTAAACCGATTTTGAAACATATTGTGTTGAAGCGCTGCCTGTTAAAAACATTAACTGTAATGTACTCGAAATAAACAGTATAAAAATAAATAATAATAATTGATACTTTCGAAAATGAGACATCTGCTCAAACAGAGATCTGCTGTGATATTGGTTCTGGCCCATTACAATATCTATAAATTTCACATCCAGCATTTTTCTATAATTATTTTGTTCTCATATGCAGTGGCATGAGAGTCGTAAGAAGTATCTAGAATCTATGAGGATTTTATATGTGCATATTTTCATATATCTCTATAGTATTTATTGTATACTTTTTTATAAGAACATAAATTCTCTTTTTTATGTATGTAGAAGTCTATGGAGATCCATAACAAGTGGAGCATTTTATATTCATATTCTTTTATTTCAAACCTACAGAAATTTCATATAGAACACATTTTTTCAGTTCCTATTCGCAGTCGCATGAGATTCTTGAGCAGTATATAGAAGCTATGAGGATTTTATAATTGCATATTTTCATATATCTTTGCAGTTTTTATTGAATACTTTTTTTATAAAAAGATAAATAGTCGTTTATATATGTCAGAATATATGTAGAGATCCATAAAAAATAGGCAATTTCATGCTTATATCCTTTCATTGCAAACCTACAGAAATTAAATTTAGAGCATTTTTCAGTTTTTGGGGTTTTGACTCCTTCAAATAATTATATTGCCAGTCAGGAAAACAATTATAGTAATCTTTTATTGATCTACACTTATCAATTTATGTCAGTCTTTGTATAACACGTTTTGTCGCTTGCGTGTGAACTCGCTCGAGATCTTTCGGAAGTTAAGTGATGCTAGCTATGTAGCGACTAGATCGGGATACCACGCGTCACGAATCCCATCGCCGTAGTTCGAAACGCTGTTCCCGTTTCCGCTGCCGCGTCCCTCTCTGTACAACAAAAGTTCTTCTCGTGGCTTCGTTGCATGTGACGATACCGCCACAAGTTCTTATACCTACTCGCATGAGATTCTTCACCAGTATATAGAATCTATGAGGATTCTATAAGGGCACATTTTCATATGATATCTTAATAGTTGTTATTGTATACTTTTTTTTATAAAAACAAATTCTCTCATCTATATGAGAATACATGCAGAGATATATAGAACGTAGAGAATTTCATTTTCATATCCTTCTATTGCAAACCTACAGGAGTTTCATATAGAGCAATTTTTTCAGTTCCTATACGCACTCGGATGAGATTGTTCAGCGGTATATAGAATCTAAGAGAATTTTATATGTCCATTTTCGTACAATATTTTTATAGAATTTGTTTTATATAATTTTTATACAAACATCACAAAAAATTTTCACTTGGGTAGACATACGAAATTATTATAGGAGGTACTCCAGGGACTCTCGTATATGTCCCTGAAGCATGCAGGTACGTATATATGTATGTACACACGAGACATTATGATATGGTACTTCGGGGATCCATGTGCGTGTCCCAGAAGTGTACAGGCAAACAGATGTGTACGTGTATATGAGGCTATTCATAAAGTTATTCCGAGCACCCATGTGCTCGTCCCTGAAGTTACGGGTGACCTTAGCGGTAAAGTTATTATGGGAACTGTTTGTCCCTAAAGTATACGGGTAGATATACGCGTGCTAAATTTAAAGATATATTTACGATTATTTTATATAACGGGGTTTCTGAGTGAAATTGACCATACATGGGTCATTCTGGTCAATATGTACCCCAAGAAAAATATAAGTGTGCGCGTTTAGCGCGGGAAAAAAATCTTAATAATTATTACAATTCGTACCGGATATGAATATTTGGGGGGCGAGAGTGCTAGGACGTAACAAATGTTCTTCCGTACAACTTCCATGAAAAAAATATTTCGCCCTACTCAAGCTTATGGCTACTTCTCAGCCATATTTCTGTGTGTACTGTAATTCTCTAGTACCGTACAGACGTGCTAGACAATGAGAAACAATCAAGGGAGAGAAGGTACCACTGCTCGATTGTTGTGTGGTGGGGCTTAATTTAAAAAAAAATTCTTTCGTGTGTCTGAAGCTTTTGGTAACTTCTCACATACGTCTTTATGTGTAGGAGAACGCGCCAGTATTTCATAAACAAATATTGGACAACATCGAATCAGCAAGGGATAAGAAATCACACTGGTCGACTGTTCTACGGAATACTTTCCAGAAAAAAAATCATTCTCGATTTCTGAAGCTTCCAGCTCCTTTTCCCATGTGTCTTCATGTGTACTGAAACTCTCTAGTATTCTACATAAATTATTAGAACAAATCCAGTCATCAATGGATGAAAGGTCAGACTGCTGTAACGTCGTATGGTGCACTTACGATCAAAAATATTATTCGGTGCGTCCAAAGTTTCTGGCTCCGTCTGACATTAGTTCTTTCGTGTACTAGTCGCTAGTAGTTGGAAAAAATATTAATGGGTATATATATTAATATTAATAATAACTCAATTAATGGGCAGAGAAGGAGATAGATCACAAATCAAAAGGTGTATTGTACACCTCGTAGCAAAAAAAAATTGCGTGTTTCAGAATATTTTGCCGACTTTATACATCTGTTTATATGCGTACTGGATCTCTCCGGAAATTCAGAAAAAATACTGGACAACAGTAAATTGCCCAGGCATGAGAGGTGAGACTTCTCGATTGTTGCATGGTACAGGCTTAGTAAGAAAAACGATTTCCCGTGTCTGAAGCTTCTATTTACGTCTCACATATGTTTTTATATGTACGAGAACTTTGCGGTACCGTAAAAAAAAGATTGTTGTTAATATAAAAAATTATTTCGCGCCTTTCAAGCTTATGGCTACTTCTCTGTCATCTTTTTGTGTGCACTATAAATATCTAGTACTGTAAAGAAGTGCTAGACAACGAAAAGTCATCAAGAGAGGATAGTTACCACAACTTGATTGTTGTGAGGTGGGTCTTTATGTTGTGGGTGGCGTCTTTATGTATAGGAGAACTCTTTAGTATTCCAAAAACAAATATTCGACAACAATAAATCGGCAAGGGATGCGAAAACACACTGTTCGGCTGTTTGAAATATTTTCCGAAAAAATACGATTCTCGATTTCTGAAGTTTCTGGCTACTTCTTCCATGTGCCTTCATGTATACTGAATCCCTCTAGTATGCTGAATAAATCATGAGACAACAATCAGTCAACCCGGGATGAGAGGTCAGACTGCTGTACCGTCGTGTGATACACTTCCGATGAAACAAATTATTTCGTGCGTCCGAAGTTTCTGGCTCCGCCTGACATGTGTCCTTCCGTGTTCTAAAAGTCTCTAGTACGTGAAAAAAAATATTAGTCTCATTTATTCGGCAGAGAAGGAGATCGAACAAGAATCGAATGTTGTACGCTACTGGTTTAATAACAAAAATCGACTTTCCGTGTCTGAAGTTTCTAGTTTCTTCTCACATGTTTTTATATGTACGAGAACTTTGTGGTTCCGTAAAAAAATATTAGACATCAATTGGTTATCAAGGGATACTAGGTGACACTCGATTGTTCCACCTCACAACTTCAATGAAAAAATGTTATTTTGCAACTGTCAAGCTTATGGGTACTTCTTCGTCATCTTTTTGTGTGTCCTATAATTATCTAGTACTGTATAGAAGTGCTACATAACGATAATTCCTCAAGGGAGGAAAGGTATCACTGCTCGATTGTTGGGTGGTGGGGCTTAAATGAAAAATTGTTTCGTTTATCTGAAGCTTTTGGCTACTTCTCACGCACGTCTTTATGTGTACAAGAATTCGCTTGTATTTCAAAAACATATATTGGACAACCATGAATCGGCAAGGGTCGAGAAATCACACTGCTCGAATGTCGTATGGAATACTTTCCAGGAAAAAATCATTCCGCATTTCTGCCGCTTCTGGCTCATTCTTCCATTTGCCCCATGTGTCCTGAAACTCTCTAGTATACTGAATGAATCATTAGACAACAATCATTGAACAAGGGATGAGAGGTCAGACTGCTGAACCGTCGTGTGATAGCCTTGGGATAAAAAAAATTATTACGTGCGTCCAAAGTTTCTGGCTCCTTCCAAAATCTGTTCTTTCGTGTTCTAATAGTCTCTAGTAGATGAAAAAAATATAAGTCTCATTAAATCGCCAGAGAAGCAGATAAGTCAAAAATCAAATGGTGTAATGTACACCTCGTAGCAAACAAAATCGCGTGTGCCTGAATATTCTGGCCACTATGTACATCTTTTTGTATGCGTACTAGAACACTGCAGGCGTTCAGAAATAATACTGGACAACAATAAATTGTCCAGGCATGAGAGATGAGATTTCTCAATTGTTGCATGGTACAGGTTTAATTTAACAAAAATGATTCTCCGTGTCTGAAGCTTCTAGTTACTTCTCACGTATGTTTTCGAATGTACGAGAACTTTCTGGTACCGTATAAAAAATATTAGACAACAATAGGTCATGAAGGGGTGACAGGTGACACTGCTCGATTGCTCTACGGTACAACTTCAATGACAAAAATTATTTCGCGCCATTCAAGCTCATGGCTACTTCTTTGTCATACATTTCTGTGTACTGCAACTCTCGAATACTGCAGAGAAGTGCTGGACAAGGAGGCGTCGTCAAGGGAAGAAAGGTACCACTGCTCGATTGTTGTGTGGTACACTTTCGGTCACGAAAATTATTTCGTGCGTACGGGGCTTCTGGCTCCTTCTCACACGCGTTTTTATATGTACTAAGTATAAGTCTCTTCTAGTTAAACCAAAATATTAGACTGAATACATCAGCAGAGAGTGAGATAGAACAACACTTAATTGTTGTTTTGCACACTTTCTACAAAAAAATTGCGTGTGCCTATATCTTCTGGCTGCTTCTCGAGAACGAATTTGAGTCAATCAATTCAGGAACGTCCGATTGAGGCCCGAACAACCATTCGGAGCAGCATTTCGACGACGCACCATGCCCTGATGAGCAATAGTTTGTTCTATCGAAGATATGATCGATGTCTGCTATGACGGGGATCGTCGAACGATGTTTAACGTTGTGCGGTAACGTCGAGGGCAATGTTGATTTCATCTTTGGCATTTCATGCGAGCCGGTGGTCGCTCGAGCCGCGTTCGAACGACGCACCTTCCCCTTATTCGAAATCGTTTGCTTTATCGAACATGAAATCGGCGACTGGTATGACGAGTATGGCCGAAGAACATTCAAAGTCGCGAGGAAATGGACAGGGCAACGTTGATTGCCACTTTTCCGTGTAACTAACGTTCCTGTTATCGTAGTTGAGACTTGCAACACCGCACGACTTGTCCACTCGCTCGTATCGAAATAAGAAGAAATCGAGAACGATCTGGAGTAAAAGGTTTCAGGGTTGTCCAATTGAAGCTCCAGACACCATTTTGACCATTGCTTTCATCTGTGATCGCTTGGTGCGAGCCGGTAGTCGCTTCTCCGGAATCGTTTACTATGTCGATGATGGAAGCAACGCCTGCGTTGCCAAGAACGGTCTAACGACGTTGATACTCGCGCGGGAACATCGAACGCAACAATTATATTAAATTTATCTCGTAAATAATGCCTTGCACTCGCAGCTCGCAGTACTGCCCGAATTGTCCGCTCGCTATGACCACAAATAAAATGAACTAGATCTTTTAAAAAGTCGGGCAAATTTCGACGTTTTCAGACGACGCACGTATTCTTATATTCTTAAGAGGTACCACAAAAAACCGCCACCGGTTTCGATTTCCGGAATCCATCTGTATCGAAAAGGGAAAAATCATACTTCACGCGCGAGATCAAGATCTCATTTTCTTTATCGGACTGGTTTCGTCTTATATCGTTTTTTTATTTTAGGAGAAAAATCCGAGTATTATACTAGAACGGAGTGGTCGAATGAGAAATGGAATCCAGAAAGAATCCAGTCTTCGAAAATTTAGCGACAAATTATTGAGAGTTTGGCAATAAAATTACACCTTTTGTTTTTGCTTATTTTCTTTTTCATTGCGCAAAAAAAATCGCTCGGTCTTTAGAAATTTGAGGACTATTGTGTACTTGATGATTTTGTTAATTTTCAGTTATTAAAAAAACAAATCAGTCCTCGGCATGCTTCACTCTAATGGGTGGGTTCACCCCATAAAACCTTTTTCCGTCGATAAAATAACAAATACGGATCTGATAGTTTCAAGTGCTCTACCATGCAAACAAGTTACAACAAAATCTAAGGCGGAATCTTTAAGTCATTTTCCTGGTAACAGTCGATGAGAGAGAATGGACGGACAAGCGAAAGAATTCGCAAAAGTACGGACGATGAGAGAAATGATAAGTATAATCGAGTAGAAATAAGGAACGAAAGAATTATATTGAATGACGCAGTAAGATAATAACGAAGGATGGAAGAGCGACGACTATCAGGTAAGGATACCCGAAAAGGCAATTCACACTCATTCGCTTGTGTTTCGCGCGGCTTCAAACACGCTCTGAACTTGCGCACCCAAGAGTGACGGAAAGCATTAGCAGGCGATACGCGAAACGTCATATCGCCCGCGCAAGCGTGACAAATGCCTATCTGCCTTGCTTGTCGTCTGCTACGTGTCCCGCGCTCGGATTCGAGGGCCGAGTGGGATCATAGCGGACTGTAGCCCTACAACAATCCTTCGAACGCCCCAATTATATTGCTTCCCATTCAAAAATTATTTTAAGGAAACAAAAAAGCCTTGACAATTACACTCGGGGTACCTCCCTGAATCTGCCAGTGCCGGGTGCGTCACCTATTATGAATCACCCTGTATATTATGATAACTACATACCGATCACAGATATATTTTTTGCTGTTTTTTGGTTAGTTGCGCCCTCACGAGTCTCGACCGGTTCTTGATCCATACGAAGTGCCCCACATTGTTGTCCTCAGTATCTTGCATGTATAGCGAATTGATGTGCATTTCCTTCTTGTGTTGAGTGACTTGTATCGGATCAATGTTGGTGGTGGTGGTATACACATTGATCGATACATTGTTATGAAATTCAATTTTTTTACTTGATGTATCGTCAAGAGAATTCGATATCGTGGTGATTCAGTACTGTCGAATAATGAGGGTAAAAAATGGACGGTCACTGTTTCGTTCAGCTCGGTATACAGCAGCGACAACTGCCCATGTGAAACACGCATTACCGCCCGATTTGGCGTTAACCACAGCCCTCTTCAACATTATTTCCCGCGGCTATGATATAGAGCACCCGGCACGCATCGGATTATACTTGTTCACATTTATCGTGAGGTTAAGTATTTTCTGTAGAGCCCAGCCACTATCATGTTCTTGAAATTCATCGAATGAGGTTAAAGTGGGCTCAATAACACGCTGTTCATACCACTCTCTCAAATCGCTTGTGCTAAATAGTTCACAGTTTTACGTGTTGACACTTTTATTCGCATGTTTGTCACCACTCGCGAATTCGCCATTAAACACTGTATTAATTTTGATGCTGTTGTGCTCGCCGATAATATTTTGCACCCGATGAAGCACTAGGACGCGAGCATCATTTGGAAAGTGTTTCGGCTCGATGTGGCTGCGTTTGATGATGGAACAGGTCAATATCCGACTCTCGAAGAATGTTTCAATCTCTCGCCAGAATAACTCATGATCACCATGTCCCGCGCCCGTGTGTATAAAACGACTCCACATAGAATTCCTCCATTCTTCTAGATGCGCTATTTGGGCTAATATTGACTGTTGATATCTAATTAATAATCGCGGAAGCTTAATCCGACTTTGCGTTTCCAGCCCTTCGACGAACTCGGGGCATTGTTGCTCCCACGCGGCAAAAAACTTCAACCGAACCTAAAAGTGCGGCTTGGTCATGCAATATTTGCTCCATGTTATTCTCTATATTAACGAGTACGAAAAACTTCCGCGATGTTAACAGACTGACTGCTTCATACAAAGTGCGGCCAGATTTGAGCGGAGCGGATCATTAAAAAGGCTCTTTTTTCGGGAAAACAATTCGGCTCTCTCTCTCGGAAAATGCATCAGAGTTTTCTGATAACGCGTGGGTGTAGATTGCTCGAGGAACATGAGTAAAAAAACAGGAAGTCGGGATGCATCGGGTCAAAAGATTTTATGGGTCCTGCAGCTCAAGTGATCCATCGGCGCCAAAGGCCCTTGACGATAGATCCCTAAAGTTTATAGTTTTTCCATGAAATCCTGACCTGTCTAGATCTGTCTAAAGTGTTGGCGAGATTCGTGGTGGGAGGACTCGCATGCAATGATCTTGACATTATCTTCCGGAATGGAACCAAGACCTCGATGAGACTTTTCAACAGTGCAGCTGTGCGCAAGTGGTCCATCCGCGGCCACAGTCTTTGATCCCTAAAGATTATAGTTTTTCCAAGGAACCTGTCAGGACCTGTTTCGAGCGTCGGCGAGCTTTGAGACGAGGCCGATGTACTTGACATTGTCTTTCGGAATGGAACTAGCTGCATGTCATAAATAATGGGCTTTGAAAGGCCGCCCTTCATGTGGCGCCTAGCGTTTTCATATTACCGACAATTTACCGACCCATATATGGTTGACACACACGCACACACACGCAGCCACGCACGTACGCACGCACGCACGCGCGCGCACACACACACACACACACACACCACATGGGAAGTCTGAAACCCCTACGTGGCGCGTCCCCAGGTGGCGGATAGGGGTATACCCGGGGGGATAGAGGGATATAGATATACAGGGGGATAGGGGGATATAGATATACCGAATAGGGGGATATAGATATACAAGGTAGGAGGCAATTAAAATACCTCCCGTGGACCAAACAGACACGGGGAACAAACCTCGACAACGAATGATTATGGGAAGTTCAATGAAGGATGTACAGATTATGGTGCAGGGGCACGGAACCCCAGTACCGGCGTCTCCAGGGAGTGAGCAAGCGGGTTCCCGGGCGTTGTCACCAAACGACCGCAGTACCATGGAGGTGGGCCACTTGGCCTCCATGGCGCACAATGTTCCAAGTGAAGGAAAGGAAGAGAAGTAGAGAGAAGAGCTCTACATGCTAGGTAGCCAAATCACTAACCTCCTGGATTTCATCAAGGGTAAGTCGACCGTCCACGGTGAAATCTAAAAGCTCGCTAGCTCCATTACCACTTCGTACAAACGGGTGCTCAGGTTGGAGGAAGAAGCAGACAAGACGGTGGCGGGCATAGCACCGGCACCAACGAACGCTGCCTCGACACAGACGACACCGAAAACCTTCGCCTATGTGGTGACCACGTCACAAACCGGACAACGTCCGGAAAACGCGGAGAAGAAAAAGTGCACTCCACCTCTGACAGAAGTCCGCAAGCCCAAGAGGAAGAAGAAAATAAGAGAGGAGCCACCATCGGAACCTCCGAAAGACAACGGGAATTTGACCAAGAAGGCTGCCAGTGCTGACTGGAAGCAAGTGCAACGGAAACCGCGAAGGAAGCAGCGCAAGGAGCCTGCACTCCCTAATGCACTTATCATCAAGTGGAAAGGAGATCTCAGCTATGCTGAGATCCTATCTAAGATAAAGAAGGACGACAAAATTGAAGGAGGTGGGACAAAGTGTCTTGAAAATATGTCGAACGATGGGGGGTGACATCATCCTCGTCTTACATAAAGCAAGCCAAGACGAAACCGTCGAGTTTTCTACGGCTATCGTGACAGCCCTCGGCGAAGAAGCGGCAATAAAAAGCAGGGTGCAGCTCACTACGATCGAAATCAAAGACCTGGCTGAAGATACGACGAAGCAGGAGATCTGCGAAGCCCTCCAGGACGTTTTAGGCGAGAACGCCTTGGTGGAAACTGAAGCTGTCAAATCTACCCGGAAAGCGTACAGTGGCACCCTAACACCGACGGTGACATTAACTGCCTCGGTCGTGAAAAAGGCTACCAATATAGGGAAAGTTCGAGTTGGCTGGACAGTCTGTCGAATCCGAGAGATAGTGAAGCCAACTAAGTGCTTCAAGTGCTGGCACTATGGGCATCTGTCTAGCAGTTGCAAAAACACGGTGGACAGATCGAAGTGCTGCATCAAATGCAGCGGCGAAGGTCACAAGGCCGAAAAGTGCGTTGCAGAGCCCCGCTATGCTCTGTGTAGCGGCAAAGAGGATGATGATGCTTGCAAGCATGCGGCAGGAAGCTTCAAATGCCCAGCGTATAAGAAGGCCTACCAGACGCTCATCCGTAAGCGAGAATGAGAGTACTGCAAGTGAATCTTAATCACTGTGAAGCGGCACAGGATCTGCTCATGCAGACTGTGCGGGAGCACAAGGCTGACGTGGCGATCATCTCGGACCCATACAGAAACCTCGACCAACATTCCTGGGTAGCGGATGAAGGGGGCAAAGCCGCTATCTGGGCCTGCGGCAAGTACCCATTCTAGGACATCTCAAAGAGACTGGAAGACGCCTTTGTTAGGGCAAAAATAAACGGCGCTCACATCTTCAGCTGCTACATGCCACCGAGCATGACACTGGAGAACTTTGAAGTGGACCGGCTGGTAAAAGACGCCAAAGAATCGGACTCAACATGCGATTGCGGGTGACTTCAGTGTCTGGGCACTGGACTGGGGCAGTAAAAAGACGGACAAAAGAGGTCAGGCACTCTTGGAAGCACTGTCCATACTGAACGTAGTTCTGCTCAACGATGGCAAGGTACCAACGTATTGCAAGGGAGATGCCTCCTCGGTGATAGTCCTCACCTTCGTCGGTAGCGGACTCGCTAACGGCGGTACGCGCTGGCACGTATCGGGACCATCGCGCCATCACATGGGAAGCGTCGAGGCAGCAGTGCAAGCGACGGACGTTAGGTGGTTCCAAGGTCTTCGGCTGGAAAACAAACATGTTCGACGTAGACGTGTTGCACGAGGCCTTGGACGGCAGTGAAATGGAAACCAACAACCAAAACGCAGAGACTAAAGCCCAAGAACTGATGAAGAGGGTAGCAAGGGCCTGTGATGCTACGATGCCGAGAAGACGGGAAGGAAACCACCCCCCCCCCCCCCCCTATGAATTGGTGGAACGATACGATTGCCGGGCTACGACGCGAAAGCAACCGAACGAGGAGGCTAGCCCAATTGCGCTGGCTAAGGCAATCAAACGGAGCAAAAGACAAAGCTGGATCGAGCTACTCTGTGCAGTGATCCCTGGGGCAGGCCTTACAAGGTAGTCATGACCTGCCTGAAAGGGCAGTCAAGTCAACAACCTACCTGCCCAGACCAACTCAGGAGGATAGTGTCAACTATCTTCCCCCAACAAGAGGAACTCAACTATCAAGTGGAAATTGAGGACATTAAAGCTATCCTATCCCACCTGTTACGCAGGCCGAGCCGCTCCGATCGTGCAGAAAGGTGGGCAATAGGAAGGCACCAGGAGTGGATGGCATCCCGAACATCGCTCCTAAAGCAGCCGTCAAAGAAGCTCCCGCATTGTTCATAGAAATGTACAATGCATGCCTCAGGGAAGAAATATTCCCTGATCCATGGAAATGGCAGCGATTTGTTCTCTTGCCAAAGAGCAAAAAACCGCTGGATGATCCATCGTCATATCGTCCGTAGTGCATGTTGGACACCGCAGGACAAATCCTGGAGAGAATTGTCCACAATCGGGTAGAAGCCGCTATCGGGAACTCCCTGGCAGTAAATCAGTACGGCTTCCGTAAGTCCAGATCGACGCTAGATGCGATAAGTCACGTGGTCACCACAGCGAGCCAAGCAATCTCCGGCACAAGATGGAAAGGGGGGGGGAAAAAAGTATTGCCTCGTGGTCGCCCTCGATATAAAAAACGCTTTTAATTCAGCCAGGTGGAGTAAGATCTGCTCTGCGCGGGATAAGCTGAACGTGCCATCCTACCTGAAAAGGATAATAGGAAGCTACCTTGACAACAGGTTCCTGAAGTATGACACAGAAGATGGACCACAAGAGTACAAAATCACTGGGGGCGTACCTCAAGGCTCGGTGCTCGGTACACTTCTGTGGATCATAATGTACGACGGTTCGTTGAAACTAACACCGCCACAAGGAGTAGAGATAGTCGCCTTTGCCGATGACGCCGCAGTGGTTATCGTTGCGAAATACCTGGAAGAAGTTAACAGGATGTTCGAAGAGACATACACCGAGATCCAGCACTGGATGGGTATAGCTGGCCTGAAACTAGCTGAGCACAAGACAGAGGCTGTGCTGATTACCAGCAGGAAGAAGATAGAGACGATAGAGCTGACTGTGGGACATCACACAATTATGTCACAACCCAGTATAAAATACCTGGGTCTGATGATCGACGCACGACTCAGCTTCAAGGAGCACGTAAAGTACGTCGTTGGCAAGGCGGGAAAGGTTAGAGCGGCGTTAGCGCGACTGATGCCAAACATAGGCGGGCCGAGGCAGGCGAGGAGGAAGATACTGGCATCAGTAATCACTCCGGTCCTGACCTATGGTATTGCCATTTGGGGCAATGCATTGACTACCGAGAAGTACCGACGTAAGACGGCAGCGGTCTACCGGCTCAGAGCCTTAAGGGTTTCCTGTGCGTTCCGCACAGTATCGGAAGATGCAGTGTGCGTACTTTCGGGAATGCCACCTAGAGGTCCTTGCCGAAGAGAGAAGATCCCTATACCACCAGAGGAGGTCACCGTCAGGATTTCAAGAGAGCACAGAGCTGAAATCGGGAAACGCAGCCTTCAACGCTGGCAGCAGAAGTGGGATGCATCCGTGAAAGTGAGATGGACGTAATAATTAGGCCTAATTCCCCAGATAGATGGTTGGCTGAACCGCAAGCACGGGGAGGTCAACTACTACCTGACGCAGATACTAACAGGCCACGGCTGCTTCAGAGCAGACCTGCATAGGTGTGGTCACGTTGAGTCTGCGGACTGTCCAAGTGGATGTGGAGTACCAGAGAATGCTGAAAACGCATTCTTCCAGTCCCCACGATACCAAGAAGAAAGAGAGGAACTGGAGGAGGTACTAGTGGAAGCACCAACTCCAGAGCCCTTGGTGGGATTCATGACGAAAACAGAAGAGAACTGGGCAGCGATTAGGAGTTTCGCTACGGCGGTGCTGAAGAAACTGCGTCACGAAGAAACGAAGAGAAGAAGCGAGACGGCGACGATAGCCGCTGATGTTTTAAAAAGAGGAAGAAAGCCAGTCGGCACCATCGGAGGAAGAGCTTCGGCTGTGATCACTCTCGCGAAGTAATGCTTGGCGGCAGTCCCGCGGGAGTAGAATAGGTAGAATAGAATAGTAGAATAGGTAACCTACGGTGCATAATGCACCCCCCCCCTTAAAAACACACACACACACACACACACACACGCACGCACGCACACACATACACACACACTAAACACTCATCGACGGCGGCTTTCCCGCTAGTCGCTCTTCGGACCACATGGCTACCCCCTTTATAGAGACCTCGGACATCCTGTAATGTCACACGCGCCCAGCGACCTCCCCCCCCCCCCTCCGCCGTACCCCCGCACTTGGATTCCCCGCGCTAGAAACCCCCCGCCCGCTCCCACCTGAGAAGCCCTCCTTGAGTTAGATCCGCCCTAGGCCTTCTATTCATGCAGGTCGACCGTACTTGAAATATTTTGGTAAAGTTCAGGTCTCTTACTTCCACAGTCTCCGAATCCAATGTTTGTTCAAATATTTCATTTTTGTACAAATAATTCATACCACTCAATAACTTCCCACCTCCTCGGGCCAAACATTGCGGATGCATTACAGAACTATGTGCACAAGCTCGGCGTCAATTGTTCTATAAATAGTCATTGCTTTGGAAAATTACATTTCCTGTTGTCAAGACAAATGGATTAACTTGAGTCAGCGCTTATAACTATGTGTACGGTGAGTGCGAAAGCTGAACTTTGCAGTCTGTCCGCACTTTTCAAGAGACACAAGCTTTTTGCAAATACTCCTGAGCCACACCCAAATTTCTCTACCGAGTACTCCAGAAAAACTTTGTTCGCATATGAAAATTGAGAAAATCTCACCTATATTTGTATTGCAAAAGTACCCATGCGAAGAACTATAAGAGTTGAAAGCAATGATTCGCTAGACTTTCTCCACAGTACTGTCCACGTGTAAACCTCTGAGTAACATTTCAAATTTTCTTTAGGAGGATTCAGTGAATCATAACATATCTTTCGCCGCTGAACGAAATGACAAGTTTGATAAACAGGCGGGCAAGTTATTCAATTTTCCACAGGTTGTGAAACTTGTCATCTTGTTCAACGGCGAGAGAAATCTTTTGATAATTCATTGAGTCTCTCTAAAGAAAGTTATGAAATGTTAGTCAGAGTTTTTTACATGAACAGTACTGTGGAGAAAGTCTAAGAAGACATTGTTTTCATCACGTATAGTTCTTCGCATGGACACTATGATGACCACAGGGAGAGGAGAGGTTTTCCCAATTTTCATATCCGAACAAAGTTTTTTCGGTTGACGTAGGGTAGACATGAGTTTGCGACACAAAAGTATCCTAAAAGAGCGTTCGTCTCTTACAAAGCGCAGAGCGCACACTGCGATGTCCAGCTTTCGCAATCATCGTACAACCTGTTAAATGCACTGACGCAAGGAAAATCATTAATCTTCATGACCCTATACATAATCCTTTTAAGTAGTTATCGGCATTTATAGAAAAACTGATGCGAAGCTTGTTCAGGTTGTTCTATGATGCGTTAGGCAAAATAATTGTCAAGCTCTGTGTCAATAAATTCTACAGAGCCGGATGCATTTTCTAAAAAAACACTTCACTGTCCATGATAAGACTCTGTTCAGAAAAAGTTGAGGATATGCGATCCAAACGACGTAAATTCAAGAATTCCAGACTTACGAACACACGAATTGGCAATGACATACAGAAGCTAGGTTATGCTCTCAGGGCACACGAAAGCTTCACATGAGAACGTCTGTCTGCGAATTTCTTAATTTTATATAAGCAAGTGAGAGAAATAAGCACATTATTGAATTTTTTTTAACTTACTCTGTATCCATTTGCGTATCTTCTTCTGTCGCTGTTTCTTCGACGGATTCTGCGCGAGCGCCACGGCTAATATACGCGTGTTGGAATGAAAATAAATAATCCACACCTCAGTCTGATACGACCTGAACCTTTGATAAATAAATTTTGGCTCCAAGAAGAGCAGTTTGTTTTCGTTTTTTACATTCGCGCGAATAAACGTGTTTGGTTAATCGAGCTGTCACAGTGACTGTGTTATAATATATATATATATATATATATATATATATATATTGTGACGTGATTTTTTGAGTCACGTCACAGAAAGGCTACCGATGATCAAGATGCTCTCGATGCCCGGGTTGCGACCCATCCGTTAGTGTTAAGGGTTCTTTCTCTAGAATGTTTGTCTTGTTACGTTTGAGGTTTTGGGTTGTGTTTCCGTTTTGGTTAGGTTGGCGTGCGGAACTCGGTCGAGCGGCGTGTGGCTCGACGTACTGAGCAATCCCGACCGAGGGATGCACCCAGTGAGGCCTCTCGGGGAATCGGTGCACGCCCGGCTGAAACGCCGGCACCCCACCGTAGTGGTGCATCGTGCTGGAGAGCGGGTCGTTTAGGTTACGGGCGGAGGCTGGAGATCTCCGCGCCGCGCTTCTGGAGAGAAGCTTTGCCGGCTTTCGCACGGTGACCCGGGGATGCGATCTCCGAGAGCCTCCATGTTACCGACGAGAAAAGTTCCCGATTTGTTACCGTTTCGTTTTCGGGGTAACTCGGGCAGAAAATATAGATTCCGAAAGGAATATTCTATCAGAATATTCCAGCTCCCGAAATAATATTTCAGCTCTCGATATTGTGCGAGATAAAGTTCTTGCTTGAACCGGCGATTCGCATGGCCCGATGCCGCGAGCGTGTTGACATTTTTTTCTGTTAACGCGCTCTGTCTCGCTCTCGCATAATCCTTCGCACGCCGGCCTTGGTCGCGCGAGGTACAGGGTTGCTACCGAATCTTCGCGTAAGACGGTTGTCTCTCAAATCGCGATTGCTCCCGATTTTAGAGCTATCGTGATAGAGTTGTCGATCAGACGCCGCGATGGAGAGACGTGTCGTGTCTCTCTCGCGCTCTCGTTCTCGCGTTAGAGGCACGTCGTCGTGCTCTCTCGTTCCCGTTCGTGTAACATTTCGCGTGCAGTTCGTGTTCGCGATTGGATTTCGTTACGTGAAAAGTTCTCGGGTGGCTAATCCACCGGCTCCCGCACTATAAAATAAAATCTAATTTTATTTTATAGTGACGTTACCGTCATCGCGCAAGTGATAGATTCCGTGCTCGCTCACGCTACTCCCCGGTGAATCCCGACCCCTCTACCACAACCCACAGCCTGAGCGGCCGTGCTTTACCGCCACCGTTCTCCCCCGTGCAAGTGCATCCAGTTAGTCCGGTTAAACGATTCCGGCGATCAAAAATCGAGGAGGTCTCCAGACTCCGAACCCGGTTAGGATTCCGGGATACCAAAAATCAAGGAGAGCTGCAGTCTCCGCCTGGCGGGTCGGGTTTGATCACCCCGACCCCAGTTTATTCCGGTTGAGACGACCGGAGAAACAAAGTCTCTGGCGCCCCGGGTATTGCGGATGCACGCGCACGGGAGGAACGGCCGAAGGTGATGGTTTCTCGCACCTAGCTCTCGTGTTTAAGTTCTCGTTCCGTGGTTAGAGGAAAAATCGCCCGTCACAATATATATATATATATATATATCGCAAGCAGGGTATAATTCGAGTCGGACCGTTCGAGAAAGCGGTGGCGTTTCTGTGCCTGTTGCGCTAGAGTGTTAACCAATTCGCAAAACGGCGTATGTACTATGTTTACGATATGAGCCAATGACTTTCTTTCAATCAAGGAACGAGTGTGGAAGAATTTTTGGGGTAAAAGGTCAATCGAAAATTCTGCCGTAAATTATAAGATCTCGAGATTAAGTGGACGAATCGAAAAATAGCCCGAATAAAATCGATAGGAAAAAAGCACAATACATTGGTAAACTGACATTAGATTTTCGACGTACTGCCGCGTTTTCGCGTAATGTCGAGACAACATTGAAAGTTGGCTGCTAAAAGACCATCTTACTGTATAAAGAGTCGCGGCGTATCGTCAGTTCGTCAGTGGCGTCCAGATTGGTGGCATCGATCGGTGGCGTCGATTTTGATTTTAAATTACTTGGCGTCAAGACGTTGCCGCGTGTCTTGATTCTATGATTAAACGTGAGTAGCTATGCAATGCGGGTTCTGTCTTAAATCCGAAGTACAATGCGGGTTCTGACATCAAACAGAAAGGCAATGCGGATTCTGACATCAAACATAAATGCTATGCGGGTTCTGACATCAAACAGAAAGGCTATACGGATTCTGACATCAAATAGAATCTCAAGGTCGCGATCATTAGGGAAATGGATGACCGTTTCAAGGTCGTGGTCATTAGGGAAATGGGTGACCGTTCCAAGGTCGTGTAACGATTCTTCGCGAAGGTGGTGAACATCGGGGCGGGGGAAGATGGTGTGCGTGCGTGCGTCGACCGGCAAGATAACATTTAAGATAACAAATAAGACATTTTATAACGTATACCGATGTTTACCGATCGCGTCCGAGCACGCGTTTCAGGTTAGGTTACGTCACCAGAGGAGTTTTTTTATTTTCGTTATCAATGTAAAATTTTAACCAGTTATTAAAACTTGTACTTCTATCTCTGCACAATGTATATTGACATCATTGTACGACTTCCTCGGTGCGATATGAATTTTACAGTGAACGTTGCAATATTTGTTAAATTTAACATCGCGGATTAGATCGTTGTATTCGGGACAATTCAAGCATTCGGGATTGAAACTTTGGATCATTATCCTATCAAGAAGATCCTTTTCAATGTCGGCTCCTTTGTATGCAACGATTATACATCTTTCATCACAATATGGTATCAATTGGTTGTGAATAATTTCCTGAACATCATTTTGATGATAACGTTCGAAAGGGAAATTTGCTAATGGAATTCCATGAATTTTGCGACACGTAGGTAGCACTTTTTGGTCAGCGTCATTTAATTCGCTGAATTAAATACCAAGGCGAAAGGAAACTTTGAACAGACTTTCCGTAGAGCATGTGTACATAGCTATTTCTTTATAAAGAATTTTTCGATTGATAATAAATCCTTCGATATCCATGATATGCGTTATGTTGTTGGGTAGAACTAGACCCTATTAGAGAATTTCACATGATTGTAATGTGTTTTCAAACAATTTCATGACAAAATATATTTTTTTTTCAGAGGGACTTACCGCCATTTTAAAATGTTGTTGTACAAGTTCGTTAATGCAATACCGTTGAAGGCTGGAACTTTCTTAATTGAATTTTTTTCGTTCTCGCGGACGATTTATATGGGCAGTGGATAAAGTAGTAGAGGGGATGCTTAGTCATTTTAGTTTGCCACTATGGGAATACAGTGTGGTAGATTATTTTTATTTAACCTCCATATAGAAATACATTATATGATTATGTTACGTCGTGGGTCCGATTTTTGATCGATAATTAATCGTCTATTAATTGACCTTTCAGGATTTGAATTTACGAATGGGAAGTGTGCTACGAACGTACGGATTAAAATGAATCAAGTCATATGACTTATATGACGGTAAGTTACCGTCGGAGAAGAAAAGCGCCACGTTTAAGCGGGAATGTGCCCACTTGGGATGGGCGCTTGGTAAAGTCGTTAGTTTATAATTTGACGCATGAGCGACAGGTAAGCAAATAAGAAAGTAGCATGAAATTGTGCTTACCTTGGTGAGAAAGAGCGGCGGTGCGTAGCGGGTCAAAACTACTCGACCGTGTGACCGAATTTGTCCAGGAATCGTAAAGATGTTCCAGCTCGACCCGACCTGTCGTTGCCCAGACGGGTACCTGGTGCTCGTGCGAATGCGATGGCCCGATGATGCCGATGTTTTTGGGAGCAGTCGGAGACTACGAGGACTGGATTAATTTATAAGGGATACATTCGCTTCGAAATATAGATATACATGTATAGATTTTATAATTATTTGAACCGCTGAGTGAGTGCAAGACGTGCCAGGTTACGGCACCGTCGACTCACTACGTCTGGCTCCACCTCCGCCCGGTTACGGCGATTGGCGGCCAGCCGCGAGAACAAATGTTGAGAATAACGAAAGCCGACGCCCGAACACTAAGAACCGGTGTGACCGTGCCAGTCGCTGACCTACCGAATTACGGCGGGTCGGCGCGTGTGGCGTGTTCGTGCGGCAAACCTTCCGAATTCCTCGGAAAATACCCTGTTTATACGTCCGATTTTGGACGGATGAGGTTTTTTATTTGTTGAGCAAATGTATCGGGAAACATATTCGTCTAACGCATAGGTACAGATTAATATGAAATTTAAATTTGGTTCGCTGAGCGAGTCTAGTGCGTGCCAGATTACAGCACCGCCGACTCGTCTACGTCTGGCCGACCTCCGCCCGGTTACGGCGATTGGCGGCCAGCCGCGAATACAAATGTCGAGGTCGAGGGAAATCGACGTCCGAACACTAAGCACCGGGTTAACCGTGCCAGTCGCTAACCTGCCAGATTACGATGAGTCAGCGGATGTAGCGTGTTCGTGCGTCAACTTTCCCAAGCCTCATAAAAAGCACTTCGAGATTTGTCCAATTTTGGACAGGTATGATTTTATGAGTGAGACGAATACGTGCGTTAGGAAAAATGGCGTGAGCGAGAGGAAGAGAGAAAGAGAGAAAGAAATACACTACGATGATTTGTTCGTTGCGTGTTTACACGCACGAACGAGAGAACAATATATTTTAATTATTTGCTCGGAAAATGTTACACTTTTTCCCGGTCGCCGTATTTTGCGTAATTTTACTAGCGCGAAGAATTCAAAAGGTGATATAAACAATTGTATATTTTACACGTAAATAAGCGTAGTTACATTCAATAAAGAAAATAATATAAGTCTCGCAAATGATTTGTTGCAGTGTTTGACTTGTTGTGTTTCCTTTTACTTTTATTATGATTTGAACAATTAATACCGGTTTTACAGAGACTTATAGTTACACTGTCGAAGAGACCGGGGTAAACTCGAAAAGAATATAAAATAAAATAAAATAAATGTACCGGTTTTCAGAGCGTCGACTCTGCGATGCACGGTGTTGGAGAGACCGGACGGAACTGACTGGCCAGCTCTCGGAGCGCAATATGTACCCTCGCCTTCTTTGTCTCTAAGACAAAGGGCTTGGCGTCAGTACCCTTGCTCTCGAGCTCGGTCCCCATGTAACCGAATATTAGCACTGATAACGTTATTTTTCTCGAGTTGTACATGAGCAATGAAATTAATATTTTTCGTTGTCGGCAGGATGTGCTGACTACGTGGTGACCAAGCTCCGAGGAGGTCTGTGAGAAAACTCGCGATGAAGCTGACCGCTTGGGAACAGTTGCGCGGGTTATTCGAGGACTCTTGCGTCCCAAATATATACATAATATAGATATGACAATATTTCTTATTTCTAGGACCACTGTATTGTGGTCAACACGAATATACATATATATGTTGGATACTAGTTCGGGAACTCGTGAATGTCCGCGAATTATACATGTAAGTATATGTATTAATATTATTATTTGTACTCCGGAGACACTCTTGGATGTCCAGGGAGTTTACCGAGTATATATATATATATATATATATATGTATATTTGTGTGCGTCACTTTGAGGACTCATGTCCCCGAAGAGTGCATGAAAATAGATATGTATTGATTATTGCCCCGGGACTCGGCTATATGTCCCAGAAGCGTATGGAGTACGTATATATATATATACATGTATAGACATTCACTAAAGTTATTCCGAGGACTAATGCCTTCGACGTACGCATGTAAGTATACGAATGGTATATGAGGACTCTGAGGTCCTAGAGTATATATATATATATTCGTTAACGTTATTTCGAGGACTTATGTCCCAAAATTATGCATGGAAATAGACATGCGGAATTATTATAGGAGGTACTCCAGGGAGTCTTGTATATGTCCCTGAAGCATGCAGATACGTGTATATTTATGTATGTATGAGACTTTATGATATGGTACTCCGGGGACCCATGTGCGTGTCCCAGAAGTGCATAGGCAAACAGATATGTACGTGTATATGAGTGCTAGGACGTAACACCTCCCCCCTAAAAGTCTGAAGCAATGCTTCAGCTTTGCTGAGGACCGGCGTTGAGCCGTTCCAAGAGTCCGTGGTCGACGCCCGACAAACGCCTCGACGTCGTCGGATGGTCGCGATTGTCATTGATGGACACCAGCTCCAGAGGTTCGTCGTTGGTAATTTTCGACGACCGTTGTTCAGCATGGTGAGCTCTGCTAATTAGGAGGCTTGTCACCGAGTTCGAGATGGCTCCTAAGAGGGTGGAACTCCATCCGTACAGAGTATGGAGTGTATATCCGTGGATGCAAGTATCGATGATCGCCTTGATGATGGTGGAATTGCGTGGACCCCGAACATTCCCGCACTGATGAACCCGAATTTTTCGAAGCCACACCAGATTTTGTGCATTACTCCATCAGCCACGTGATGGAGAGCGTCCTCGCCCATCAGTGTCTTAAGGGAAACGCTTCCCGGGGGTATGTTGTGTCCTGCGAAACCCCTTGCGATGTTGTTGACCAATGCTGGTTTTTCAGCGGGGAACATGATCCTGTCCCTCAGCTGGTTGATCTCGTGGTCTGAATAAATTCCGCTGGATGCCAAATTTCCAATGGGGTTGTATCCCCAGGTAGGCATGGAAGCGGGATGTAGTTGTCCAGGAGGCGGTACCTCGACTGGATGTAGTGTGAACCGATACCAAGTGCCGTCGATCCAATATTCGGCAGGCAGCATGGGGTTGCACTCATACATTCGTCCGGTCGACGAAGGGTGCATTTCACACACATGCTGAGCTTATAATTGGGTGCCTCTTAATTTGTTGGGATGGACTACCCGAGGTTTTATTTTCATAGAGGATCTTTACGTTTCCTCCGGATAAAATTTCCAGAATTTCGGATGGTTCAGATATTGGTCACCGAACTTTCCCCTTTTTGGTTCCTTCAACATGCGATCCTTGTCGCCGACCTTGAAGGTTTTCGGATTAATTTCCGATCGTAATACGTTTTTGATTTCTCCTTGGATTCCCTCAGATTTTCGGCGGCAAGTTGTTGGAGTTCGTAAATTCGAGAGAAGAGCTCCTCCAGGTATGCAGCATAAGTCGTATGCTGTTGCTCCTCGATGTGTTGATGACCCGACGGATGGCGGGCCAGTTTACCGAAAACTAGCTCGTGACGGGTGTACCCTGTACCCTCGTGTTGGCTCGTATTATAAGCGAACATCGCCAACTCGATGAGCTCGTCCCAATCGTTGTTTTCGTCGACGTACTGTTTCAGATATTCCGCGAAGACATGGTGAGACCTTTCGATTGACCCGTTGGACCGCGGGTAGAAGGCTGATGTTTGGTACATTTCGATTCTGAATTTCCTCGCGATGGCCTTCATAAAACTGCTCCGAAAGTTCGCCCCCTGGTTGGTGAGAAGGGCGCGAGGAGCACCAAAACAAGCGATGAAATTTTTGACAAACGCCTCGCTGATGTCGATCGCCGTTGTCCTTTTCAGCGGAATTGCCAACGAGTACTTGGTAAGAAGATCCTGGATGGTCAGCACGTACTCGATGCGCATCTTCGTAACAGGAAGTGGTCCGACCACGTCCATGGCCACCTTGTCGAAAGCCGCCCTTGGAGTGACGGTGATAACCATGGGTTGCTTAGTTTTTACTCGAACTAACTTTTTTAACTGGCAACCTCTACAATGTTGAATGTACTCTTGAATTTCGCTTTTCATGTTTTTCCAACAGAAATTTTCTCTGATTCGTTTGTATGTTTTTTTTACTCCCTTATGACCTCGTACCAACGAGTCGTGGTTTCCTTCTATAATTGCAGTACGATTTTCCTCGGGAGGATATTGAATGAGTTGTTTACAAATGGTCAACGTAACTTCGTCGTTGCCTAGCGTTCGTAACAAAAGATTTTTAATTTCGTTCCATGATACATTTCCGATTGAGTTTGTTTTCGCGACATGAATTAGTTTCGTAGATGTTTCGCGGACAAAGTTTTTCAAGGAGTCGAGGGCTTCCTCAAGGTCCTCGATCAAAAACTTTCGTGTACATTAGCCAGTAACGGTATAGCTAATACGCATCTTGAATTTTCGTTTATTACCTTGAGTCGTAAATACGTGGTTTCCTCGATTTTGGGAAACAAATTTTGAGTTTGGAGGTCTTTTGCTCCATCATCGATTGGTCTCCCAGAAGTGGTGACAAAACCGACGAGATTGTCCTTGAACATGGACAAATTATCACGCGTTCCGCATATGGTGAGTCTACCTTGGACTTCACTGTTTTCCCTCGCTAATGCATACTCGGGGTTTTCATTATCAAATATGTCGCTTTTAACAGAGTCGTCGTCTGAGTCGCTTGAGCTTTCGGTGAGATCCTCGATATTCTCGATGTTTTATCCATGTTTTGACGGTTCCGGAGTTTCGGAATCCTCAGGAAATGGGGCTATTTCTCAATCTTCTAGAAGTTGCGTTATTTGAAAATTTTCCGCTATTCCGTAGTCTGGACTTGCGTCTGGAGCCGACGTGTGCAAGGTTGTTTCTTTTACAGGTTCGACGGATTGAGGATGGGAAGGCGATTCTTCCAGGCTCCGATTTTTCGGAGTTTCTATTTCTTTTTCCCAACGACGAGGCGTTTTGCCAGACGTTTGCGAAATTGTCGGGAAATTTCGGAAACCTAGGAAATCGTCCTCGTCCGCGGAGTCGGCCAGCTTTTTCCTTTTTTCAGGTGGATTTTTCCTTTGGTTGCCGTCCGACGGATCGGGGATTTCCTCCGTATCCGTGTCAGAATTTCAGGTAGGTTTTCGTTTTTTAGCTGGATTTCTTCCGGCTGGTGGATCGAACAATCTTTCGTCCGAGTCCGAATCGTCGTTTCCGCTAGGAGTCGGTTTACCAATTTTTGCCCGACTTGGGCCAACGATAGGCGATTCGGATTTTCATTTACATGGTGTATGCTTCACCATGAGCACAGTCTGATTCTTTAGTGGCGGGTTCCGGGAGAGGGCGTCAGCATTGCTGTTTACCCTTCCTGGTTTGTATACAATTTTATAAGTATAATTAGCAAGGCTAAGGCGCCAATGCACAAGCCGATTGGCCGGGTCTTTTACGGAGTGAAGCCATACGAGCGGTTTGTGATCCGTTACCAATAAGAACTCGCGGCCGTAGACATAAGGTCTAAATTGATTTACACAATAAATGATAGCCAATAATTCCTTCTCGATTACTGAGTAATTAACTTCGTGTTTTCCAAGAGTTCGAGAGATGTAACTAACGGGTTTATCTTTACCATTGGATCAAAGAAGTATGCAGCCGTGTAGATGAAAAGAGATCGTTAAAGTTTCGGCTTCGGTCCGGCCAGTGAAGGACTTCCAAGGTTATCGATGGAAATAAGGAATTATGTTTCTTTACGTTTCGGCCCTCTGGTTCGGGTCCTCTTCAGAATATGAATATTTATTTTCCCTGTATAAATAATAATAGACAGTATTTTACAATCACGTAATATCTAGATGTTGTGTTATTTTATGTGACAATCGTGTTGGTTCTGTTTTAATTGTAATTATATACTTAAAATATGGATGACGTCTTTTATTTCGTTACTTAATGTTATGTGTAAGTATTGGTGTGTGAAATGTACGGAGTGTAGAGAAAACATATCAGTGAGATATGACAGTTTACCAACCTCGAAGTAGTGATATTTCAGGTTTTTTTTAATAAACACATGTTTGGAAAGATGTTGTGACGAACAGAGACATTATTTGTGAATATAAATAATGTTTTGTGAGAAGATGCTCAGTAGATGGAGTTAATATCGTTTAAGGGCGATTTTTTCTGACCTGTAATGGATAAGTAGTTATGGGTCAATTTTTATGTTTCATTATTGAGAATTTAAGTATAAGAATTTGATCTAAGTAAAGTTTTAGTGAGTAATCAAAAACTATGGTAATTACCTATTGAGTTTGTTCTTAAGACTGTGTTATCTTTCCAAAATGAGTAAAAAAAACTCGAAATTTACATTGGTTCGTTACATTTTGAGTTGTGTAGCACACGAGAGTTCGAGAGAAACTGAGTGATGTATTGTTTTCTGGTGGCATATTCGAGTCTCTGTGCTATGAATTGGGGGAGAGATCGTGCTCGTAGTGACGTGTCAATGAGAATAAATTAGGTGCGCCAAGTATATTATCTATATATTATCGAATTGTAGATTGAGCTAAGATTATTTATGTCAATTCTAAAGTTGATGGCATTGGGGTGTGCTTTAATTTGCATCATTTCCATGATTAGCCGTTTTTTAAGCCAACTCTCATTGTTTAGTATTTTTGTGTTATCGAATTGAAAGTCGTGTTTATGTTCTATTCCATCTTGTGCTAAGGCTGTGTGTATTTCGGTAGTGTGTTTTATGCTATTTTTGTGTTCTTTTATTCGGGTTTCAAGATATCTTTTAGTATGGCCTATGTAAGTGGCGTTGCAATGATTGCAGTCGATTTTATAAACGATGTTGGATATTCGATTGTTGTTGATTTTATCTTTGGTGGAACCAATGATCGAAGAAATATTGTGTTTATTGTTTGTAACTAATGTTATGTTCTACTGTTGGAAAAGACGGATTAGTTGGTGATGTATGTTTTTTGTGTAGGGGAGATTTATTATTCTGGAGGTGTCAAAATTATTGTTGTTCGTTTTTTGTTTGTTGATTATGGAAACTCGATGTTTTATTAATTTGTCTGTGAAAGAGATTGGATAGCAGTTTTTTGTCATTGTGTTGCTGATGAGTTGGAGATTTTCTTTATGAAATGAAGGGTGAGACCGTTTTATTGCTCTTTCAATCAACATGTAGACTATGGCTTTTTTGGGAGAGTGGGTGGTGTGAGAAGAAATTTATGAATCTGCCAGACCAAGTTGGTTTTCTATACCAATTTGTGATGATTGAATTTTGTTTACGGATTAATAATAAGTCAAGAAATGAGATTTTGTTGTCTATTTCATTTTCGGATGTAAATTGTAGTTTTGGGTTATAGGAATTAAAAATCTTTTTAGTGGATTCTAGTTTGTTAGAAGGTAGAGCAATAATAATATCGTCGACGTATCTTTTATATAACGGCAGTGAGAACTTTAATTTTTCTAGACAACTTGTTTCAAGGTCGATCATGACTATGTTGGATAGTATTGGGGCTAAAGGTGATCCCATGGGTAATCCTGAGATTTGTTGGTAGATTTTGTCTTGGAATGTGAAAAAGGTTGAGAACATCATATATTCTATGGCATTAATCATTTCGTGTAAGGGAAACGCATTTGAGAATAAGTTTGATCTTTTCTGTAGGCTGTGGATAACTAGTTGTAATGGAATGTTGGTGTAGAGAGAAACGACTTCAAATGAGAATAGTTTATAGTTGAGTGGGATGGACAGGTTGGAAAGTGAATGTTTTAAGTGGAAGCTGTCTTTGACGTGTGAGTTGGTCGTACTGATTAATTTAGAGAGTTTTGATTGAATGAATTCCGCTAATCTGTGTGTTGGGCTGTTTATGGATGATACTATTGGACGAAATGGATAGTTTATTTTCTAAATTTTTGGTAGGCAATAGAGACGGGATAAGTTGCAATCTTCGGCTTTTAAATATTTATATTTCGATTCATCTATGATTTTTAGGGATTTTCATCTAGAGAGAATGTTGTTGATACCTTTGTGTAAAAAATTGATGGGATTTTTGTTTGTTAGTTTGTAAATTGTCGAATCTGCAAGTAATTCAAGGGTTTATGGGATGTAATCTGATTTTTTTTAGAATGACTGTTGTATTTCCTTTGTCTGTTCGTGTAATTGTCACGGTCCCACACCACTCCTATTCCCAAACCCAGTCTCACGCCCTCATATCAACCGTTTCCCACAGCTCTCAACTCAACCTAATCCTCCTTCCTAGCAACCCTCAGCAGAAACCGAATCTTCCTTCCTAGAAATTCTCATCAGCAATCCTCTCTCTCCTCTATCATCTGAGTCCCATTGTTCCCGGGCCCACGCGCTTCTTGCGCGTGGCATCCCCTCGACCTTCCTAAGGCCCCTCTACTCAGTCACGCTTCCTCCTGCTGGACCGAGAGCCAGCAGTCCATCCTAAAACCTCGAACTGTCGATACGCTCACTCTCTCGCTCATTTCCATCAGTAATAAAATTATCTTTGGAAACGTCTCCGTCTCGTTAGTTGTCCCCGCGCCATCCTCGAACACCCGCTCGGACCATTACAAATTGGTGTCAGAAGTGGGATTCGCGAAACGCCCCTCTTGCGTCTCAAAAGTTTAAAAAGTGAAAAACAAAAACTCAGTGGGCCTGATCAACCCGCTCAAAGTTTTATAAAAAAAAAACATCTTAGACGCTCCGCACTCAATCTACACGCTCACCGTTCAAACGAGACACACGGACGAGACGAAAAAAAAGGCACTCACTCACGGAAAACAAAAGGAACTCACTAACTCACTCACGGAATATAAAAACGAACTTAATCAATCACACGGACAATACAGAAGGAAGGAAGGGAATAACTGGATCCAAGGCGTTTTTATAAAATTATTCCTTCTCATCACGGCACTGTAAGTAATTTTGAAACTCATTTTGTTCTCCATTATTCTCCAGCCCTCCTCTAAGAGTGGCAATGAAATACGTTTTTCTCCACACATTAAAGTGTGTAAGCATCCGACATCGCCAGAACCCATGTGATACATGAACGTACATCGCGAGATTGTCACATTGATAAAATTCAATATGTGCGTATTGAAAACGCAATACGCTATTCATTATTTCTTTTTGGCTTCCTACCGCTATCGCACTAACTTATGCACACAATAAGCGCACAAACACACGCGTAGCGAATCTTCGTCGACTCTGCGTCCCCTTCGCCTTTTAATTTACATAGGAAACAATTTGTAAAATTCGTAAAATAAAATGTTATAAACTTTAAATATTTTGGGGAAAGCAAACTCTTCATACATTATAAAATTTGAGAATTAAAAAAAAAAGAAGAAAATTGAAAACTCTTCAAATGCTCAAATTCGAAAAATAAAGCTTTGCAAACTCGAAATTTTTTAAGGAGAACAAAATTTTGACATATTATAAATATGTGAAAAAAGAGAAGCACGAAAACTGAAAACATCTCAAATCTATAAAATCCGAAAAACAAAATTTATTTACACATTATAAACATTTGAAAAAAAAAGAAAACGAAAATTGAGAACTTTTCAAACTTGGGATACCCGGAAAAATGCAATTACTTCAAACTTTAAATATTTCAAGCAAAATAAAATCTTCACACATTATAAATATTTGGAAAAAGGAAAATTGAAAACCTTTCAAACTTTTAACAATTAAAAAACAAAATTTTATGAGTTTTAAATACCTTGAAGGAAACAACATTTTTATACATTATAAATATTTGAAAAAAAAAAAGAAAATTGAAAATGTCTCAAACCGTACAACCCGAAAAATGAAATGTTACGAACTCTAAAATAAAAACGAGAGAAGAAATTCTTCGAAGAAAACAAAACTGTCCACACATAATAAATATTTGAGGAAAAACGGAGGAAAAACAGAAACTGAAAACCTTTGAAACTCGCAATATTCGAAAAATTTTAAAGCTTTAGATATTTCAAAATTGACATTTTTTTACAAACTATAAATATTCATAAACAGAAGCAAAATCGAAAATTTTCAATAATAACATTTTACAAACCTTCAATATTCAAAATAAAAATCGAAATTTTTACGCATTATAAATATTCCAACGGAAACTGAAAAATTGAAAAGTTTCCAAGCTTCTAGGATCTAAAAATAATTTTTCTGCAAACGTCTCAAGTTTTTCATATTGGAATAATAACGACTTTGCGGACTACAATACAAATATTGGGAGAAAATAGCAAAAAAAAACAATTCTTTTTCCCCTTCTTTAAAACATATATGGATAGGACAAAACAAAATTTAATCTACTAGGCCACCCCGGCGCCAAAAATTTAGGCCCCTCATTTTTTAATTTAGAACCCGAAAGCGAAAACAAAGTCGTTAACGAGATGGCGTACGGAAATTTAACATTCCGAGATATATACCAACCAATCCCTGCGTTTGACGGCAAGAATATTCCCGTCGAAAACTTCATAAGCGAATGCAAAAAGACAATAAAAATAATTCCACTGAAAGAACAGCTCGACTTCTTGTCATGATACAGTATAAAGTAACAGGAAACGCACGCGATTTGGCGGAAACAAAAATGATACAACCCTCGAAGAACTTCTTACGGATTTGTGACATAATTCCAGTACTCCAATAGAATTATTAGATCTCGAATCAGAACTTAAAGAAATAGCGCAAAGCTATAATGAACCGATAACAGAGTACGTAACTCGCACGCGCACAATTATGAAACGAATTATGGATAGGGTCGATGAATGTTATATGCGTAATTTGGATTAACAATACCTCGAAAATCGGAATTAAGGAGTAAATAAATCGGTAACTAGAGAGTCTACTCGCGATCTTTTCGATAAAGTCAGTGCAATTTCAATGTGACAAGCAGTTCAACATTTCGATGAAGCTATACAAGAAAGCGTTAACATAGAATAAGAATTAAAAATGCGTCAAACGATTAAACAAAACCGAATAAGTTACGGAACTAAAACGAACAGAAACAGCGAATGTTCATTTTCCTAAACACAAAATTAATCTCTGTCAACATATTGCGAATATCATCAATCAAGTAGCCGCTCCACCGGCAATTGCCACACATTTAAGCATTTAAGAGAACAATGGAACGGAAAATTTAACTATAGAAGATTTTGGAATACGTCACAATATGGATACCGTAGTTACGGAAATTACTCACACGACAGATAGCGAAGTAAACAACAAAACTCACGAAACGATTACCAACCGAGATGACACTTCCGAGTCACTCTCGAGATAACAATCGTTATTACACACAATTCGCGAAACAGATCCGGCGACAACTCTCGCAACCGAAAATATGAAAACAATACACAAGGATCGCGAGGTACGAGCAGCTGACATAACTAACGAAAACCTCCGCGACTAACGAAGATAGTAACAGAATACATTTCTTTTTTAATTAAGCATGACTTCACGGAGAGCGCGACACAAAATAAATCGCAAGAGCGTTCGACATCAAGCCATTGAATAATAATAGAACATCAATAATAAGAAAAACCACCATTTCGCTGGGAATTACAAAAACCAAAACCTCCAAGAATAATAATAAATTCTGTTGATCTTAAAGAAAAAGACACGAAATTTTTCATAGATACAGGAGCTCAAATCAACCTAATTAAATCAGAAGCAATAGGAGCACACGTCGAAATCGACGCATACATCATTTACGAACTATCAGGAATCACGAGCGACACAATTTTCACTTCCGGCACGTGCATCATAAGGCTTAAGGATCTTTCCGTTGAATTCCATTCAGTCAAGAACGATATTCCAGTCACCCAAGACGCCGTTTTTGGCGACGAGTTTTTCAAAGAAACCCCAGCCGACATTCTACACACCCAGTCGTGCATATCTTTCGGTGGCCATCAAATACCTTTCGAAACACGCGAAAGAATTTCAATTCCGGCTAGATCAAAATCCGCAATCCACGTCAGGATAAAGAATACGGACCTTTCAGAAGGCTACATCCCGCAAATACATGCTGGCGAAGGATTGTACATTGGTAACGCAATTGTCACAAATCGTGATGGAACAGCGTATTTAACAGCGATTAACACTAACGAGTACACAAAACACCTGCAAGCTCCAATATTGGAATTACAACCAATTGAGGAACTGCGAACATTCGACACAACCCAAAATGATCCGAACGACATTGTTACCGATCTACATGCGGTAATCGGGTTGGTGTCGACAAAAGAGGACAGATTCGAGCGATTAAAACCTCTCCTACACCTCGAGAATCTCGAGAAAAGTGAGACGGCACACGTGCTTAAACTGGCCTCACAGTACTCACACCTTTTCAGTCTGCCCGGTAAACAACTAGGATGCACAACGCTTGTGAAACGTGACATTTTCACAACCGATGAGAAAGCGATAAATACAAAACAATATCGCTTTCCACAAGTGCATAAACAGGAACTCCATATACAGGTTGACGAATTATTGCAGAAATGCATGCTACAACCGTCACTATCACCATTCAACTCGCCTGTTTGGATTGTCCCGAAAAAAGCAGACCGTGAAGGAAAGAAACGCTGGCGCATGGTAATCGATTTCAGAAAACTGGACGAGAAAACAACACCCGATGCGTACCCATTGCCAAAGATCACCGACATCCTAGACCAGCTGGGTAGGTCCCGTTACTTCTCGGTACTGGACTTGGCGTCCGGTTCCCACCGAATCGAGATGTATCCCATGCGACAAACCGAAAACAGCATTTCCAAAACCGAACGGTGGTTATGAATTTAATCGAATGCCATTCGGAGTTCAACAGAATGCACCAGCAATCTTCCAAAGGTTGATGGATGTCGCGCTATCGGGATCACTGGGTACCGACCTTTTTCGGGTATTTGGTTGAAATCGTCATTTACACCACCAACCTGAAGGAACACGAGCATGAATTCCACCCACTAGCAAAAAGACTATATTATGCCGGATTTACGCTGCAAACAGCTAAATGCCTGTTCCTCCAGAACAATGTCTAATATCTGGGTCACGTCATCAACGAAAACGACTCACAATCGAGACCCAAGTTAACACGAGCAGTACAAGTTTCCAATACAAAAAAAAGAACATCATCATACAATTCTACGCATTAATGAATTCCTATAGACGCATCGTGAAGAAATTCGCAACAATCGGTCTCCCGCTAACGAGACAATTGAAGGCTTCACAGAAATTCGAATGACCTGAGGAATGTCAACAAGCGTTCGATTACTTGAAAGGAAAATTACAAGTAAACCAATCGTGCGTTATCCGGACAACAAGGAGGCCCAATTAATAATGGACTCATTGAATTACGCTAACGGCGCCGTCCTCAGCCAACAACACGAAAAATTCGATCATCCTGTTGCCTCCTAATCGCGCACTCTCACAAAAGCGGAATTTGCGTACGATACGATGCGTAAAGAACTTTTGGCAATAGTAAAAAGGATCGAACACTTCAGGCCCTATCTCTATGGGCACCACTTCATGTTAGTAACAGATAACCGAGCACTCACATATTTAGTGAAGAAACCGAATCCACCGCAACAACTACTAAGATGGCAAGCGGCACTCAACGATTACGATTACGAAATTCAGCACAAGCCTGGAAAACTCGACGCAGACGCTCTGTCAAGAATCCGAATCAACGTCCTCCCGATCAGACCAAGGGAATCATCATCATCTGACGAAACGCTGCATGACATCAAGAAATCGAGAATCTCTCAACAGAGTGACAAACGAAACTTGTCAACATAGGATGAATCCTCCGGAAACCCAGCAGCGAACAAAGTGATAATTTTGCCAGAAGAAGAACTTCAAGAACTTAAGGATACAAACATAGAAATAAGCAAAGCCGTAAATAAAGAAGAAATTGGAGGGAGTGCACGCCCAAAAATCGACAAGACAATCGACGACAACAACTACGACTCAGAAACGTCAACAGAGGAGATGGAACTGATTGGATTCGAACAAGGACGACCACAGCTTACTAAAAGGAACAATTCTCATGACAAACTAATGTATAGGAAAACCCCTCGCAAACGTGATCGCGACACGTCCGAGGACGTCGTAGTAGGGCACGAAACAGCCGTGCCGACGAAAAAAGGAAAAACGACGACAATATTTAACGAAGAAATAAGCGCAAACGAAGAAGAATTGAACAAAGAAGAAAGAAATGAAATAAGCGCAAACAAAGAAGAAATAAATAAAGAAGAAAGAAACGATATAAGCGCAAATACAGAAGAAATAAATAAAGAAGAAAGAAACGAAATAAGCGCAAATACAGAAGAAATAAATAAAGAAGAAAGAAACGAAGTAAGCGCAAACAAAGAAGAAATAAATAAACAAGAAAGAAACGATATAAGCGCAAATACAGAAGAAATAAATAAAGAAGAAAGAAATGAAATAAGCGCAAATAAAGAAGAAATAAATTCAGTAAGAAGAAAAGGCATAAGCGCAAACGAAGAAGTAAAAGGCCAAAAAAAAGTTGCCGGACGCGGCAAAGTAGAAATAAGAAAAAGAAGCAAGCTCCGCGCTGCCACCTTGGATCCCCATCAACGCGGGTAGACACTTCGGCGGGCCGAAGTCTACCGGCAACGATACAACATACGACAAACAGGCGATAACCATTTACAATCAAAAGGAAACTACAATGGGATGGAAGAGAATCTGACTCCCAGCTCAACTACAACCAACACGGAAGATGAAAAATCAGATAGCGCACAACAACCGAACTCGCATACCGAGCCTAACCTACCTTCACCATCCCATAATGCTCGCAAAATAAATGAAAAATAAACATCAAGCGGTACTGAACACAATCGTGGTAGCCCACGAAAAGAGCAGGCCAACTAACAGCCAACATTGATTGTTTTAAACGTGGACGTGGCAGACCACGAAAGAACCCGATTGAATAACAGTCGATGCTCACCGCTATAGTGTCTCTGAAAGGCCCCAAAAACAAAAAATGTAGTCAATCAACCACGAACATCAACTGCCAAACACAGGCGCGGTAGACCTCGTAAAACCGCATTAGAAGAATTAGAGATACTTTAGAATTCAACACATAAAAAGAAGTCGTTATCAATAAATGATAGTCACAGCACAAAGCTTCGTTACCATGAACATTTATACCACTTAAGAAAAACAACTATTAACATTCGACGACTTTATTACAATATAGAACCGAAATTGTAACGACGTTCGACAATTGGTACCCTGAAAATAATTTTGAGTAAAGTAAACAGAAAAACTATATTATCCTAGACGAACGAAAGTACCAAAATGTCAAACTCGACAACTCGTATTGTTAAAAATGATTTAATTTAAAGAACTAAAAAATCGATCGTGATAGTAGCTATATGAGTCCATTCGAAATTCTAGAAGTAACCGATCAGAATAATTTTCAAAATCTAGGTAGACACAAACAAAACCAAATTCGTTTACGAAGACTAAGTTGAACCCGAATATGTTGTAACGCTCACCTTTTTATATAATTATGACGTTACAAAAATGCTCTAAGAAACAACGACATATGTACTTTAATCTAACGCTACACATAAGTATCATATATAGAATCATTCCTCCTTACTATTTTCCTATTCCCTTGATAATTCATTTTCTTTTCCCTTCTACATTTACTTTCTCTCTACATTTCCCCATATAAATCGTACTAACATTAAACAAGTACGTACACAACATTGTATGCACGACAGCTTCACAAAATATATTATAACTTCCATTCCTTATTATGTGCTCAGCCTATGCTTATCTTCAAACCATCAAGTCAGACACTACACTATTAACCCATGTATGCGATAAAGCTAAATTATCATTTTTACTCAAGATTGAATAGGTATCGTTCATCCATCACATTGGTCAACTGAAGAACAACCTTACCGGATCCTGGATAACACAACTATGCCCACTAACACTTAAACTAATCAGAATTAAGACTGTTTCAGGTGCAACCAAAAGAAGGGAATGATAAAAAAAATATATATATACATTTCGGCAAACGACGAATCTAGGGAAAAAGAGGAACCTTACGCCAAAAAGTAAATCACGGCAAACTATAAAGGAAACAAAGGCAAAGACTATAGTCAACAATGGAACAAAAATTTGGGTTCTTCTTCTCTTTTTACATATATATACATATGTATATAGAATTACCAACCACACACACACCCGTCCTTTCATAACCAAAACAGCCCCTACTAACTCATCTAAACTAATCTTAAAGTCAGTTTCAGATCCACGGCCATAACTCCAACATAGCAAATTAAAACATTACTGTAGCAGGAACAATATTACCACATGGAACAAAAATTACTACATGGAACAAAAACTACTATACGAAGAAAAATACTACATGGAACAAAAACTACTATACGGAACAAAAATTACTACACGGAACAAAAACTACTACACGGAACAAAATTATCACACGGAACACATCTCATCCCGACTAAGCACATTCCAACTGTTCCGTCCAACTAAACTGCGGCCCGAATTGCGCTTACAGCGCAATTGAACCACACCGCTAGTAAATGCACATTTTTGGGACACCCACGTTACACTACATAAACACACACATACACACCACACACACACACTTTTATTTTTATTATATAGAATCAATTAAAAAAAAAAGCTTTGTAACTCACAATGCGGAGCATCGTTCTTGTAAGAGGGGGAGTGTCACGGTCCCACACCACTCCTATTCCCAAACCCAGTCTCACGCCCTCATATCAACCGTTTCCCACAGCTCTCACCTAAGCCTAATCCTCCTTCCTAGAAACCCTCAGCAGAAACCAAATCTTCCTTCCTAGAAATTCTCATCAGCAATCCTCTCTCTCGTCTATCATCTGAGTCCCATTGTTCCCGGGCCCACGCGCTTCTTGCGCGTGGCATCCCCTCCACCTTCCTAAGGCCCCTCTACTCAGTCACGCTTCCTTCTGCTGGACCGAGAGCCAGCAGTCCGTCCTAAAACCTCGAACTGTCGATACGCTCACTCTCTCGCCCATTTCCATCAGTAATAAAATTATCTTTGGAAACGTCTCCGTCTCGTTAGTTGTCCCCGCGCCATCCTCGAACACCCGCTCGGACCATTACATAATTAAGAGTTGAGGGTTGTTTTTCAAAAATAAAGATGTGTGTTTTATAATTTGGTTGGTGTTGGAGAATGATTTGGGGATATTTATTTTGTTTAAGATTTTGCTGAATCTGGTTCAAATTCCAATTTGTCTAGGCTTGTCAAGTCAGAAATCTAGTTTGGCTTCGAGTTCAGAAATTGAATTGTGGATGTGAGTTTTAATGTTTGAGAGTTTAAGGGAAGGGAAACAGAATTTTTCACCTAAAGACAGGAAAGTGGAAATGTGTAGGGGAATGTCTATATTGGATAGGTTTATGAGCCAGTCTTTAGTTTTGTTCAATGTGGTTGTTGAATTTATATTTTCCAAAGGATCGGTGGGAAAATTGTCATTTGTGTTATGTTATCTATTGGCGAGTGATGAGTATAGAATGTTGTGATTTTGTGTTGTTTGATTTGTATTTTGAAGATTTAAGTGATGTATCTTGTTGTGGTCTAAATGTGTTTGTGATGATATTGTTTTTAAAAATTCCTCGTGGTTGAAAAAGTGATGGTGTATGTTTTTGGTTCGCTGAAATCTGAGATTTTGTAGTTTTTTTTGGTGAATTTCATATGAGAGTATTGATAATTTATTTAGCTTTGTTTGTTCTAAGGTGAAAAATCATTCTTTGGTGTGGTTAGGGGTCTTGTTGATTGTTTTTGTGTTCTTTACGATTGTTTTGTTCAATATTTTGATTCGAAAATTGAGATCGTCAATTTCTATATTTAATACTGTTTTGTGGAATTTGAGAGATGTCTTATTGAGTTTGATTTTACCTTTATTATTGGAGATCTGAATATTAAAGTGTGTGTAAAAAATGTATTTCGGTGTCAAACCTTCTTGTCTACATTTAAGTAAGTAGAATAGCTGTAGCGGTTCTAACCCAAGGGGAGGTGGTGTGTCAAGAGTGGTGAAGCCAAGGTGGCGCCACCGTCGAGGGGAAGTCGCCGGCCGCGTGTGACGTCACAGAGAGGCCTAGGTGCCGGGGGGGGGGGGGGCTCATGTGGTCCGTGCAGCGACTGGGGGGGGGGGGGGCGTCGATGAGTGTTTTGTGTGGATGTGCGTGCATGCGTGCGTGCGTGTAGGAAGGCCAAGGTGGCGCTGCGGTCGTGGAGAGGTCGGCGTATGTGCGTGCGTGCGTGCGTGTAGGGAAGCCAAGGTGGCGCTACGGTCGTGGGGAGGTCGGCGTGTGTGCGTCCGTGCGTGCGTGTAGGAAAGCCAAGGTGGCGCTGCGGTCGTGGGGAGGTCGGCGTGTGTGCGTGCGTGCGTGCGTGTAGGGAAGCGAAGGTGGCGCTACGGTCGTGGGGAGGTCGGCGGGTGTGCGTGCGTGCGTGCGTGGAGGGAAGCCAAGGTGGCGCTACGGTCGTGGGGAGGTCGGCGTGTGTGCGTGCGTGCGTGCATGTAGGGAAGCCAAGGTAGCGCTACGGTCGTGGGGAGGTCGGCGTGCATCCGTGCGTGCGTGCGTGCGTGTAGGGAAGCCAAGGTGGCGCTGCGGTCGTGGGGAGGTCGGCGTATGTGCGTGCGTGCGTGCGTGTAGGGAAGCCAAGGTGGCGCTACGGTCGTGGGGAGGTCGGCGTGTGTGCGTCCGTGCGTGCGTGTAGGAAAGCCAAGGTGGCGCTGCGGTCGTGGGGAGGTCGGCGTGTGTGCGTGCGTGCGTGCGTGTAGGGAGGCGAAGCTGGCGCTACGGTCACGGGGAGGTCGGCGTGTGTGCGTGCGTGCGTGCGTGGAGGGAAGCCAAGGTGGCGCTACGGTCGTGGGGAGGTCGGCGTGTGTGCGTGCGTGCGTGCATGTAGGGAAGCCACGGTGGCGCTACGGTCGTGGGGAGGTCGGCGTGCGTCCTTGCGTGCGTGCGTGCGTGTAGGGAAGCCACGGTGGCGCTACGGTCGTAGGGAGGTCGCCGGGGCGCGTGTGACGTCGCAGAGGAGCCTATGTGGAGTAGGGGCCATGTGGTCCGTGGAGCGACTGGCGGGAGGGGAAAGCCGTCGTCGATGAGTGTTGTGTGTGTGAAGGGCGGCCTTTCAAAGCCCAATATTTATAACATGCAGCTGGTTCCATTCCGAAAGACAATGTCTATTGCATGCATCCGCCTCGTCTCCACGCTCGCCGGCACTCGAGACAGGTCCTGACAGGTTCCTCGGAAAAAACTATAATCTGTAGGAATCATAGGCTGTGACCGCGGATGGACCACTTGAGCGCAGCTCTTGAAAAATCGAGGTCTCCATTCCGAAATATAACGCCAAGATGTTCGCATGTGCGAGTATGTACGCAGTGCAACCAGCCAAGTACCGCCTGGACTTGACTAAAAACGAGCTCGAACAGGTTCCAAAGGTCTTGCTCTTAAAATATTGGGGTAAATATGTTGGCTTATTGTAGGGTCGTTTGCCGGAACATCATCGGAACGACAGTGAAGTGATATCATATCTTCCATGCTTTGAGCATTATAATACGCCACAGATGAAAGATCACATCGATGGACCCCCACCTCAATGTCGGAAGTGTGAAAAATGCTGTGAAAATTCTCCACGCACGGGGTTCTTCGAACGTGTTCAAACCTGTTTTTCACGATTGGAAAAGAGGGGAGAGGTTTGACAATTTGAGTGGGAGGCTTACAAGGGAGCTTATAATTTCGTGGGTCAAGCTCAGACTGTACTACTCCACTGCACCATCAAAATCTAAGAAGAACTTTGAAAGTGCGGGAAAATGGATCTCGCGAGTATCAACAAAGTCGGCCGGATAACGGAATTCCTCCCAACGAAGAAGCTGTCAGAACTCCCCGTTAAGTCGGGACGACTAATCTCCGACATGAGGGCCGTACAATCCAAATTTGGGAAACGCTACATCGTGGACATCGCGGATGAGTTCTCTGTCTTCTTACCGGCGCGACTTGTAAAGACCTTAGATCAGGATCCGGAAATGTTCGAGAGTATGCTGCAAGTGACACGCGATGGTCAACTCTGCATGCGGTATAATGGTGGAAAATACAACAGTGTCGAGTTCCGTCGTCTCTGAACATGGTTGACGGGGAAAAAAATATTCGTTGGAACACCATCATCGAACTGTTTACACCACAGCGTCTTGCCATCATTTTCAACAGATAGTGTTGACTATGTAAAAAATGTATATGTTTGATCGAATTGTAAATGATGGATGTTTTCGTCGTAGAATAAAGAATACAAATGACACTTTCATCGAAATGTTTTTCATTCATTCAAAAAAAAAACCTCACTCACGCTTTGTATACAGTCAACCAGCTTTTCACCGATTTTACATTCTCATGGGCGCAGTTCGTGTTGAAGGGATGATGGGGGCATTTGGAGTTTATGATTTTCAGCAGCTTCTGCAGCGATGGATAGTCCAAAGACTTCAAGTCGATGACGTTTGTCGCGGGATCTGTAAATCTTGATAACCATGCGCATTTTTCGAATCCCTTCGCATAGATGGCAGGAGCTCCATGCAAGAGTTCTCGAATTATCTTTCTAGCTGCTTCGTATGGTATGCCATTGTGATACCATCGAATTCCATGGAAATTGCGTTCCAGCCACTTGTTTGTCATTTTGTACTTGGCCGGCAAAGAGTCCCATGCAAATGGTGCGTCGATGGCGAGCGTCAGCGGTTCAGCATTCTTCTCATGGAGTTTGACGACGGACATCTCCTTCAGGACCAATTCGTTGACGGGTCTCTTGAAGCGCTGCACATCGACGATAAGCTCCATGTTGACTGAAGTGGATGAGAATCATCGGCATGATTGTATACCATTTTTTTAACTCCACCACTGACTGGATTGTACTCTTCGTGAGACGTTCCAGAGACTTCGGAAGACATTCATAAGACGTTTGAAGACATTCAAGAGACGTTCGAAAACATTCATAAGGCGTTTGAAACATGTATGAGGTGTTCAAAGAGTTTCAAAAGACTTTCTACAACGTCATGAGACGTTTGAAGATGTTCGTGACATCTTCAAGAGACTTTCGAAAACGTTTAAAGACAGTCATGAGAGGTTCACAGACGTTTGAGAGATCTGTGACGATATTCATAATATGTTTGAAGACATCGATGAGAGGTTCGAAGACGTTTAAGAGACTTTCAAAGACATTCACGAGGGGTTGGAAGATGTTCAAACACTTTCGAATTCGTTCGAGACATTTGACGACATTCATAATACGTTTGCAGACATTCATGAGGGGTTCGAAGACGCTTGAGAGAGAGACTTTCAAAGACATTCACGAGGAGTGTGTCCGAAGACATATATAAGACGTTTGAAGACATGGATGAGGGGTTCAAAGAGTTTCAAGAGACTTTCTACGACGTTCACGAGACGCTTGAAAATGGTCGTGAGACATTGAAGAGATCTTTGACGATATTCATAATGCGTTTGAAGACATCGATGAGGGGTTCAAAGACGTTTTAGAGACTTTTAAAGACATTCACGAGGGGTTTGAAGACGATCAAGAAACTTTCGAAACCGTTCCAGAGACATTTGACGACATTCATAATACGTTTGAAGACATTCTTGAGGGGTTCGACGACGCTTGAGAGACTTTCAAAGGCATTCACGAGGGTTTCGAAGACGTTCAAGAGACATTCGAATACGTTCAAGATACTTTCAGAGACATTCGCGAGAGGTGCGAATACGTTCAGAGACTTTTGAAGACATTCAAGAGATCTTTGACAATATTCATAATACGTTTGAAGACATCGATGAGGGGTTCGACGACGTTTAAGAGGCTTTCAAAGACATTCACGAGGGGTTTGAAGATGTTCAAGAGACATTCGAGGACATTCATGATACGTTTGAAGACATTCATGAGGGGTTCCAAGACGCTTGAGAGACGTTCAAAGACATTTACGAGGCGTTCGAAGACGTTCAAGAGAATTTCGATAGCATTCATAATACGTTTGAAGACATTCCATGAGGGGTTCAAAGACGTTTAAAAGACTTTCGACGACACTCATAATACGTTTGAAGACGTTCGAGAGACTTTCGAATACGTTCAAGAGACTTTTAGAGACATTCGCGAGAGTTGCAAAGACGTTCAGAGACTTTCGAAGACATTCAAGAGATCTTTGACAATATTCATAATACGTTTGAAGAGGCGAGAGGTTCGACGAAGTTTTAGAGGCTTTCAAAGACATTCACGAGGGGTTTGAAGACGTTCAAGAGACTTTCGACGACATTCATGATACGTTTGAGTACATTCATGAGGGGTTCGAAAACGCTTAAGAGAGACTTTCAAAGACATTCGCGACGGGTTTGAAGACGTTTAAAAGACTTTCGACGACACTCATAATACGTTTAAAGACGTTCAAGAGACGTTCAGAGACATTCATGAGCGGTTCGCAGACGCTTGAGAGACTTTCAAAGGCATTCACGAGGGTTTCGAAGACGTTCCAGAGACTTTCAGAGACATTCGCGAGAGGTGCGAAGACGTTCAGACACTTTCGAAGACATGCAAGAGATCTTTGATAATATTCATAATACGTTTGAAGACATCGATAAGGATTTCGACGACGTTTTAGAGACTTTCAAAGACATTCACGAGGGGTTCGAAGACGTTCAAGAGAATTTCGACGACATTCATAATACGTTTGAAGACATTCATGAGAGGTTCGAAGACGCTTGAGAGACTTCCAAAGACATTCACGAGAGGTGCGAAGACGTTCAGAGACCTTCGAAGACATTCAAGAGATCTTTGACAATATTCATAATACGTTCGAAGACATCGATGAGGGGTTCGACGATGTTTTAGAGACTTTCAAAGACATTCACGAGGGGTTTGATGACGTTCAGAGACTTTCGAAGACATTCAAGAGATCTTTGACAATATTCATAATACGTTTGAAGACATCGATGAGGGGTTCGAAGACGCTCAAGAGACTTTCAAAGGCATTCACGAGAGGTGCGAAGACGTTCAAGAGACTTTCGACGACTTTCATGATACGTTTGAAGACATTCATGAGGGGTTCGAAGACGTTCAAGATACTTTCGACAGCATTCATAATACGTTTGAAGACATTCATTAGGGGTTCAAAGACACTTGAGGGACTTTTAAAGACATTGACGAGGGGTTCGAAGCCGTTTAAAAGACTTTCGACGACACTCATAATACGTTTGAAGACATTCATGAGGGGTTCGAAGACGCTTAAGAGACTTTCACAGACATTCGCGAGAGGTGTGAAGACGTTCAGACACTTTCGAAGTCATTCAAGAGATCTTTGAAAATATTCATAATACGTTTGAAGACATCGATGAGGGGTTCCACGATGTTTTAGAGACGTTCAAAAGACTTTCATCGACATTCATGATACGTTTGAAGACATTCATGAGGGGTTCGAAGAAGCTTAAGCGAGACTCTCAAAGACATTCACGATGGATTCGAAGACGTTCAAAAGACTTTCCACGACACTCATAATACGTTTGAAGACATTCATGAGGGGTTCGAAGACGCTTGAGAGACTTTCAAAGACATTCACGAGAGGTGCGAAGACCTTCTGAGACCTTCGATGACATTCAAGAGATCTTTGACAATATTCATAATACGTTCGAAGCCATCGATGAGGGGTTCGACGATGTTTTAGAGACTTTCAAAGACATTCACGAGGAGTTTGAAGACGTTCAGAGACTTTCGAATACGTTGAAGAGACTTTCAGAGACATTCGTGAGAGGTGCGAAGACGTTCAGAGACTTTCGAAGACATTCAAGAGATCTTTGACAATATTCATAATACGTTTGATGACATTCATGAGGGGTTCGAAGACGCTTTAGAGACTTTCAAAGGCATTCACGAGGGTTTCGAAGACGTTCAAGTGACTTTCGAATACGTTCAAGAGACTTTCATAGACATTCGCGAGAGGTGCGAAGACGTTCCGAGACTTTCGAAGACATGCAAGAGATCTTTGACAATATTCATAATACGTTTGAAGACATCGATGAGTGGTTCGACGATGTTTTAGAGACATTCGACGACATTCATAATACGTTTGAAGACATTCATGCGCGTTTTGAAGACGCTGAACAGACTTTCAAAGACATTCGCGAGCGGTTTGAAGACGTTCAAGAGATTTTCAAAGACATTCACGAGACGTTCGAAGACGTTCAAGCGACTTTTGACGACATTCACAATACGTTTGAGGACATTCATGAGCATTTCGAAGACGCTTAAGAGACTTTCAAAGACGTTCGCGAGCGGTTTGAAGACGTTCAAGAGACTTTTGACGACATTCATAATACGATATTCGACGACGTCCATAAACCAAAGATAGTCATGACGTTTGAGTTTCGCTGAAATTGGTTGAGTTTGTTTGGGTGCGCACCCAAACAAACTCAATCAATTCCAGCGAAACTCATAGCGATATTCCAGCTCCAGAAACTCCAGCGATATTCGACGACAACCATAAACCAAAGATATTCATGACGTTTGAGTTTCGCTGGAATTGTTTGAGTTTGTTTGGGTGCGCACCCATCCATAACCCAAAGATATTCATGACGTTTGAGTTATCATCCATAAACCAAAGATATTCATGACGTTTGAGTTTCGCTGGAATTGATTGAGTTTGTTTGGGTGCGCACCCAAACAAACTCAAACAATTCCAGCGAAACTCAAACATCATGAATCTCTTTGGTTTATAGATGTCGTCGAATATCGTATTATGAATGTCGTCAAAAGTCTCTTGAACGTCTTCAAACCGCTCGCGAATGTCTTTGAAAGTCTCTTAAGCGTCTTCGAAATGCTCATGAATGTCCTCAAACGTATTGTGAATGTCGTCAAAAGTCGCTTGAACGTCTTCGAACGTCTCGTGAATGTCTTTGAAAATCTCTTGAACGTCTTCAAACCGCTCGCGAATGTCTTTGAAAGTCTGTTCAGCGTCTTCGAAACGCGCATGAATGTCTTCAAACGTATTATGAATAGACATGCGCAAATCATGTCCGTCATCGGATTGGACATGGAAAGGTTCCTTTTCTTAAAGGAACTATGTCCAGGAATCATGTTCACGGAACTATATACTTCCACTAGTTCACATGTATCTTTGGTGACTACGCAATACAAACAAATAATAAGGCACTGACATCTGTTAGATGTCAGGCAGGCAGAATGCGAAATTGTGAATCGATTTGATCCAACTACTATATTGTGCATAATAGTTGAAACAGGTTTTTATAGTTCCTCAATTCGATTAGACAGCGCAGCGAGGGAGACCATTTTATTTACATAGATACGTTTATATATGAAATATCAAAATCGTCAATTGATTTATCTTCATACGATTCAGGCTTAGTACTGTCAACCAAGAATCAAAATAATTCGATATCTACTTTACCTTCTTTGAACTAAGTGTGTTAAAGATTATATTTTATACAACTAGGACACCTTACTCTTGGTTGGCGTATTTATAAATCAATTGATTTCATTTACTCGTTTTTTTGTGGAATATTTACAAATTTATACAGAAATATACCGTTTATTTTCTTTCTTATATTTTTTTCTTACTTTTTAAAACTTTTGTTTTTACAACGTCTATTTATGATTGCTTCCAATAAAGAGTAATTGAGACACTTTTGACGCTTTAAGCCTCCTTCTACGGTTTGTTAGTATTAGCCCTGCTTTCGAGAATATTCGTTCGCAGGGCACTGACGTCGCGACAATATTCAGTCTTTTTAGGATATGTTTGTACAGTAGCGGGTAGACCGACTTTCTTGTGTACCACCAAAGCAGGGGATCTTCTATTCTGTTCATTATAGGCTCCTGCATATATTTGTTGATCTCTACGATTCCAGCTGCGGTGTTATTTTCTGGAACAAGGCTTGCGACTTCCTCGTCAAAGTCAGTCCACATTGACGGTGTTTTTGACGACGATGGTGTAGGTAAAATGCTCGGTGGGGGCACGGGTGCTGGTGTCTGCATGGCTCCGACTTTCATCTTCAGTTGTCCTAGCGCTCTCGTAAAGTTGTTTTTGTCACGGAAACCTTTTTCCTTGAACCTTGGGTCCAATATTGTGCATTCCGCATAAAGCGTATTTCGCTCGATCGACTCAACTCGCTTGTTTAGTTGGTCATTTAATGTTCGCAACAAGGTGCGTATCTGATTACTGTCGTGTGCGGCTTCAGCTTGTGTCATTCGGCACCTTATTTGTTTCATAAGTAACCGGCAATACACAATGACTTTGGAGAGACTTACAGATTTTTCCGTCGATACCTCCACTGTAACTTCATAGAATATCTTCAATATTGGTATTGCCGTTTCAATAAGCGTCCAGTCTTCGGGAGATAAAGCCAAGTCAGTTCTTACTAACGCCAATGTAGCTATCAGTGCCTCTTTTATTCTTACTACACGGTCCAACATATCATATGTGGAGTTCCACCGAGTGCTGACATCTTGTTTTAGTTTCAGTTCTTCCGTGTTCATTTGTTTTTGAACTGATTTAAGTTTGTTGAGTCCAGTCGTACTTCTTTGAAAATATTCTACAATTCGTTTTACTTTGTTTATCGTATCGGGGATTGTGTCAATGCCAGATTTGACAATCAGATTAAGAGTGTGAGCGAAAAAACCGACGGATCGCCATCCTCCTAGTTGGACTGCTGCGAGTATGTTTGCCGCGTTGTCGCTGACCACAACTCCTACTTTATTTTCAATCTGCCACTCCTTTAGCTCGTATGGGAAAAATTGGCAGAGATTGCCGACCGTATGGCTTTCATCATATTGTATGCAGCCAAGTAAATTTGCACACAAATTACCCACTTCCGGGTCAATATAGTATGCAGTGATTGCTAAGAAACTTTCATTATTATCAGAGGTCCAGCCATCTGTCGTAACGCAAATCGCAACAGCCTTCGAAATTTCAGTTTTCACCCGTTGCTTCAGCTTCAAATATTGTTGTGGTAGGAGACTTTCGGAAAGTGTCTTCCTGGTTGGCAAACTATAGGACGGATTCAATAGGGCAACGAATTTTTTGAATTCGGGATCGTTTACTATGTTCAGCGGATAAAACTCTTTACCTATCATCATAATTAATTGCTGGTCTATTTTAGTTTTTTTATTCGGTGCCAAGGGTCTTTGGGTGAACCCGTCGATTTTGGGCTGCACAGATGATTTTTTTACTGCACGGACTGACGACGACGGTCCTGTATTTGAATCAACTGAAATTAATTGCCGTCCTTGATGGTGCTCATGTTGAGGTTCCGTGCACGGATGCACAGATTCAGAACTATTATCATCAACAGGTACTTGACGTTCCACTGGTGCTGTAGAAACAGTGGGATGTTTTCGTTATAAATGCCTGGTTAAATTACCTAAACTGCCGGACGTAAACGATATCATTTCAGAACAATAATTGCATTTTCCTTTCTTTGCGTCTTCTTCCTTAAAGTGGTTCCAAATGGCGCTGGTTTTTCTTCGTGAAGCCATTTTCCCAACTATTTCTATATACACTATTACTGTGCGTATTACTAAGTATTACTGGGTCTATGACTAAGTAAACGAATTTCAGACTGACGATGATCCACCGCGAGGCTTTCCGAACGTCGTGAAGAGTTGAAAACGTTCGGGATCAGTCCGACCCTACCCGAACGTTCCCGACTCTTCACGACATTCGGAAAGAGTCGGGCTGTTCGGTCCGCCCCGCGACGGCTCGTTGTCGGTCCTAATCCGTAATCCGTTCCGTTCGTTCGACCGAGTCGAACCGAACAATCCGACTCTTTCCGAACGTTCCCGACTCTTCACAGCGCTCGGTCTCACCTAGGATACATGGAACTGTCTGAACATGTTTCAGTTGACATCTCGGATCGGAACGATATCGTTCCAGTAGAGAACATAGTTCCTGGACCAATTAAAATCCGGAACTACCCATCTCTAATTATGAATGTCGTCGAATGTCTCTAAAACATCGTCGAACCACTCATCGATGTCTTCAAACGTATTATGAATATTGTTAAAGATCTCTTGCATGTCTTCGAAAGTGTCAGAACGTCTTCGCACCTCTCGCGAATGTCTATGAAAGTCTCTTGAACGAATTCGAAAGTCACTTGAACGTCTTCGAAACCCTCGTGAATGCTTTGAAAGTCCCTCAAGCGTCTTCGAACCCCTCATGAATGTCTTCAAACGTATTATGAATATTGTCAAAGATCTCTTGAATGTCTTCGAAAGTCTCTGAACGTCTTCAAACCCCTCGTGAATGTATTTGAAAGTCTCTAAAACATCGTCGAACCCCTCATCGATGGCTTCGAACGTATTATGAATATTGTCAAAGATCTCTTGAATGTCTTCGAGGATCTCTGAAGGTCTTCGCACCTCTCGTGAATGTCTTTGAAAGTCTCTCAAGCGTCTTCGAACCCCTCATGAATGTCTTTAAACGTATTATGAGTGTCGTGGAAAGTCTTTTGAACGTCTTCGAATCCCTCGTGAATGTCTTTGACAGTCTCGCTTACGCTTCTTCGAACCCCTCATGAATGTCTTCAAACGTATCATGAATGACGTTGAAAGTCTTTTGAACGTCTCTAAAACATCGTGGAACCCCTCATCGATGTCTTCAAACGTATTATGAATATTGTCAAAGATCTCTTGAATGACTTCGAAATTCTCGGAACGTCTTCACACCTCTCGCGAATGTCTCTGAAAGTCTCTTAAGCGTCTTCGAACCCCTCATGAATGTCTTCAAACGTATTATGAGTGTCGTCGAAAGTCTCTTAAACGGCTTCGAACCCCTCGTCAATGTCTTTAAAAGTCCCTCAAGTGTCTTTGAACCCCTAATGAATGTCTTCAAACGTATTATGAATGCTGTCGAAAGTATCTTGAACGTCTTCGAACCCCTCATGAATGTCTTCAAACGTATCATGAAAGTCGTCGAAAGTCTCTTGAATGTCTTCACACCTCTCGTGAATGCCTTTGAAAGTCTCTTAAGCGTCTTCGAACCCCTCATCGATGTCTTCAAACGTATTATGAATATTGTCAAAGATCTCTTGAATGTCTTCGAAAGTCTCTGAACGTCATCAAACCCCTCGTGAATGTCTTTGAAAGTCTCTAAAACATCGTCGAACCCCTCATCGATGTCTTCGAACGTATTATGAATATTGTCGAAGATCTCTTGAATGTCTTCGAAGGTCTCTGAACGTCTTCGCACCTCTCGTGAATGTCTTTGGAAGTCTCTCAAGCGTCTTCGAACCTCTCATGGATGTCTTCAAACGTATTATGAATGTCGTCGAAATTCTCTTGAACGTCTTCGAACCCCTCGTGAATGTCTTTGAAAGTCTCTAAAACGTCATCGAACCCCTCATCGATGTCTTCAAACGTATTATGAATATTGTCAAAGATCTCTTGCATGTCTCCGACAGTCTCTTGAACGTCTTCGAAACCCTCGTGAATGCCTTTGAAAGTCTCTCAAGCGTCTTCGAACCCCTCATGAATGTCTCTGAAAGTTTCTTGAACGTATTCGAAAGTCTCTTGTATGTCTTCGAAAGTCTCTGGACGTCTTCGCACCTCTCGCGAATGTCTCTGAAAGTCTCTCGAACGTATTCGAAAGTCTTTTAAACGTCTTCAAACCCCTCGTGAATGTCTTTAAAAGTCTCTCTTATGCGTTTTCGAACCCCTCATGAATGTACTCAAACGTGTCATGAAAGTCGTCGAAAGTATCTTGAACGTCTTCGAACCCCTCGTGAATGTCTTTGAAAGTCTCTCTTAAGCGTTTTCGAACTCCTCATGAATGTATTCAAACGTATTATGAATGTCGTCGGAATTCTCTTGAACGTCTTCGAACGCCTCGTGAATGTCTTTGAAAGTCTCTCAAGCGTCTTGGAACCCCTCATGAATGTCTTCAAACGTATCATGAATGTCGTCGAATGTCTCTAAAACGTCGTCGAAATCCTTATCGATGTCTTCAAACGTATTATGAATATTGTCAAAGATCTCTTGCATGTCTTCGAAAGTCTCTGAACGTCTGCGAACCGCTCATGAATGTCTCTGAAAGTCTCTTGAACGTCTTCAAACGTATTATGAGTGTCGTCGAAAGTCTTTTAAATGTCTTTAAACCCGTCGCGAATGTCTTTGAAAGTCTCTCTTAATCGTTTTCGAACCCCTCATGAATGTACTCAAACGTATCATGAATGTCGTCGAAAGTCTCTTGAACGTCTTCAAACCCCTCGTGAATGTCTTTGAAAGCCTCTAAAACGTCGTCGAACCCCTCGCCGATGTCTTCAAACGTATTATGAATATTGTCAAAGATCTCTTGAATGTCTTCGAAAGTCTCTGAACGTCTTTGCAACTCTCGCGAATGTCTCTGAAAGTCTCTTGAACGTATTCGAAAGTCTCTCGAACGTCTTCAAACGTATTATGACTGTCGTCGAAAGTCTTTTACACGTCTTTGAACGCCTCGTGAATGTCTTTGAAAGTCTCTCAAGCGTCTTGGAACCCCTCATGAATGTCTTCCAACGTATCATGAATGTCCTCGAATGTCTCTTGAACATCTTCAAACGCCTCGTGAATGACTTTGAAAGCCTCTACAACGTCGTCGAACCCCTCATCGATGTTTTCAAACGTATTATGAATATTGTCAAAGATCTCTTGAATGTCTTCAAAAGTCTCTGAACGTATTCGCACCTCTCGCGAATGTCTCTGAAGGTATCTTGAACGTATTCGAAAGTCTCTTGAACGTCTTCGAAACCCTCGTGAATGCCTTTGAAATTCTCTCAAGCGTCTTCGAACCCTTCAAAAATGTCTTCAAACGTATTATGAATGTCGTCAAATGTCTTTGGAACGGATTCGAAAGTTTCTTGAACGTCTTCAAACCCCTCGTCAATGTCTTTAAACGCATTATGAATATCGTCAAAGATCTCTTCAATGTCTCACGACCATTTTCAAGCGTCTCATGAACGTCGTAGAAAGTCTCTTGAAACTCTTTGAACCCCTCATGCATGTCTTCAAACGCCTTATGAATGTCTTCAAACGTCTTATATATGTCTTCGGACACACCCCTCGTGAATGTCTTTGAAAGTCTCTCTCTCAAGCGTCTTCGAACCCCTCATGAATGTCTGCAAACGTATTATGAATGTCGTCAAATGTCTCGAACGAATTCGAAAGTTTTTGAACATCTTCCAACCCCTCGTGAATGTCTGAAAGTCTCTTAAACGTCTTCGAACCTCTCATCGATGTCTTCAAACATATTATGAATATCGTCACATCTCTTAAACGTCTGCGAACCTCTCATGAATGTCTTTAAACGTTTTCGAAAGTCTCTTGAAGGTCTCACGAACATCTTCAAACGTCTCATGACGTTGTAGAAAGTCTTTTGAAACTCTTTGAACACCTCATACATGTTTTCAAACGCCTTATGAATGCTTTCGAACGTCTCTTGAATGTCTTCGAACGTCTTATGAATGTCTTCCGAAGTCTCTGGAACGTCTCACGAAGAGTACAATGCAATCAGTGGTGGAGTTAAAAAAATGGTATACAATCATGCCGATGATTCGCATCCACTGCAGTCAACATGGAGCTTATCGTCGATGTGCAGGGCTTCAAGAGACGCGTCAACGAATTTGTCCTGAAGGAGATGTCCATCGTCAAACTCCATGAGAAGAATGCTGAAACGCTGACGCTCGCCTTCGACGCACCATTTGCATGGGACTCTTTACCGGCCAAGTACAAAATGACAAACAAGTGGCTGGAACGCAATTTCCATGGAATTCGATGGTATCACAATGGCATACCATACGAAGCAGCTAGAAAAATAATTCGAGAACTCTTGCATGGAGCTCCTGCCATCTATGCGTAGGGATTCGAAAAATGCGCATGGCTATCATCATTTACAGATCCCGCGACAAACGTCATCGACTTGAAGTCTTTGGACAATCCATCGCTGCAGAAGCTGCTGAAAATCATTAACTCCAAATTCCCCCATCATCGCTTCAACACGAACTGCGCCCATGAGAATGTAAAATCGGTGAAAAGCTGGTTAACTGTATACAAAGCGTGAGCGAGGGTTTTTTTTGAATGAATAAAAAACATTTCGAAGAAAGTGTCATTTGTATTCTTTATTCTACGACGAAAACATCCATCATTTACAATTCGATCAAACATATGCATTTTTTACATAGTCAACACTAACTGTTGAAAACGATGGCAAGACGCTGTGGTGTAAACAGTTCGATGATGGTGTTACAACGATTTTTTTTTCCCCGTCCACAATGTTCAGAGACGACGGAACTCGACACTGTTGTATTTTCCACCATTATACTGCATGCAGAGTTGACCATCGCGTGTCACTTGCAGCATACTCTCGAACATTTCCGGATCCTGATCGAAGGCCTTTACAAGTCGCGCCGGTAAGAAGCCAGAGAACTCATCCGCGATGTCCACGATGTAGCGTTTCCCAAATTTGAATTGTACGGCCCTCATGTTGAAGATTAGTCGTTCCGACTTAACGGGGAGTTCTGACAGCTTCTTCGTTGGGAGGAATTCCGTTATCCGGCCGACTTTGTAGATACTCGCGAGATCCATTTTCCCGCACTTTCAAAGTTCTTCTTAGATTTGTATGGTGCAGTGGAGTAGTACAGTCTGAGCTTGACCCACGAAATTATAAACTCCCTCGTAAGCCTCCCACTCAAATTGTCAAACCACTCCCCTCTTTTCCAATCGTGAAAAACAGGTTCGAACACGTTCGAAGAACCCCGTACGTGGAGAATTTTCACAGCATTTTTTACACTCCCGACGTTGAGGTGGGGATCCATCGATGTGATCTTTCATCTGTGGCGTATTATAATGCTTAAAGCATGGAAGATATGATATCACTTCACTGTAGTTCCGATGATGTTCCGGCAAACGATCCCACAATAAGCCAACATATTTACCCCAATATTTTAAGAGCAAGACCTTTGGAACCTGTTCGAGCTCGTTTTTAGTCAAGTCCAGGGGGTGCTTGGCTGGATGCACTGCGTACATACTCGCACATGCGAACATCTTGGCGTTATATTTCCGAATGGAGACCTCGATTTTCCAAGAGCTGCGCTCAAGTGGTCCATCCGCGGTCACAGCCTATGATCCCTACAGATTATAGTTTTTTTCCGAGGAACCTGTCAGGACCTGTCTCGAGTGGCGGCGAGCGTGGAGACGAGGCGGATGCAATAGACATTGTCATTCGGAATGGAACCAACTACATGTCATAAAGGCCGCCCTTCACACACACAACACTCATCGACGACGGCTTCCCCCTCCCGCCAGTCGCTCCACGGACCACATGGCCCGCACTCCACATAGGCTCCTCTGTGACGTCACACGCGCCCCGGCGACCACCCCACGACCGTAGCGCCACCTTGGCTTCCCTACACGCACGCACGCACGCACGCACGCCGACCTCCGCACGACCGTAGCGCCACCTTGGCTTCCCTACACGCACGCACGCACGCACACACGCCGACCTCCCCACGACCGTAGCGCCACCTTGGCTTCCCTACACGCACGCACGCACGCACACACGGCGACCTTCCCACGACCGCAGCGCCACCTTGGCCTTCCTACACGCACGCACGCACGCACGCATGCACGCACATACACACAAAACACTCATCGACCCCCCCCCCCCCAGTCGCTGCACGGACCACATGACCCCCCCCGCCCCGCCACCTAGGCCACTCTGTGACGTCACACGCGCCCGGCGACCTCCCCTCGACGGTGGCGACACCTTGGCTTCACCACTCTTGACACACCACCTCCCCTTCGGTTAGAACCGCTACAGCTATTCTACTTAAGTAAGAAACGGATTTGTTGTTTTAGGCGAGTCTTCGTGGCAACGTCGTGTTTCCAATTCTTGAAAGCTGCTGGGGTGAAATATCCGAAGAGTTGTAGTATCTCGCTGAAGAAGGTCATTGTGTCTTGTTTATAGCCAAGCAATTTGAAATGGATCAAAGAAGTATGCGGCCGTGTAGATGAAAAGAGCTCGTTAAAGTTTCGGCTTCGGTCCGGCCAGTGAAGGACTTCCAAGGTTATCGATGGAAATAAGAAATTATGTTTCTCTACTTTTCGGCCCTCTGGTTCGGGTCCTCTTCAGAATATGTATATTTATTTTCCCTGTATAAGTAATAATGCACAGTATTTTACAATCACGTAATATCTAGATGTTGTGTTATTTTATGTGACAACCGTGTTGGTTCTGTTTTAATTGTAATTATATACTTGAAGTATGGATGACGTCTTTTATTTCGTTACTTAATGTTAAGTGTAAGTATTGGTGTGTGAAATGTACGGAGTGTAGAGAAAATATAGCAGTGAGATATGATAGTTTACGAACCTCGAAGTAGTGATATTTCAGGTTTTTTTAATAAACACATGTTTGGAAAGATGTTGTGACGGACAGAGACATTATTTGTGAATATAAATAATGTTTTGTGAGAAGATGCTCAGTAGATGGAGTTAATATCGTTTATGGGCGATTTTTTCTGATCTGTAATGGATAAGTAGCTATGGGTCAATTTTTATGTTTCATTATTGAGAATTTAAGTATAAGAATTTGATCTAAGTAAAGTTTTAGTGAGTAATCAAAAACTATGGTAATTACCTATTGAGTTTGTTTTTAAGACTGCGTTATCTTTCCAAAATGAGTAAAAAAAACTCGAAATTTACATTGGTTCGTTACATTTTGAGTTGTGTAGCGGACGAGAGTTCGAGAGAAACTGAGTGATGTATTGTTTTCTGGTGGCATATTCGAGTCTCTGTGCTATGAATTGGGGGAGAGATCGTGCTCGCAGTGACGTGTCAATGAGAATAAATTAGGTGCGCTAAGTTAGCGGTATTCAAAATTGGTTTGTGATGTCATTAAAATTAGCTTATCGTGTCAACATGTTAGTTAGTTTATCATGTCAATAATTATAAAAGTGTTATGTGAGGTAAAATATGGTGGAGTGTGTTGATGGTTATATTATCGAATTGTAGATTGAGCTAAGATTTTTTATGTCAATTCTAGAGTTGATGGCGTTGGCGTCTGCTTTAATTTGTATCATTTCCATGATTAGCCTTTTTTGAGCCAACTCTCATTGTTTAGTATTTTTGTGTTATCGAATTGAAAGTCGTGTTTATGTTCTATTGCATGTTGTGCTGAGGCTGTGTGTATTTCGGTAGTGTGTTTTATGCTATTTTTGTGTTCTTTAATTCAGGTTTCAAGATATCTTTTAGTTTGGCCTATGTCAGTGGCGTTGCGATCATTGCAGTCGATTTTATAAACGATGTTGGATATTCGATCGTTGTTGATTTTATCTTTGGTGGAACCAATGATGGATGAAATATTGTGTTTATTATTTGAAACTAATGTTATGTTGTATTGTTGCCAAAGACTGATTAGTTGGTGATGTATGTTTTTTGTGTAGAGGAGATTTATTATTCTGGAGGAGTCAAAATTATTGTTATTCGTTTTTTGTTTGTTGATTATGGAAACTCGATGTTTTATTAATTTGTCTGTGAAAGAGATTGGATAGCAGTTTTTTGTCATTGTGTTACTGATGAGTTGGAGATTTTCTTTATGAAATGAAGGGTGAGATAGTTTTATTGCTCTGTCAATCAACATGTAGACTATGGCTTTTTTTGGGAGAGTGGGTGGTGTGAGAAGAAATTTACGAATCTGCCAGACCAAGTTGGTTTTCTATACCAATTTGTGATGATTGAATTTTGTTTACGGATTAATCATAAGTCAAGAAATGGGATTTTGTTGTCTATTTCATTTTCGGATGTTAATTGTAGTTTTGGGTTATAGGAATTAAAAATCTTTTTAGTGGATTCTAGTTTGTTGGTAGGTAGAGCAATAATAATATCGTCGACGTATCTTTTAAATAACGGCAGTGAGAACTTCAATTTTTCTAGACAACTTGTTTCAAGGTCGATCATGACTATGTTGGATAGTATTGGGGCTAAAGGTGATCCCATGGGTAATCCTGAGATTTGTTGGTACATTTTATCTTGGAATGTGAAAAAGGTTGAGAACATGATATATTCTATGGCTTTAATTATTTCGTGTAAGGGAAACGCATTTGAGAATAAGTTTGATCTTTTCTGTAGACTGTGGATAACTAGTTGTAATGGAATGTTGGTGTAGAGAGAAACGACATCAAATGCGAATAGTTTATAGTTGACTGGGATGGACAGGTTGGAAAGTGAATGTTTTAAGTGGAAGCTGTCTTTGACGTGTGAGTTCGTCGTACTGATTAATTTAGAGAGTTTTGATTGAATGAATTCCGCTAATCTGTGTGTTGGGCTGTTTATGGATGATACTATTGGACGAAGTGGATAGTTTATTTTGTACATTTTTGGTAGGCAATAGAGACGGGATAAGTTGCAATTTTCGGCTTTTAAATATTTATATTTCGATTCATCTATGATTTTTAAGGATTTCCATCTAGAGAGAATGTTGTTGATACCTTTTTGTAAAGAATTGATGGGATTTTTGTTTGTTAGTTTGTAAATTGTAGAATCTGCAAGTAATTCATGGGTTTTTGTGATGTAATCGGATTTTTTTAGAATGACTGTTGTATTTCCTTTGTCTGCTCGTGTCTGCTCTGCTCACCCTAGCAGCTTTCAAGAATTGGAAACACGACACTGCCACGAAGACTCGCCTAAAACAACAACTCCGTTTCTTACTTAAATGTAGACAAGAAGGTTTGACACCGAAACACATTTTTTACAAACACTTTAATATTCAGATCTCCAATAACAAAGGTAAAATCAAACTCAATAAGACATCTCACAAATTCCACAAAGCAGTATTAAATATAAAAATTGACGATCTCAATTTTCGGATGAAAATATTGAACAAAAAAATCGAAAAGAACACAAAAACAATCAACAAGACCCCTAACCACATCAAAGAAAGATTTTTCACCTTAGAACAAACAAAGCTAAATAAATTATCAAAACTCTCATATGAAATTCACAAAAAAAACTACAAAATCTCAGATTTCAGCGAACCAACAACATACACCATCACATTTTCAACCACGAGGAATTATTAAAAACAATATCATCACAAACACATTTAGAACACAACAAGATACATCACTTAAATCTTCAAAATCCAAATCAAACAACACAAAATCACAACATTCTATACTCATCACTCGCCAATAGACAACATAACACAAATAACAATTTTCCCACCGATCCTTTGGAAAATATAAATTCAACAACCACATTGAACAAAACCAAAGACTGGCTCAGAAACCTATCCAATATAGACATTCCCCTACACATTTCCACTTTCCTGTCTTTAGGTGAAAAATTCTATTTCCCTTACCTTAAACTCTCAAACATTAGAACTCACATCCACAAATCAATCTCTGAACTCGAAGCCAAACTAGATTTCTTACTTGACAAGCCTAGACAAATTGAAATTAGAACCAGATTCAGCAAAATCTTAAACAAAATAAATATCCCCAAATCATTCTCCAACACCAACCAAATTATAAAACACACATCTTTATTTTTGAAAAACACCCCCCAACTCTCAATTACACGAGCAGACAAAGGAAATACAACAGTCATTCTAAAAAAATCAGATCACATCACAAAAACCCATGAATTACTTGCAGATTCTACAATTTACAAACTAACAAACAAAAATCCCATCAATTCTTTACAAAAAGGTATCATAAACATTCTCTCTAGATGGAAATCCCTAAAAATCATAGATGAATCGAAATATAAATATTTAAAAGCCGAAAATTGCAACTTATCCCGTCTCTATTGCCAACCAAAAATTCACAAAATAAACTATCCACTTCGTCCAATAATATCATCCATAAACGGCCCAACACACAGATTAGCGGAATTCATTCAATCAAAACTCTCTAAATTAATCAGTACGACCAACTCACACGTCAAATACAGCTTCCACTTAAAACATTCACTTTCCAACCTGTCCATCCCACTCAACTATAAACTATTCTCATTTGAAGTCGTTTCTCTCTACACCAACATTCCATTACAACTAGTTCTCCACAGCCTACAGAAAAGATCAAACTTATTCTCAAATGCGTTTCCCTTACACGAAATAATTAAAGCCATAGAATATATCATGTTCTCAACCTTTTTCACATTCCAAGACAAAATCTACCAACAAATCTCAGGATTACCCATGGGATCACCTTTAGCCCCAAAACTATCCAACATTGTCATGATCGAGCTTGAAACAAGTTGTCTAGAAAAATTAAAGTTCTCACTGCCGTTATATAAAAGATACGTCGACGATATTATTATTGCTCTACCTTCTAACAAACTAGAATCAACTAAAAAGATTTTTAAATCCTATAACCCAAAACTTCAATTTCCATCCGAAAATGAAATAGACAACAAAATCCCATTTCTTGACTTATTATTAATCCGTAAACAAAATTCAATCATCACAAATTGGTATAGAAAACCAACTTGGTCTGGCAGATTCATAAATTTCTTCTCACACCACCCACTCTCCCAAAAAAGCCATAGTCTACATGTTGATTGGCAGAGCAATAAAACGGTCTCACCCTTCATTTCATAAAGAAAATCTCCAACTCATCAGCAACACAATGACAAAAAACTGCTATCCAATCTCCATCACAGACAAATTAATAAAACATCGAGTTTCCATAATCAACAAACAAAAAACGAACAACAATAATTTTGACTCCTCCAGAATAATAAATCTCCCCTACACAAAAAACATACATCACCAACTAATCCGTCTTTTTCAACAATACAACATAACATTAGTTACAAACAATAAACACAATATTTCATCCATCATTGGTTCCACCAAAGATAAAATCAACAACAATCGAATATCCAACATCGTTTATAAAATCGACTGCAATCATTGCAACACCACTTACATAGGCCATACTAAAAGATATCTTGAAACCCGAATAAAAGAAATACACACAGCCTTAGCACAAAATACAGTAGAACATAAACACGACTTTCAATTCGATAACACAAAAATACTAAACAATGAGAGTTGGCTCAAAAAAAGGCTAATCATGGAAATGATACGAATTAAAGCACACCCCAACGCCATCAACTTTAGAATGGACATAAAAAATCTTAGCTCAATCTACAATTCGATAATATAACCATCAACACACTCCACCATATTTTACCTCACATAACAATTTTTTAATTATTGACATGATAAACTAACTAACATATTGACACGATAAGCTAATTTTAATGACATCACAAACCAATTTTACATACCCCTAACTTGGCGCACCTAATTTATTCTCATTGACACGTCACTGCGAGCACGATCTCTCCCCCAATTCATAGCACAGAGACTCGAATATGCCACCAGAAAACAATACATCACTCAGTTTCTCTCGAACTCTCGTCCACTACACAACTCAAAATGTAACGAACCAATGTAAATTTCGAGTTTTTTTTACTCATTTTGGAAAGATAACACAGTCTTGAGAACAAACTCAATAGGTAATTAACATAGTTTTTGATTAGCCACTAAAACTTTACTTAGATCAAATTCTTATACTTAAATTCTCAATAATGAAACATAAAAATTGACCCATAACTACTTATCCATTACAGATCATAAAAATCGCCCATAAACGATATTAACTCCATCTACTGAGCATCTTGTCACAAAACATTATTTATATTCACAAATAATGTCTCTGTTCGTCACATCTTTCCAAACATGTGTTTATTTAAAAAAAAAACCTGAAATATCACTACTTCGAGGTTAGTAAACTATCATATCTCACTCCTATATTTTCTCTACACTCCGTACATTTCACACACCAATACTTACACATAACATTAAGTAACGAAATAAAAGACGTCATCCATACTTTAAGTATATAATTACAATTAAAACAGAACCAACACGATTGTCACATAAAATAACACAACATCTAGATATTACGTGATTGTAAAATACTGTGTATTATTATTTATACAGGGAAAAATAAATATACATATTCTGAAGAGGACGCGAACCAGAGGGCCGAAACGTAAAGAAACATAATTTCTTATTTCCATCAATAAACTTGGAAGTCCTTCACTGGCCGGACCGAAGCCGAAACTTTAACGATCTCTTATCTTTACCAATTTCGCCTTGGCTCAAAATTCCGTCACTGGCGTGATCGGATGCGTCCGTTGTTATGATGAATGGTTTTGTGAAATCCGGATCTTGAAGATTTGGTTCTTTACAGAACGCCTCGATAAGCGTATCAAAGGCTTTTTGGTGAGATTCGGTCCATTTGAAGGTCGATCCCTTTTTTAATAAATTTGTGAGTGGCTTTGCAATGCCTGAAAAATTTTCGATAAACCTGCGGTAATAACCTGCAAGTTCTAAAAATTGTTCTATTTTTTTCGGAGTGGTAGGCCTAGGGTATCCCTGTAGAGCCTCCAATTTTTTTGGATCGGGTTTAACCCCGTCCTCACTTATGATCCGCCCCAAATATGCTACTTCTCGTCTTGAAAATTCACACTTGTCCGGTTGTAATTTTAAGTTGGCTTGCCTTAATTTTTTCGCAAGTTTGTTGAATTTATTCTCGTGTTCAACTAGTGTCTTTGCATAAATGACGATGTCGTCCGAATAAACAAACAGCTCGATGCCTTGAAGTCCTGATTAGACTCGATCCATTAATCTTTGAAATGTCGCCGGAGCGTTTTTTAAACCAAACGGCATTCGGTCGAATTCGTAGTGTCCGAATGGTGTAGCAAATGCTGTCTTGTGAGAATCATTTGGATGTATTTTAATTTGATGGAAACCGCTGGCCAGGTCGAATACTAAAAAATATTTCGCATTACCCAATTGGTCGAGAATTTCGGTTATTTGAGGTAATGGACAAGCATCGCCAATTGTCTTTTCGTTTAAGTTCCTATAATCAATGACCATGCGCCACTTTGGATTTCCTTGTGAGTCCGTCTTTTTGGGAACGATCCACAGAGGCGAACTATACGGGGAGTTTGACGGTTTTATTACTCCCCCTTCAATTAGTTCTTCAACTTGTTTCGTAATTTCATCTTCATGAACGGGCGAAAATCTATACTGCCTCATAAAAACTGGTTGATCGTCGTTCGTCGTTATTTTATGTTCGATTTTATCTGTAGCGCCTAGAACTTTTCCTGGCAAATGAAATAGGTCCGAATTCTCGCTTATAATTTCATCTACGCTTATATTTAGAACGGTCAATTCTTCATCGTCTAGATGGTTGAGACAGAGTAAGTCGCGAATTTCTCTGACTTTATCTTTCTTTTCGACTTTTAAAACTTTTTTGTTGCGCGCAATTTCAAACCGTAATATATCCTCTTCCCGAGACGCCATTTGGTCGTCCGGGTGGGGAACAATTAAACTTTTCTCCTCTTCCTGAAACGCCTTTTGGTCGTCCGGAGTGAGGGAATTATTTTCACATCGGGTCCTATCCTCTTCCTGAAACGCCTTTTGGTCGTCCGGAGTGAGGGAACCCTTTTGATTTTTATCCTCTTCCTGAAACGCCATTTGGTCGTCCGGAGTGAGGAAATTATTTTCACATTCGGTCCTATCCTCTTCCTGAAACGCCTTTTGGTCGTCCGGAGTGAGGGAACCATTTTTTGTGCCTTTGCACCTGAATTCTTCGACTACTACCGTTGGTATAGTCATTAACAAATTATCATCGGTTGAATTGTGCGCAATAAGATAAGCAATACCATTCCTGACCGTAACGACTGCTTCGCCAAAAAAGATCCATTTTCCCAAGTAGAGCATCGGAATATATCCTTCTTTGATTTTGGGATTACTTACTTTGACGTCACAGTACGTTTTGGACCGTTTTGGAATCGAAATTGTTTGTTGACTTTTAAACGGAATTCTTTGATTTCCCCAAGTTAATTGTTCATGTCTCCAATCTACGAGAGCTTTATTTTCAGCAAGAAATTCGGTACCAAGTAACGCATGTTGGTCCATCGGGAACCAATCATCGACGACGTGAAATCCCGCGGGGGTATCATTGATCATGATTCTTATAGACCCCTTTGTTCTCACGGGGATACTCGAGATCCCCTCCAATTTTAATATATCGTATTTATTTATATACGTATGAGCATTTACGATTTGATTTTCGACGAGATTCACTTCCGAGCCTGAGTCTATTAAAAATTCGTTAAGTCCCGATAAGTTGGGTGAGTCGAGGTCTACGGAAGCTATTTGTTGTGAACGCGTTAATAAGACGTGGACTGTTCGCACGGAGACGCGTCTATTATTTTTACCGGGCGCTCCGTCGATTTCTCGTCCCGCGGGGAGGCCCGTGCCACTGGTCGAGAATTCTCGTTTTTTGGCAATTTGGTTGCCCTGTTCCTTTCTTCGTTTTGTTTTTTAAAGCAGGCTTTCTCGAGGTGGCCCGCCCTGTTGCAATATTTACACATCGATGGGGGTCGAGATCCTTGACCGTTCGTGGGCTTTGCCCACGTTCTTCTACTGTTTGAAATTTGTTTATTTGAATTTCCCGGTTTCTTGCCCGGAAATTTTGACCAGCAATCATCGGACGCGTGATTGCGGTTGCAATGTATACAAATCGGTCCTCCTGAAGGGGAGACCGCTTTTATTTGGGCCGACTGATTCTGAGTTCGGCTTTCGAAACGCGTGTCCTTGAAATGTGACCTATCGCGTTCCATATATTTTTCAACTTTTATTGCCTTTGGATAGGCATCTTCGAGATTATCGAATCCCTCGAGTTTGAGACGGATTCGAAAGTCGGGTGGAAGACCCTCGACGAAACAATCCAGCGTGTCGTTTTCGAAAATATCGTATTGACCGTTTCGGAGAGTTCCGTGATTATCAATTTCGGCTTCAAGAAATATTTGCTTTTGAAATATTTTCAAGTTCACCACGAAATTCGTTCAAAGTTTTCGCGGCACCAAATAACGTTTTCAACCGCTCGGCGAATTGGTGAACGTTCTGGAAGTTATAATCTTCCAGTGCCGTTGCGGCATGACCTTTTAATTTGTTACCAACGGGCTGAGTGAGGCCCAACTCCTGATGAGGGCGGGACATATCCCTTGCCCTTTTATAAGCACGAACAAACCGGAGAACCGGTACGTTGTATCCATTGAAGATAGGCACAGATTCAAGTGCGTCTTTAAATTTAATGTTCGCGGGTAATTATTGATCATCGCGAACGTTAACTTCGTTTTGTTGTACGTGAGGGACCGGACCTGATTGTCGTTGACCCTCACCATTTTTAATCGAACCAATTTCCCTACTAATTCGACTGACTTCGTTTATCATTGTCGACAGGGTAGTTTGGATAGCCTCGAGGGCGTGATGAGTGGTTGAGATTGGTTCATCTCTATTCTTCACTTGATCACCAAATTCACGTTCACGCGCACTCAGGGCTTCTAATTTTTCGTGCGTTTCTAATTCTCTTTTTAATAACGCCTGTTCTCGTTCACGAAGTATTTCGCGTTTTTTAATCGAATTGATCCGCTAATACGCGGAGTTCCTCTTCACTTAAACGTTTCGAATTTTGGGAATGCTCAGCCATTTGGAACCTCTTATTTTATTTTACACTTTGCGATATGTAAACATGACAATTTTTAGATTGATCAAGAGACGCGGCAGCGTCTTGACGCCAAGGAATAAAAAAAAAATTCGACGCCACTGATCGTTGCCACCGATCTCTACGCCACTGACCGACTGAACACGCCGTGACTCTTTATACAGTAAGTTGGGCTCTAGCAGACGACGTTTTAACTTTGTTTCGATATTACGCGAAAACGCTGCAACGAATCGAAAATCTAATGACAGTTTACTAATGTAATGTGATTTTTTCCTATCGATTTTGTTCGGGCTATTTTTCGATTTGTCCACTCAATCTTGGGATCTCATAATTTACGGCCGAATTTTCGGGTGACTTTTTACCCCAAAAATTCTTCCACACTCGTCCATTGTCTTTCATTGAATAAAATAAAGTCGTTGGCTCATGTCGTAAACATAACACATACGCCGTTCTGTGAATTGATTAACACTTTAGCGCAACAGGCACAGCAACGCCACCGCTTTCTCGAACTGCACGACTCGAACTACACCCTGCTTGCAATATATATATATATATATATATATATATATATATATATATATATATATATATATATATATAATTAGACGTACAGGTCCGTCTCACAAATAAACAACCCCCATTATACAGTGAGAAGCCAACCGACTTCAGGATAGGAGTAGGGGAGGGGGAAATAACGGACAACCGAAACAGAAAAATAAACAAAACTATAGGCGAACAGAAAGACAGTTAATAGAAAAACAAGGAACCTAATTTAATTAAAGGAGGTTAACAATAACAAAGAGTAAAGGAAGGGGAAAGTCGAAGATAAAACCGCAAGCAAGGAGGAAGACAGAGAGAAGAAAACAAAGGAAACCACACAAAAACAAGAGAGAAGCAACATTTATTTAAGGAAGCAGAAAAAGTTAACAATAAAGCCAATTAGGGAATTATGGGTAAGAAGCTGGAGAAGGGGTAAGAGAAGATGGCAAAACATGGGTATATAAGGACGGGAATTTTGGAGGAAAGGCGTCTTCTCCTCCTCTTCTGGCTCTGAAGAACCAAAATACCTGAGTCTCAATTAATTTATTCCCTGATCGAGTCTCGAACAAATAAAAATATTGTAACGATATTCCGACCCGTTACATTTGGCGCCCGAACAGGGACTCGAACCCTGGACCCTCAGCCCTGCATCTGTAACGGGTCGGAATATCGTTACAATATTTTTATTTGTTCGAGACTCGATCAGGGAATAAATTAATTGAGGCTCAGGTATTTTGGTGGTAATTTACAATAAAAAATTGTTTATTAAACTTTATGGATGCGATACAATATTATTTAGCGCCGTGTATGAGTGTAATGTTTTGTTTGTGTTGTTTTGTGTAATTCGTCCCTTAACTAAGGCGTCGGTCGATAAAGATTCGCGGAATTACCCGAGTGGTAACGTTCTCGAGCGCGGCCAGTATCGATTACCATGCGTCGGTAACCGTAACCCCTTTCTTACCGCCGCTCGAGGCGCGATGGATCGTGACGCGCTAGATCGCGGCGCGCTGACTCGTCACGGTCGCTGCCCGCCCTTTGTTTACAATGTGGCGTACGCGTGCCTTCTGATGTCGCTCGCTCGAGTCCGTTTTTTTTTGTTTATTTCTTGCCTTTTATAATTGGATTATAATAATTGGAATATCGGTGTGTTCGCGGATGTGTGTGTATGTGTGTGTGTGTGTGTGTGTGTATGTGTGTGTGTGTGTATGTGTGTGTATGTGTGTATGATTTCGCACCTCCTGTTACCTCCTAGCCCTTTATATTCTCCTGATACTATTTGTCTATTTAAATTTCAATAAATCGCTCTCTTTCGCTATTAATTAATTATCCAATAATCCTTTTTATTTAACTCGTTATTTTCTCGGTCCGCGGGTCGGTATTCGCGAGAGGTTCCCTATTTGTACCTACTTAATTATTTTTGATATTTATGCGCTTTTCCCTAATATTCCTCTCGTGCTCCCTCACCCTTGGACCAGTAATTATTCCAAGTTTACTTAAAGAATTATCTTTTTCTTCTCTTTATTGACTTAATTTTGAATATTTTGCTCCTTTCAGGTTCCCTTTCTTTTCCTTTCCTCTTAAACACTTTCCCTACCCTTAGGGTGAGCAATCGTGTCACAGAGTATTCGTCCAATTCGCGGAATATGAAAGTGCCCTTTGGTAAGGCGACGCCTCCACTCGTTCTGTTGTCTCAGTTTTCCTCAGTAACACTTTCTCTATCCTTAAAGGCTGATATTCGTGTCACCTCGTACTTCCCGATTCTTCAGAGCCAGAAGAGGAGGAGAAGACGCCTTTCCTCCAAAATTCCCGTCCTTATTTACCCATATTTTGCCGTCTTCTCTTACCCGTTCTCCAGCTTCTTACCCATAATTCCCTAATTGGCTTTATTGTTAACTTTTTCTGCTTCCTCAAATAAATTTTGCTTCTCTCTTGTTTTTGTGTGGTTTCCTTTGTTTTCTTCTCTCTGTCTTCCTCCTTGCTTGCGGTTTTATCTTCGACTCTCCCCTTCCTTTACTCTTTGTTATTGTTAACCTCCTTTAATTAAATTAGGTTCCTTGTTTTTCTATTAACTGTCTTTCTGTTCGCCTATAGTTTTGTTCATTTTTCTGTTTCGACAGTCCGTTATTCCCCCTTCCCCTACTCCTATCATGGAGTCGGTTACTTTCGGACTACCTGGTGGGGGATATTTATTTATGAGACGGACCTGTACGTCTCATTGTCCCCCGTGATTCTTTATGTTTTGGATTGCTTTTCAGTTATCCAAATCATAAAGAATCACTAAAAAGAAAATTTTCTTACTTCTACTCTGCGCCTATCCCCTCATTTACGTTTCGCCCGCTTGTGTGTTTTTTTTTCTTTTTTTTTTTTTTTGGCGCCCAACGTGGGGCACGAACCCACGACCCTGAGATTAAGAGTCTCATGCTCTACCGACTGAGCTAGCCGGGCAAAAATGTAACGGGTCGGAATATCGTTACAATATTTTTATTTGTTCGAGACTCGATCAGGGAATAAATTAATTGAGACTCAGGTATTTTGGTGGTAATTTACAATAAAAAATTGTTTATTAAACTTTATGGATGCGATACAATATTATTTAGCGCCGTGTATGAGTGTAATGTGTTGTTTGTGTTGTTTTGTGTAATTCGTCTCTTAACTAAGGCGTCGGTCGATAAAGATTCGCGGAATTACCCGAGTGGTAACGTTCTCGAGCGCGGCCGGTATCGATTACCATGCGTCGGTAACCGTAACCCCTTTCTTACCGCCGCTCGAGGCGCGATGGATCGTGACGCGGTAGATCGCGGCGCGCTGACTCGTCACGGTCGCTGCCCGCCCTTTGTTTACAATGTGGCGTACGCGTGCCTTCTGATGTCGCCCGCTCGAGTCCGTTTTTTTCTGTTTATTTCTTGCCTTTTACAATTGGATTATAATAATTGGAATATCGGTGTGTTCGCGGATGTGTGTGTGTGTATGTGTGTGTATGTGTGTATGATTTCGCACCTCCTGTTACCTCCTAGCCCTTTATATTCTCCTGATACTATTTGTCCACTTAAATTTCAATAAATCGCTCTCTTTCGCTATTAACTAATTATCCAATAATCCTTTTTATTTAACTCGTTATTTTCTCGGTCCGCGGGTCGGTATTCGCGAGAGGTTCCCTATTTTTACCTACTTAATTATTTTTGATATTTATGCGCTTTTCCCTAATATTCCTCTCGTGCTCCCTCTCCCTTGGACCAGTAATTATTCCAAGTTTACTTAAAGAATTATCTTTTTCTTCTCTTTATTGACTTAATTTTGAATATTTTGCTCCTTTCAGGTTCCCTTTCTTTTCCTTTCCTCTTAAACACTTTCCCTACCCTTAGGGTTAGCAATCGTGTCACAGAGTATTCGTCCAATTCGCGGAATATGAAAGTGCCCTTTGGTAAGGCGACGCCTCCACTCGTTCTGTTGTCTCAGTTTTCCTCAGTAACACTTTCTCTATCCTTAAAGGCTGATATTCGTGTCACCTCGTACTTCCCGATTCTTCAGAGCCAGAAGACGAGGAGAAGACGCCTTTCCTCCAAAATTCCCGTCCTTTTATACCCATATTTTGCCTGAGGCGACGCTGAGCAACGACTGCATCTCCATGGAATCCAGGTAATCGTGGGGAACCAAGGGGGAGGAATATGCCCCCAGAAGAACAACTCGAAGCACCAACCGATAGTAAGCAGAATGGAAAATCAACAGAACAAGTACAGAACCAGGGAAACTGCTAGACGTTGCGCCCGAAACGATGACAATCAGCAAAGAGATTGAACCATCACGAGGCGCAACAGAAGAGGAAGAGGAAGAAATCAGAGAAGCGATGGAAGAAGCAATCTCCCGTATGAAGCGAAACAAAAAGAAGAAGGAAAAAAAGAAGGAGAAGAGCAAGCCCATCGAGCCTCCATGTCGACTAGGAATGATCATCACAGATGTCAGCGAACAAATTTGGGGGTTGGAAAGACAAACAAGCAAACCAAGTGAAAAGACAAAATCCGACCAGAAACCAACCTGGAAAATCGAAACAATTGAGGAGATACAAAAGGAATTTAAAAAAAACCAAGTCAACCAACTGACGACCCAGAAAAGTCAACAAGCAGAAAATAAGACAACGAAGGAGAAAATAGATAAAAAAAAATATACCGGCAGCATATATGAAGGACCAAGGGATTTCCTCATGGAGGACCCCGGAAAAAGGAGTCTCACACAGAAGATACAGCCACGATGCCCGACACTACCCATGAAGATAGAAGGGATCACCGTAGAGACTCTCATCGACAGTGGAAGCGAGGTGTCAGCAATATCCGAGGATTTTTATCAACGTTACAAAAACGAATTAGACAACTGTCCAATTATTCCGGTCACCGGCACCGAGGCTATCGGGGCATTCGGCGGAAAGTCAGGCCGAATAAAGAAACAAATAATGATCGATGCCGAGCTCTACAAAGCCAGAGGAACGCTGCAGTTACTCATCATACCGAAAATAAGCAAAAATGCGATTCTAGGTATCGACGGGATGGTAGAACTTCAGGTGGAAGTAGATGCAAACCAAGGAGTCATCCGCATACAGAACGAGATCGTCGCTGAATTAGATGGGGGAAGGTGGAATTGGCAGCGAGAAAAACCCGACTCGAAACAACAAATAACGGTAGCCGCAATAGAAAACGACACGGACAATGAGCTCACCAAGAAAGAAGTCAACCAGAAATTAAGGGAATGCCCAAATCTACCAACCAATGTCGGAAACTGCTTCAAAAGGCTCATCAGTGACTACAGGCACATTTTCAGCCGAAAACCAGGTCGCATGGAAGTCTACACTCACAAATTAATGCTAAAGGACCCAGAGCCATATATGCATCGATCGTATCCGGTACCCATCCAATATCGGGAGAAGGTACAGGAGGAAATCTGAAAGATGATGGAGCATGGGGTCATCGAGCGGGCAAAAAGTCGCTTCATAAACCCCCTTGTAACAGTAATAAAAAAGGACGGGTCAATCAGATTATGCTTAGATGCCCGACAACTGAACAAATTCTTGATAGAGGACCACGACACGGCACCTCCAACAGAAGAAATTTTCCAGAGATGCGGGGGCGCAAAGGTCATGTCAAGTCTAGACTTGACAAGCAGCTTCTGGCAAATTCCTTTGGATGAGGAATCACGGCCATACACCGTATTCCTCCATGATGGAAAGTGTTACCAATTTACGGTACCACCTTTCGGGCTCAAAACGAGCACGGCAAGCCTAATAAGAGGACTCGACATTGTGCTACAGGATCTGGGAAAATCAGTAATCAACTTTGTAGATGACCTTCTTTGCCTATCAAAAGACGAAGCACAACACCTGCAACACCTCCAACATCTTTTTGAAAGGATCAGCAGCCACAAAATGACACTGAATTTCAAAAAGTCGAAATTTTTCCAACAAGAAGTTGCATTTCTGGGGCACACGTTAACCACATCAGGAATAAAACCACAGCCAGAAAAGATAAAAGCGATCCACGACTACCCACGGCCCGAAAATATAAAACAGCTCCGGGGATTTCTGGGGCTGATCAACTTCTACAGCAAATTCACAAGTAAACATGCTGAAGAAACGATACCACTGTTGAACCTGCTAAAAAAGGGAAAAGAATGGAGGTGGAGGGAAGAAGAGGAGAAAGCATTTGAAAGAGTTAAACAGCTCTTCATTGAGACGGTCATTCTGAGGCATGCAGATCCTAAAAAAAAATACGTCCTCACGACAGATGCAAGTGACTATGCTGTTGGAGCAGTCCTGAGCCAAGAGGACAAGGATGGAGAGATGGGCGTCATCTCCTTCGCAAGCCGCACGTTTAAAGGGGCAGAAATCGGTTATACAACCACAGAAAAAGAGCTCCTTGCAATCGTATGGGCACTCCAAAAATTCCGAACCTATTTATTAGGAGCAAGAATAAAAATCATCACCGATCACAAGGCACTTACTTTCTTAAAAACGTGCCGCTTTGTCGGGGATCGAATGCTAAGATGGGCCCTACTCATACAGGACTACGACTTTGAAGTGGAGCATTGCCCAGGTAAAAGAAATGAAGCAGCAGACGCACTGAGCAGGCCACCCGAAATCGAAAACAGGGATAACCAAAGCACACCAGGGAGGGTGGCTCTCACAGCCATCCTCGCCAGAAAACCCACAAAAGAAATCAAGCAGCAATTCCAACGAATCGAACAAATGCAAAAAGAACAAACCAACCTCGCGGTGATATGGGAAATGTGCGACAAAGAAGAAGGTAATGAGAAATACCGCAACGATAAGGGATGTCTCCAAAAAAATGACAGGACGGGAAAATGGAAGGTCGTACTACCAGATGAGTTAATTAACCCTCTCATAAAAGAATGCCACGAAATATATGGACACCCAGGGGCTCGAAAGGTTTTTTTTATGCTAAAAGAAGACTTCACTTGCCCACGGATGGCAAAAAGAGTGAGGCAAGTCATCGCCGAATGTGACCTATGTCAAAGGGTCAAAGTGGCGATCCAAACGAACCATGCAGAGATGCAGACGATTATACCGGAAGGTCCGGGGGACCTAATCTCCATAGATTTCTATGGACCGTTGCCAAAATCCGTCGGGGGAGTGCAGCACATATTAGTCACAATAGACGCCTTCACGAAATTTGTGAAACTGTACCCTCTTAAGAAGGCGAACACAGCGGCAACAATTAACAGGATTTTCGAAAATTACGTGCCAAAATATGGAAAACCAAGAAGAATCCAGTTTGATCATGGGACTCAGTTCACCTCTAAAATTTGGCTCGAACGGCTAGAAAGAGAAAACATACAAGGAGTATTCTCATCAATCCGACACCCACAAGGAAATATCGTTGAACGAGTGAACCGAGAACTTAGCCGTTTTTTTTAGAACCTTCGTGCAAGAGAAGCATTCCGGATGGTATCGATGGATACCGGTAGTCCAGGATTGCATCAACGAAACGCAACATGAAACAACTGAATTTACACCAATGGAACTGCAGCTGAAAAAGAAGCCATACCGAATATAGAGGGAATGGATCCTGGCATTAAAAGAGGATCAAAACGAAGACATCACTTACGAAAAAAAATTGGAGTTAGTTCGAGAAAGAATACTACGAAAAGGAAAAAGACGGGCAGAAAAGTTTAATGCAACGCATAAGACCACCCTCTTCACAAAGGGAGAATTAGTCCTGGTCCGAGCATTAAATGTTTCGGACCCGGCAAAACAAAGAACAGCAAAATTTATGCCGCTATACGAAGGACCGTATCGTATAAAAAAATGTGTTGGCCAAGCAACATACTTAATCGAAGATCCAAAGACTAAACGAGAGCGAGGAAAATTTCATGGAAGTCTCATGAAACGCTATCTAGCGGCAAGCCCGGAAAGTAATCCAGAAGAAATTACACAGGGATAAGACAATCTCACAAACTTAACAATCGAAGAGAAAGAACAAGGAGTATATAAGGCAGCCCCGCGATCGAAACGATCTTCAAATATCAACATGGGCAAAAACCAACAAAAGAAATCGCAAGTGAGCGATACAAGGACCACAGAAGAAAAGGCAGAACGAAGAAGAAAGAAAAACACGCTGAGGCGAGCTAGGAGAGATATACCGAAAATCGAGGAGAATAATAATCTTAGTGAATACGAATTATTCGAGGTGAACGATAACAACATAAAAGGATGGTACCCCGGGAAATCGTTAGGGTATTAAAGAGAGGGGAGGACAACGGATCAAAAATTAACACTATCCATCATCAGTCAATCGTCAACCACAACGCTATCAAAATGTATCAGAATTTCGAGACAAGTACGCTGAGAGAGGAGTATGAAGGAGTAGCGGTCGCGGGTCTAGTCCATCCGAATGAGTTTTACCTCCACCTAAACAACGGAAGAGACACCGCCATCATTCGGATGTGGCAGCAGATGCCGCTAGGGGAGCCTGGCATTTACCCCATATTAGAAGAGGAGGCATTCCCAGGGCGAGCAATCCTCTACCGCCAAGAGGAAAAATTTCACCGTGCCACCCTGGAGAATATCAACGACCACAGTGAGTGGAAATTGTGGCTCGGTGACTGGGGGATATGGGTGACCGCCACGCAAGATGAGTGCTTTACAGCCTCGAGGGCGGCACTCGCATGCCCATACCAGGCGATTCCCGCAACCCACGGAGACTTGGCACCTCGGGACGAAACGTGGACCGAGGAAGAGCTCTTCTACGCCAGAGCCGCAGTGGAAGAGACGTCGTGGGCCAAGGTTTGGGGCAAGGCGGCCAACCGTAATATCGTGCTCGTCGACCTATACCTGGAGAGTGACGGCCCAAATCAAGGCATCCGGCTAGCCGATATGTTTATCAAATTCGAATTGGCAACTAGAATCAGCAATCCGGCACCACTGAGAATAGAGGCGAAGGGGAGCCGCTACGGGGACGAGTACATTATCAGAGAGACGGCACAACAGTACATCAACGACAACAACAACAACGAGACCAGAGATAACCGACCAAGCAGCACCATCCCCGAGGACATGGAGGACACCGAGTACGAGGACGATGACGACGAAACATTAATCAACAATAACAACCACATCGACGAAGAATACGACAGCGATGAGGCGCGCTTTTGGCGCGATCAGGGGATCGAAGACGGAAGTAACAGCGTGTTAACAAGCGATGACGACAACAGCATTTCGTCCTTATAAATAAAAACCAATAGAAAAACCTATTAGCCGTGTCGACAAATTTATTTGCGAGCGAGCGAGCGTGCGAAAATATAATTAGAAGTAAGGGGAAGGAAAGAGCTAGTGACGAGCCGGGGCCAACCAGATGAGAAGGAAGACGACCCACAGAAGAAAAAAAACAGAAGTATAAAAGATCACTTAAATAATTTTTTTTTTTAGTGATTCTTTATGATTTGGATAACTGAAAAGCAATCCGAAACATAAAGAATCACGGGGGACAATGAGACGTACAGGTCCGTCTCATAAATAAATATCCCCCACCAGGTAGTCCGAAAGTAACCGACTCCATGATAGGAGTAGGGGAAGGGGGAATAACGGACTACCGAAACAGAAAAATAAACAAAACTATAGGCGAACAGAAAGACAGTTAATAGAAAAACAAGGAACCTAATTTAATTAAAGGAGGTTAACAATAACAAAGAGTAAAGGAAGGGGAAAGTCGAAGATAAAACCGCAAGCAAGGAGGAAGACAGAGAGAAGAAAACAAAGGAAACCACACAAAAACAAGAGAGAAGCAAAATTTATTTAAGGAAGCAGAAAAAGTTAACAATAAAGCCAATTAGGGAATTATGGGTAAGAAGCTGGAGAAGGGGTAAGAGAAGACGGCAAAATATGGGTATATAAGGACGGGAATTTTGGAGGAAAGGCGTCTTCTCCTCCTCTTCTGGCTCTGAAGAATCGGGAAGTACGAGGTGACACGAATATCAGCCTTCAAGGATAGAGAAAGTGTTACTGAGGAAAACTGAGACAACAGAACGAGTGGAGGCGTCGCCTTACCAAAGGGCACTTTCATATTCCGCGAATTGGACGAATACTCTGTGACACGATTGCTAACCCTAAGGGTAGGGAAAGTGTTTAAGAGGAAAGGAAAAGAAAGGGAACCTGAAAGGAGCAAAATATTCAAAATTAAGTCAATAAAGAGAAGAAAAAGATAATTCTTTAAGTAAACTTGGAATAATTACTGGTCCAAGGGAGAGGGAGCACGAGAGGAATATTAGGGAAAAGCGCATAAATATCAAAAATAATTGAGTAGGTAAAAATAGGGAACCTCTCGCGAATACCGACCCGCGGACCGAGAAAATAACGAGTTAAATAAAAAGGATTATTGGATAATTAGTTAATAGCGAAAGAGAGCGATTTATTGAAATTTAAATAGACAAATAGTATCAGGAGAATATAAAGGGCTAGGAGGTAACAGGAGGTGCGAAATCATACACACATACACACACACACACATCCGCGAACACACCGATATTCCAATTATTATAATCCAATTATAAAAGGCAAGAAATAAACAAACAAAAAAACGGACTCGAGCGAGCGACATCAGAAGGCACGCGTACGCCACATTGTAAACAAAGGGCGGGCAGCGACCGTGACGAGTCAGCGCGCCGCGATCTACCGCGTCACGATCCATCGCGCCTCGAGCGGCGGTAAGAAAGGGGTTACGGTTACCGACGCATGGTAATCGATACCGGTCGCGCTCGAAAACGTTACCACTCGGGTAATTCCGCGAATCTTTATCGACCGACGCCTTAGTTAAGGGACGAATTACACAAAACAACACATAACACTTATACACGGCGCTAAATAATATTGTATCGCATCCATAAAGTTTAATAAACAATTTTTTATTGTAAATTACCACCAAAATACCTGAGTCTCAATTAATTTATTCCCTGATCGAGTCTCGAACAAATAAAAATATTGTAACGATATTCCGACCCGTTACAATATATATATATATATATATATATATATATATATATATAGCGACTGTATTAGACTACATACATATATGTAGTCTAATACAGTCGCTTTGGCAGCTCGAGTAACCAAACACGGTTAGTCGAGCGTGGATGTGAAAAAAGAAAACAAGCGGCTCTTATTAGAGCCAAAAATTTATTTCACAAAGGTTCACGTCGTTTCAAATTTAGGTGTGGATTATTGTGTAAATAATTCACAGTTCGCAAATTACCCACACACCCATGAGTGATGGGAGAGTAATGAAAGTAGATTTCCGGTTAAATTTTGTCTATTCACGACAACAACTGCTAGTAATTTTATTAACAACAAAATACAACAATATTCTTCGATGGTTTTTGATTTTCGATTGCAAGGATGAGATGTCTCTTGAGTGCGATTGCCGAGAGGCGTTAAACGGGTGTTCTGGCAACACGTGGTCGCGCACAATGGCGACGAAGATTGACCGGTGAGATCGCCGTCGATCCACCGAAAGCTTGCGATCGCGAACCTGTGTATCAGGGGGTTTATTCGCGATCGTTTGATTGACTAAAACTATTGATTGGCGACGATTTTGAAGTGACTTGACTAAATACTAAGGTGAATTGACCGAGTTGAAATTAACGAGAGCTGGGAGAGCACGCGTATTCGCTAACGTAGTCGGAACAAGAGTCAGAAGCACAGGGACGAGGCTCGCGGGCTCGGGCTCCCGAGCGTCGTCGAAGTCTCTAGAATGTTCAGGGCCGTAGCGGCCGATTGTCGAGTGGGGCGTTTTTTTGGGGGTCCATCGTTGTAATCCGGAACATTCCGCCCGCCATCAGCAGCTTGATGTTGATCGAAGTCTTCGTTGTCGACCTCGATGTGTGGAACGATTGCAAGTTTGGTGATTGGTCTGACGAGAGTGGTGGTGGCCGTCTGGATTGTCACAACTCGAGTGAGGCTATCAGCACCAGGATGTAGTTGAGTGATCCTTGCAAGTGGCCACTTACAAGGAGGGAACCTCTCGTCTGTCAGTAGTACAAGGGACCCAACCTTTAGTTGATTGGACTTGTGCCACCATTTCGATGTGGCAAGTTGACGTTGAAGGTGGGCCTTGGACCACTGGTTCCAAAATGATTGCGTTTGCTGCTGAATGAGCTGCCAGCGCGTTAGCCTTGATGATTTGAGTGATTGCAGGCTAGGTTCTGGTAGCGTCGTGAGTGCCCTTCCGATTAGGAAGTGGCCGGGAGTAAGGGTTGTCAAGTCGTCCGGGTCATCGCTGAGTGGCTGTAGTGGTCTTGAATTGAGGATGGCTTCGATCTGTGTGAGCAATGTCGTAAGCTCATCTAGCGTGTAAGAGGTCTCTCCCATGGTTCGTTTTAGGTGAAATTTGATTGACTTGACAGCGGCTTCCCACTTGCCGCCCATGTGTGGTGCGGCAGGGGGATTGAAGTGCCACTGAGTGTTGTCATTCACGAGAAGTGCAGCGATAGCCTGGTTTTCCTTCGATCCTTGAGTGAAGAGGTGTTTGAGAGAAGCATCTGCACCCACGAATGTTGTACCGCAATCTGAGTAGAGTGAGTGACAGATACCTCTGCGTGCAGTAAATCTTCTGTACGCAGCGATGAATGCGTCTGCCGAATAGTCGCAAACTACTTCGATGTGGATGGCTGAGGTGTACATGCAGACGAACACGGCGATCCAGCCCTTTATCCGTTTTGCACCTCGACCTTTCCATGACTTGATAACAATGGGTACGGCGTAGTCGACCCCAGTGCGGTGAAATGCCCTGGATTGTTGGACCCTTGACGGAGGCAATTGGCCCATCAGCTGCTGAGCTCGCTTCTCCCGTTGTCGAGCGCAGCGCATGCAGCGTAGAACGAATGACTTGATTGGAGCTCGTCCACCGATGATCCAATAGGATTGTCTAATTTCTGCCAAAGTCAGTTGTGTTCCACCGTGTAACGTGCGAGCGTGCGCATTGCTGATCACGAGTGTCGTTAACGGGGAATGTCTTGGCAGAATGACTGGGTGCTGTTCCTGATAGCTGAGTGCGGCGTGGCCAAGCCGACCACCAACTCGTAGCACGCCTTGATTGTCGATGAATGCGGTTAGTCGGTGGAAGATGTGATTTGGAGGGAGCTCATGGTTCCCCTTGATCTGTTGAATCTCGAATGCAAAGTACGCCGCTTGAGTTGACTTCGCCCAATAAATTGTGGCTAACTCAATGTCCATAGGGGTGAGTGGAGTGGAGAGGGATGATTTAGGAATTCGACGGAGTGTCATGATCGATCTAAGGATTGTTGCGGTTACGCGCAGGAGTGTGCGTAAGTTTGAATATCTGTGAATTAGGTCCCATTGAATGCCTGGTTGAGTGGCTGTCGCGACCATTGTTTAACCTGGGCGGGCTTCTTCTGTCGGAGGCTCGACCAGAGTGCTGGGCCGTTTTGGCCAGTGTTCGTTGGACTTTGAGAGCCATGGTGGTCCCCGCCACCATAACGAATGAGTTGCAAGTTGGGCGACTGATATCCCGCGGGATGCACAGTCCGCTGGATTCTGTTTTCCCGGAACGTACCTCCAGCTGCATTCTGAGGAGAGTTGTTGGATGGTTGCAACTCGGTTCCGGACAAAATCTTTCCAACGGGACGGGTGAGTGACGATCCACGAGAGTGTTGTAGTTGAATCCGTCCAGAGTGTAGTTGATTGAGTGTCCAGTTTAAGAGTGGCTTGGACGTATTTGACAAGTTTGGCCAGGAGCAGCGCTGCTGAAAGTTCTAACTTGGGGATTGATAGACGAGTGAGAGGTGCTACCTTAGTCTTTGCGCAAAGTAGGGTGATACTTGCTTCTCCGGACGGTGATATGGCCTTGACGAATACTACTGCTGCTGTGGCTAGCTGTGACGCATCACAGAACCCGTGGAGTTCGCACGTCGTGGCCTTTGACGTCTGAATCCACCGTGGAACTGTGATGTTGTCGAGTTGGGTTAGCTCGCCACGGAGCTTGAGCCATGACTTGAGAAGTTTGGATGGAACTGGTTGGTCCCAGCTCAGCTTGTGCAGCCATAGCTGTTGTAGTAGCATTTTTTATTTGACAGTGAGTGGGCAAAGAAAGCCCAGTGGATCAAATGTCTGAGCCACTTCAGACAGAATGTTTCTTTTGGATGTGACCCTTTTTGTTTCTGGAGTGATTGTCGATTTGAACTTGAAATTATCTGACGTGTGGTGCCAGTATAATCCAAGTACTTTGCTGGTGCAGTCTCCAAGCTGAGTTGACGTTTCATTCGATTCAATTGATGATATGACCTTGAGCGCCTCAGGGCAGTTGGAGTGCCACTTGGCGAGAGGAAATCCGCCCGCCATGCAGAGTTGCTTGAGTTGATCTGCGATGAGGGCTAGTTGTGCGGCGGAGTCAGCGCCGCCGAAAATATCGTCGACATATCTGCCGAACCTGAGTGCCGGTATTGCAAGTGGATATTTCTCTCCTTCGTCTTCCACGAGTTGCTACAACACTCTCACTGCCAAGAATGGAGCTGATCGAGTGCCGTACGTAACTGTTGTGAGGTGATATGGGACAATTTTGTTGTTGTCGTCAGTCCACAGGATCTTTTGCAGATCCCAGTCATCGGGATGAACGTTAATTTGGCGGAACATTTTAGTAATGTCCGTAGCAAAGATGAGAGCATGTTGTCGAATCCAGAGTAGTACGTCCGTGATGTCTGGCTGTATTTTCGTACCGATATGGAGAAAATCGTTGAGTGACTTTCCTGAAGATGTTGTACAGGAGCCATCAAATACAACACGCAACTTCGTGCTAGAGCTCTCTGGCCTCAACACTCCGTGATGTGGAAGGTGGTAAGGAGTGCGAGAGTGAGTCTTCCCCTTGGGCCGCCCGGTTGGGACCCTCAACCCTCCTGGTACCGAAGTGCCAGGTGCCAAGGTCATCCCAGAGGGCGGATCCGTTGGTTCAGACTCGCTCGCATGATTGTTTGTCCACGGAGTGGAGGGGACGAGTGCCATGTGTCCCAGATCTTCATACTTTCTTATGAAGTCCGTGTAGAGTGCTTGATATTCTGGATTGTCCTTGAACTTCTTGAGTGTGTGTTGAAGTCTTCGGTAGGCAGCTCGGTATGAGTCGCCTAGCATAGGATTGTCGCTGATGAGTGGTAAGCGAACGACGTATCGTCCTGTTGTGTCCCGCTGATGCGTTGTCTTAAAGTGTTCTTCACATTGCTCTTCCTCTGGTGTAAGTGAAGGTTGACTATCGGTTGGAACTTCTTCCTGGACCCAGAATTTGGTGAGGAGTTCATCGAGATGCTCCTCTTGCTGGCTTAGTTGAGTGACATTAAGTGATTGACGTAACGCTTGAGGGGACATCTCGGCCACGGGACCGATGATGAGCCAACCGAAGATAGACAGCTGGGCTATTGGAGTGGTTAGGGAGTCCTTCATAATGTTTGGCTTGATGATCTGACCATAATAGTCAGCGCCGAGGACAAGGTCGATGGGCTGAGGAAGGAAGAACTCGGGGTCTGCAAGCTTGAGTTGCTTAGGATTGGACCAGGGTTGTGATGTGACTTGGGATGACGGTAGTTGAAGATTGAGTGTAGACACAATTTCCACTCTAACGGTGATCCGTGCATCGGACTGCAGGGACTGCAGCGATAGCAGGGCTGTTCCCCTTGATTTAATGGGGGTCTTGCTGCCGATCCCGGTGATTGTCAAGGCTGAGTGGCTTCTGGTGATTGCAAGTTGTTTGATTAGGTGCTCGGAAACAAGTGACACTTCTGAGCCGGTGTCGATTAGCAGCCTAATCTTGATTGTCTTGAGTGACGTAGTAAGAATTGCTGTTGCAGTGGCTAGTAGAGTGGCTTGGGGCAATACCTGTTGATTTGCACGGTGACGACTCACATTGAGTGACTGGTAGGCATGACTTGCCTGCTTGAAGACCGCTGTGTTGTCCTATTGTGGACTGGGTTGACGTGATGACGAGTTGCTAGGGGTGAACCGCCGTGGTTCAACCTTGAAGGTCGGTTCAGGCAGGTCCTTTTTAGTGAGTGCATCGTGCAGCATTGTGTGGTGCTGTTGATTGCACGTTTTTCACCGGGAGGTGCTCTTGCAGGAGTCTGAGTTATGTCGACCGAGGCAATTGTGACACAGTCGACGTTGAGTGATGGTCTCACGACGGTCTTGTGGTGGCAGTCCCCGGAACGTCACGCATGACGCGATGAAATGCTTCTCGGGACAGCAATCACATTGGAACTGGTGACCGGAAGATTGTTTCGGTTTATTGGCCGATGACGCTGATAAACGCGCTGACGCATGATTTGACGATCGTGTAGCTGACTTGGCTTGATTGGCTGTGCTATGACTTGAATGAGCTGACTCGGTTTGTTCCAAGGTCCGTGAGCGGTGGGTGATAAAATCTTTAAGCTGTTCGTAAGTTGGATACGTTGTCATTTGACTGACGGAAGACTCCCACAGCTCACGTGTTCGTGGTGGGAACTGGCGAACGGTATTGTACATGATCAGGCAGTCCCCAATGTCCGTTGATTGGCCGATGAGTGCTAGAGCGCTGAGGGCTGAATCCACCCCAGTGATTAGCTGTTGGAGGAAGACAGCTGACTCGCGCTGTTTATTGGCCGTGGCGTGCTCCTGGAGGAGGATGGAGAGTTGTGCGTCGATGAGAACTCTCTTGTTCCCATACCGCTCTTCGAGTGCTTTCCAGGCCATAGGGAAGGCCGTGTCTGTGACCGGGAGAGCACTCGAAGAGCGGTATGGGAACAAGAGAGTTCTCATTAGCGATTAATGAGAAAAACCAGTAATGTATAAATAATTCACAGTTCGCAAATTACCCACACACCCATGAGTGATGGGAGAGTAATGAAAGTAGATTTCCGGTTAAATTTTGTCTATTCACGACAACAACTGCTAGTAATTTTATTAACAACAAAATACAACAATATTCTTCGATGGTTTTTGATTTTCGATTGCAAGGATGAGATGTCTCTTGAGTGCGATTGCTGAGAGGCGTTAAACGGGTGTTCTGGCAACACGTGGTCGCGTACAATGGCGACGAAGATTGACCGGTGAGATCGCCGTCGATCCACCAAAAGCTTGCGATCGCGAACCTGTGTATCAGGGGGTTTATTCGCGATCGTTTGATTGACTAAAACTATTGATTGGCAACGATTTTGAAGTGACTTGACTAAATACTAAGGTGAATTGACCGAGTTGAAATTAACGAGAGCTGGGAGAGCACGCGTATTCGCTAACGTAGTCGGAACAAGAGTCCGAAGCACAGGGACGAGGCTCGCGGGCTCGGGCTCCCGAGCGTCGTCGAAGTCTCTAGAATGTTCAGGGCCGTAGCGGCCGATTGTCGAGTGGGGCGTTTTTTTGGGGTGACCGATTGTCGAGTGGGGCGCTTTTTTGGGGGTCCGTCGTTGTAATCCGGAACAATTATCTATTTGATCCTAACACGCGTATATTAGCCGTGGCACTCGCGCGGAAACCGTCGGAGAAACAGCGAGGACGATACGCAAATAGATACAGAGTAGGTTAAAAAAATTCAATAATGTGCTCATTTCTTTCACTTGCTTATATAAAATCATTAAGAAATTCGCAGACAGACGTGCATGTGTAGCTTTTGTGTGCCCTGAGAGCATAACCTATACGTCATTACCAATTTGTCAATCTATATAACCATAACCTATACGTCATTACCAATTTGCCAATCTATACGTCATTACCAATTTGTGTGTTCATAACCTCGTTCCATTAACATTTTCTGAACATATCTTGAAAATTTTCTGAACAGAATCTTGTCATAGACGAGAAAGTTTTTTTTTTTGTAGAAAATGCATTTGGCTCTGTAGAATTTATATTGACGCAGAGCTTGACAATTATTTTGCCTGAAATATTATTCATCGCTGAAAAATCTCTCATGAGAAATAAAGGCTTTGTGCAACACGATATATAATCCTAGATCCCCTACGGCGTCCAATAGAACATGTAAAATAGAACGCCATGACACGACCATCCAAAGTTCTTGCGAATTTTGTTCATATGAACCCGTGATCAAACATACAGGTATCGAATAGGCGGCCTAATTGACATACATGTGATGCAATCGACACCTGTATATTTGATCACGGGTTCATACGAATAAAATTTGTGCGAACCTGTGATTGTCGCGTAATCGTGTTCTAGGACAACACCTAATGTTTGGCTCGATCTCACAGACTCAAGCCTGACAGCCCTTTCATATGCCTCGCCATTCTTTTCATACTGTGGTGATCACCATATTTCATTATTGCAGCTGCACAATCTACGTCTACATGGAACGATGATAGTCCGCCGTCTCCGAGAAATCTTCGAGTGCCACACCTGCATCGAAGACTTTCCTTGGTTATGTCGTTCAACGCCTTGAAGTTTATCATCCCAAGTGCGCTCAATGCGTCAAATACTATGGAAAGCCAAACTTCAGATACTCCACGTCGCTCGATGCCTCGGATCGAGCAACATTTGGGCATGAAACCCTTTTCCGGTCCGGAGAGCGACAACGAAACCTTTTGACATTTTTCCAGCTTGACATAACATAAAAATGATTAAAACATGAATTTTAGCGGTTTTCATAAAATGAAAAGGCCTTAGGACTATTGTGCCATCTGGCCAAGGAAGGCCAGATTGTGAATGATTGTGCGCTTTTTAATGTTAACATGAAAGTGTGATTGAACTGCATATTTTATGTGTTACGTGATTATCGGCTATTATGTAAATTTAAAAGAAGATGATTGTCAACAAAACCTTTTTTTTGTCAGGTCGGCTTTAGTTTTAATTCACTGTAAAACAACCTAAGATTTCTTAAATAAAAATCCTGAAACTGAGTATAAATGTCTGATAATAATTTCTCTAATTTCTATTGTGCCAAATTAAATATGGTTAATGAAACTGAATTGATTACATTTATCAAACATTTAAAACGTAGGGACCCTCAAACTTTTATTTATAGTCACATATAGGTGACTTGGTAAAAAAAAATTCTTTTACACTTTTTAGTACATTAAATAAAAGCTTGTTTAAAGGAAAAGTTTTTTTTATATACAAATTTTCCGTTTCAATCTGACTGTGTTAAATGAAAAAAAAAAAAGAAAAACCGCGTTTCGAAAATATATGGTTCTGCACTTTAAGGTATTTCTTTCACGAACCCGAATATTTAACAAATAACTGATTTTCGTCTATTATTTTTACACGGTGTTTACAGTCCGTTATTCAACCGAATTCATTTTGAACGATAAATGTCAATTGTCTAAAAGAAAGAAAAAAAGATGAGTTCTCTTCGAAAATGAGCTTTATTGAAAGTATGGGCCGGCCACGGTGACCATTGGCATTGAGACATGTGCGCCATTAAGCCTTCATGCGACGTTGGCTCGCTCCACCTCTCCGTTTCGTCGCCGGCAGAAAAACTGACGTCTTCATTTACATAAAAGTCAATATTTAATAAATGCCGTAGACGGATCATTTAATTTTTGGGTGACAATTTTGATAATCTACTGAATGATTTTACATTTTTTCATAACATCCTTAACATTTTTTACACTATTCCGTGTGTAAAACTGCCGATCGGCATGAGTCTAGGCATCTTCTTATGTAAAAACTGTTTGTTGAATTCAAATTTAAAATTAAATTATGAAATTAAAAATTCAATTCAAAATTATTAAAATCAAATACCAAAATTTGAAGGGTGCATTCAGTATATGATAACGAATCCACTATATAAATTTGAACAAATGGTAACATTTGATCACTTGACCCGAAGCTTCTTAACGATATAAGGAAAGACGTGTATTCTTGCGCAGCCTCCAGCAGGATATATGTGACGCGTTATCCAAGTGCATCCGGTTTTTGTTTACAATGTACAAATCGATTCGCATTCCACTCGCTGAACACGCAAATAAAATAACGCAATGAAGTTGGATTTTCGTAAAATATTTTTATTGATCTCTAGTTTTTTTAAATTAAAAGTTTTCTCCTGCTGCAACAAACAAAGCGCAATTCATGAAACATGGAGACGGTATATCAAAAAGTAAGACTTTAAGAGGTACAGACTTGGGCGTAATTCTATTTATAAATACGAATACGGATTTATTCACATCGTGATTTTCATGTGAATATAAATACAAATGTATTCATACTTCACTTTTTGTATTCACATGCATGCATACAAATACAATTGTATTCACAAATATTCTGAACATACAAATAAATTCACAGAAAAAATTGTGAATATTCACAAAAAAAGTGAATAGTTTCAAAAAATCCTGTGAATTAAAAAAAATTCACATCAAAATCTGTGAATGCAAATGTATTCATAAAAAATTGTAAATACAAAAAAAATTCACAAAATAAGTTGTGAATTTTTAAAAAATTTAAGACAAAGTAAAATCAAATTCACAATAATTAGATTAAAATTTACACCATTAGTGAGTTCGTACGCATTTTGAGAGAAAACATTGCCTCGAGGCAAAGAAATTTTTGCACAAAACTTTTTGTGCGAAAATTCTTTTGCCTCAACACAATGTTTTCTCTCGAAATACATAAAAAAATATAATTGTCGTGAATTCGATTTCAATTTTCTTCAACTTGAGGAAATTCACAACTCATTTTGTGAATTTTTTCATACTTATGATGTAATATTTGAAACAACTTTTTTTGCAAAAATTTCTTTGCCTCGATGCAATTTTTTCTCTCAAAATACGTAAGAACTCACGTTTGGTGTAAATTTTAATCGAATCATTGTGAATTTGATTTTAATTTGTCTTAAATACGATCAAATTCTCAACTTATTTTGTGAATTTTTTTGTATTTACAATTTTTTGTGAATACATTTGCATTCACAGATTTTGACGTGAATTTTTTTTAATTCACAGGATCTTGTAAATATTCACATTTTTTGTGAATATTCACAATTTTTTTCTGTGAATTTATTTGTATGTTCAGAATATTTGTAAATACAATTGTATTTGTATGCATGCATTTGAATACAAATAAGTGAAACATTAATAAATTTATATTTATTTTAACATGAAAATCACGATGTGAATAAATTCGTATTCGTATTTCAGTAAGAATTTCAAGAATATTTCTTGCACCTTCAATTTTCGGATCCTCGACCTTGGCCTCGACCGGCTCGTCCACGGCCGCGACGCCCAGGACGCTCGACTCCGCGCCGCCTGTGTTTGTGGCCCCATTATATGAGTTGCAGCAAACGCATTCAATTGGGCGAGAATATTCAGGGTTTTTTCTTCTCGCACCTGCCTTCCAGCACGAGTTCCTCGACCTGTAAATACGCAAAACATCATTTTCCATAATATCCATTAAATCGAAACAAAACATGCGTTGAAACACAAAACTTCCAATTAGGCTTTTCTACACAAAGCCTAAACCAGAATATAAATTTTTCTCATAAACTGATGTTAATAAAAAATGTATCCGTTTAATTTTAAATTACTATTTAGTTATCAATTTCCTTTAACGGCTACACCAGATCTATATTTTATGTAATTTTACATAACTTACTGTTACCTACCGATATGAATTTTTTATTGCCTGTCTTCAAATATAAAAAACCTCAATTCTTGCAGGCTTGCAATACCCAAATATATTCCAATGTTTCTCCTCCGTCTCATCGCGACACTAGATCTATATATTACCTCTCGGTTGATGACAGGCTCCCCGGTACCAACCGATAAGAATTCTTCATTGCCTACATTTAAAATAAGAAATCTCCATTTCTTCAGTTCCGCTGTACTGAAATATGAAAATTTTCCAATGTGGGTACTACGAAGCTCAAGAAACAGAGGCTTTTAACACAGACAATGAACATTTTTTATCGGTAGGTATCGAGGGACTCAAAATCAACCGAGAAGAAAAATATAATCTAGCGGTCCTATATAATCTATATTTCCTATATAAATCCGGTCCTATATAAATCTATATTTCGTCCGGAACCGGTTCATCGGGTGGTGTCGGCGCCGGTGCAGTCTCCATCTCTTCCTCGCCGGTTGCTTCATCTCGGCTGCCTTCGTTTTCGCTCATTTTCTTCAATACGTTTGATACATAAAATTATGGATATTTAAGATATCGATTTGAAAATAGTATAGCGACTGGTTGAAATTTTTTTATTCCAAATTCCGAAATGTAAATAAACATTGGTGGTTACTTACTTCTTTGCGGAGCGACGGTCTAAACATCAAATACAAATTTTCCGACGTGTGTAATTTTCGAACTTGAAGAAAGCGCGGAATTTATCAATTGTCTAGAGCACCCACTCTTTGCATTGGTTAAAGTAGGCCACCTGCCGGGTGGGATGACCAAATTCGAATGCAAGACACAGGAGTACCTATATTATATCTCAGAGTCATCAGGAGGCTCGTTGTTATTGGTTTTTTAAAGTTATACTCGACTGCAGAGTTATTATGTATGCCAGGACAAAGAATGAATGAAATCGAAAGGTAAATAATAGGTCAGGACTATGAAAAAGAATGGAACGCAGCACAAGGTTCGGGGCAGATGGCGCCACCATAGCACGTCCCAATAATTTCAAATTCACGTCAAGTCCCGTAAAGTGAATGATTATACAGGGTGCGCCAGAGAAACTTATTTGAAAAAATTCCCGCGCGGTGAGTTGGGCGGGTAGAGGGGCGAGAGGGGGCGCATATGGAGGGGGAAGTTCCCAAGTTTGTTTCTCCCTCCAGTCAGTTGCCATCATGCTCTGGTCTAGAGAGCAGCGGGCCTTCGCAGTCGAGAGTTCTTTTCTAACGGTCGCTCACTTGTTGCTACGCAACGTGCCTTCCGCGCTCGCTTTGAAATTCCTCCTCACAGACTCGTTCCTGGCCGTAATTCGATTCTGTCGTGGGTTAACTCATTTCGGGAGTGTGGAAGTGTCGCTAAACCCAGAAATGGACTTTAACGGACCATCAGAACTCCGGAAAATGTCGAAAGAGTGAGGCAGTCAGTTGTGCGTTCTCCCCGGCGTTCGGCTCGCAAACACGCAGCTGCTATGGGAATTTCTGACACCACTGTTCGACGAATTCTCCATGAAGACCTCCAATTTCATCCCTATAAATTGGCTGTTGTGCAAGAATTAACTGAACGCGATTTTGTTGCCCGTCAAAATGCATGTGAAATGCTGGTTGACAACCTGCCTGAAGACGCGGTCGTTTTTTTCAGTGACGAGGCTCACTTCCACATTTCCGGCTGCGTCAACAAGCAAAACATGCGTTATTGGTGTGGTGTAAATCCACGTGAGCTTCACCAGAAGCCACTTAATTGTGAGCGAGTTACTGTCTGGTGTGCGATGTCGGTAATGGGAATAATTGGTCCTTATTTTTTTGAAGAAAACGAACGCGCAGTTACCGTGAATGGAGCTCATTACAGGAACATGATCGAGGAATTTTTTCTTCCAAGACTCGAAGAAATGAACGTTAGGAACGTGTGGTTTCAGCAAGATGGAGCCACAGCACACACAGCACGAGACTCAATGAATTTGTTGCGACATTTTCCCGACCGCCTCATCTCTCTCAGAGGCGATCTCCAATGGCCGGCACGCTCTCCAGATTTGACTTCATGCGATTTCTTTTTATGGGGTTATTTGAAATCTCTGGTTTATGTCGATCGACCACGGACCATAGCACACCTCAAGAACAACATTCGCGACGCCATTGCCAACATACCGATTGATATGCTGCAAAGAGTGGATACGAATTTCAAAAATCGACTTCATCAGTGTATGCGCAATGGGGGTCGCCATTTATCCGATGTCATTTTCAAGACTGCATGAAAAAAAATTGGGATATTGTATTCTGAAATAAAAAAAAATTGAAAACAATAATTGAAGTACTTTTGTTTTTATTGACCTTTCAAATAAGTAAGTTTCTCTGGCGCACCCTGTATATATTTTTTTCTGAAAATAGAATATTATTATTAAAACATTTTCAATTTCGTTGGTCCAAAATTTTCTTGTGCTCCCTTTATAAAAACGGACTTTTGAGAGCGACCCACGGCGCTGTTTGTACCATGTATCTGTGAAAAACATTGCGGTTATTGCAGAGTTGATTTGTTATTGTGTGCAGAGAAGAGAGACATATCTGCACTCTCTGTTGTGTGCAATGAGTACTCAAAATAAATTTGCTCACTTAAGAGTCGAAGAATTGAAATCCATTCTCAGAAGCAGAAGGTGACGGGGAAAGGAAAGGACAAAGCTATTTTCCACTGTTTGCGCCTGGCGTCATGCTCAGAAAAAAAATGTGTTCATTCAGCGGTACATCCTACGCACATCACTGGGCCATTTAAAAGAAACAGCTATCTAGCCGTGAGTAATTAGAGAAATCGTAAATAAATAAATAAGTTTGACCGTCCGAGTGAAAACTAACGTTCAGACATCGCTCGCTCGAGACGTGCTATGCTAGCACCGCCAGTGATGAAAAATGGCAGTTGTCCTTTCCATATTTGCATTATAAAATCATCCGTGTATTACATCCAAAGAGGTTGTTATCAAACTAAATCCTTAAGAATTCTCAAATTGAGTTACGTAGTAATCAATTTGCTTCGGTCATCTGGTTTTTCTTTCCTTAAATACTTATTGCAGTTGACCAATATTTAACAAATTTTATAGTAATGGGAAAAATGCGCGTGTCAATTGTTACAATTTTTCTACGGTGATCGGTGATTTTTCTTCATTGCGTGTCTATGCCGCTAGAGGCGCTGGGAGTCATCTAGTTCACCGCATACAGTGAATTTGTTAGTGAGCTTCTTCCGGAACGTTCGGTGACGAGCGTTTGTTGTTTGGAGTTGTACGAATAAAAAGTGAAACAACAAAAATATTCTAGGATAAATACAATTGCTAATCTTTGAGTGAAACACTGATTTGCTTGAAATATACTAATTTAGTATTTTATATAATGAAACTTGCTCTAAGTAGTGCAATTCTGTTTGCATAGTGTATTTCGCTTTAACGTTTACAATGCACACATTTTTTGAAATAACACAATCACACTGCCTCCGTGCATAGCCGTTGGCTGTACCTCAGGTTATCCTTCGAACCCGGAAAGAGTAAATTTGTTGGTGTTCCCAAAAACGAAACGCGTGTAGTGAACGAAGTGAATCGAACTATGGGAGGAGGCGTTATGTCTCAAAGTACCCTAAATCTTCAACGGGATAAACAATGTTTTATATATAATTCATACCGCCTAAATATTTTAACGTATCAATTTGCACGAAATATTTGGCCAGGTTCAAATAAAAGAAATTCTAAGAAATGTTTTACAAAGTTGTGCGCATATTTTCACGATACTGTTTTTACTCATTCGTAATGTGCGCGGTGAAGTGTGAATCCAGATGACTCCTAGCGCCTCTAGCGGCACACACACGCAGCGGGACCAAGAAAACGCTAGAGAGCCGGGGGCCACGTGAACTTTATATTTTTATTCGGAAATTCGTTTGTTGGCCATTGGTGGATTGATTTCAACGATTGTTGGATAATTGTTTATCCAGAAAGTCATAACGAAAACTTTCTTTGAAGTAAGGCGTTTTTTTTCAATTTTTTAATTTCAATTTAACGTTAAGAATAAGACACCATTGAAAAAAACGGCTCACTTCACAGGAAGGTTTCGTTTTGATTTTCTGGATAAACAATCATCCGACAAACGTTAAAATTAATCCAACAATCACCGACAAACGAATTATCGAAAAAAAATATCCAATTGACTTTGGTGAGCCAACTTCACAGAGATCCAAGGGCCCGCACGTGGTGCTATCACTGTATCGCTATATTGCATGTAAAGGATTGCTCGTGTAGTGGCAAACTTGGCCATGAGACCTCGGTCATTGGTTGGAGTAGTTTTGACGCATTTGACGGTTGAAGAAATTGAGACGAGAGTTTGCGTCATAAATAATAAGATTTGGACGTAATTTTTCGTAATGTAAGTCAACGATATTATTTCTTTCCAACTTAATAGGAAAAGTAATCCATGCAGGCTATATGGGTAGTATCTTTTTCTGTTGTGGTTCGAGTCTCGTGAAGTAACCGTGAATGTTCTGTCTTGTAGAACGATACTTTACGGCGGCGAGCAATATGTCTTCGCTTTCCAGTGTGTTTTATTTTCAAATTATTTTTAAACCCAAATATTGAAAGCAATTAGAAATACGATCAGAGTATGAGTGTATGAAGAAACGGAAGTACGTGCAAGCATCTTCCGGCATATCGATATAATTGTTTTCCATTGTTGTAGCAGGACTTTTGTGTCCACTTGATTTTGTGTCGTGAGGAACGATCCGTTTATAGCGGCGAATGATATTTCTCCTAAGGTGACCGCTTTCCTGTGAGTATTTTTTCATTTTGTTTTATTTTGTCAAACGCTTTTTTATTGTATGTCTGCTTACACAAACGTGTGTATGCATACGAGCAAAGTTTGATTATTGCCGAAATCGAGGCCCTGAATTACAACTTATTTTTTCACAAAACATGATTTACTCGGTCCTAAATACTTTTTATTTTAAATTTTCTGAAAATAGTTACTCGACCTGGAACATGATTTTTTTAAATCTACGCGGTAGTCCCTAAATTCATTATGACGATGGAAAATATTTTAGAAAAACTGTTCATCGTTAGATACTCTGGAAATTAAATGTAGTGGAACATGCTGTAAGTTGGACAATGCCTAGAAATTTGTTTCACAATTGATTTTCAATAACTCACTAACGAAACTTCAAATATTTATCCTTTTATTTGAAATATTATTCTATGATCTGTCCATTATTTTTCGTTAAGGGTACATGGGGATATATCAATTTATCATAGTGCTTATGAAATTGATATGAAAGCCAGGAGTCTAATTTTGCCATCGGATCCGACGGTATTGACGTTTGGAATTGTTGAAATTCAGCGAAAATTCTTTTTTTAATTTTATTGATTATTATCCACAATATTTTTCATCGGAGAGTATGTCCTTCAATCAGTGTCTTTTGATCTTATGGTTACGGTATTATTTTCGGTGGAATCTGTCTAAAGAATTTTAAGCAATTTACAAATATCAATTCCTATTCTATTCATTTGTTGCAAACTTAAATCTCTTTTCAACTCTAGGGAATGAGAATCCGTGACAAATGCCTTCAAGGACATGAAATCTCAAAAGTCTAAAAAACGTCCAGCGCATGATTTCTTTTTGTGAGTACGCAGTAGTCGAAAAGTGCATTGTATGGCTATAACTGGTATATAATTTTGTTGTGGATATATGATAGTCTGGAAATATCTTATAATATCGGTAGATAGAAAACACTGATGTCTTGAAAAATGATATCTCTACAATGGCAAGGAATACTTCTTCGACATCCGGTTCCTTTTATTCTCAAACCCAAATAATTATAAATGCTGAAAGATATGATCAAAGTGGTATGAGGGTATGGTGAAACAGAAGTACGTGCAAGCGTCTTCCGGCACATCAATATAATTTTTTTTCCAATGTTGTAGCAGGAGTTTTGTGTCGCCGTGATTTTGAGTTGTGAATAACGATCCATTCATAGCAGCGAATAATATTTCTTCGAAGGATACTGCTTTCCTGTGAGTACTTTTTCATTTTTAATTTTGTCAAACGCATTTATTTGCATTTTGTCATACAGAAACGTGTATATGCATACGAGCAAAATTTAATTGTTGCTGAATTGTTTCTGAAAACTACACCCTAAGTTAAAACTTCCGTAATTTTTTTACAAACAATCTCGCTACTAAATAACAAGCTCGAAATAAAAAGCTATTAAATAACAAGTTAAATAACAGCAACAATCTCGCTAATAAATAATTTTTATTTAGAATCTTCTAAAAATCTACTCGGTCTGGAACATGATTTTTTTTTGTTTGCATTATGTGCTAAATTCATTATGACGTTGGTGGCAAATATAAAAAATACTGTTCGTCGCTAGATATTTAGGAAATTAAATGTAGTGGAACATACCGTGGGTTGGACAACGCCTAGAAAATTGGTTCAATAACTAGAAAATTGGTTCAAAAATGATTTTCAATAACACACTAACGAAGCTTAAAATATTTATACTTTTATTTGAAATATTATTCTATGATCGGTCCATGATTTTTCGTTAAGAGTACTCGGTGATATATTAATTTATCATAGTACGTATGGAAGTGATCTGAAAGGCAGGAGTCTACTTTGGCCATCAGATCCGGCGGTATTGGTGTTTGGAATTATTGAAATTCAGTGAAAGTGCTTTTTTTCTTATCTTTATTATTAACCACAATATTTTTCATCAGAGCATATTGTACGTCTTACAAACAGTGGATAGATTTCACGTAAAACAAGCTAGGTTAACAAAATTATTTCTAAATATTTTCGCATCCATATCGATTGATTGCGTAATATCATGAGATTATCAATTAATTATAAGCTTAATTAGCTTAAGAGAGGGTTGCAGTAACAAGAGAACTATGCAGAGAAATATTATGTTGCATCCATGTAACAATTTAAACGGTAGAAATATACAATTAAAGACTAAAATTATTTGAAAGTCAATAACATAGAGGCATGAAACTACAAATTACAAATTGAGCGATTCAATTTAAAAAAAACGGTTATAAATTTAGTCCGCTTAAGATGCACAATTGTACTGATATGAATATAATATTAATAAAAGTATATAATCATTAATCCAAATCATTAGAATCGTTTAAGGGGGGATTGTCTTTTTTTCGCAAAATTTACCACTTTTTGGGAATTTTTTTGTGAAGAAAGTATACAACGGAAAACTTGTGAAACTTGGCATATAGTTTTATTGATCTGTTTACTACATACAAAAAATTTTTTTAACAATTTCATAAAAAAATCCGCCTCCCACCCCCCTCGACGCGCGATGGTCCTTTTTTGATGGTGTGCACGATTACAGCCTTCACGTTCATCCTGCAACAAAAACCCAAAAAGCATTTTACTTTAGACACATTAGCTATCGTTCGATGAAGGGAAAAAAAATTGACGATTTGGTGACGTTTTGAACTTGAAGTATCGATTTTTCGAAAAAAATTGATCGATTTTTTGTTATAAATAAAAAACTATTAAACCTATTGCTTTTTTGCTTCATCAAACGATAAAAGGATGTCAGCTGAGCATTCTGTCGAAATTTGAAGGCAATCGGTTGAATAATTTTTGAGAAATCGTGCACACCAGTTGTGAAAAAGCTGTTTCGAGAAAAACGCGTTTAAAGTTGTGAGTACAGTTTATGGGACATATCGAGTACTTACAGTATTTTTAATCTAATCTGCTATGCCAGGGCCATACAGGATGCCTTCCTCGGCTTCCATCCATCCAGATATCCATCAAGCCACAAAATAAATTTATACCCTCTCTGCCTACTCCCAATAGTCTCATCACAAAAACCGTTCTCCGGTTTATCTCACACGATTTGTCATCGACGAGAGGACAGGAATTAATATATTGCACACGACACTTGCACTGTACAACTATTTAAAAACCCAAGCCGCGAGAACTGGATTCGCCAAATTTGATCGGTCCTTTGCATTCCTGACATATTACGAGTTGCGAGATTGCAGAGAAAACCGATAGAAACGCGATAATGCAATATCCATGACCCGGGTCCGTAATTATTTCTTTGTCTTCCGCTGTCGACAGTTTCTGGGCCGACGTACTTGCAAACGTCGTTTCCGTTTCTCGGGTGTGAATATTCCCAACAAATTTCCTTTTTTTCGGTCTAGCAGCACGACTATGAGTATCACTTCCCTGTATTCGATCCATGATATATACATCTGTTACCAGTAAACTCTCGTTCGAGACTGAGCGACTCTCCACCGAATATTTCGATCTCGCACGACCGTTAGGACTCGTCCTTCATTGAATTAAATGCCTATTGTATGCTGTCCCGTTATTTTTATGGTCCGCCGAGCAACAGATTCGGGCAGCTGCCGGGCGCGCCGACCCCTGCCGTGTGACAACGAGCGCGCGGCCACCGCGAGTCGACACGCAGGTATAAAATCGCTTATAACTTTGCCATTTTTGAGAATTTCAATTTGAAATTTTGCACACATATTCTCAACACTTTGAAGAATATGAAACAGCGGTCAGCGAAAAATCGATTTTTTTGTCGAAAAAAAAGAAAATCCCCCCAATGGATCAGACATGAAACAATCTTCCTCGTCTTGCGGTAGGTTTGGTTGTGGCAGGGGTTGTGCCTCCACAGTAGGAGCTATAATTAGCTTGAAGACCATGTACACATTTTCACGCCTTTCACATTTTCTTTTTCGGAAACTCTCGCAGGCTACTGATTAGTGGATGAGATGTTACTATCAACATGGAAAATAAATCTTTATTCGTGGTAATACGTGAGCGCTTCCTAGTACGTGCTTCCTATGCTATCGAATACGTGAGCGCTTCCGATGCTCCCGAAACCTACAGCAATCTTTGTTCCTAGCTCCCTGTGCTTCTTCTGAAAGCTGCTCAATTGGCCCAATTGTTGTTTAGATCACCGTTGTACTATGGATAAGGATTTTATGCACATTAGAAAGCATGTAATACCACGAATAAAGAGTGAGGTACACTCTTCTTGTTCTTGACAAAGCTTGTTTAATTCCACTAAATTTATCTCGAAACCGTAGGATAATGTGGTCAGTAATACATCGAATTCCTTTGAAAGTGTAGCATCTAATCCTGTGATTTGGGCACTCAATTCAGGATTACCGAAAAAACGGTGAGACGTGTTTCCATCCATTAGTTGAACTAAATCCGGGCCTTGGTTTGTCCACAATCATTCCCAATTTAGGTTTGAATCGTTGCTTAATGTCGTCTGATCGCTGCTTTACACTAACCTTATTTCCAGGATTTCTAGCCTGCCATTTTTTTTAATCCAACCTATAGCTTATGTGCGAAGAGCACTTGAAAGAACGAATCCACGCATGAAGTGTTGACAAACCCAAGCACAGGTGATCTTGGTTGCTATCGAAATCCCTTGATTTATCGTTCATTATTTTGGGGGTAGCAATACAAATGAAGCACTTCTGTGACGTATAAGTTTCGATCAAGACATTGCATTTCTTTCCGTCGATCATTGTCAGCAGAAATTCATGCTTAACAGAAATTCGAGAATCATCAAGGGAACAAGTTGTTGGAAGTAAATTGTTAATTTCTTCAAAGACTTTCGTACAAGGTATTTCTGGACGTTTAAAGTTGTAAAACAACAAAAAATGGAATGTATTTTTCGTACATTTTTAAAACCTTCTTTCATATTGTTTAACTTACTAACCGTGATATATTAATTTGAAAAAATATAGCACTTATTTTCAGCAATACAAACTATCACTAAAGAATCACATAATTACGAACTGCCACAGAGATGTCGAAGAAAGTGTCTCGAAAATTCAATGTTTTGCAATTGCACTTATTTCATTAGTTAACTTTACCCTATAAATAAATGTACTGTGTTGTCTAGAACTTTGCAAATAACTGATATTTGCGACACTAATCTGGATATTGCATAAACCTGGACTCTTACTTTGCTTCTGATTGGAATTGACAATGTTTCTATTTCCCGTCGATCTCACAGCTACTGCAGTTGTCGTTAACTTTCCAACCCACGATTTTTTTAATTTGACACACACGAAATTGGATATTCCTCATTTTCCAACCAGCTTTTATTCTTAATTAAAAAAGCTCCTTTGACTTTCCCGCAGCTACCCATTCGGCAGCCATTTTCGAACTAAAACTTGCTACCTTCATCTTAATTTCTCTTTCACAGACCTCAGTAATATTTCGTACATGAAATTTGGACGAAATAAAGTTGAAAAGACGAAAGTTTTTATAATTCTACACTAAACTTTTTAACGTTTAGTTACAAAAAACGGTTGAGTGCCGAATGTTTTTTATCGTGTAGCAGTCACCGTTTAATGACGACTAATAGGGAACCTTAGGCATAGCTCAGCGCAGATGGCGCCACGTACACATAACGTAAACAAACGAAGCTGTCAACGCGCGCGGTTCATTTTCGCGGTGTCAGCCCAGTGCTAAAATTATACGAATGGACAACTTAATAGACAATAATGACATCCAATTGCACAACACAGATGCATTCTTCACAATTTCTTTACGAAAACTGAATTATTTAAGGAAAATTCGACAATAGTCGTAGAAACGTGGGCATAACCAAAGCGAATATCACTAAACGTTATGTTCTGTTCACTTTATAATACAAGAGACGCAGCAGAGTCTTGACGCCAAGTGATAAAAAAAATGCTACGCCACTGACAACGCCGCCAATCTTGATGCCACTGATGAACTGACGATACGCCGCGACTCTTTATACAGTGAGATGGCCTATAGCACACCATTTTAAACTTTGTCTCGACATTATGCGAAAACGCGGCAACAAATCGGAAATCTAATGACAATTCACCAATGTAATGTGATTTATTGGCTTACATTCGAATTTTGTAACTATATTCCAAACGTTTGTTGACCTTTACGTTTGTGAGTTTAAAAATTGTATTTTTTTCAGGATACCTTCATTGCGAAAACTCGCGATTTTTATTTTTTAATCCAGTTCTTTTGTTTTTCTTCCTTTATTTTTTTTCCTCACCTTTTTAAAAATTAAAACCCATTCCAAAATCCAGTTCAAATAATTGGATTGGAAGCTTTTTAGCGCCTCGAGCTGATACATTATTTGTATCTAGATATTTATCCCAGGTGCAAAAGTTCAAGCGCTTAATTTTATAGTTAAAAGACATTGTTGTCAACTATTCAGAGCCTCAAGTTCCGCTGTACTCTTTGTATCTTGGAACCTATCCGAGGTGCAACAGCATAAGCGCTTAACATTATAGTCAATAGACTGGTTTTAAATTAAAATAATACAAAATTCTGTTCAAGTAACCGAACCGGTAGTTTTTCAAGCCGCTCAACCTGCTGCAGTCTTTGTATCTTGGAACTTATCCTGGGCTTAAAAGTTTAAGTGCTTAGTTTTGTAGTCACAAAACTTTGTTGGCAGCTTTTCAGCGTCTCCAGCTGTTGTACTTCCTGCATCTTGCAATCCATCCGTTGTGCAAAAGGTTAAGCGCTTAGTGTAACAGGCCGACTTTGATCAATCGATCATTATAAATGGCCCAATCAAAGTACGACATTCGCCAGAAGATTTGCATTATCAATGGCCATTGGCTCAATGATGATCACATTGAAGCATTTGCAAAACTATATAACGCGGTTACTGATTTCGAATCTCTGATGCAATCTCAGTGTAACATATATTTACCCGAGTATACACAGCCTGTACCAAAAAATAAGAAACATGTGCAAATATTGTTCAGCTGTAGTGAGTTAGTCCCAGAGAAGCTTGAAGAACCTTCAGGAGGTCATTGGGTTTGTAGCTTTTATGACGGGAAAAAAATCACATTTACGATTCTGCAGGCCGCAACACATTGCATAAGCACCATAAGCTTTATCTCGAAAGATTATTTTCCTTCTATAACTTTGATAAGAACGGTGCAATCTTGTTTCCATCGGTTGATAAGCTACCAAATTCGAATGATTGTGGATTATACTCAATGGCATTTGCAGTATCAATATTGTATGGATTAAAACCGGAAAACGTCCGGTATTTTCAACCAGGTATGCGTGCACATTTGCTTAAGATGCTTGAGCTGCAACGTATCGAACATTTTCCACGTGACAACATCGATACAAATGTAATCTTGTCTCTGAAAGAGATCCAAAGGAAGCGAAAAGCTGTTGCGTCGGCTACGGCATCGAGAGCGAAAAGTAGACATTTGTGTCAATCTTCACAACCCGTGGGTATTCAGACGACCCGGGTGAATACAAAAAATTTTTCGGACGGCGAAGGTGCCGATTCCGTTTTGAAAGCGACTAGTACCGAAAACCAGATTACAGGACCAGATTACGCATTTTGACAGAAAAATCGCATCATTAATGACGATTGCGTCAATGACGATGATGTTGAAGCATTTGCAAAATTGTTTAACGAGACTGCTGATTTCGAACTTGCCATGCATCCACAGCACAACATCTATGTTCCCGAGTCTATACAGGCTGTACAAGCAAACAAGAAACATATCCAAATATTATTCAGCTGTAGCGAGTCAGTCCCAGAAAACCATAACGCGAAAGAATTTTCAGGTCATTGGGTTTGCAGTTTTTATGATGGGAAGACAATCAACAATTACGACTCTGCGTGTGGCAACACACTGCATAAGTTTCATAAAGTTTATCTCGAAAGATTATTTCCGTTCTATGACTTCGGTAAGAACGGTGCAATCGTGTTTCCATCGATCGATAAGCAGCCAAATTTGAATGATTGCGGATTGTACTCAATGGCATTCGCCGTATCAATATTGTATGGATTGAAACCGGAGAACGTGCGGTATTTTCAGCCAGGTATGCGTACACATTTGTGTAAGATGCTTGAGTTGCAACATATCGAACATTTTCCACGTGAAAACATCGACACGAATGTCATATTGCCTCTAAAAAAGGTGAAAACGAAGCGAAAAGCTGTTGCAAGGGCTCTTGCGTCGAGGGCGAACAAAAAAAAATTGCGTCAGTCTTCGCAACTGGAAGATGTTCTGATAACGCAGGTGGATATAAAAAATCATCGGGGTGGTGAAAATAACGATCATTTTCTGAAAGAGCGTAGCACTAAAAACGAGATGACAGGAACTGATTACAAACGGCCCTTAGAAAAGGTAGAAAAAAAGCAAACAGCAATCGCGTCGACTGTGGCCTGGAGAGTGAAGTATAAAAAATCATATCAAGCTACGCAAATAAAATATGTTAAGATGAGCCAGGTGAATGTAAATGATCCACGTGGTGAAACTGGCAATTTTGTTAAGGAAGAAATTTCCATTGAAGAAACTATCCAAAATGTAGCATGCCCACACAGTAGTATTGCTAGTCTTTTAGAGTCTCAAATTGAGCAACCTACTGCCGTATCGCAAGTTTTGTCGTGCACAAAATTAGTAGCACCCGTAAACCAACAAAAACCAAAGCAAAGGCATTTTGGAAAAACCAAGAGCGAAATACGAAATAATAAATGTTGCCTAACAGAAGATCTTCATGGCGTGTGTTCACAGGCGCAACCTCAGGTTTTACATAATACCGAAAGCAATCTGATCATTACTATTGATGACGTAACTATACATTCAGACGTCAATGTTGAAGATTTCCACACTCGTCAGAATCGTCTAATTATCGATGGTTCTCAGCTTAATGCTGATCATGTTGAGGAATTCGGAAAACTGTTGTACGTTGCGTCTAATTTGGAATTACAGCAGCGGTCACCATGGCATCTTTATCGGCCGGATCGAATTGAGGCTGTTGCACAAAATCGAAATCATATTCAGATTCTATTTAGTTGTGACGAATTGATCATGCCTGCATATAAGCCTCATGAAAATGGTCATTGGGTATGCAGTTATTATGATACGAAACAGATATACATATTTGATTCTATTGGGAGTAAGCAGTTGCACCGCTATCACAAGCTGTACCTAGAAAAATTATTTCCCTATTATGATTTTAATAAAACCAATTCCATCGTATTTCCGGCGGTTGACAAACAACCAAATAGCAATGACTGTGCACTGTTTTCGATGGCATTTTCCATATCAATATTGTGTGGTATACGACCAGAGAATGTTACATATATTCATCCACGTATGCGTGAACATTGTCTACAGATGTTTCGATAAAAAAAAGTTGAACATTTTCCTCATCAAACTCTGGAGGCAAGCGTTCCATCGTGTTTTCGTCAGGATGACCAGGATATACAAGAGGGTGGTTCTACAATGGGGAACAATGAGAATAACGTACCACCATTGATACATAATACATATCCCCGAAGAAAATACCCGCGTGGATATTATCAAGTGCACAAAGAAAAAAAGAAGAAGGTTCTAAAGGCGGATTATAGATCGACTAAGCGTTATAATAAGGTGAGAATCAGCAAAAGCATTAAAAAAAAGTACTGTAAATTTATTATAAAAAATACTTGGGTAAAAACAAAATATACCAAAGAAAGGTATGTTTGCAACGTGTCGGCTGATTTAACGAGCTTGTCTCCTGTGGACCGCCGACTCGAAGCTGAACGAATTGTAAAGTGGTGTTTTCATACTAGGCAAACGTATATTGGCCAAATGGAAAAAACTCTGAAAAATACTAAAGAGAAAATTGAAGTATGCTTGACACGTGTTACAGATTATTCATCTTCTGATCCTTACGAGTAAATTCAAACTTTCTTTGGAGAATCTTTACATCATGCTTCTTCGGAGGCGTATTTTAGAGAAACTACCTACCATGTTTTTAATTCAAATGAACCGATCATAATGAATTCAGAAGGTAAAGCTATAAATGTATCCTTTTGATACAATGATAGGTACATTGATACAATGTACCTTTGATACAAACTAAAAATAAAAGAAATAAATCATGGGAATGCAGTGAAGTGTGTGAAACAGACGATGCTCAAATAGTAAATAATGTGAAAGATATCTTTCAGCAGCTTATGAATTGCACACTTGTCAAATTAGGTAGCTTTTTACGGCGTATCAATAAATGTTCAAATAACACGAACACAGATAAAGTTGGTCATTGTCACGGCTGTTATATAAACTCAAAGACATGTGCGTCTAAGTTTTTGTCAGTACAAATTCTATCTCCACATTTTCCGATTATTCGACGCATTATCAGATTGATGTATCGTCTTGTGTTTCTGAATGAGAAGTTATTGGGGGTAGATGAGGCTTTAAATGGAAATGACATTGACATGCTTCGAGATATTTGTGATAAAGCTGAACGGACAGCGCAAGCGTTTAAAACAAATTCAAAGGAAATCAATCTAGACGAAACTCAGATCAGGACCGAATTTATATGCGCATTCAAGGCTTTTGCAAAGCGCTCGATGGACGTTCCGCGTTTTCCATGCATCTCTTGTGAAAAGCTTTGCCTCGGGAGCCAGGTCATTCGCATCACTGTCTCTAAAGTGACCAAATATGGAGATAAATGGTATAATTTTGAGGAATTCCTCCGTAATAGGATGACTGTAAAAGACAGTAACTATATATGCCGATATTGTGATGGAAAGTTCAGGGAAAACAAGATACCACCAACGTGCATTTTGAATGATCTTCATGTTCGGGAAGTTCCTTTCGAAATCATGGGGCTGAATACTTACGAAAAAATGTTGATTCAACGAGCAAAGGCATTTCAAGTGGTGCAACGATTAGGAACTGTTATGAACAAAAAACTCCCTCACAAGAATCTGGTTCCTAAGGCGGTAGGGATTAGCTTTATTTGACCACTACCAACAGAGGAAACTTTAAGAAAAATCTGTCCTCCGTATGAACCTATTAATTGCAATCATGAATTGTATATAATAGTTCGAGGTATTCCTACGAAATCTAAAATCGTATGGGAACGCTTGGTAAATTTGAAAAAAGTATGGAACGCCTTGAACTGGTTGCAGTCGAATAATCCACTATATTTAGGTATAGAGTTACCAAAATGTCATAAACAATTATTACGAAGACAAATTAACAATGTTGAGTTCCAAGAGGAAGACAAACTTTGTTCGGTAAACTTGCCTGTAAAGACTTATGATATTCTGTCGTGCAATACAAAACGTGAGGACGCAGTTTCGAATAACGAATTAAATGACGAAAAAAAAGGCGCGCTCGTTACTCAAATGTCAATCGGATCCGTATTAGGAACAGTTCACTATTTATCCTATCCATGAAAAAAGAATTAATGTTTCTGCAACGGATCTTTATCAAATGCTGAAGGTCCGGGATGTTCCTTTGGATAAACGTGTTAAACATTTAGATTTGAAATGTTTTCCCGACTTATATCCGTTTGGCGAGAATGGTCAGGACGAAGAAAGAGCTGTTCCTTTATCCAATTTTGTATTTTTCAAGTCGAGATTTATGTCAAAACATTCGCAGTTTCGGTCAGATATTCAATATCTCTTTTACGCTTTAAACAATAACAATATGCGACAAATGAATGCCGGAATCTTCCATAAACTAAATGTAACAAATCCTCTCGAAAAATATATGGCAGGCAATTATCTTGACAAAATGTCTAAAGGGCAATTAGAATCTAATTTGAATACGATATTTTCTAGATTACGAAATACGGAACAATTTTAGAGAATTCCTAGAAGTAATTTGTTGTGCATGTCTCGTCATTATGGCCCGGCTACATGGTTCTTAACAATTAGTCCCAGCGAGTGGTTATGGGATGATTTAATCGAACATCTCCGTGATATGCACGCAATTCCGCCAACTACGAAAATTAATCCAATGCAGCTTATCGTTACTGATCCAGTGACTACGTCCAGATTTATTGACATTAAATTCAAAGCCATGCTCGATTTCATTACTTCACCTGACAATCCGATCAGAAAAGTAGAACATTATTTCTGGCGTAGGGAATATCAAAGTAGGGGTGCTCAACATTTTCACCTTCTAATTTGGATCAAGGATGCCCCAATAATCGGTAAATCTCCACCAGATGATATTGCCTCCTTTATACTTAGGTATGTAACGTGCAGGATGCCGGATAAGGACGTCTCACCGCAACTGTACAAACGAGTGAATAGTCATCAACACAGCCATAACTCTTACTGCTTACGGAATAAGAAGACAAAAACTGGTTTCGTTCGGCGTTGCAGATTTGGTCATCCACGTCCCTTAACGGAAACTTTTAAACTCCGGGATGTCGCTGTCTCTATTGCCGGTAAAAAGACGTTACAAACGAAAAGCAGACTTTATGATCTACATCGTAGTTCTGCTGAAGCTTACATTAATGACTATAACCCGGCTATACTTTGTGCTTGGGAGGGTAACATGGATATACAATTTGTTGGCGTGTATTCTACAATATTAACATATTACACGACCAAGTATATTGTTAAACCTGAAAAGAGTAATAACTTCAGTTCTACAGATATCATAAATTCTACTAAATCCGTTGCCAGTAATCTTTGGAATTGGGCTATGCGCTTGTTAAGTCATTGAGAATGTGGCGCTCTCGAAGCTGCTGATAGTGTTCTAGGCATTTCATTGCACGGAACCGATCCTCAAACTACAGTAAAATGGTTGGATGTAAATGTTATCCGCAGTAGAAAATTGAAAAAAACGTAGCGATATTGAGAAATTGGATCCCGACTCGACCGACTTATTCTATCCTTTTGGTATTGATACTTATTATCCAAACAGACCAGGTCAATTGGATTCCCTTTATCTCTACGATTTTACGAGTTAAGTGGTACGATATTACACAAATAAAACCCAGAATATTAGAGATATTAAAAATCGATGAATCAACATATTTGAAGAAGCGCTCAAGAGGTTTACTTATAAATCATTATATATATAATGTCAAAACTGAACCTGAGCGATATTATTTCACTTTATTACTTTTATTCAAACCTTGGCGCAACCTTGATGAATTGAAAAATGATTATAATACCTATGCTGAAGCTTTTGCGGCGATACAGTTAGAGCTTTTAGAGGCTTTACAGTATCATGATAAAATAACGGAAATAAGAAAAGCAATTGATTATGTTAATGAAGAAGTTGACAAACAATTGTTGAATGTTCCCGAAAATAAAGACGATCATTTAGATGATAATAATGAAGATGTTTTGGAGTGCGTTCCCGTTGAGGTTGAGGAAGCGATCAAAGATTTCAAAGATGGCGTACATCAACTTCAAGTCAACAAACTCTCCCGAATGATACAAGAACTGAACTTAGATCAGAAACGTATTTTTGATAAAGTCACTCGTGCTCTAGATTCAGATAAAACGATTATCAGACTGTATGTAAGTGGAGAGGGAGGAACTGGAAAAAGTTTTCTTATAAAAACTATACGAACTTGGATAAAGAAAAACCGCAATAAAGATACAGCGGTGACGGCTCCAACGGGAATAGCTGCATTTAATGTCGATGGTTTGACGATCCACCGCTTTTTTCAATTGCCAGTCGAACACGGGCATACGCCTAAATATAGGCCACTTTCAGATGGGGTTCTTAAACTATTGCGCGATGAGCTGAAAAACATTGCAGTGCTAGTCATTGACGAAATTTCTATGATTTCCGATGTCACTTTGATGTACATTCATTTTCGGTTGGCAGAAATATTCAATACGACCGATTCCGAGGATGGTTGGTTTGGAAAGAAACACATTCTCTTGTTTGGTGATTTATTACAGCTTCCGCCTGTACACGAAGAACAAGTATTCGTGATGCTATCGGCAGATAAGATTGAAAAATATCTTGGAGCAATGGGTACCATAGATGTATGGCTTACATTATTTTCTTATGATGAATTGACAATAAATATGCGTCAAAAAGGCGATGTTTGTTACAAAGATATGTTATCCAGGATTCGAGTGGGCATTGTAACTGACTCTGATACAAAAAATATGGCATCAAGAAAATTGCAGTTTAATGAACAAACAATTGAAGGTCGAACACGTGAATTATGTGATTATATGTGTACTTTACCGCCTGATACCGTCTGTTTACTTCCTACATGTCACCAGTGTGATACTTTAAATTCGGCAATGTTGGCACGAATTCCTTCGGTGGATATCCACCTTATTGCAAGAGATACCATTGACTGTGAATTTTATTTGAGAAAAAGAGTTTCCAAAGCACTGTGTTGTGATGAAGAGGGTAGCTCAAGAACAGCTGGGTTAGCTAAATTAATAATCGTCAAGATTGGTGCTCAAATAATGATTCGAAGAAATATCGATGTCACTCTTGGACTCGTTAATGGTACCATCGCAAAAATTATTTCCATACGACGAAATGTTCAGACCGATGATGTCGAAACTATCACGGTTTTACTGCCATCAGGCTCAGAATATACATTGGAACGTTTACCTGTTAAATTTGAAATCATTGATCGCGCGTTCGTTGTACGGAAACAATTTCCTATTTGTTTGAGTTATGGTATGACTATTCATAAAAGTCAAGGACTGAGTTTGCAAAATGGCGTCGTCGAAGCAGGAAATTCTATATTTATCTGTTGTCCAATTTATGTTGCACTATCGCGCGTTACAGCGCTGAGAGGGTTACACCTCATTAACTACGACCCTGCATCTGTAAAAGCTAACTCGAAAGCTATAGTCGAGTATAACCGGTTGCGAAAACAATACAGGCCCGATCTCATGTCTCTAAATATTTCAAAACAACGCATTCCAAAAATATATGATTGGGTTTGGGCAGTCCCACCCAGAATTTTCGAGTGTCAGGAAAAGCCCGAACAGCTCGAAGAAGGTTCGTTACCCTTTCACGTAAGAGGACTTCCGAATAATGATAACGTATCATGCTTTGCAAATGCTAGCATGCAGTGTCTCATACATTGTTCTTTGATTCGAGATGTTGTATTGCTTCGTTCCGAAAAAGTAAATGTAGTCAAATCGGCTATTGAAGCATACATGACCAAACATGCATCTGTTGACATATTTTCAGCTTGGAAATTTGTAGGAGATATGTTCATTAGTCCTAATTAACAAGATGCAAGCCAGTTTATTGGTTTTGTTTTGCGAAAAATTCGGAACTATTCGTGATGCTATGCGAATCCACATAACTTATGTGACTTCATGTAATTCTTGCGGTTCAAAAACTACTACTTTCAATCCTAATAACATTTTGCTGTTGGCAGTACCTCGACCATGTAAAGTCGCCTTTACTTTACAAGACATTATTACCAATAATGTAGAAAAATGGATAAGCGTCGAAAATGCTTGTCCACATTGTGCTATGTTTTCCTTGTTTCAAAAAACGGAAATTGTGTCAAACAAGAAAGTTTTAGTTATTCAATTATTATTATTTGAAAGGAAAAATTATATAATAATGAAGAAAACATGTAGCATTAAAGCAGTACTTACCACAATCGGTCGAATCAATCAGCACCGATACAAAGTTATCAGTGCCATTTTTCATCACGGTGCGAGTGTAAGTGAAGGGCATTATACAAGCATGTTGCGAAGTAAAGGCAACACTTGGATTTGCGTTGATGATTTAGTCGTCAAACAACAACATTGGCCCCTAAACGCTAAAGACGTGTACATATTATTCTTAGTGCAAATGTAAAATATGTTTATCTTGTTTATTAACTACTATTATCGCTGATTCATAAGTATAATATGCAGCTTATTCATGACTTTAGCGCATTGGCACTTCGACAGGTATGCGCTCTACACAAGCACTTGGACAAGTATAGGCTCTACGGGCTGCATACTCCGTGATGGATCTACGTTGCTGAATCCACATCACAATGATGATGGAGAGCTGCTCATGATTAATAAATCAAATGGCCCTTCTTAGGGCCACCAATCAATTTGACTAAGGTTCTTCGTGCCGCAAATTGATACGTCACATAATTCTTTGAAATTCTGTATATGGCCGTAAGCATCACATGGATTTTGTGTACATGATACTATGCAGTGAAGCGAACAAAACGCCAAAACTATGGATCTTTCGAGTATCTAACACAGGTAATGAAAAATGTATGCTTCCAGGTACTAAATGGTCAGAAATAATAACTTTTCATCACTCGAACGAGAAATGTATATCTATATGTATTGTGAGGCTGAAAGCATTGTGAAGCATATGGATTGGTTAATTTTATCAAAGATAATGAAAAATGCATATCTTTAGGTATCGAGAGGCAACAAATATGAATTTTTCTTACATCAAACATGGACGAAGAAAAATTCTCAGAGCTTTAGATGTCGGAAGGGCAAAAATATTGATTTCACTTAAATCAATCTGACAAGCAATATACGTTTTTGGGTGCTGCGAACTGGAACTTTCAAGATAGTCGCAAATGCACATTTTTCAGCAGCCCCAAGCAGGGTCAATGAAATTCAGCATTTAAATGAATCCAAGGTATGGATATTAAATAAAAGCAAAATACTTCACTAATAGGCGTTTGTAAATCACCCTGCAAATACGTCGATTTAATAGTGGACGGGAGTGAAAACTTAAAAAGAATATATTTATAGCATTTGGTAGTATACAAGGTTTCAGAAACGACTTTTCCTGTTTTTTAACTATCTGATTAAATCTTACCCGTATAGAATCTTTGAAAAAGTAAAAAAAAAAGGATGCCAAGTAATGAAAACATATTTGAATTCACTCCTCTTTGAACTGGCGCAGAACGAAAAAAAGATTTCTCCCCTTTCAAAAAGATATGAAATCCCCTTTAAAAACTTTTAAAAAGTAAAAAAAGAACGCCAAGTAATAAAATGCCCCCGAAAACATTATTGCTTGTTTGACCATATACAAAATTCTGATTTATCTTGAAATATTTTTTAATTCTATTTAACGAATTCTTTTATTATATTTTTTCAATGAAAATGTACAAAAAAGTGAAATAACTTTTTATAAAATAGCCAAGCAAGTTTACTAAAAACTTAAACCAGAAGAATAGGTAACGATCGCTTTTCGCGTTCGTTACCTATTCTTCCCCTCATTATGACCGTTCTTTCCTCTACTGTTTACTCCTTTTTTCTCCATCTTTCTCCCTGTGCCCCCCTCTTGCGGCCGCAGCCGACTTCCCCCTCTGTATTATATTCATTATGACATTTCTGTCATGGGTATAGGGAAACTGCGGAAAAACTATACCAATACAGCCGGCCATCGAGTTCGCCCCCCAGTCGTGGAACTAGTCTTATTTCGCCGCGAAATGCCGAAGAAAAACATTTCACGACGAAACGTACGCGACTGGGCTTCGAACCCGGGACCTCCCGATCCGCTGGTTTAGTGGCGAGCACGCTAACTACTAGACCATTGCACCGGTTAAATACGTTGTATTTTTATATAATGGTAATACCAATTTTTTTGTTATACTAGCAATGTGATTTTTAAAATAAAAATGAAATATTTAGGAAAATATTAGTTCTAAGGTTTAACAATCTGGTTTACGTTTTTAGTAAACTTGCTTGGCTACTTTCTAAAAAGTTATTTCACTTTTTTTGTACATTTTCATTGAAAAAATATAATAAAAGAATTCGTTAAATAGAATTAAAAAATATTTCAAGATAAATTAGAATTCTGTATATGGTCAAACAAGCAATAATGTTTTCGGGGGCATTTTATTACTTGGCGTTCTTTTTTTACTTTTTAAAAGTTTTAATTTTACACCAAAGACTTTAAGTGTATCCCACCGCTGCCACCAATTAATTTTTTAATATAACAACCTGTTACGTCGTGGGTCCCATTTTTGATCGATAATTTAACGTCTTTTAATTTACCTTTCAGGATTTGAATTTACGAATGGGAAGTGTGCCACGAACGTACGGATTATAATGAATTAAGTCATAGACTTATATGACGGTAAGACTTATATGACGGTAAGTTACCGTCGGAGAAAAAAAGCGCCACGCTTAAGCGGGTATGTGCCCACTTGGGATAGGCGCTTGGTACAGTCGTTGGTGTATAATTTGACGCATGAGCGACAGGTAAGCAAATAAGAAAGTAGCGTGAAATTGTGCTTACCTTGGTGAGAAAGAGCGGCGGTGCGTAGCGCGTTAAAACTACTCGGCCGTGTGACCGAATTTGTCCAGGAATCGCAAAGATCTTCCAGCTCGACCCGACCTGTCGTTGCCCAGACGGGTACCCGGTGCTCGTGCGAATGCGATGGCCCGATGATGCCGATGTTTTTGGGAGCAGTCGGAGACTACGAGAACTGGATTAATTTATGAGGGATCATTCGGTTCGAAATATAAATATACATGTATAGATTTTATAATTATTTGAACCGCTGAGTGAGTGCAAGACGTGCCAGGTTACGGCACCCTCGACTCACTACGTCTGGCTCCACCTCCGCCCGGTTACGGCAATGGGCGGCCAACCGCGAGAACAAATGTTGAGAATAACGGAAGCCGACGCCCGAACACTAAGCACTGGTGTAACCGTGCCAGTCGCTGACCTACCGAATTACGGCGGGTCGGCGCGTATGGCGTGTTCGTGCAGCAAACCTTCCGAATTTCTCGGAAAATATCCCGTTTATAGGTCCGATTTTGGACGGATGAGGTTTTCTATTTGTTGAGCGAATGTATCGGGAAACGTATTCGTCCAACGCATAGGTACAGATTAATATGAAATTGAATTTGGTTCGCCGAGCGAGTCTAGTGCGTGCCAGATTACGGCACCGCCGACTCGCTACGTCTGGCCCACCTCCGCCCGGTTACGGCGATTGGCGGCCAGCCGCGAATACAAATATCAATGTCGAGGGAAATCGACGTCCGAATACTAAGCACCGGGTTAACCGTGCCAGTCGCTAACCTGCCAGATTACGGCGAGTCAGCGGATGTAGCGTGTTCGTGCGTCAACGTTCCCAAGCCTCACAAAACGCACTTCGAGATTTGTCCAATTTTGGACAGGTATGATTTTATGAGTGAGACGAATAAGTACGTTAGGAAAAATGGCGTGAGCGAGAGGAAGAGAGACAGAGAGATAGAAATGCACTACGATGATTTGTTCGTTGCGTGTTTACACGTACGAACGAAAGACAAATATATTTTAATCATTTGCTCGGAAAATGTTACACTTTTGCGCGGTCGCGGTATTTTGCGTAATTTTACTAGCGCGAAGAATTCAAAAAGTGATATAAACAATTGTATATTTTACACGTAAATAAGCGTAGTTACATTCAATAAAGAAAATAATATAAGTTTCGCAAATGATTTGTTGCAGTGTTTGACTTGTTATGTTTCCTTTTACTTTTATTATGATTTGAACAATTAATACCCGTTTTACAGAGACTTATAGTTACACTGTCGAAGAGACCGGGGTAAACTCGAAAATAATATAAAATGAAATAAAATAAATGTACCGGTTTTCAGAGCGTCGACTCTGCGATGCGCGCTGTTGGAGACCGGACGGAACTGACTGGCTAGCTCTCGGAGCGCAATATGTACTTTCGCCTTCTTTGTCTCTGAGACAAAGGGCTTGGCGTCAGTACCCTCGCTCTCGAGCTCGGTCCCCATGTAACCGAATATTCGCACTGATAACGTTATTTTTCTCGAGTTGTACATGAGCAATGAAATGAATATTTTTCGTTATCAGCAGGATGTGCTGATTACGTGGTGACCAAGCTCCGAGGAGGTCTGTGAGAAAATTCGCGATGAAGCTGACCGCTGGGGGAACAGTTTCGCGGGTTATTCGAGGACTCTCGCGTCCCCAATTTATACATAATATGCATATGACAGTATTTCTTATTTCTAGGACCATTGTATTATGGTCAACACGAATATACATATATATGTTGGATACTAGTTCGGGGACTCGTGAATGTCCCCGAATTATACATGTAAGTATAGGCATTAATATTAGTATTTGTACTCCGGAGACTCTCTTGGATGTCCCGGGAGTTTACCGAGTATATATATATATATATATATATATATGTATATTTGTGTGCGTCACTTTAAGGACTCATATCCCCGAAGTGTGCATGAAAGTAAATATGTATTGATTATTGCCCCGGGACTCGGCTATATGTCCCTGAAGCGTATGGAGTACGTATATGTATATATATATATATATACATGTATAGATATTCACTAAAGTTATTCCGAGGACTAATGCCTTCGAAGTATGCATATGAGTATACGAATGGTATATGAGGACTCTGAGGTCCTAGAGTATGTGTATATATATATATATATATATATTCGTTAAAGTTATTTCGAGGACTTATGTCCCTAAAGTATGCATGGAAATAGACATGCGGAATTATTATAGGAGGTACTCCAGGGACTCTCGTATATGTCCCTGAAGCATGCAGGTACGTGTATATTTATGTATATATGAGACTTTATGATATGGTACTCCGGGGACCCATGTGCGTGTCCCAGAAGTGTACAGGCAAACAGATATGTACGTGTATATCAGGCTAATTGTAAAGTTAATCCGAGCACCCATGTGCTCGTCCCTGAAGTTACAGGTAAGCTTAGCGGTAAAGTTATTATGGGAACTGTTTATCCCTAAAGTATACGGGTAGATATACGCATGCTAAATTTAAAGATATATTTACGAATATTTTATAGAACGGGGTTTCTGAGTGGAATCGACCATATATTGGTCATTCTGCTTAATATGTACCCCAAGAAAAACATAAATGAGCGCGTTTAGCGCGAGGAAAAAATCTTAATAATTATTACCATCCGTACCAGATATGAATATTTGGAGGGCGAGAGTGCTAGGACGTAACACGATCATGTATGATAAGACAGTATGCTGTTGTATTGATAGGTATATTTTCCGAACAATCAAATTCAAGTTTCACATCAACGGTACCGGTTTTTACAGACTCAATCTGTCGCGAACAGTAGATAATCGTCATAGGACCGTATTTTAGGAAATCTCTCATATCAAGCATTGGCGTTGCATTTTCAGTGTTATAGTACACGTTTATAAATCTACGATACATTTCGAAAAGAATAGAATAACGATCATGATTATCATCCGTTTTTAAATCTTAATTGAGTTTGTCACATATATAAAAATCGGAATTGAGAAACAGCTTCAAATCTTGAAGTTTGCAATGATCAAATTTCGATGCAATGTTAGTCAACATATTCTTCCGATTAGTCTGAAGCGCTGCGATTACATATCGCGGCTTCTCCAACTGAGCGGAAGTTTTAACCGCCCATGTATGTCGTTAGGTAGTAGCGGATACTCATAGAGATCCCACGAACGAAAAGCCATTGCAATAGTTCGATCTTCTTTGAGTATGCGTAAATATTGTAGTTTTGTATATTCATCAAGCATAATGTGGGGCATCCTCCATTGAACTCTGGTTAATTATATTTTTAGAGTCTTTATTATGTTAGAGGCTTCGTATAAGGCATTTTTATCATCGCGAGCTCTTATCAACACGAGTTCATGTCTAACATTCATGATTACTCGTCTATAATCTTCGAAGCATCCCATCAACATACATAGTGGTACACAGTAATTGAAGTCCGTTTTATTCATTGTCTTTGAAACAATTTCCCATGCAGCATTTTTTAAAGCACTGTTCTCAACACTAGTCAGTGTTGCGTAATTTTTTAATGTGGCAGTTATACCAACGTTTTTGCACCGATCAACTTCTACACCATTCATTTCGTAACGAATTTCACTGAATAAAAATGACATTGCATTGTTATCGAGGAAAACAACATCACCTGGGGTGGCAGTAGCATCTTTAACACCTCCAATCACTCTTCCCTCAATGTATAGATAACTCTCAGAAGGTAGTAGAATTAGATCCTGTTGTTGTATTGGTATACGTATTTCATCATTGTAATCGTATGATGAATTTGCATATGGATTGTATGCATGTGATTCGATGTTGGTGATACGATTATCCTGGATCGGACGTGCTTCGATGTCTAACCAATCAATCCATGATTTCGTCATTTTCGGCATTGTGCAGGCTTCTTTTCTTCAGACCCTTCTTGATCTTGAAGCCCAATGAGTGTAAAAAGTCAATATTCTCAGCTTTTAAGCCCTTCTTGTTAGTGCTTCCAAGAGAGTATGATGATGGAGATGATGTCATCGTCATCTCCATCATCATATCCATCATCTCCATTTCACATTGGTCACCATCATCATTGATGGTGAACAATGTGAAATTGTTCTTGGACTAACAAGCAAATCGTGCAAGGTCCTCAATTTATGTGCTTTATTGATGCCAATGTTGTTACTACCACCATCATTATCATAATTAGCTCCATGAGTAATATGATAAATTAACATTTGGCAAATGAAGTCTCACAGTTGCTTCCTCATCACCGAAATCTACTATATTATTGTCTTGATCAACTATTCGCAGAGTGATTCGATCTATGACTCGCATAATGATTGGTAGATAAATGACGTTCGATGGTGTTTCAGATACTTTATATCCTGGTTTAATATTGGGGAAAAATTCATGAATTATGTACATCATTTTTCCATTGCTATAGGCTCCAGATGTGATGTTACACTCAATTCGTTGTATATTAATTTTTATTATTTTCACAGGTCCCTATTATCATTAGGGAGGGTGGGAAATAATTAGGAATCCATGCTAGATTTTTTTTGTTTCTATTCATCGTCACATGTATTTTCAGAAATGGAATAGTGTCTCCAAGGTAATGTATTTATACAATCTGGAGCAACACATCGTTTATCATCATATGGATCGAGTGTAATTTTTTTTTCTGTTATAGTATACGCTTGATGCAACTTGGATCTAATACAATTTTGCCTACTTTTTTAGGCTTGCGATTCCTTAAACAGTCTAAATAATCATCGAAAGTTATTTCTCGATTCACCGTGGAAGTTGAAACACCTTTAGCTTTTTTTACATCAGATTGCCGCCAGACTCTCAATGCATACATTTTAGAGCGTAAATCAATACACTCTTTCATAATCAGTCCACTATCCTCATCCTTCATCAAACCCAACTTTTTTCTATTAACTCTAGGCATATTGTAAACATTGTCACTAGAATAATCACTTGTATCAAATCGTTCAATATCACTCTTCATAATGTTATACACAGCATCGCACTTGATTTCGTAGATAAGACTATCAGTGTCAGTGTATAATTTTTTACATCGTTCCGCAAATTCCAGTTTCATATAGATATAATGGAAATCGTATAGACACACTTTAGAAATATCTAATATTGACATTCCAACGTAAATGGGTCTATTCATCACTACTTTCAGTTTCCCCAAATAAATGACGATGAAATGATTGTCAAATAGAACTCTACGATGGAAATTTGGTTTCAATATATATGCATTCGCACCATAGCGTCCCTCCCATTGGGTAACTAATTTTACATCAATATGGTTGCGATCGTTCTCCATGGTGTTACCAAAGACTGCGTTATTCATTAATTTGTAAAGATTCTTTTCAAAATTTGATTGTGTCAATGTTCGTAATTGCGTATTAAAATCAATATAATTGCGCAACCATGTTGATTGATCGAACTGTAAGACTTCATTAATCATACGTACACGCAATCCTTCACGCAAACATTGTTGCAAGGCTCGATAATGAATAACGTAACGTTCTCTATCGTAAAATGTAGCGAGAAGTTTCTGATGTGATGCATTCGGAGCTCGCTCGTGACTTGAACAAAATGGGAGATCGGCGTGTGAATTGTCAATTTCTTTAGGATATTCTAAATCAACATCTAGGATATAGCCTATTGAAGAATTGAGAGGTACTGTTGTCACATCGAAATTAATACAATTTTCGATCCATTCAAAGTTTTGATAAGGCAACAGTTGCGACTGTCCTAGCAGTCTCGCCCTCCAAATATCCATGTCTGGTACGGATTGTAATAATTATTAAGATTTTTTCCTCGCGCTAAACGTGCTCATTTATGTTTTCTTGGGGTACATATTGATCAGAACGACCCATGTATGGTCGATTTCACTCAGAAACCCCGTTATATAAAATATTCGTTAATATATCTTTAATTTTAGTACGCGTATATCTACCCGTAACTTCAGGGACGAGCACATGGGTGCTCGGATTAACTTTACGAATAGTATCATATACACGTACATATCCATTTGCCTGTACACTTCTGGGACACGCACATGGGTCCCCGGAGTACCATATCATGATGTCTCATATATACATAAATATACATGAACCTGCATGCTTTAGGGACATATACGAGAGTCCCTGGAGTACCTCCTATAATAATTCCACATGTCTATTTCCATGCATACTTTGGGGACATAAGTCCTGGAAATAACTTTAACGAATATGTATATATATATATACATACTCTAGGACCTCAGAGTCCTCATATACCATTCGTATACTCATATGCATACTTCGAAGGCATTAGTCCTCGGAATAACTTTAGTGAATATCTATACATGTATATATATATTTATATATATATATATATATATATATATATATATATATATATATACATATACGTACTCCATACGCTTCAGGGACATATAGCCGAGTCCCGGGGCTATAATCAATACATATCTACTTTCATGCACACTTCGGGGACATAAGTCCTCAAAGTGACTCACACAAATATACATATATACATATATATACAAATATACACATATATATATATATATATATATATATATATATATATATATATATATATATATATATATATACTCGGTAAGCTCCCGGGACATCCAAGAGACTCTCCGGAGTACAAATAATAATATTAATACCTATACTTACATGTATAATTCGGGGACATTTACGAGTCCCCGAACTAGTATCCAACATATATATGTGTATTCGTGTTGATCACAAAACAGTGGTCCTAGAAATAAGAAATACTGCCATATCCATATTATGTATATGTTGGGGACGCGAGAGTCCTCGATTAACCCGCGAAACTGTTCCCAAGCGGTCAGCTTCATCGCGAATTTTCTCACAGACCTCCTCGGAGCTTGGTTACCACGTAGTCAGCACATCCTGCCGATAACGAAAAATATTCATTTCATTGCTCATGTCCAACTCGAGAAAAATAACGTTATGAGTGCTAATATTCGGTTACATGGGGACCGAGCTCGAGAGCGAGGGTACTGACGCCAAGCCCTTTGTCTCAGAGACAAAGAAGGCGAGGGTACATATTGCGCTTCGAGAACTGGCCAGTCAGTTCCGTCCGGTCTCTCCAACAGCGCGCATCGCAGAGTCGACGCTCTGAAAACCGGTACATTTATTTTTTTTATTTTATATTCTTTTCGAGTTTACCCCGGTCTCTTCGACAGTGTAACTATAAGTCTCTGTAAAACCGGTATTAATTGTTCAAATCATAATAAAAGTAAAAGGAAACATAACAAGTCAAACACTGCAACAAATCATTTACGAAACTTATATTATTTTCTTTATTGAATGTAACTACGCTTATTTCCGTGTAAAATACACAATTGTTTACATCACCTTTTACGGCGACCGCGCAAAAGTGTAACATTTTCCGAGCAAATAATTGAAATATATTTGTCTCTCGTTCGTGCGTGTAAACACGCATCTGACAAATCATCGTAGTGCATTTCTTTCTCTCTTTCTCTCTTCCTCTCGCTCACGCTATTTTTCCTAACGCACGTATTCGTCTCACTCATAAAATCATACCTGTCCGAAATTGGACAAATCTCGAAGTGCTTTTTGTGAGGCTTGGGAAAGTTGACGCACCAACACGCTACATCCGCTGACTCGCCGTAATCTGGCAGGTTAGCGACTGGCACGGTTAACCCGGTGCTTAGTGTTCGGACGTCGATTTCCCTCGACCTTGATATTTGTATTCGCGGCTGGCCGCCAATCGCCGTAACCGGGCGGAGGTTGGCCAGATGTAGCGAGTCGGCGGTGTCGTAATCTGGCACGCACTTGACTCGCTTAGCGAACCAAATTTAATTTCATATTAATCTGTACCTATGCGTTAGACGAATACGTTTCCCGATACATTCGCTCAACAAATAAAAAACCTCATCCGTCCAAAATCGGACGTATAAACAGGGTATTTTCCGAGGAATTCGGAAGGTTTGCCGTACGAACACGCCACACGCGCCGACCGCCGTAATTCGGTAGGTCAGCGACTGGCACGGTCACACCGGTGCTCAGTGTTCGGGCGTCGGCTTCCGTTATTCTCAACATTTGTTCTCGCGGTAACCGCCAATCGCCGTAACCGGGCGGAGGTGGAGCCAGACGTAGTGAGTCGACGGTGCCGTAACCTGGCACGTCTTGCACTCACTCAGCGGTTCAAATAATTATAAAATCTATACATGTATATTTATATTTCCAAGCGAATGTATCCCTCATAAATTAATCCAGTCCTCGTAATCTCCGACTGCTCCCAAAAACATCGGCGTCATCGGGCCATCGCATTCGCACGAGCACCGGGTACCCGTCTGGGCAACGAGAGGTCGGTTCGAGTTGGAACATCTTTGCGATTCCTGGACAAATTCGGTCACACGGTCGAGTAGTTTCGACCCGCTACGCACCGCCGCTCTTTCTCACCAAGGTATGCACAATTTCACGCTACTTTCTTATTTGCTTACCTGTCGCTCATGCGTCAAATTATACACCAACGACTTTACCAAGTGGGCACATTCCCGCTTAAACGTGGCGCTTTTCTTCTCCGACGGTAACTTGCCGTCATATAAGTCATATGACTTAATTCATTATAATCCGTACGTTCGTGGCACACTTCCCATTCGTAAATTCAAATCCTGAAAGGTAAATTGAAAGACGATTACCTATCGATCAAAAATGGGACCCACGACGTATCGCGAAGTTGTCACTAATGTTCAGAGAGATGAAAACATTTGAATCCACTCCTTCATCTGTCTGAATGCTTCATATTTTTTAAAGCGTGTAAAGAATTTTTTTTGATGATTACTGGCTAAGGATATGGGCATTTCAGAAATTACGGGTGGGATGTAATCATCTCGAACGAGGTACTTCATATAATTAAGATCGAACTTCACTTGGTAAGTTCGTTTGATCTTCTAATTATATTTGGTACCTCGTTCTTCGAGATTACATGGTAGATGTTAAGAGTAATTTTTTTTTGTTTGAGTATTTATTTTATTTTTCAATTCTTCTCAACATTTGTAACTCTTAAACGTGAATTATTGGTTAACGTTAGTAATTCTCAATAACTTATTCTAATACAACAGAGGCGAACTTCGCTCCATCTTCTGTTAAAGGTTTGTTATAGAAGATCGCAAAGACCTTAGACGTTTCCGAGCAGCCTGCGGTATTTCGAATTGTGTTTAAATCTAATTCGCGTTTATATGCTGTGGAGGTTGCTACATGACGTGTGCTATGTGCAGTGAACCGGTCGGTGTCGATGCCGCTTTGGCTAAGGGTTTTCTTTATCCATCTGCTAATAGTTTGGGCAGACACAGCATTATGAGGCTTTTTTATAGCTATAAATAGTTTTATAGTGTCTCCTCTAATTTTTTCGGTTTTTTGTAGGTATTCTTGTAATGTTTTTTGCAAATCCTTTCTTTTATTAAAATAAGGTAATATGAGTAATGGCTGCTGATCTCCGGGCCTGGAGGTCTTTATTAGATCAGGGATTTTTATTTTTGCGCCTCTGGAATCGAAAGTAATGTTATGTATTTTTATGAGGGAAAAGGTTTGCACTCTGTGACCTGTGGCTAATGCTATCAAAGTTATTAATTTATATGTTAATTTTTCTAAATCGATATCTGATGATGGTTTCATAGAACTTTAATATTGGACAACCGGATCTACATTCTACAATTCTTGGTACTTAGGTTTTGATGGACGTAATCGGAATACTCCTTTGAAAAAACGTCTAAGAAATTCGTTTTTAAAAATTTCTTGTTGCACGATTAAGGAAATAACCGATTGATGTGAATTTAGTGTTCCATACGAATCACCCTCTTTGAACTTAATTGCCAAATAATCTATGATTTCTTCTATGGTTGGATTAACACATCGTATCATCTTTTGCTCACAGTATCTTAGCCATGTTTTAATGGGTCCATTATATTGTTTGAGGGTTGACTCCGCGAGCGATGCGATCATAATCGTTGTTGCTTCGTTTGACGTTCCTTTTGATCTAAAAGCATCCCTGATAATCGCCCTACAATTAACGATAGTTTGAGGGCCAGTGGATGTTGCATTGACCTACAAGGGGAGATTAATAGATTTGCATCTGGTTTAATAACGAGTGGTTTTGTTGTTAATAATGACATAAACATAGGGAACCACGGCTGTATCGGCCAATGTGGTACGACTACTATTCCTGTGGCTTTGTCTATTAAGATTTTTTGTAAAACTTTCAAAATGAGTGCAAATGGTGGAAAAGCGTAGAAATAGAAATTTGACCATTCGAATGTAAACGCATCTATCGCAAAGGCGTCTGGATCAGCATTCCAGGAGCTATGTGTCTCGCATTTTGTGTTTATTCGCGATGCAAATAGGTCCATGGAAGGTGTCCCAAATTCATAGATTATTATATTGAATATTTCGGGCGCTAATTCCCATTCTGTATCGACATTTTTTATTCGTGATAGTGCATCGGCTTCGGTATTTCTTTTAGAAGGAATGTATGAAGCGAAAGGCCATATATTTCTTTTTTCGCACCATTTCCATATTTCGGCAGTTAATTTGTTCAACTTTTCCATCTGAGTTCCTCCCATACGATGAATGTATTAAACAGCTGTTGAATTATCGATTCGTGCGAATATTTCACAATTTCTACATTCAGCCGCAAAACATCTTCAGCCAAAAAATACCGCAAGAAGTTCTAGGTAGTTTATGTGATGTTTTTGTTCGTTTTTTGACCAAAATCCCCGTGTTTTTTGGCCTTCACAGTAGGCTCCCCAGCCCGTCAGTGAGGAGTCTGTAAAAATTTCTTTTTAAAAGTTAAATGTTCCAATAGGGTTTGAACTGCTCATTAAATTTCGTTTCCACCATTTGAAATCGTCCCTTAAGCATTTTGGAATCTGCATGTAATTATCATAATTTCCTCTTGATGTTCTTAATGCCTCATGTTTTGTCTTTTCTAAGTTCTTTGTGTACATCCAACCGTATGCTATGGCCGGACAGGCTGCCACTAGTGATCCAATTACTTTTGCGAAATCTCGAATTTTAATTAGTAATTTTTTCTCGACGTTTTTAACTAATTTTACCAACTTCTCTCTTTTGTTTGTTGTTAATTCTAATTGATACTTTTTAGAATTTATGATAAAGCCGAGGTATTTGCATGAAGTGCTTGGTTCGCTGACATTTGTTCATGTTTATTGTGAATCCTAGTGATACTAGTATTCGGCTCGTTTCGATAAAATTTATTCGGCATAGTTCTTTGGTTCTTCCGAAAATTAAGAAATCATCTAGGTATGCCGTAGATACGTAACCTCGAGTTCTTAACCAACCAACTATTGGTTTAATCACTTTTGTGAAAACGTAAGGGCAGAATGCAAGGCCAAATGGCAGGCACGTAAATTGGAAGAGTTTTTCTCGGAAACTAAACCGTAGATATTTTCTGCTTTCTTTATGAATGGGTATAAGAAAGTATGCGTCTTGCAAATCAATGCTGCACATGAAACAATCTTGCATCAGTAGTTTAACGGCTGTTCTGATGTCCTCAATTTTAAAATGTCTTAGTTCTACAAATTTGTTGAACTTTTTCAAATTAAGTATGAAACGTTTTTTCCCATTAGGTTCATCGACTATAAAATATGTCGACAGGAATTGTTCTTGTTTTGGTCTACATTCTTCAATTTCGCCTTTTCCTAATAATTCGACAATTGCCGTTTCCATTTCCGTGGTGTCTGGTTCTGATCTTTTAGGTTCTATTGGAATGTTTGACTGATAAACCTGTGAGTTTAGGGGGATCTTATATCCTTTGACATAACTCAAAATCGTTTTGTCATTTGTTATCATTGACTATTGATCGACAAAATGCTGCAGTTTTCTGCTAAAAATCCTACCTCTACCGACGATGTCGGTAAGGTTGGTACGTGTTGCGCGTTCTCGTTGGGCTTCGACTCTTCCCGAGGTACGCTGTTTTGTATATTTGGGTGTTCCTCGGTTGAAAAGGATAGCGGTTTTGCGCCTTGCGATGCCCACTCTGCGTCGTTGCTTTGTTCGTTTTCAGGGTTGGGCCTTATCGGTTTAAAGACAGTGTATTTCGGAAATGTTGCCCCTTGGTGTTTTCATGAGACCTCATATTCTGTCCCAATTTTTCAATGGAGTTGCTCTCTTAGATTCTTTCGGAAAGTTTTTCGCCGTATAGAAATTTGTCGGTTTTGACGTTTTCTAAAATGTCTCTAGTTTGTTTGGGAAGTCCAGGCGATATGAACGATTTCCTGGCCGGAGATAATGAGTGGTGGAAGTCCGTGAGAATTTTTCCCGCGTCCGAAAAATGTTCTAGGGCTCTTACTCTGTCGGCAAGTATATCTTTTTGTGATAACAGATGCGAAGTGCCAGCTCCTAGCGCGGCTATCGCGCATACAAGCGTGTTTTGTAGATACAAAAATGCTTGTCACGTTTGAGAGCGGATTCGTTCATCGAGGCTCTCACTTCGGGATTCAATTCAGGGGCCTCTAATTGGCAAGGACCGTTTCGTGAGTATTTAGCAAGTATTTCACTCTTTTCTTCTTTTGGGAGTCCGTCTGACAGCCAAACTTTCCAACGACCAACGATTTGTGAGTGAATGGTGTATTCTTTTACTCTTGAGACCGAGGGATCCTTTCCTAAAATCTCCAGGATTTCCTCTTCTACTGTTACGTCCTAGCACTCTCGCCCTCCAAATATTCATATCTGGTACGAATTGTAATAATTATTAAGATTTTTTCCTCGCGCTAAACGCGCTCATTTATGTTTTTCCTGGGGTACATATTAATGAGGACGACCCATATATGGTCAATTTTGCTCAGAAACCCCGTTATATAAAATATTCGTGAATATATCTTTAAATTTAGTACGCGTATATCTACCCGTATACTTTAAGGACAAACAGTTCCCATAATAACTTTACCGCTAAGCTTACCCGTAACTTCAGGGACGAGCACATGGGTGCTCGGATTAACTTTACAATTAGCCTGATATACACGTACATATCTGTTTGCCTGTACACTTCTGGGACACGCACATGGGTCCCCGGAGTACCATATCATAAAGTCTCATATATACATAAATATACACGTACCTGCATGCTTCAGGGACATACACGAGAGTCCCTGGAGTACCTTCTATAATAATTCCGCATGTCTATTTTCATGCATAGTTTAGGGACATAAGTCCTCGGAATAACTTTAGTGAATATCTATACATGTATATATATATATATATATATATATATATATATATATATATATATATATATATATATATATATATATATATACACACACATATATTCACATATACGTACTCCATACGCTTCAGGGACATATAGCCCAGTCCCGGGGCAATAATCGAGACATATCTACTTTCATGCACACTTCGGGGACATAAGTCCTCAAAGTGACACACACAAATACACACACACACACACACACACACACACACATATATATATATATATATATATAGTTGGTAAACTCCCGGGACATTCACGAGTCCCCGAACTAGTATCCAACATATATATGTATATTCGTGTCGACCATAATACAGTGGTCCTAGAAATGAGAAATATTGTCAAATCTATATTATGTATATATTGGGGACGCGAGAGACCTCGAATAACCCGCGAAACTGTTCCCAAGCGGTCAGCTTCATCGCGAGTTTTCTCACAGACCTCCTCGGAGCTTGGTCACCACGTAGTCAGCACATCCTGCCGATAACGAAAAATATTCATTTCATTGCTCATGTACAACTCGAGAAAAATAACGTTATCAGTGCTAATATTCGGTTACGTGGGGACCGAGCTCGAGAGCGAGGGTAATGACGCCAAGCCCTTTATCTCAGAGACAAAGAAAGCGAGGGTACATATTGCGCTCCGAGAGCTGGCCAGTCAGTTCCGTCCGGACTCTCCAACAGCGCGCATCGCAGAGTCGACGCTCTGAAAACCAATACATTTATTTGATTTTATTTTAAATTCTTTTCGAGTTTACCCCGGTCTCTTCGTCAGTGTAACTATAAGTCTCTGTAAAACCGGTATTAATTGTTTAAATCAAAATAAAACTAAAAGGAAACATAACAAGTCAATCACTGCATCATATAATTTATGAAACTTATATTATTTTCTTTATTGAATGTAATCACGCTTATTTACGTGTAAAATACACAATTGTTCACATCACATTCGATTTCTTCGCGCTATTAAAATTACGCAAAATACGGTGACCGCGAAAAAGGTGTAACGTTTTTCGAGCAAATAATTAAAATATATTTGTCTCTCGTACGTGCGTGTAAACACGCAACGAACAAATCATCGTAGTGCATTTCTTTCTCTCCTCCTTTCGCTCACGCCATTTTTCCGAACGCACGTATTCGTTTCACCCATAAAATCATGCCTGTCCAAAATTGGACAAATCTCGAAGAGCTTTTTATGAGGCTTGGGAAAGCTGACGCGCGAACATGCTCCATCCGCTGACTCGCCGTAATCTGGCAGGTTAGCGACTGGCACAGTTAACCCGGTGCTTAGTGTTCGCACGTCGATTTGCCTCGACCTTGATATTTGTATTCGCGGCTGGCCGCCAATCGCCGTAACCGGGCGGAGGTGGGCCAGACGTAGCGAGTCGGCGGTGCTGTAATCTTGCACTTAGTCAGCGGATCAAATAATTATAAAATCTATATATGTATATTTTTATTTCGAAGCGAATGCATCCCTCATAAAATTAGTCCAGTCCTCGTAGTCCCCGACTGCCCCAAAAACATCAGCATCACCGGACCATCGCATTCGCATTCGCACGAGGGTACCAGACGGGTACCCGTCTGGGCAACGTCAGGTTGGGTCGAGCTGGAACATCTTGGCGATTCCTGGATAAATTTGGTCACACGGTCGAGTAGTTTTAACCTGCTACGCACCGCCGCTGTTTCTCACCAAGGTAAGCACAAGTTCATGCTACTTTCTCATTTGCTTACCTGTCGCTCATGCGTCAAATTATACACCAACGACTTTACCAAGCGCCTATCTCTAGTGGGCACATTCCCGCTTAAACGTGGCGCTTTTCTTCTCCGACTGTAACTTACCGTCATATAAGTCATATATGGCTTAATTCATTATAATCCGTACGTTCGTGGCACACTTCCCATTCGTAAATTCAAATCCTGAAAGGTAAATTGAAAGACCATTAATTATCGATTAAAAATGGGACGTAACACTACTTCTATTTCATTTTCCGAATTTTCGTTTTCCCCGTCGTTGTTTTCCGTTCGATCTTGACCATTACGCATTTCCTGTTTATTGCTTGTCTTACCTGAAAATATGTCAGAAAATGTCGACGTGACTGGTATGCTTCATATATGGTTCCTTTTTGTTGAAGGACAATTACGCAATGTGTTGATCGCTAGATTTTATTTCGTCTCTCGTGCGAACGCAATCTGCATGATGGCTGGGTTATGTTTCGCCTCTTCTGCGAACTCAACCCGATCCTTTGAGATCGACTATGTCTGACCTCGGGTGCCAGCTGAGTCGTCATTTTTACTCACTGCGATAATTATCTTCGTCGGTTTGGAAAGGTGATTTGCTTTCGTTTTCCGATAGAGATGAAGTGGATGACGGTGAACGTTGACGTGCTTCTCGTTTTCGGATCTTTTTCAGTTTTTTAATCAATCGGTGTTCCTCCTCTCCGTAGCTGCATGATCGCTTCTTCTTTGAAGACTTTCCCATGTCTACGAGGCATCTTGTTTCGTATTTAACTAGTTCTTGTTATTTTTTCTTCGACACGTTTGGAATAAACTGTGACGTCTTACGCACTAGAAAAAGCTATGAAGCATTCAGACAGATGAAGGAGTGGATTCAAATGTTTTCATCTCTCTGAACAACTAGTGACAATTTCGTACGGAAAGAAGCGTACTACCATGTAATCTCGAAGAACGAGGTACCAAATATAATTATCTGTAAACTGTAAACCAAATATAATTATCTGTTTGGTAAGAATTGAAGCCAATTACGAATGAGTTGAGGTTTATCATATTTTTTATCCGATAAATTAAAAGGCCAAGCCCACTGTACCGATAAAATGTATAATCTTTTTCGTAGGATGGAAAATTTTAATTTCGATGATTTTATTTTACAAATCGAACCCTCGTTTGGTATTATCAAATCTTGTTTTTTGTTACTCCTCATTTCATTTTTTGGTGAGTTAACACCATTCGAAAATGTAATCGCTTTTTCTATGGGTATACGGTAGTCGTTGGTGTCCTAACTCGTTTTGGAACGATTGTGGCGACGGTAGTCGTTGATTGTTGAGGCTATAAATATTAAATTGCATATTCATCATTTTCATCGAAGAAGTATAAGTTGTTCCAATGTTCAGGCCAAAATGGTGTCACGATGGAATTTGTATAGGCCGAATGTGGTAAGCCCAACGAATGGCCAATTTCATGCAACGCTACCCACAGAAAACTAATTCTCGACAAATCCGTCGTCATCTTTAATCCCATATCCCAATTAACGTCTTTCGCGAAATGAATTTCTCTCACAATATTTGGTTCTCTAGGATAAAATGCATGTCCTAATAAACCTTTACCTAATGGATAGTCACATAGTTCTCCTGTAAAAATGTGTGAATGATTTGATGTCTCCAAATAATAAAATCAGATCAGCCTGCGATTTTCGAAATACGCATTTAAAAGTTAGTCCACATATGCTAGAACATTTTTTAAAAGCTTCCCTCATTACTATTCGCGATTAAGCAATGTTCGTAGAAAGGAACCAATTCAACGTTTGTTTATGCCACCTTACACGTTCGGATGTGACGTAATCCGAAAGCTGATCCATGTTCTCACATCGTGGACGATGCATAAGATCCCACGTTTCTGGATTCATCTGCCATTCGGTTGGTAGATTCCAAACTTCTTGAAATGTTCTCCATGCTTCACTAATTTCAGCCTTGTTTATCGATGAATATATATTGCTACTAGTGTCGTGACGATCTAAGTATCCATATCGATACAGGTAATCAATAGTTTCGTGAGGAAATGCGTTATTCCCGAATAGGATTGTGTTGATAATGAATAGCCAACGTAGTAAACGCATATTTGCGGTATTGAATCTCGATCTTTTCATTTCCACACCATACTCCGACAATTCAATCAGTTGATGTACTGAGTAATTTAATCAAACGTTGAATGCGTTTTATATCATTTCCCCCACAAATGTTTATTACATATAATACGCAGTAATGCATCATGTTGAGTGGGGGATAGTGTAGAATATAATATTAAAATTCAACTTTACTCTGAGCATGTATGCTACGATAAGATATACAATACTATATATAATCCGCAGTGATGAATCATGTTACATATAATGTGCAGTAATGTACGATAGCGTAGAATATAATATTGAAATTACAGTTTCTACTGAGCATGTGCACTAGAATAAGAGCGGTTCTCGATGCATAGACCAGTGAGGCGGTTGGAGCGTTAGTTATGAGCTCTAGTTTTCATTTGAGAGCATGAGTTTGAATCCTTCACCTGGAAAACATATTTTTTACAATAATGATTTACTGAAAATACCAATTATATTGTGTAAAAAAATATAAAAAATATTTACCTAAACATTTTTAGTACTATCACTTCTTTTTTTGCCAACTCCTTCGTTGATGAAGAATTAATCGAACCCTTCAATTTCTTATGATTTTTTTTTCATGCTCTTCTTATTCGAATTGTCATCACCGACATCATCATCGTCGACGTCGTCGCCGTCGTCGTCGTCGTCGTCGCCGCCGTCGTCGTTATCGTCGTCATTACCACCACCCCTCTTTTGTTCATTCACCGCCGATTTTGCAATGTGCTCATTTGAAGCATCGTCAGAACCATCATTATCATTATCGCCATTGCTCTCGTATCCAGATTTTGTCTTTCCAGAAATTTCCTCAAAAACGCAATGGTTGCCTTTAATACCTCTAGACAAAACTTTAACGCATAAACGTTTAAGATTAGCTAGCTTCTCGATTGTTCCATAAAATTCCAGATCGTTGTTGAAACATCCGATATGTGGATCGGTAGGAAGATTGTACATTCGTCATTCAAATCCATAACGATCTTCTCCCCGTAACGTGTAGTTACCTTCAGAGCATCGCTCACATTGTACCAAAAATTGAATGTTACATCTCTTATGGGGAGGTGTCGGTAAAAACGGCCGACTGGTGGAGGTGATTTCGAGAGTTCATTGCGTTTTTTTATAGAAGTTCTAAAATAAAGTCGTCTTGTTGAGCGAGCACTGTGCTTCATTGTAAATACAAAAGATTTCTAGAGCAGCAATTCTATCAACTTTTTTAATACAACGTATTAGACTTCAAAACTTCACGTTTATATACTGCTAACCACAGTCTCTATCAACCACTAGCTTCGTTGACTACAACTAAAGTGGAGAGCGAAATTAACACAGGGCATGAAAAATGGAGCATCATCATCGTGAAAAAATTGCTCGCGATTGTCATCACATTTCAACTGGTATACATATGGACAGTTTACTACTTCGTTTAATAGAAACAGGGGTTTTTAATGAAGATGTTGTAAACATTCCTCGATGGATGGTATGTACTTCAGTTTTCAATGATTTTTTTTCATGAGACTGCATTCAGAATAAAGCTCCATAATTTCAAAGTGCTCCATAATGTCAAAGTGGGAGTCACCACCGCAGAGTTGCGGACATTCTCGAAGGAGTGGGAAGGAGACTTCCCCACTGGTAATGAATGATGGAAAGGCTGAGACATTGCATATTTAGATGATAATTATTTCGGAAACAGATGAAGATGCCGAGCCTTACGACGCGTGTCGCATTATATTATGTGGAGCAGTCGACTTTAGTATTTTACATTGAAAAATATAATATTGTAATAGAAATACCGCCTAAGTTCGAATATTCAGGCAACAATCAGATCAGTTAATTCATCGAATGGGTGGAATGTATTGTAATGAAATCCTCTATTTTTTTCTTGGTCGTTCTTCTCCCTATTTTCTTCCTGCGATCCATACTACTGATACATATGGGCCTTTTACCAAATTTATAGCGTCCGTGTACCTACATTTCGAATATCACGCATGAGTTTCGACACTCTTGGGAAACCTATGATGAAGGCCCTCCTTGATACGCCTGGATCTTCATGAGCGGCACTTTCACGTCCGGCCAGTCGTATTAGGAACGCCCTAACTTTTCATTCGGCAATATGCTTTCTGAAGTCTTATGAAACCGATGGCCAACTTTTCTAACGTCACATCAGCCCTTCCTCCCACCATCTCGACTTTCCCACACTCCATCACTATAAATTACCTTCGTTCTAAACTAAGGTAGTCAGTAAGTCTCCGAATACTGTACAACGCTAAATCTCTGTCCATCAATTACCTGAATAAATTCGTCTCAAGTAGCTCAATCCGTGTTAACCGAGTTATTCCGTCCTACAACCGAGTTCTGGAGCGAGTCAGCCACTCCTTTCCTCAAAAATTATAATAAAAGTGTCCATCCCGACATCACAATTGGTGCTAAGTGTGGGGTGTGCTGACTAATCAACGCTGGGAACATAGGACCGATTGACGACACTCCGAGTCTACGAGGGACGACGTTTTAAACTGGATCTACGAAAGGAATCGGTGAGTAAAGACTCATTTTCTCATTATCGCGAGCCGCAAATTATAACTACCGATTCCGAAACTGACTCAGTGGATCAAACCGGAATGTAGTTGTCTAACGTAAACGCAGCCATCAAAACGGCGTTCAGCCGAATAAAAGACTCAGATTCACAAACCGAAATGGAAGATAACGCTTCGCGCATTACGCACGCGTTACCGGAAGATTCTTTCGAAGAGCTAACACCGAAGGAAGCGCTAGAACTAATCCGTGAATTCGATGGTAAATCCCTGGGGGTCGAAACTTTCATTACGTCAATTGAAGATGTAAGACCACAAGTGAGCCGATCAGATTACCTTCGTCGATTAATAATCACAAAAAAAATTATCGGAGACGCGGCAAGAGAAATTCAAGAGTACGAGACAAACACGTACGAACAGCTCTATGAATGCTTACGGATCCTCTTCGGAAACTTGCAACCGGTCAGCGTTTGGAGAGACAAAAGATCGCGAATGTTTCAACAAAAAACCGACAGTGTTTCGAGATTGACGAATAGATTTTTAGAAGTACAAAATCAACTCCTTTCCGTATTAGCTAATTCAACTCCAGATGAAACACAAAGACGATTCATTGTGGAATACGAACGCCAACAAGGGCTCGACCAATATCTGTTAGGGTTAAAAAAATAGATTTCCACTGAAGTACGGGCTCAAAAACCGGAGAATATTCGAATGGCAATAGCTCGGGCACAAGCGGCAGAAGCCTACGACTACACAAGAGAGATGATGACGCGCAACATAAACATTACTGAAAAGAATACAGGTAGCTCAGAAATCCGCAAGCCGCCCCATCATAAATCTTCCGGGACTCCCTCAGCGGCACCGTTCTCTTCGATAATATGCCGATATTGCAATCGCATGGGTCACTCCGAACGTGACTGTCGTAAGAAAGCATACAACTCACAAAACCCCAACAGGAACGTACCACAACAATCGGGTTTTCACAACGGGCTGTCTCACAATCACCGACCAACGCGAACAACAGTGAATTATATACCGGAAGGAGAAGCAATCACTACGACACAAGAAAACATCCCCCGAGTCAATGCCATCGGATCCGCTAAACGAGTGGTCAAACTTCCCACACGAACAGCTAGCAGAATAGGCTGTTTTCTTCTCGATACCGGATCAGCCATAAATCTTATAAAAATCAACATGTTAACGGAAGGATCGCAGATAAATCGGAACATTAAAACACCGTTCTCCATGGGCAATGAACAACATGAATCCTTATTTGCTGCTAAACAGGATTTTCAAGGAAAGAGTCACATCTTCCACGTCGTTCCGAATGACTTTCCCTTGGAAGAAGATGGATTGATTGGTATTCCATTTATGGAAAATTATCAGACAAATATCGGTATCGGAAGAGAACATTATTTAATGTTCGATGACAAGCGTTTTGAATTCGAGAAGCTGTCGGTCACGATTCCGCCACGAACCATTTACTTTATTGAAATTCGCACGAATATCGAAAATGGAGCAGCCGTCACGGACGAAGATAACCCAAAAGCCGTAGTACCTTGCGTTTTCGAAGCCAAGGACTATGAAACCCGAATACCAGTGATGAATGACTCGGAAGAACCTATAACGGTTACAATTGACCAGCTGCACGGTACCCCTATTGAGGAAATCGCCTGTCTACCTGAGGAGGAGCGCCAAGACGCACCGAAGGATGCAGCCCGGGTCAACGCTATAAGAAGTACGAACTCCGCCGAACGCATCCTAGCGTTGAAGGAAAACGTTCGACTCGAACACATCTCACCAGATCAAGCATAAAAGGTCTGGGATATCATCAGCAGTTTTCCAGATGTATTTGCCTTGCCTGGAGACCCACTGCCAGGTACAAAGACAGTAAAGCATCGCACAATCACCTGCGACGATACACCTATGAACACGAAACAGAACAGATACCCGCCAGTTCATAAGGAAGAGATCGACAGGCAGGTAAATGCAATGCTGGAAAAGGAGTGAATCGAGCCGAGTGACTCGCCGTACAATTCACCAATCTGGGTTGTACCGAAGAAGTCGGATGCATCAGGGAAACGGAAATGGAGGATCGTGATTGATTTTCGAAAATTGAACGAAAAAACCACCCACGATGCCTATCCTGTCCCATGCATCGACGAAATACTGGATCAGTTGGGTCGAGCGAAATATTTCTCCGCATTCGATCTAGCCTGAGGATTCCACCAAATCCCAATGGACGAGCAAGACAAACACAAAACGGCGTTCTCCACACAATCAGGCCACTACCATTACAACAGGATGCCGTTTGGGTTAAAGAACGTGCCTGCACCGTTCCAACGCATGATGAATAACGCGTTGCGAGGGCTAATCGGAAGCACATGCTTTGTATATCTAGAGGACATAATAATCTATGGGCAAACACTTGACGAACATAATAAAAAATTAATTGACGTATTGACTCGTCTTCGCGAATCGGATTTAAAATTACAGCCCGATAAGTGCGAGTTTCTACGACCAGAACTAGAATTTTTGGGACACGTAATTTCGGAGGAAGGAGTAAAACCAAATCCAAAAAAAACTGAAGCAGTGCAAAACTTTCCCAGGCCAACCGATCAAAAACAAATTAAGCAATTTCTTGGACTGGCTGGGTATTACCGGAAGTTTATTGAGGATTTTAGCAAGATAGCTAAACCGCTTACGGAATTAAAAAAAAAAGAAACAGCATGGTCATGGACAGACAAGCAAGAGCAATCGTTCAATTTACTTCGAACAGCATTGACAACATCGCCAGTTCTACAATATCCTGACTTCAAGGAATCTTTCACCCTCACCACCGACGCTAGTAACCATGCGATAGGCGCCGTGCTATCTCAAGGATCCCTCGGAAAGGATCGCCCTGTTGCCTACGCATCACGCACTCTCAACAAGGCAGAACAACGCTACTCCACGACCGAGAAAGAAATGTTCGCAATAGCCTGGGCCGTAAAAGACTTTCGACAATATTTGTATGGGAAGAAATTTCAAATCGTTAAGGATCATAAGCCACTAATATGGATCCTCAAAACTTCAAACCCTCCAACAAATAGTCTCTTGATGAGACTCCGCCTAAAACTCGAGGAGTATGAATACGAGGCAAATTATAAGAAAGGAACGTTAAATACTAACGCTGACGCATTATCACGGATTTACCCGGTAACTACGCGTCACGCAAAACGCAATGACTTCCCAGAAAAAGAACCAGAAAATCAAAATGAAACCCTCACCGAAGAAGAAGTTGACGACATAGAAGAACCTAGCAACCCAATCGGAATGACTCATGATCAAGGGACAGAAAATGAAAATCTCCCTCTCTACATCGAATTTGAATTATCAAAAGATATTCCGCAAGTTCCTCAAATCTTAGAAGAGATACCGCCCAGGAAAATACCGACAATCAACATCATGGGTCAACCTGGAGACACTGAAGAAGAATTGCACCTTGATTTTTCAACAGATAAAATAGAGTGGTATAACGCGTTAGTTGAAAAGCTATCAACGATTAATGAGTCAACGAAGATTTTCCTAGGGTGCAAACATCTAAGGGAAAATCCAGTTACGAAAATGAGAATTCAACAAATGATCTCATTTATTTGGTCAAAGAGAATTGAACCACCGCTAGTTTACCTTTACGATAGGGAACCCTATGAGCCAGGTACAGAAGAAGAAAGAATGGAGATCATAAAACAACATCATGGGACAAAAGCCACGGGACATTTTGGAGTAACAAAAACTCTTGACCGCGTAAAGGCTGTTGCTACCTGGCCCAACCTACAAAGGGACATTGAAGACTACATCCGTAAATGCGACACGTGCCAGAGGATCAAGCTCGTGCGAATACAACCACGAGCAGAAGCGATAATCACGGATACACCGGAGAAGCCAAATGAACAAAAATTGCCTTGGATCTTGTGGGGCCACTGCCTGAAACGTATAAAGGACACAAGTACATCCTCTCTGTACAAGATCAGCTGACGAAATATGTTACGCTGATCCCTTCAAAATCCCAGGACGCCCAATCCACCGAAACAGCATTGGTTAACCATTTCATCTACATTCATGGAGCCCCAAAAATTATCTTAACCGATGGTGGACGAAACTTTATAAGCCAGACGTTCAAACACCTGGAAAAACTCTTCAAAATGTCACACATGACAACAACAACATGTCATCCTCAAAGTAATGGAAGCCTTGAACGAGCACATGGTCCAATTAAAGAGCAAATCAAAGCATTGATCTACGACAATCAAGAATATTGGGATAAAAAATTAAAGTTTGTTTCCATGGCTTACAACACAGCGAAACGTGAAGGAACAGGATTAACACCATTCGAAATGCAATTCGGGAGGAAACCTAACATCCCGAATAACCTTCCAGTTCAGAAGACGAATGTGACGATCGACCAATACTTCGAAGGACTGCGGGCTGATCATGAACGTATCGTAAAAAGAGGACGCGATAATTTAATTGCAGCTAAAGAACGCTATAAGGCAGTCCAGGATGCTCGCATACACCGTCCCGTGCCCATTTTTGCAAAGGGCGATGAAGTCCTCGTTGCTCAAGAGAAAGACAAGACACCCCTTGCCCCGAAGTGGGAAGGACCAGCCATTATTTTGGAACAAACATCAGACGTCAACTACGAGATCTTGCTTAAAAATAGAAGAAAATTAATCCACGTTAACAAATTAAAACCTTACCATAGAAACTAATCAAAAATTCTGTGCAGGCATTATGATTGCTGTTACTTCTTCCTCTCCTTGTAACGTGTGTTACATCCGAAGAATTAAGGGTGGAACCACTCGCAGGCACCGTATATATGGAAAACCTGGGAAGTGCCGTAATCTACCATCAAACCTGGACAGTAGTCAACTACGTCGACATCACCGAAATAAATCTACACCGAGATGAGCTGGATATGGCTTCGATATCCCTGTCAAGAATTTGCAATGGAACCGACAAAAAGGACTTCCGCCGAATCTGCATCAATCGAAATCTTTCGACAAAGGTTGAATAGAATAGAATCAAGAAGATCTAGACTAATGAACATAATTGATTATAGACCTCGTCTCAAAAGAGGTGTTTCCAATTTTATCGGCGAGATTAGTAAAATTTTGTTTGAAACTTCCGATGCTAAATATGCGGAATTCCGATGCTAAATATTATAACGATGAGATTGATAACCTTCATACTGACAATAAGAAAATGAGTACTTTAATTCAAAACCAAACCGTGATAGCTAAAGGTAGGATATCAACTCTTACCAAAGCATTTGAAGCTACTTGCTCTCCATGTATCAACGTGTACAATAATTGTTTTCGTCAAAACAACGAACATGTAGACTACAATATTAATTACGATAAGGTAATTGTGAAACCAACAGGTCGTCGGCGATCCACCAGCCTCAAGGCTTAAAAGAAAATTCATCTTCTTTTATGAATTTTCTTAAATAAGGGGGGAGGTGTAATAAGATCCTCTATTTTTTTCTTGGTCGTTTTTCTCCCTATTTTCTTCCTGTGATCCATACTACTGATACATATGTGCAAGTGGCCTTTTACCAAATTTATAGCGTCCGTGTACCTACATTTCGAATATCACGCATGAGTTTCGACACTCTTGGGAAACCTATGATGAAGGCCCTGCTTGATACGCCTGGATTTTCATGAGCGGCACTTTCACGTCCGGCCAGTCGTATTAGGAACGCCCTAACTTTTCATTCGGCAATATGCTTTCTCAAGTCTTATGAAACCGATGGCCAACTTTTCTAACGTCACGTCAGCCCTTCCTCCCACCATCTCGACTTTCCCACACTCCATCACTATAAATTACCTTCGTTCTAAACTAAGGAAGTCAGTAAGTCTCCGAATACTGTACAACGCTGAATCTCTGTCCATCAATTACCTGAATAAATTCGTCTCAAGTAGCTCAATCCGTGTTAACCGAGTTATTCCGTCCTACAACCGAGTTCTGGAGCGAGTCAGCCACTCCTTTCCTCAAAAATTATAATAAAAGTTTCCATCCCGACATCACAGTATATTAGACACGGGTTGTCAAAATCTTCCACTATTTGACTTTGACATATCTGAAATTGTTATATACGGATTTGATGAAATTGACATCGTCAAAATTGTTCCAAGATGAGCACACTTTGATTGAACACTTCAAATTATTGTAAGTACAACATAAAATATTTTTACTTTTGCTCCTCTTCTTTTACTACTGATAAACGTTGAAATTTTTTTTTACATATTTCAGATATTATTAGTTGAAAAGACGGCGAAGTTTGCGAATCAATTTACACCGATATTTTCAATATGCCAACGCATTGGATTTCACTCCCCAGAAGTGGAGTCAGAGTTCTCGTACCGCCAAAGTTTATAACTCTATCGTAAGAGCAGCTTAATGAAATTATTGATCAATCCGATTTAGGTTGCGAATATAATATTCGGAAAGCTATAGTATTCGTTGTACCACAACTTGCTATATATCAATTTGCTGGGGATAGCTTAAGAATTGTTCAACGATCATGGAATAGATCATGCTGATGTTCTGATGAAAAATGTGTGAGTTTTTATTTATTATTTCGCCTCAGAAGATTTTTTAATCTGTTACACTAGTTTTCAATGTTTTCAGAAACGTTCTACAGGACTTTTTTCTCCCGAACGGATCTGTTTCGTCACCCACTTCCCAAACTCTACCGGCCCCACACCCCTTTCAATCATTATTATTCAAAACATATACTATCGATCTAGCTGTAGACAATTATACAATTACAATTGCAATATGACAATCGCAATGGTGAGCTATTACTCTGACTTATCAAACTCTTCCGACCCCACGCTTCTTTTAATCATTATCATTTAAAACATATACTATCGGTTTAGCTGTAGACAATTATACATATATGGCGAGCTATTACTGTATATAATATTGTGAAAATAAAAAATAATATCATAACTCTATGTTTACCACCTATCCCCTCCACTTTCCTATCAGAACGGATCTATAAATAGTTCCCGACCTCCCTCTTCCTCGCCAAAAAAGTATACTTCAGTTGACGAGATAAAAAAAGGCGATGGTTAAAAATGCGTTTCGTTAAACAATCAATATCAATTAACGTGTCCAATAAAAATAGAACGATGTTTGAAGATTGTGTTGAACGAAAATTCAGCCGACATGGTGCTCTATTACCTGACACAATACGCGCTATTATTTACGGTCCTTCAAACTGCGGAAAAACTAAATTATTTTTATTTTTTTTTATCGTGGTAAAAAGGGGGAAAACTCTTTTAGAGACCGTGGGCGTCTCCTCTGCGCCAGGGGTTAGGAGTTGCCTCTTAAAACCCGGAGCAGCGTCGTCACCCGGACTCTCATCTCGCATCATGGGGTCAGAGGGCGTTATCCCTCTCGGCCAGGCTTTTCACGAGATGCATAACGGCTACCCCCCCCCCCCCGGCCAAAAATCGAAATTTCTTGGTCAGGACGGGAGAACCACTTCTTTCCGCTGACCGGCCATGGACTGCGTTGGACTGCGTTACGTCGTGGGGCCCATTTTTAATCGATAATTAATCGTCTTCAAATTACCTTTCAGGACTTGAATTTACGAATAGGACGTGTGCCACGAACGTACGGATTATAATGAATTAAGTCATATGTGACTTATATGACGGTAAGTTACCGTCGGAAAAGAAAAGCGCCACGTTTAAGCGGGAATGTGCCCACTTGGGATAGGCGCTTGGTAAAGTCGTTGTTGTATAATTTTTACGCATGAGCGACAGGTAAGCAAATGAGAAAGTAGCGTCAACTTGCGCTTACCTTGGTGAGAAAGAGCGGCGGTGCGCAGCGGGTCAAAACTACTCGACCGTGCGACCGAATTTGTCCAGGAATCGCCAAGATGTTCCAGCTCGACCCGACCTGTCGTTGCCCAGACGGGTACCCGGTGCTCGTGCGAATGCGATGGCCCGGTGATGCCGATGTTTTTGGGAGCAGTCGGGGACTACGAGGACTGGACTAATTTTATGAGGGATACATTCGCTTCGAAATAAAAATATACATATATAGATTTTATAATTATTTGATCCGCTGAGTGAGTGCTCCGTCTGGCTGCACCTCCGCCCGGTTAAGGCGATTGGCGGCCAGCCGCGAGAACAAATGTAGAGAATAACGGAAGCCGACGCCCGAACACTAAGCAACGGTGTGACCGTGCCAATCGCTAACCTACCGAATTACGGCGGGTCGGCGCGTGTGGAGTGTTCGTGCGGCAAACCTTCCGAATTCCTCGGAAAAAACCCTGTTTATACGTCCGATTTTGGACGGATGAGGTTTTTTATTTGTTGAGCGAATGTATCGGGAAACGTATTCGTCTAACGCATAGGTACAGATTAATATGAAATTAAAATTGGTTCGCTGAGCGAGTTTAGTGCGTGCCAGATTACGGCACCGCCGACTCGCTACGTCTGGCCCACCTCCGCCCGGTTACGGCGATTGGCGGCCAGCCACGAATACAAATATCAAGGTCGAGGGAAATCGACGTCCGAACACTAAGCACCGGGTTAACCGTGCCAGTCGCTAACCTGCCAGATTACGGCGAGTCAGCGGATGCAGCGTGTTCGTGCGTCAACTTTCCCAAGCCTCGCAAAAAGCACTTCGAGATTTGTCCAATTTTGGACAGGTATGATTTTATGAGTGAGACGAATACGTGCGTTAGGAAAAATGGCGTGAGCGAGAGGAAGAGAGAAAGAAATGCACTACGATGATTTGTTCGTTGCGTGTTTACACGCACGAACGAGGGACAAATATATTTTAACTATTTGCTCGGAAAATGTTACACTTTTGCGCGGTCGCCGTATTTTGCGTAATTCTAATAGCGCGAAGAATTCAAAAGGTGATATAAACAATTGTGTATTTTACACGTAAATAAGCGTAGTTACATTCAATAAACAAAATAATATAAGTTTCGCAAATGATTTGTTGCAGTGTTTGACTTGTTATGTTTCCTTTTACTTTTATTATGATTTGAACAATTAATACTGGTTTTACAGAGACTTATAGTTACTCTGTCGAAGAGACCGGGGTAAACTCGAAAAGAATATAAAATAAAATAAAATAAATGTACCGGTTTTCAGAGCGTCGACTCTGCGATGCGCGCTGTTGGAGAGACCGGACGGAACTGACTGGCCAGCTCTCGGAGCGCAATATGTACCCTCGCCTTGTTTGTCTCTGAGAGAAAGGGCTTGGCGTCATTACCCTCGCTTTCGAGCTTGGTCCCCATGTAACCGAATATTAGCACTGATAACGTTATTTTTCTCGAGTTGTACATGAGCAATGAAATGAATATTTTTCGTTATCGGCAGGATGTGCTGACTACGTGGTGACCAAGCTCCGAGATGGTCTGTGAGAAAACTCGCGATGAAGCTGACCGCTTGGGAACAGTTTCGCGTGTTATTCGAGGACTCTCGCGTCCCCAATATATACATAATATGGATATGACAGTATTTCTTATTTCTAGGACCATTGTATTATGGTCAACACGAATATACATATATATGTTGGATACTAGTTCGGGGACTCGTGAATGTCCCCGAATTATACATGTAAGTATAGGTATTAATATTATTATTTGTACTCCGGAGATTCTCTTGGATGTCCTGGGAGTTTACCGAGCATATATATATATATATATGTATATTTGTGTGCGTCACTTTGAGGACTCATGTCCCCGAAGTGTGCATGAAAGTGGATATGTATTGATTATTGCCCCGGGACTCGGCTATATGTCCCTGAAGCGTATGGAGTACGTATATGTATATATATATATATATATATATATATATATATATATATATATATATATATATATATATATATATATATATATATATATATATATATACACATGTATAGTGAGACGTATGGGTCCGTCTCACTAACCCGGGCGTAAAGTCAAAAAGGTCAACCTAGTTTAGGAGAGAGAGGAAAGCGTACTGATCACGACAAGAAAAACACAGTCAAATGGCTTAGACCGACAGAAAAACCAGTAAAACCCAGAGAAACCCAGTAATTAGATTAAGTGAAGAAGGAGAGGGAAAGAAAAACCGGTAAATACCAGAAAAACCAACTAATCGAATTAAGTGAGATAGAAGAGAAGAGGAAACGAAAAAGCGGTAGAATACGCGTATAAAAGGACGGGAAATTTTGGGGAAAGACACTCCTTTTCTGGCTGGGAAGTCGATCGGTACCAGGCACATGAAAACTGACCCTCGGGGAAGGAAAGTGTGGAAGGAGGAAAATCGAAAGAACAGTTGAAAGGTGGAGTCGCTAGAGTCATAAAGTAGTCTCAATTACCTAAAAACCGAAGCCGTACTCAGCCGTCGTTAATACTGACCGCAAGGGAAGGAACGCACCGATAGCGACGATACGGCGAGTAGGGAAGGGGCAGTAGTAGCGTCATAGGGTGATAGGGCACGTTGACCGAGCGTCCCGACTCACCGCGCCACGAGCGGGAGCCCGTCGTAACGCTATACACCCTAGGAGTCTCACGTATAGGGAGAAGGACAGCGCCACGAGCGGGAGCGCGTCATAACTTAACGCGCCGTGGAGAAAGAGAGAGGGACAGCGCCGCAAGCGAGAGCACCGAACAACTAAATACGTTCAAAGCATAGAGAGAAGCAAGAAAGAGGGGGAACTTATATCGATCGATGATAAGCGTAGACACTAAGCACACTTACCACGCGAGATAAAAACATTACCGACCGAGTAAGGCGTTGCGAGAAATACGAAACGGCATGCTATATTTATAGAAAGCGTTCGTTTATTACATCATCTCAACGAAAACGTACAAAGCAGTTTTTTTATTATTATTTTTATTTTCATATCGAGCCAAAACTATTGAATAAATTTCGTTTGTTGCAAAATACCAAAACACCTGAGTCTCAATTAATTTCTTCCCTGTTCGAGTCCCGAACCAATAAATTTAAATGTGACGAACTTCGACCCGTTACAATAGATAATTACTAAAGTTATTCCGAGGACTAATGCCTTCGAAGTATGCATATGAGTATACGAATGGTATATGAGGACTCTGAGGTCCTAGAGTATGTATATATATATATATTCGTTAAAGTTATTTCTAGGACTTACGTCCCTAATGTATGCATGGAAATAGACATGCGGAATTATTATAGGAGGGACTCCAGAGACTCTCGTATATGTCCCTAAAGCATGCAGGTACGTGTATATTTATGTATATATGAGACTTTATGATATGGTACTCCGGGGACCCATGTGCGTGTCCCAGAAGTGTACAGGCAAACAGATATGTACGTGTATATGAGGCTAATTGTAAAGTTAATCCGAGCACCCATGTGCTCGTCCCTGAAGTTACAGGTGAGCTTAGCGGTAAAGTTATTATGGGAACTGTTTGTCCCTAAAGTATACGGGTAGATATACGCATGCTAAATTTAAATATATATTTACGAATATGTTATATAACGGGGTTTCTGAGTGAAATCGACCATATATGGGTCGTTCTGATTAATATGTACCCCAAGAACAACATAAATGAGCGCGTTGAGCGCGAGGAAAAAATCTCAATAATTATTACAATTCGTACCAGATATAAATATTTGTTGGGCGAGAGTGCTAGAACGTAACAGCTCCTATGAGGGTGAAGTGCATTCGTACAGAGTGTGGAGTGTATGTCCATCGATGCAAGTATCGATGATCGCCTTGATGATGGTGAGGATTGCGAGGACCCCGAACAGTCCCGCACTGATGATCCCGAATTTTTCGAAACCACCCCAGATTTTGTGCATTACTCCATCAGCCACGTGTTGGAGACCGTCCTCGTGCATCAGTGTCTTGAGGGAAACGCTTCCCGGGGGTATGTCGTGTCCTGCGAAACCCCGTGCGATGTTGTTGAGTAATGCTGGTATTTCAGCGGGGAACATGATTCTGTCCCTCAACTGGTTGATCTCGTGGTCAGAATAAATTCCGCTGGATGCCAAATTTCCAATAGGGTTGTATCCCCAGGTAGACATGAAAGCGGGATGTAGTTGTCCAGGAGGCGGTACCTCGACTGGATGTGGTGTGAACCGATACCACGTGCCGTCGATCCAATATTTGACAGGCAGCATGGGGTTGCACTCGATATGTGTTCCCGTCCGGATAAGTGTCCGTGAGATTGTGGACAGGAAGAAAGATTGGTTCCGGAACGTGACGGGAAGTTCGTTGTAACATTCATCCGTTCGACGAAGGGTGCATTCGACAGGTGTGCACTTGACGATGTGTGCTACCTCTCCTGCGATGACGGCCATATATCCCGGGGCTTTCATGACGGCCCGGGCAAATTTTCCGGGTAGAATGGAAGCCGTTGAGAGAGCGTTTTGTAGTATTTGTTTTTCCAGACTGCATCGTTGTGTGAGAATGTCCTTGTAAAGTGTTTTTATTTGCACCTTAATATGCTTTTCGACTTCGAGTTCACGTACGCGAATATGTCGAGGTTGCTAACAAGCACCCTTTTCCGCGTAGCGAAAGATTCATGATTTTGATTTTCGAGGACGTACAATTTTGGATGCTCCGTTCGCACAAGTGTATAGCCGCAAACATGTTTTTCGGAATTAGCGGCTAGTGCGAAGGTAGTATCCTGGGTAGTCAGCGTGTAGACGTCCGGTATTTGGTGAGAGTTGTCGAAGGTCCTTACCTTGTTTTACGTCCCGGCGATCTTGCCCTCCACAACATATATATATTTATACACACACACACACACACACACACATAGGTATATATACTGTGACCGCAAAATCGAGGGAGCTGGGGGAAAAGGACCGAAAGAGTCACAAAACTCCCCTCCTTCCGTCCCGACAATTTATATAGGGCGCCAGCCGAAAATCGGCTTGTCGGGATGAGAAAAGGGAACGCAGTATCCGGCCAAACTGCAGCCTCGTGGATAAGGTAGAGGGGATGGGTCAGGTGTCAATCACGCGCGGCAAGAGAAATTTATCGTCAGGAAATTTATTTTACCTGTCGTTAATAATTCTCCTCCTTCGCAAGGAACACGGGACAAAAATCGGAACACAAAATATGCACAATACGCGCGAAATCTCGCGAGCCAGTTACTCTCGCGCGCACACACACACACCAATTCCGACCGGGGCCTACGCACACTCACAATACACGTCGAGCTCGTCTTGGCCTCTCCTCTCTCTCCCCTACCGGCCACACTAATATTTCAAAACCGGACCCCCGCTAATCGGTTACCCGGCCGAGCGTTAAAATAAAGAAAGAAATATCCCGGGAAAATTACCCCGGTCGTTACTTACGTGGACGTCGATGCTCGGCAACCTCTCCCCCGCGACGAAGCCGGGAAAATCCCCACACTGGGGCAAGGGGCACCCGGTAGATATTGTTAAGGTAGACGGAAGCCCGCACGGGTTCGAACCCGCGACCCGATGATAAACGGGAGGCTAGTTCTCCGTGAAGATGTCCCGACTTGAGGGCAATCTCTCCCCCTTTCCCCTTGCACAAGCCTCGCCGCAGGCCAAGGGATCACCAAGGACGACACGTCCCTATTTTTGCAGGCACACATTCACTCACACCTTTTACAGACTAATCGAGCCGAAGCTCGTCGAAAAACGGGATTGAGCTTCCCGCGCGCAACCACGACACAATTTCTCGACACTACGCGCTAGCTACGTACGACGAGGTTCGAAAATTACGGGAACGCGACAGAGGTCGTGGCCACGAAAAAGATACCCGAGATCGAGGATCGACCACGCGGTCAGAGATCTACGTGAGTTATTGCAACGGGCAACGCTGAGGTCACCGGGAGAAAACAACTGGCCGTTTTACGCTGGTCGTCCCACGTCCTTCCGGCTCGGTACCTCGCGAGAAGCTGCTCGGCAAGCCGGCCGGCGTGCGAGACGCGTACCCCTGCCCCTCCCCGCTCCTCGTCTTTTTCGAGGTTCGAGTTGTCGAAAACGTCTTTTCGAGGTTTTCGAGTTCGCCTACGATTCTAGCGCGAATTTCGAATTCCGTAACTCCCGGAACGAAAGAATAAAATCCGCGCGCTAGCTCTCACGAATCTCGGGTCTTGGCGGGAACAATAACCGCAACCCTCTTTACCCTCCGTGTTACACGGGCTGAGAGAAACCTCGCAGGGGGGGGGGGGGGGGGACGACGAGAAGTCTGCGCGCGGATCCGGCCTCAGTAAGATATTCTCTCCGGATATGATGGGAGTCGCGAACGCTGGATCTTTTCGCGGGAATCTCGGCCTCCCCGAGCGTACAGCAGCCTACGAGCCTCTCGCGCTTTCTCGATCCTCAGCCCAGAGCGGAAATTCGAGTTCGCCATCGTCGGTGTCCCGGGTGTTTCCTTACTTGACGGCGCGTACTTCCTCCCGCGGGAGAAACATCGACGTCGGGTTTACATTACATAATAAAAATAAAGAGAAATACAGACGGAATTAGTGAATAATATACAGCTATTCAGGACCCTACGGAATCGTGTCGTGGCGGCGATGGTGGCCCCGAGCCGGAGGACGCCCCCGCCGAGCACCAAGGGGCCCGGCGGGCCAGCGGAGTGTTACCCAAAAAAAAACACGTTACAATACATACATATACTTACCATTTTCTGTATAAAATACACATACGTACCCTTTTACTCAACCTTATAAACGTAAATTAACCTATCCGGGTACCTGCGTATGCTTAGGACCTTATAACGCATAAGGAGTTATACGTAGATACGTAAATATACAAACACACACACACACACACACACACACACACACACACACACACACACACACACCTGCACGCACGCACGCACACACAAACACACACACACACACGCTCAAGGATGCAGGTGAATGCGTCCAAAAGGTACGCAGAACGAACGCGGGAGATCTGCTGATCGTTCTGAATAAGGAGAGCTCAGCCAAAGCACTGGAATTGCGAAACCAATTCGAAGGTGTTCTTGGTGAATCAGCAACGGTCCAAAGTAAAGTTCAGGAAGTTGATCTGGAGATCAAGGGCCTGGAAGAGGACGCGAATAAGGAGGAGATATCGGCGGCCCTGCAGAGAGTCTTGGGACCGGACTATTCAGTCACGGAATACTCTCTTAAGTCTCTGCGTAAAGCATATGGCAGAACTCAGACCGCGGTAATACGACTCATGGTGCCTGGTACCCGGAAACTTCTGGATACAGGAATCATCCGAGTCGGCTGGTGTAATTGCAGAATCCGAGAGGTGGTGAGACCACTAAAGTGTTTCAAGTGCTGGAAATTTGGACACTTATCACGGAACTGCAAGAGCAACGTCGACCGGGCTAAAGACTGCATCAAGTGCGGTAACACTGGCCACAAAGTTACCGAATGCACAGCAAGTGCAAAGTGTGTCATATGTGCAGAAGCGGGAGATGGGGCACCCACAGCCCACATCGCAGGTAGCAGCAGGTGTCCAGCGTATACGCGGGCTCTCCACGCTCTCCAGGCACTCCAAAAACGATGCAAATGAGAGTACTCCAGCTGAACCTCAACCATTGTGAAGCAGCACAGGACCTGCTCATGCAGACTGTGCGCGAGCTGAAGCCTGACTTGGCGATACTCTCGGAACCATATAGACATCTAGACACGCAACCTTGGGAATCTGACGCAAGTGGGAAGGCCGCAATTTGGTCCTGCGGAAAACTTCCATTTCAGGATCTTGCGAGTCGGACGGAAACTGGTTTTGTGAGAATAAAACTCAAAGGAGTTCATTGCTACAGTTGTTACGCACCGCCTAGTCTGACGACTTATGAGTTTGAGAATTTTCTCGACAACTTAGTCGCAGACGCTAAACAACGCTTCCCGGTAGCCATAGCCGGAGATTACAACGCGTGGGCTGTGGAATGGGGTAGTAAAGTGACGAACAGGAAGGGCCAAGCTCTGCTTGAGGCTATGTCCTTATTGGATGTAGTACTACTTAATGCAGGTACAAAGCCCACTTTTGTTAAAGGTGAAGCCTCCTCTATAGTGGACCTCACTTTTGTGAGTAGTAGCCTGGCAAGAGGAAACCAGTGCCACTGGGTAGTCAGTGATATCTACACTCACAGTGATCATCAAGCGATTCTCTGGGAGATTCGCGGCGACTTCAGCAGAACAGCGAAGGCACCGAAGACAAACGGGAAGGGCTGGAAAGCGAAAATGTTTGACGCGGACTTGTTTCGTGAAACTTTTGACACCAGCCCCCTCGCAGCGGGAAGTGCAACCGAGAAGGTCGAGGTGGTCATGCAGAGGGTCACCGAAGCATGCGATGCCACAATGCCACGGAAACGTAATGTCGACTTCCGACCCGCGGTACACTGGTGGAGCGAACAAATTGCCGGCCTCCGAAGGGAGTGTCATCGAACTCGCCGCCTAGCGCAACGAAGTCGAGGCAAACGTCCGTTCCCCGATTTGGAAGAACAGCACAGGAAGGCGCGCTTGAAGCTTAAAAAGGCTATCAAGCAGAGTGAAGCTGAAAGCTGGGACGAACTGCTCAGCGAGGTAGAAGATGCTCCCTGGGGCAGGCCGTACAAAGTAGTAAAGACTCGGCTGAAAAGCCAGCCAATGCCATCGCCGGTCGACGCAGCTCTGCTGGAAAAGATTATTTCACATCTGTTCCCTGAGCAACCCGAGGAGGACTATCAGCTCGAAGAGGACGTCGATGAAGACATCCCAGCCATTACTGAAGAAGAGCTTCTTACGGCGATTGCCAGGGTGGGCAACAATAAAGCCCCCGGCATGGATGGGATACCCAACATCGCACTCAAGGCAGCGATCAAGTTGGCACCGGCAATATTCCTCGGCATGTACAATGCGTGTCTCATGAAGGAATCTTCCCGGACAAGTGGAAGTGGCTAGTGCTCCTCCCGAAAGGGAAAAAGCCACCGGACGAACCTTCATCCTATCGTCCGCTCTATATGCTGGATACCGCGGGAAAGATGTTCGAGCGCATCATCCATAACAGAATTGAGAAGGTCGTGGACCCTCTACTGGCGGAGGGCCAGTTTGGCTTCAGAAAGGAGCGCTCTACTCTGGATGCCATTAATACAGTGGTGAAGCAGACGCAGGAGTCGACTGCGGGGAAACGATGGGCAAGAGGGTCCAAGAAGTACTGCGCAGTTGTCGCTCTCGACGTAAAAAACGCTTTTAACTCGGCGATATGGAAGTGTAATGGATGCCCTAAAAACATTAGGTGTACCATGGTACCTACGGAGAATAGTGGCGAGTTACCTATGTATTAGGTGGCTCATGTACGACACAGAGGATGGACCAAAGACGTATAGGGTGACTGGAGGAGTTCCTCAGGGCTCTGTACTTGGACCGCTTCTGTGGATCATCATGTACAATGATCTGCTGCTATTAAAATTGCGGAAAGGAGTGTCCATCGTAGCGTTCGCAGATGACGTGGCGCTGATTGTCATCGCCAAATACCTGGAGCAAATCACCGCACTCTTCGGCGAAGCTTTCGCCAAGATAAAGGAATGGATGTCTTCTGTTGGACTGCATCTTGCAGCCCACAAAACAGAAGTACTCCTCGTATCCAGCAGGAAGGTGATGGAAACGGTGACGCTCAGGGTTGGAAACTCCGAAATCACATCCCAACCGTCCATTCGGTACCTGGGTGTGATTTTCGAATGCTGCCCATTGAGGTGCTTGCCGAGGAGCGTAAATCGATGTACCAGCAGAAGGGAGCTAGAAACCCCAGTTATGCAAGGACAGAAGCGAGAGCAACCAATCTCAACCAGTGGCAGACGATGTGGGATGCTTCTCCCAAGGGAAGGTGGACACATCGACTAATCCCGAAGGTGGAGATATGGGTGAACCGTTTAGACGGGGGGCTCAACTATTATCTCACTCAAGTGATCTCAGGACACGGCTGTTTTCGGGCTTATTTCTATAAATTTAATTATGAAGATTCCCCGGACTGCCCAGCATGTGTAGCATTCGAGGAGAACGCTGAACATGCATTGTTCCAATGCCCACGTTTTAGTGTCTCCCGCGCGATAGTCGAGGATCAGCTGGAGACACGCATCACCCCGGTTGAGTTGATGCTGAAGTCAGCAGACGCATGGACAGCGGTATCGGCTCATCCTGCCGCAGTGATAAAGGAGTTGCGACGTGCAGAACGTGCGAGGAAGAAGATGACGCCGGAAGACCAGGTAGTCATAGATTAAAGCAGCGACACGAACCCCTAAACCACTCATAACATCTAGAGTGGAACGGGGGATGTAAGGTCGTCTGACAACACTGCAGGAAGAGCTACGGCTAAGGCCTCTCCCGCGATGTAATACCTAGCGGTCGTCCCGCGGGAGAATTTGTAAGGCCACAGAGGAATGGGGGAATTTCGTCGGTGCAAGCCCGACACACGGCAATTATTTGCTACGGTGCGGTGGCATTTTCCCGCTAAACCTCGTAAAAAACAAAAAAACACACACACACACACACACACACACACAGACATATAGTTATATAGTTATACAGGGTGTCCCATTTTAATCTTACACCAGAATTTTCTCAAAAAATATTGCTCGGACAAACTATTGTGTGGAACAAAACTTCTAGGGATTGAAGGGGGACGTTTGAAAAAAATTTATTTGAGGAGCCAAAATTCAAAAAGGCGGCGTTACAAAGGCTGAAATGTTTTTTTCAAACGGAAACATAACTTTTATTGCCAAAAAATTTGTCAGCTGAAAGCTAAAAACTTTTGTTGAAATTTTTTTTTGATAAATTTCATAGTTTTCAAGTGAGACCATTATTTTCAATTATTTCAGATGTATCCAGGATTTGTGTGTGTGTGTGTGTGTGTGTGTGTGTGTGAGCGCGCGTGCGTGTATGTGTGTGGATGTGTGCGTCCCTACCTCCTACGCTTTGGCTAACGCAAATGCCGGTGGTAGGGACAATTAGACTAAATGTCTCACGGCAAGCCGCTCAATGTTGGATTTTCGAATGTATGACCACTTGAACAAAAAAAGAATCAAATTTTTTTGTTGAAAATTTTGTTTTTTTTTGTTTTCAAATTTGGACGATATTTCATGAGAATGTTTTGGAGGAAAATCGATGAAAAATAGTTTTTTTTCCATTTTAATAGCGTTTGTGCCATTTTCAGGCCCAAAAACGTGTTTCTCAAATCCTTGACGAACTTTGATCACGATGGGTAGAAAAACACAGACACACACACACAAATCCTGGATACATCTGAAATAATTTAAAATGATGTTCTCACATGAAAACTCTGAACTTTATCAGAAAAAAATTTTCAACAAAAGTTTTTAGTTTTCAGCTGACAAACTTTTTGGCAATAAAAAAAAGTTATGTTTCCGTTTGAAAAAAACATGTCAGCCTTTGTAACGCCGCCATTTTGAATTTGGGCTCCTCAAATAATTTTTTTTCAAACGTCCCCCTTCAATCGCTAGAAGTTTTGTTCCACACAATATTTCGTCCGAGCAATATTTTACGAGAAAATTCAGGTGTAAGATTAAAATGGGACACCCTGTATACATATACATACATATAATCCACTACACTACATTACTGTATACATATAGGTATCCGCTATAGTATAGGTACGTGTACGCGCTCCTCCTGTACGTTCCCCTTACCGTGATACTATAGAGTAACACTCTATCTCCTTCTCTCTCTTCTCGGTCTCCACGGATACCTCCTACGTTTCCTCCTATCCCTATACATCTACCCAGCACCAGTGAACTCCAAATTTCGTTTTTCCAAAACAATATATTTTCTCACGATGCAAGAAAACGTGCATCCACGATGACCCGTTCCCATGCGTAGCCGAGCTGGGAAAAATCCAGAACAGTAGACAACCGCTTGAAATCCATTAGTCTCCCTAATGCACTCAAATACCGTAATGCACCCACGTGCATCCAAATGCTCATGTGCATCCTTCCTAAAACATGCATTTCCCACGTTGTACGCCGCCGCCGTGTCGCGCCGTCTCCCGCCTGACAGCCGCCACGAGGCGCACGAACAGACCGAGAAATCATTGTTAATAATAAATTGAATAAACATCCCGTCGAATATCACATATCACCCTAAGACCTCATCCTCAACCGATAATCCCGTCACCAGCGTATCATGTATCAGTCCTATCGCGCCAGCAATGCTTCAAATACAATTATTAATTAATACCATAAACTAGCGATAGTTAACAATTTCACACTTCTTCTATTATATTACTAATGCTATAATAATCCTTACGAATTATGCAACGATCGTCATGAAAAACATATACATATATTAACTACAATAAATGCAACAAACCATTTACAACAAACAATAATATCGCAACGCTTGCATAATGAGATACGGAATAATAAAAGGAAGTATTTTTACCAATCCGTATTAAATACTTGAAATACTTGTAAACATTTATTATATCCCGTAATAATTATTATAAAATAAGATACTTTTAACACAGTTCCACGCGAAATTACACAACGTACGATTATAAATAATCACGCACAAAACGACATTGCGTTACAATAATTATGATAAATAATTACATACAAAAATCATATTTTTACAGCAACGCAAACAATATATGAATTACTATTATTGTTATCAAACACAGTTTAACACATAAAATTATATTATATGGCGCAAACATTTATTCACATTATAATAACAAAAAACAATTAAGAATGTTACGAATACAAAATAATGATCTTCTCATGGATATATTATATAACAAATTCGAAATAACATGTAATATAAAAATGTAAACTAATAATAAATTAATTAACTTAATTTATTATTAGTCTTCCATACATACCTGTAAGAGCGAGCGAGAGAGCTATCTCATCTACGTCACGCAGCTCGCCCCTCCATCGGTCCAGCGGACCAACCGGGGGAACCGCCTATAAGAGATGTGGTCCAGCGCTCGTCCCTAGTTCTCCGGTCTCTCCACCAGTCAGTCGCGTTTCTCCGTCCGTCGGACCCGCACGCTGGAAAATCGGCTCTTGTAATTTTTGAATCTTTGATTCTTTTCGGGTAACAGTTATACCCTTTTTGATTTTTATACGAATATTCATTTCATACGGTTATTTTCATTATATCCAATTTATTCTCCGTGCTTAATTCATTTTTAAAGTTGTAACAGTATATCGATAGTCTCCAAAAGTGATCATCGTCTTGTGTTAATTTATTGTGTTAATCCTGAATTCCTCAATTTAACCAGAAGTGTCGCTCATCGTTTTCTTCGGCTTTTTTATTCAGAATTTCCAGTGTATTCAAAAATACTTGTCAAAGGAATTGTGACAGTTTATCCAAAAGTTTCTCTTCTACTTATTGCCTTGCGATTTAGTGCTCCTTAGCTGAGCACGAAACGTCCCCATCCTTTTCCGGTGATTAGGTGATCTTTCGGGCTGCCTAGTGGCCAAGCACGGTCACCACGATCTACCGTGCAATCTCATCCCTCAAATAAACTTGAGTTCAGTTCTACTACATTTGCACGAATTCATATCCTTTTCAGTGTTGCGAGTGCGATGCCTAGAGGCCAAGCACCCGTGCCACAAATTGGAAACTGGGCCACTACCTGAAACAAGTTATTTTGAATTAATTCGTTAACTAACTTTCATCTAATGCCAAGGAGGCGTGCAGGTGCTCACTTTCAACGACGCCGCGCTCAGTCTAGCCGAGGCGAAACATCGGGTCGACATTCCCGCGGTGATAACAGAACTCTAGAACAACGGTTCAATCAATTGCCGCTCGGCGCTAGGTTGCGCATTATTCAAATACTCTCCTCCATTCGCGAGTGTATATCTTGGACGATCGTTCGATCCGTCGCGTATCTCCGCCGTCACCTGTCAGCTACTCGGACGCATCCACGGTCGTTGCATCACCTGAACACGAAGGAACATTTCCGGTTATTTCATTCGACGTCGAATCCTGCACTATCGTCGTCGAACCGGAAATCAGTCCTTGCGCCACGGACTCACCTGTTGCTGATTCACTATCTGTCGTTGAGTCCGCACACAACTAGGTGCCATCCTTATGGAGATCGAGATCATCACTCTCGACTAGTCACCTCCAGTTGGTACATCGATGGGTGGAACGTCATCAAAACATAGGCGATCTACCCCTCAGCCAACCGTCGTCGAAATATCTCTTCATCTCGAAATCGTCATCACCGACGGAAGAACCTGCACTCGAGTACTTGATCAACCGTCGATAAAACCGCTACGCACCGCCGCTCGTAGGGTAAGTTCCATGTTCATGTTACCATTCGTTACCTTCTTTACCGACTACCCTATTCTCGCGAGTGATAATTAGTTACCGATCAAATAGTGACTGATCCTCATCCCTGTTGGGCACATTCCCGACTAAAGGCAGGATCTCAGAGCTGGCGTACGTTTCCTGACAATAGAAGAAAAATACATTAATCCAAAAATCAACGTAAATTCAATCTCACAGTCCAAATCGCGTATTTATTTTCTTCAAATATATATTTTTTTAATCTATAATAAATTTCCGGACGTAACAGGATAAATTCTTGGTGGCAGCGGTGGGATACCATAGTCACATTTGATCAATTTTCCAGTTCAAATAACGCCCATAATTTCAAAATTTCTCGTGATCTTTCAAAATGTCTACTACTAGGTCACAAGCTCGTGCTTTAAACGAGGAGGAATTGCGCCTACTTCATGACCAAGTCGATCGAAAACGCGAAACCTTGCAAGAGCAAGAACGTGCTCTTCATGAAAAAGATATAGAAACTAGAGAGCGAATTAAGACCCTTCAAACCCTCGAAGATGAAAGAAGTCGAAATATTTCGGAGATGCCCGATCCATCGGAAACCCAAGAACAGCTTTCCTGCATTCACAAGGCGCTTTCACACATAATCTCGCGATTCGAGGATTTACAAACTGAAGTTGGCGAAATAAAAAACGAAAGGCGCTACTCGCCACATCGCGAATCTCCACTCCCCGAACGCCGTAGCCTTCACGATGAGCATAACATCGACAACCTATCAAGGAACTCGAATTTAAAATTCAAGAACGCATTAGAATCAGTCCCTACGTTCAACGGGTATAACATCCCCATCTTACGGTTTGTTCGTTCGTGTAAAAGAGCTAGGGATATATTTTCCCCTCATCTCGAACCAAGTCTCACGCAAGTATTGCGCAACAAATTAAAAGGCCATGACGCAACTGCTTTGGAAGACTACACTTTTGATAACATCACCGATTTCGCGGACCGCCTCAAAACTTTATTCGGACCCGCGAAAATCCTCAACGAATTCCGAGGCGAACTCGGAAATATCTCGAAGGGTAAAACCGAACACATCATTGACTACATTAGCCGCGTAAAGGTTCTCCACACGGCAATCTACGAGGCCGAGGTAGACAATCACGGACTCGTTCATTCAAATCACCGTAACACGCTAAATAACGATACTCTCGATTGTTTTATTAAGGGGCTTCCCCCCGATTTTGGCATACGACTGAAAGTCGAAGGTTTCCTTTATCTGGAAGACGCGTTTACCAAAGGTGTTAAGGTCGAAAAGGACATGTAGCGCGATCGCGCTCAGTTTAAAGATAACCCCGCGGAAATCAAACCAAGCGTTGCACCCGTCAAAACATTCTCCCCCTCAGGAAGAACGACGTGCACTCATTGCGCTCGACCTCACCCCTCGGAAAACTGCTGGCAAAAGTTTCCCGAAAAGAGGCCCGCGCATATAGCCGCGTATATCAATGTACGAACCGCGAATAACAGTAACGGTAATAACAACAACGTTAATAACGGTCCGCGCGCCAACAACGATCGTGATAATAATAGGCCGTGCCCTCCGTGTAGTTATTGCCAAAAACCAGGGCATTCCAAGGCCATGTGATATCGGAAACAAAACGACGAACGAAATAAACGAAATTCCGATAAAAAAAACTCGAACAACCGTCCCATGGACAGGGCCTCCCCACGGGACGAACAGCGCCAGGAGCGCCCGGTACGAATTATCGACGCCGAACCGTGCGAATCGACCGGGTCCTTCTAAGTAATCCGAAAACCACCCCCTCGGTATTTATGGATTGCTCACAATTAGCCGGTCCAACAGAATTTTTGATCGACTCGGGCGCCGATGTAAATTTGGTGAAAAATCAAGTCATAAACACCTATATCATCAATTATGAAATTTTAAGATTGGACGGCATTTCGCCGACACCCGTGAGAACTCTGGGATCTGTAGTGTTAGCAGTGAACAATACTCCCGTCAAATTTCACGTGGTAGATGATTGGTTTCCTATCGCGCAACACGCCCTTCTAGGAACCGAATTTTTGGCCGGACATGAGGCCGTTATTGATTGGAAGCATGAACAACTGAGTTATGGCGATCAAGTAATTCCTTTTGTCTCGAAGAAAACAATATCCATTCCCAAACGTTCAAAGGTTGTATGCTATGTCAAAATAAATAATCCCGAAATTAATTAAGGGTATATTCCGAGGCTCCATTTTGGAGAAGGGATTTTTATGCGCGAAGCACTCGTGACGATTAAGAATGGAATTGCACACCTAATGGCTCATAATGCCACCGAAGACGATCTTTGTATGGAAATTCCGTGCGTAATTGCCCAAGAGCGATTTGCGATTTGACCGCTTCAGTCCGGATAGCTCGGAAAAAGCCGGAGGTAAACGAAGCAGGTCCTTTGATTTCTCTTCCTTTTCCGGAAAAAATTATGTCGGAACGGGAGACTTTTAAATTTATTGCCCCAAGAAAAAGGGTACTGGTAGCTGAAAAAGAAAGTAAACTGGAAGAAGTTTTGTCTCTATTACGCTTCGATCACCTTAACGAAGAAGAACGTGAAAATGTAAACTCAATTATTAAAGAAAATTTGAAATTATTCTACATCCCGGGTTCTCCTCTTGGTTTCACCAACGCTATAAACCATCGAATAATTACAACAGACGATGAACCCGTTTTTACACGTCAATACCGCTTCCCCCCTATTCATAAACAGGAGATCACGAAGCAGGTAAATGATTTAATATCGGGAGACATTATTGAACCATCAACCTCTCCATATACTTCGCTCCTTTGGATCGTGCCAAAGAAAGCCGACTCCCAAGGGAACAAACGATGGCGAATGGTCATTGACTACCGCAATCTCAATGAAAAAACGATTGGGGACGCCTACTCCCTCCCACAAACTGCGGAAATTTTAGACCAACTGGGAGACGCAAGATATTTTTCCGTCTTTGATTTGGCCAGCGGGTTCCACCAAATTAGGGTGCACCCCGACGACACACACAAAACAGCTTTTACGACCCCTTTCGGTCATTATCAGTTCACCCGTATGCCATTCGGGCGCAAAAACGCGCCCGCCACATTTCAACGCTCAATGGACCAGGTTCTCATCGGTCTACAAGGCAACGAGTTCGTGTATCTTGACGACATCGTCATTTATGCACGAACTTTGGACAAACACGTGAAAAAATTTAATAAACTCGCGAAAAGATTGAGGCAAGCGAATCTCAAATTACAGCCCGATAAGTGCGAGTTCTTAAGACGCGAAGTAGCCTACTTGGGCCATATTATCAGCGAAGATGGGGTATAACCTGACCCTAAAAAACTCGAAGCTCTCAAGGATTATCCCAGACCAACCACACCGAAGAAAATCAAACAATTACTAGGTCTCGCGGGATATTACCGTCGCTTCATTGAAAACTTTTCCGGGATCGCAAAACCGCTAACATTATTATTAAAAAGGAGTCCCATTTTAAGTGGACTGATGCTCAAGAAAAAGCATTCGTAACACTCCGCGATGCCCTTCGGAAAGAAACGGTACTTCAGTACCCAGATTTTTCGAAGCCTTTTGTTATCACGACCAACGCATCAGATATCGCGGTCGGGGGCGTCCTTAGCCAAGGGGAAATCGGCAAGGATCGACCCATCAGTTACGCTTCATGTACATTGAATAAACACGAACTCAACTACTCAACAATCGAGAAAGAACTTCTTGCCATCCTGTACAGCGTAAATCATTTCAGACCTTATGTCTATGGGCAAGAGTTCGTATTGGTCACCGATCACAAGCCCCTCGTATGACTTCACTCGGTGAAGAACCCGGCCAACCGGTTGGTCCATTGGCGACTTAGTCTCGCAAATTACACCTACACAATAATTTACAAACCGGGAAAATCAATCAGCAACGCTGACGCTCTATCCCAAAACCCTCCTAGTCAAAAAACAATTTTCATGACACAACATACACCGAACAAAAACGTCTCTTCGGACGATGAGAGAATCTTCTCTCCAGCTAAAAAGAAAAAGAACAAATCAAAGGAACCGGAAGCCCATACGAGCACTGCTCCAAGAAGGCTATCATTACAATCAATCGAAGGTGAGCCCTTCCTAGGCTTCAATTTTTTCGAACAAACACAGTCAAATAAAAAAGCAGAACGAAACTTACCTTTTGAACAAATGGATGTGGAGGAACCCATCAGTGTACCCCCTCCACTCCTCTCTCCAGGATCTCTTCCGGATATCACTTTAGAATTCCCTCCGGAACTCACACCGGCAGTTCCTCTCGAACTCCCATCCAATCCATCCCTGGATCGTTTTTCGGTCTCCCCCTTCAGGGAGGACCAATCTGAAAACGAGAACGAAAATGAAAAAGGAAGGTCAAATAGTAACGAAGGTATACCCGAAAGTGATAACGAGTCAGACGATGAATCCGAACAAAGTAACTTAATCGATAACGAGAATCCTTAATTCGAAATTAGCGAAGAAAATCGCCATCTATCAAACTCTTTGAAAATGGTAGAAACCCGCAATAGATTACACATGCAAGAGGATAATTACGTCGTCTTCGTAACCATGATCGGGCAACCACTCGATGAAGGCGCTAAAGACCTACAGGAACAGGGGATCATCCCGAAGCTGGAAGAGTTAGCGTACCTGCGGGTAAAATTTAAAATCGTAAAAACAAAACAAATAATCGCACTGCCCATTCTAGGCAGTATTCACGATAACCTCAAGATCTTAGATCTCCAGGAAATTTGCGACTCTCTGAGGGACGCGATTCGCGAGTTGTGCATTAAAGAAGTTTTTATTGCTAAAACGCCTTCCATCGGCAATGTGCCGTGGGCTGTAATTAAAAATACCTTGTGCGAAACGCTCCACGAGGAAAATATCTCGCTCGTAATTTTCAGTCAATTAGTTCAAATTCCTCCCGAAGAAAATCGGCTGGACATTATTAAAGAAAAGCACGACTCGTTAATCGGCGGTCACAAAGGAGTAAACAAAACGTATAAACGTATCCGCGAATACTACTACTGGAAAAATATGAAAGTCCAGATCCAAGAGTATATTCAACATTGTCGAAACTGCCAACTTAAGAAACTGGTTCGCGTGAAAACAAAACAGCCTATGATACTTACCGACACACCTGGGGCCGCGTTCGATACGATCGCCATGGACATAGTCGGACCCCTCCCTTTCACAAAAAACGGCAATCAGTATATATTAACTCTCCAAGATCTTCTCACGAAATATTCATTGACCATTCCGCTGAGCCGAACTTCATCGATGGACATCAGTTCCGCGTTCGTGAAGAACTTCATTGCACGTTACGGCGCACCCCGTGCCCTTCTCACCGACCAAGGATCCAACTTCTTTAGCAGCCTTATGAAGGCTGTGGCGAAAAAAATTCAAAATTAAGGCTTATCAAACAACGGCCTTTCACCCCCAGAGTAACGGATGAATAGAACGTTCCCATCACGTACTTATGGAATACGTAAAGCAGTACGTAAACGAGAATTCCGATTCGGACGGGTACTTAGATCTAGCCATGTTCTCGTATAATACGAGTCGTCACGAAGGCACTGGGTATACCCCCCACGAACTCGTATTCAGCAAATTAGCTCGTCACCCTTCAGCCCATCATCAAATCGAGGAGTCACAGGACCCTTCATACGCCGAATATCTCGCTGATCTGTATACTCGTATAGATGGCCTTCAACCAATGGCGGCCGAAAACCTGAAACATGCGAAAGAAAAATCAAAAGATTACTACGATCGCAACATCAACCCAGAATTCTTTGAGATTGGCGATCGCGTGATAATGCTTAAGGAGCCCCAAAAGGGAAAGTTCGGGGATCAATATTCCGAAACATGTGAAGTAATCGAAATATTGTCGGGGGGTAACGTTAAAATCCATTACCAAGGCAAACCCCGCATCGTACACACAAACAAATTAAGGGCCACCCGTCTGTAACTAAAACCCTCGTCATTGGTTACATAATGGAGCCGAAAACAACGATCATCAGTATTCTTCTCTTGCGCACGGTCGCCTGCCTCATCGGGTATCACTGCGGCACGCCTACACTCAACGTTACTACTGTTTCACTCACCGACATTGGAACTTGCGATATACCGATAATCGATCCAACTCCGATACCTGTGAAAATTCAACTGCTGCAACTCTCGGAGATTTCTACAACCGAGGTCATCCAATGTAAAATCGAAGTCGACAGGACTCTATACAACTGCGGCATGAATTCGCACAACTCAATAGTCCAAAATGGACGTCCAATCTATCTTCGCGAGTTAGACGACAAAACTTGCCGCAAGGTCCATGAAACCAACTCGGTTTTTCCGCTATCGTCACCGGTCTAAAGAGAAACAGTACTACATCAAGGAGTCTTACGCTTGCTGGAACGCTTACTAACGAAGGAAGTTGCACCGGCGCCCAATATAGTGACCCTTTTGGCACCTGGAACAACGTAGTGGTCCAGGCCGCAGCCAAAATCACCATTTCCAACTACGAGGCATCGATCAATATGGCGACCAACCGTATCATCCTCCAGAGCTCGACCCAATGCCAATTGTCGAAGGTCAATGCACGGACGTTGAAGGGAACCAAGCCTTTTGGAATACGGAGCCTGTGGACACGTGCCTTTTCAATAGATATGACGTTCTCTACGATGGTATGGCAACAAAGCTTCGTACTATCGAAAACTCCATCCAGACACCTGATGTATACACCTTAACTACACAAGAAACTCCGTTTGCTTGGGCCGTTCGAAACGAAAAACCCGCCTGCAGCTATACCCTAATCCGAACGGATCATCCGAAATTGTTCATTCTCGAAACTCGCGATGGCCAAACGTTCGCCTCACGTCGTAAGGTCCTCGTCAGTAATTTGGATATATTTTCATACGTCAACTCAAAATTTATTTATGTGGAAAAGCACATTAAAACTCAAATAAAAGCACTATACAAGGACGTTTTGACACAACGATGCAATCTAGAACAACAAGTACGTCGAAACGCTCTGGCAACCGCATCAATATTACCGGAAAAATTCGCCCGAGCAGTCACAAGAAGTCCAGGGTACATGGCCGTCATCACCGGCGAAGCAGCCCATATCGTCAAGTGCGTTCCCGTGGAATGCACTCTTTGTAGAACTGAAGAATGTTATCTCGAGTTACCGGTAACGCATCGTAACCAGTCAATTTTCTTTCAACAATTTCGCGCACGCTTATCAAGGCCGGCACACATATCGAATGCAACACCCTTCTTCCGGCACAATACCTCATCGACGGGGCATGGTACCGCTTTGCCCCACATCCAATCGAAGTTCCACCTCCGCAAATATTACGCCCAATAACTACACCTACGTGGAGTTACACACCGGTTGGAAACCTCGCAACAAGTGGAATTTACACGAGCGACGAAATGGAACAACTACGCGATCGAATCATGTTTCCCGCCGAAAGACCAGCGCTACTAAATAACTTGGCTCGTGGATCAGCTGGATACACTATCCCACCAGGAGCCGTATCTCTGAAAAATCTTGTGGACGAAAGCACCTTGGAACACATCGCAGCCAACGCTTTCGAAAACTTGTGGAACGGTTTCGAGAAATTCGGAATCGTCAGCGCAGGCTTCCTTGGCATCATGGCTATATATTCAATTATCAAATCAGCCATCGATACCGTCATCCATGGATACACTCTGCATTCATTATATGGATGCAGCTTCGCATTACTCGGGGCCATCTGGAATTCCGTCACCAATCTACTCATGACCAGGGCCCATAGAAAGAATCAGAAAGACGCATGACCCGATTCTGAACCATCCCCTAGGAAATTGGTCTTTTCAACCAACGCAACGGAGCCTAAACCTTCTACATCGACTAGGAGATTGTCGGGCATCGACGCCGTCCTGCTCGAGCGCCTTTGCGCCGGGCCTTAGCCATCCAGTAAGGTGTCTTCGGCTTAAAGGGGGGAGTGTTACGTCCCGGCGATCTTGCCCTCCACAATATATATATATATATATATATATATATATATATATATATATATTGTGGAGGGCAAGATCGCCGGGACGTAACACCTCCCCCCTTTAAGCCGAAGACACCTTCTTGTGACTGCTCGGGCGAATTTTTCCGGTAATATTGATGCGGTTGCCAGATCGTTTCGACGTATTTGTTGTTCTAGATTGCATCGTTGTGTCAAAACGTCCTTGTATAGTGCTTTTATTTGAGTTTTAATGTGCTTTTCCACATAAATAAATTTTGAGTTAACGTATGAAAATATATCCAAATTACTGACGAGGACCTTACGACGTGAGGCGAACGTTTGGCCATCGCGAGTTTCGAGAATGAACAATTTCGGATGATCCGTTCGGATTAGGGTATAGCTGCAGACGGGTTTTTCGTTTCGAACGGCCCAAGCAAACGTAGTTTCTTGTGTAGTTAAGGTGTATACATCAGGTGTCTGGATGGAGTTTTCGATAGTACGAAGCTTTGTTGCCATACCATCGTAGAGAACGTCATATCTATTGAAAAGGCACGTGTCCACAGGTTCCGTATTCCAAAAGGCTTGGTTCCCTTCAACGTCCGTGCATTGACCTTCGGACTATTGGCATTGGGTCGAGCTCTGGAGGCTTCTCTCTCTTCTCGGTCCATGAGGAGAACATGGCTAGATCTAAGTACTCGTCCGAATCGGAATTCTCGTTTACGTACTGCTTTAGGTATTCCATAAGTACGTGATGGGAACGTTCTATTCATCCGTTACTCTGGGGGTGATAGGCCGTTGTTTGATAAGCCTTAATTTTGAATTTTTTTCGCCACATCCTTCATAAGACTGCTACAGAAGTTGGATCCTTGGTCGGTGAGAAGGGCACGGGGTGCGCCGTAACGTGCAATGAAGTTCTTCACGAACGCGGAACTGATGTCCATCGATGAAGTTCGGCTCAGCGGAATAGCCAATGAATATTTCGTGAGAAGATCTTGGAGAGTTGATATATACTGATTGCCATTTTTTGTTAAAGGAGGGGTCCGACGATGTCCATGGCGATCGTATCGAACGCGACCTCAGGTGCGTCCGTAAGTATCATAGGCTGTTTTGTTTTCACGTGAACAAGTTTCTTAAGTTGGCAGTTTCAACAATGTTGAATATACTCTTGGATCTGGACTGTCATATTTTTCCAGTAGTAGTATTCGCGGATACGTTTATACGTTTTGTTTACTCCTTTGTGACCGCCGATTAACGAGTCGTGCTTTTCTTTAATAATGTCCAGCCGCTTTTCTTCGGGAGGAATTTGAACTAATTGACAGAAAAATACGAGCGAGATATTTTCCTCGTGGAGCGTTTCGTACAAGGTATTTTTAATTACAGCCCACGGCACATTGCCGATGGAGGGCGTTTTAGCAATGAAAACTTCTTTAATGCACAAGTCGCGAATCGCGTCCCTCAGAGAGTCGCAAATTTCCTGGAGATCTAAGATCTCGAGGTTATCGTGAATACTGCCTAGAATGGGCAGTGCGATTATTTGTTTTGTTTTTACGTTTTTAAATTTTACCCGCAGGTACGCTAACTCCACGTGGATTATATGTATGTATGTGTATATATATATATGTGTATATATATATATATATATATATATATATATATATATATATATATATATATATATATATATATATATATATATATATATATATATATATATATATATATATATATATATATATATATATATATATATATATATATATATATATATATATATATATATATATATATATATATATACACACATATATATACATATAATCCACTACCCTACATCACTGTATACATATAGGTATCCGCTATAGTATAGGTACGCGTACGCGCTCCTCCAGTACCTTCCCCTTAGCCTGATGCTGTAGAGTAACAACTCTATCTCCTTCTCTCTCTTCTCGGTCTCCACGGATACCTCCTACGTTTCCTCCTATCCCTATACATCTACCCAGCACCAGTGAACTCCAAATTTCGTTTCTCCAAAACAATATATTTTCTCACGATGCAAGAAATCGTGCATCCACGATACCCAGTTCCCATGCATAGCCGAGCTGGGAAAAATCCAGAAAAGTAGAAAACCGCTTGAAATCCATTAGTTTCTCTAATGCACTCAAATACCCTAATGCACTGAAGTGCCCACGTGCACCCAAATGCTCATGTGCATCTTTCCTAAAACATGCATTTCCCACGTTGTACGCCGCCGCCGTGTTGCGCCGTCGCCCGCCATGACAGCCGCCACGAGGCGCACGTACATACCGAGAAATCATTGTTAATAATAAATTGAATAAACATCCCGTCGAATATCACATATCACCCTAAGACTAAACATCCTCAACCGATAATCCCGTCACCAGCGTATCATGTATCACTCCTATCGCGCCAGCAATGCTTAAAATATAATTATAAATTATTACCATAAACTAGTGATAGTTAACAATTGCACAATTCTTCTATTATATTACTAATGCTATATTAATCCTTACGAATTATGCAACGATCGTCATGAAATACATATACATATATTAACTACAATAAATGCAACAAACCATTTACAACAAACAATAATATCGCAACGGTTGCACAATAAGATACGTAATAATAAAAGAAATTATTTTTACCAATCCGTATTAAATACTTGAAATACTTGTAAACATTTATTATATCCCGTAATAATTATTATAAAATAAGAAACTTTAACACAGTTCCACGCGAAATTACACAACGTACGATTATAAATAATCACGCACAGAACGACATTGCGTTACAATAATTATTATAAATAATTACATACAAAAATCATATTTTTACAGCAACGCAAACAATATATGAATTACTATTATTGTTATCAAACACAATTGAACACATAAAATTATATTATATAGCGCATTTATTCACATTATAATAACAATAAACAATTACGAATGTTACGAATACAAAATAATGATCTTCTCATGGATATATTATATAACAAATTCGAAATAACATGTAATATAAAAATGTAAACTAATAATAAATTAATTAACATGATTTATTATTAGTCTTCCATACATACATGTAAGAGCGAGCGAGAGAGCTATCTCATCTACGTCACGCAGCTCCCCCCTCCATCGGTCCAGCGGACCAACCGGGGGAACCGCCTATAAGAGATGTGGTCCAGCGCTCCTCCCTAGTTCTCCGGTCTCTCCACCAGTCAGTCGCGTTTCTCCGTCCGTCGGACCCGCACGCTGGAAAATCGGCTCTTGTAATTTTTGAATCTTTGATTCTTTTCGGGTAACAGCTATACCCTTTTTGATTTTTATACAAATATTCATTTCATACAGTAATTTTCATCATATCCAATCTATTCTCCGTGGTTAATTCATTTTTGAAGTTGTAACAATATATCGATAATCTCCGGAAGTGATCATCGTCTTATGTTAAGTTATTGTGTTAATCCTGAATTCCTTAATTTAACCCGAAGTGTCACTCAGTGTTTTCTTCGGCATTTTTGTTCAGAATTTCCAGTGTATTCAAAAAATACTTGTCAAAGGAATTGTGCCCGTTTATCCAAAAGTTTCTCTACTACTTATTGCCTTGCGTTTTAGTGATCCTTAGGTCCGAAACGTCCCCATCCTTTTCCGGTGATTGGGTGATCTTTCGTGCTGCCTAGTGGCCAAGCACGGTCACTACGATCTACCGTGCAATCTCATTCCTCAAATAAACTTGAATTCAGTGCTACTACATTTGCACGAATTCATATCCTTTTCAGTGTTGCGAGTGTGCTGCCTAGAGGCCAAGCACCCGTGCCACAATTTGGAAACTGGGCCAATACCTGAAACAAGTTTTTTTTTAAATTAATTCCTTAACTTACTTTTATCTAATGCCAAGAAGGCGTGCAGGTGCTCACTTTCAACGACGCCGCGCTCAGTCTAGCCGAGGCGAAACATCGGGTCGACATTCCCGCGGTGATAACAGAACTCTAGAACAATGGTTCAATCAATTGCCGCTTGGCGCAAGGTTGCGTATTATTTCAAATACTCTCCTCCATTCGCGAGTGTATATCTTGGACGATCGTTCGATCCGTCGCGTATCTCCGCCGTCACCTGTCAGCGACTCGGACGCATCCACGGTCGTTGCATCACCTGAACACGAAGTAACATTTCCGGTTATTTCATTTGACATCGAATCCTGCTCTATCGTCGTGGAACCGGAAATCAGTCCTTGCGCCACGGACTCACCTGTTGCTGATTCTCCATCTGTCGTTGAGTCCGCACACAACTAGGTGCCATCCTTATGGAGATCGAGATCATCACTCTCGACTAGTCACCTCCAGTTGGTACATCGATGGGTGGAACGTCATCAAAACATAGGCGATCTTCCTCTCAGCCAACCGTCGTCGAAATCGCCCTTCATCTCGAGATCGTCATCACCGACGGAAGAACCTGCACTCGGGTACTTGATCAACCGTCGATAAACCCGCTACGCACCGCCGCTTGTAGTGTAAGTTGCATGTTCACGTTACCATTCGTTACCTTCTTTACCGACTACCCTATTCTCGCGAGTGATAAATAGTTACCGATCAAATAGTGACTGATCCTCATCCCCGTTGGGCACATTCCCGACTAAAGGCAGGATCTCAGGACTGGCGTCCGTTTCGTGAAAATAGAAGAAAAATACATTAATCCAAAAATCAACGTAAATTCAATCTCACAGCCCAAATCGCGTATTTCTTTTCTTCAAATATATATTTTTTTTATCTATAATAAATTCCCGGACTTAACACCCGTCAGGTGTCCGCACTATGAATGCGTAAAATTTTGGCCCGCCTGAAATGAAACTTTTTATGTAACTACCCTCCCCATAAGCACTCAGTTCGTCCGTCAAATCGCCTAGCAATTGGCCTATCGGGGGCTCGTATTCGTCAAATTGCTTTCTTGTCACATAAATGACGGAATCAGTATCGCAGTATAGCGCACGACGGCCCAGACGTTTCAAGTAGCTATAAAGCTTCAAGCGCGTTTGTGCCGTAGTGTATGCAGCTACTACGGAATTGGCTATACTTGAGGGTACCACGGCTTCGTCGGTTTTAATGTAGTTCACATACAGGATTTCGAGGTTCACCGGTAGTATACCTGTGATTTCGTATTCAGGATTGGTTAATAATTCCATAAGCTTTTTGCGTGTGGATACTACGACTGTTTGCGGTAAATTTTCGCGCTGACCAAATTTTCCCCAGAATGAATTTAGACAACGTTTAGCGACTGAGCGTAGCCCTGGATTTTTGGCTATGGCCTGACAATTCAAGCGAACACCCTCGGATCGCTCGAAGTTTTCGATACAGCGTTCTTGAGAGGCTTCATCGTCCAGACAATTCTCAGGCCACCCGCTCGCCTCCTGTTCGATCTTTTAAAATGTGTTAATGCACTCGACGAATAAGCCTCCTGATTGCGTATCACGATCGAATTGTGTAACTTCGTATTGCGCAATTTTGGCTATGCGGAGTATTGTGTCGCATGAAACGCCTTTTCGCAGTTCATCGACAACCCAGGTACCCTCAAATACACGGTCATCCGGGTCGTCGTGCATACACGCTTCTTGATTCATCATCTCGCTGCTTTTACGGCATAGAGAGAACAGTAGTCTCTGATGCATACGCACAGGCAATACAGGATGGTAAAGATTGCGCGGTGGTAGAACGGTGCATTTAATTAGACCCTCGACACGAGACAAATCATTAGCGGCACAGGTTAGTTCTTAGCATTCGTCGGCAATATATACTTTTGGGTGACCCACGGGATATTTACCGAATTTGCAAATATATGGATAGAGAGAAGAGACATCTACGTAATGTATGCATTCTCCCTTCTTAATGTCGTAGAGCGTCACCATGTTTTCCGTGCGACCTCCAAAAAACGCATCGCGACGGTTTAACGGGTATTTTGCTGTTAACGGGTGATCCCGTACGAGCTTTGGAATTTCAGAGTATATTTCCAAAAGACGATCGCACGCGCATTCCCAAATTTCCGTTAATTGGTAGCCACTCGAACGAATTCTATGTGATATGGCTATCGTTCTTTCTATACACTCGTCCATAGACGCGCCATTGCGCTGCTTACGGTCCCTATTAAAGACGCAGCCTTTCGGGCAACCGTGCCAATAACAACCGTGGAAGTGTAATACGTGAGTAGCATCAGCAGTTTCGTAGTAGCCGTCAACTAGTAAATTCTGAGGTAATTTGAACTCGCGTGATCGGCCAGCGTGTATGATGAGGTGTCCAAGAGAATGCTCCATCCAAACGAGCCATGATATCGCTTTTTTGGATTGATTATGAGCCCATCTATAACCGCCCAACGGTATAATACCAATCGAATTGTCTTTTAGGAAATTTTTACGAAAGACACGAAAACAGGCCGACGCTATTGTTGTGCTCTCTTCAAACGGGCAGACGCGACCGCTGGCTATAAACATGTCGCGAAAAGCCATACACGCACGTCTCAAAATCGTGACTTCGTCCGTGCAATAGCTTATAAACTCCTTCGAAAAGTCAAACACGTAACCGGTATATTTTGACTCGCGATACCAGGCTAAAAAATTTTCGCCCTCTGCGGAATGCATCGTGTCCGGGGAATAATACTCCAACGGAGGTAGCGGTCCTACATAATTTTCATTTTCCGGTCTGTTGAATCGATGAGGGAACACGCCTTTAGCGATAGAGCCTGTGAGCCCAAAGGCTTTAGGAAGCGCACTGAGCGGCATGTGAAAATAATTTAGACTGTCAAGAAATGCAAGTTTTTCGAGACGCATTGAAATAATTTTCGTACCGTTCATAATTATGCTCGGTAGCTGGGTCTTTTTGTCTTTAATCAAATAGCGAAAAATGAACTGCGCGTCAAAGCCCCCAGCATGAGCGATACAGATAGTACGCGAAAAATTATCGACACGCTGCATAGCAAGCTCGACCAATTGGCCCACAGGATGGTGGCTGCAGATAAACTCATGAGAGCCGCAATGTTCACATGGCTCAACTATAGAATCACGCGTGCAACAATATGTGCAAACTCGTTGAGCTACACACAAATTTGGCTTGTGTACAAAAGTACGCGTGTCACCGCGTACCTGCGTACATTGCTGAGTCTCAAAGTCATAGAATATGAAGAGTATTTTCCCGATATTTTTACCGTCACGAATAGGCTTCATAAAGCACATATGATTATTAGGACGATCCGTTCTACATGTTTTACAAAAGGCTACACCGCAAACGTGTTATTTCCTATTATCCAGAGGTCGCACTGTATAGTGCGACCTCCGATGTCGCAAATGCTTGAGAATTCAAGCATTCGCGTCACCGTTTGAGAGAGGCACAAACGCTGTTTGATTTGCGGCTTCGAGATTGTTTAACAGCCAAATGATTTCCAATGCATCGCTCGCCGTAAAATTCGCGAGCGCACATGTCACACCGGATCGTAGCATTTACGTCAGGGTCACACGGCGGCGAGGTCATGCACCGAGGACACTTCTTTTTTAAACATCTCTGACCAAATCTACGATATTGCGAATTACACGATGAGCAAAAATCGCGGCTTCCGACAGCACCTCGTAAATTTAATATTGGCTGAAAATGATGCGAGCGTTCGTAATACAATATATACAGCGTGTGTTGAATGGTGCCAAAAGTGCTCAAGACTTTTTGAGTGCCATCGAACTCGAGTGCTCGACTCCCCGCCCCAAAGTTGAAAATTCGTAAACTACTATAGCGACACCGTCTCGCGCCAAATAATCTTGATAGAGAGCAATCTCGTGGACCCCACAACCGTTCGCCGGTACTGTAACCCTCGCCACTCTCGTCAATTCAAGAGCTGCGTTCCTCTGTAACGAACTGTTAATCCGCCTCATGCGCTGCCAGTTTGCGTGTAAACTACCCGATCGAACTTCACCCCGTTCGGCGTAGGCACATGCAGCCACCAGTGATCGCGGCAAACACAAATTATCATTGTTCCTAATTGTAAGAATATATTTTTTTTCACACCCTCGTGTGCTAAAGATTTTCTTCCGGTACCCTCGACGCCATTGACAATACTGGCTCTTATTGTGCACGTATCGTCAACATTTAACGATGCGGCACTTTGAGCAACACTCGTTATTAATTGCCAAATATAATCGAACGCGCAATCTCTGACGGGTCGAAATGAGAGCCATACGGGGCCGTGTGGTAAGCTACTCGTGAAAAACGATATGCCTATATAATCGCTCGCCTCGCAAGACGTCGTAGTATGCGTCAGAAGATCACGAAACGCTCCTTCCAGCCATTCTAATATATGACTACCGGGCGGAGGTTGGCTGATGCGTATGGTACGTCGTGGGTCCCATTTTTGATCGATAATTAATCGTCTTTTAGTTTACCTTTCAGGATTTGAATTTACGAATGGGAAGTGTGCCACGATTGTACGGATTATAATGAATTAAGTCATATGACTTATATGACGGTAAGTTATCGTAGGAGAAGGAAAGCGCCACGTTTAAGCGGGAATGTGCCCACCATAGGCGCTTGGTAAAGTTATTGGTGTATAATTTGATGCATGAGCGACAGGTAAGCAAATAAGAAAGTAGCGTGAAATTGCGCTTACCTTGGTGAGAAAGAGCGGCGGTGCGTAGCGGGTCAAAACTACTCGACCGTGTGACCGAATTTGTCCAGGAATCGCAAAGATGTTCCAGCTCGACCCGACCTGTCGTTGCCCAGACGGGTACCCGGTGCTCGTGCGAATGCGATGGCCCGATGATGCCGATGTTTTTGGGAGCAGTCGGAGACTACGAGGACTGGATTCATTTATGAGGGATACATTCGCTTCGAAATATAAATATACATGTATAGATTTTATAATTATTTGAACCGCTGAGTGAGTGCAAGACGTGCCAGGTTACGGCACCGTCGACTCACTACGCCTGGCTCCACCTCCGCCCGGTTACGGCGATTGGCGGCCAGCCGCGAGAACAAATGTTGAGAATAACGGAAGCCGACGCCCGAACACTAAGCACCGGTGTGACCGTGCCAGTCGCTGACCTACCGAATTACGGCGGGTCGGTGCGTGTGGTGTTCGTGCGGCAAACCTTCCGAATTCCTCGGAAAATACCCTGTTTATACGTCCGATTTTGGACGGATGAGGTTTTTTATTTTTTGAGTGAATGTATCGGGAAACGTATTCGTCTAACGCATAGCTACAGATTAATATGAAATTAAATTTGGTTCGCTAAGCGAGTCTATTGCGTGCCAGATTACGGCACCGCCGACTCGCTACGTCTGGCCCACCTCCGCCCGGTTACGGCGATTGGCGGCCAGCCGCGAATACAAATATCAAGGTCGAGGGAAATCGACGTCCGAACACTAAGCGCCGGGTTGACTGTGCCAGTCGCTAACCTGCCAGATTACGGCGAGTCAGCGGATGTTGCGTGTTCGTGCGGCAACTTTCCCAAGCCTCACAAAAAGCACTTCCAGATTTGTCCAATTTTGGACAGGTATGATTTTATGAGTGAGACGAATACGTGCGTTAGGAAAAATGGCGTGAGCGAGAGGAAGAGAGAAAGAGAGAAAGAAATGCACTACGATTATTTGTTCGTTGCGTGTTTACACGCACGAACGAGAGACAAATATATTTTAATTATTTGCACGGAAAATGTTACACTTTTGCGCGGTCGCCGTATTTTGCGTAATTTTAATAGCGAGAAGAATTCAAAAGGTGATATAAACAATTGTGTATTTTACACGTAAATAAGCGTAGTTACATTCAATAAAGGAAATAATATGAGTTTCGCAAATGATTTGTTGCAGTGTTTGACTTGTTATGTTTCCTTTTACTTTTATTATGATTTGAACAATTAATACCGGTTTTACAGAGACTTATAGTTACACTGTCGAAGAGACCGGGGTAAACTCGAAAAGAATATAAAATAAAATAAAATAAATGTACCGGTTTTCAGAGCGTCGACTCTGCGATGCGCGCTGTTCGAGAGACCGGACGGAACTGACTGGCCAGCTCTCGGAGCGCAATATGTTCCCTCGCCTTTTTTGTCTCTGAGACAAAGGGCTTGGCGTCATTACCCTCGCTTTCGAGCTCGGTCCCCATGTAACCGAATATTAGCACTGATGACGTGATTTTTCTCGAGTTGTACACAAGCAATGAAATGAATATTTTTCGTTATCCATAATAACGACACACAATATGTACACAATATCGTTATACCTAATATGGATATGACAGTATTCCTTATTTCTAGGACCATTGTATTATGGTCAACACGAATATACATATATATGTTCGATACTAGTTCGGGGTCTCGTGAATGTCCCCGAATTATACATGTAAGTATAGGTATTAATATTATTATTTGTACTCCGGAGACTCGCTTGGATGTCCCGGGAGTTTACCGAGTATATATATACATGTATATTTGTGTGCGTCACTTTGAGGACTCATGTCCCTGAAGTGTGCATGAAAGTATATATGTATTGATTATTGCCCCGGGACGCCGCTATATGTCCCTGAAGCGTATGGAGTACGTATATGTATATATATATTATGACGGGTATCACGTGTTAACGTAGGCGGCGGGAGGGGGGGAAATTAACTCTGGTTCAACACCAAATAAAATTCAAATGTAATTTAATTCATGCAAGAAAACTAGGCTCGATACAAAAAAAAAGAATTTAAGTGATGAATTACAAAAACCAATAATGAAAGAAGACTCGATATATTTTAAATTAAATTCCGCAATGATAATAATTTTGACTCGAATTATTTGACGGGTTACTGGACACGCGAAGTCCCAAACGCTATTTTTCGACCCGTTTAATATTTTCTATGCTACAAATTCTATAACTTGGGCGCCAGCCTTTCTCGGGCAACTCGCGTAACGCGTACTCAATCTCGAAGTAAACCGAAAGAAAAAAGCCAAAACAAACGCGGCCTTCGGCCGGCAAGCGACAGATTCGATACAACTTGAAATAGGGACGTCTCAGGCTATCTGGGGACGGACGGGGTTCTCGAACACGATGGCCACTTAATTTGGACCACGACTATTTTAAACTTAATTTTTCAATACTCGAATTAACAATACGCAAAAACAAAAATCTCGAAATACTAATTGCGCAAGTTTATCGCGCCGCGATTTATTCTCACGGGCAATGTCACCCGATTCGGCCGACGGCCGTGCTACACGAGGCTGGCCGCGGCTACACGCGCACGAGGGACACCGGGGATCCGCCACGAACACCTTTTTACACTTTATTTACGATAATTATGACGCTAATTCTCGGGCTAATGCTTGAGTCGCTCGCGCTGACTCTAGAATTTCTTAATCTGATTTACACTTTATCCAAGCGACGCGCACGGAAAAGGGACGACGATCAGGAATGACGGAGGAGGGGTGAAGGGCACGAATTTTAACGGTCGCCCGTGCGACAAAATTTCCCGAACTATTTTCAGCGGCTCTCGTTGGCCGCTCTTTCGAAAGAGAAAAGAGGAAAAAACTTACAGTTTTCGCGGAGAAGATCCTTTCCAAATACAAAACTCGACTTGGATTTATTTCTCTCTCTCTCCCTCTCTCTGTTTCCTTTGCGCTGGGATTTCTCGCTTTTTCCGGTAACCTCGCTCGGCCACGCTCCAGGACTAAGTGAAGGTCCACGCCGGCCGGCTTCCTCCTCTCGCCCAATCCCGTTATAGACGACGGACCTCCTATCGATTTTGGATCGCAATCCACGTGGCTCGCTCTGTCGCTCGATCTTCTCCCGTGATCCTTGTCCCTCCCAAGTCGCCGAGCGCCCTAGTCGGTGCGGCGCTCGCCAGCCATACCGCGCAAGCGCTGCAGTCTCTCCTGACGCGCGGTAGGCCGGAGACTCGGGAGATGGCAGCAAGAGGCTCTCGGACGGCCAGTCCACCGTCCGCGTCGTTGGGAGATGGCGTTGCTGTTTCTCGGAGTCGACGGCCGGGCCGACGTGGCTCCAGTCGACAGTCCGCGTGGTCGCGTCGCGATCATGATAAGGGGGTGCGGGATGGACGGGGGGATTGTGTCGCAGCTTCTATATAAAGAAATTCTTAAAAATACCTTAAAATTAACAGTGAAATTTTCTCAATAAAGGTGCGTGGCGGAGACTCAGCCCGAGCGTGATCACGCGGGCTTTTTCTCTATTTCCCTTGTGACGCAACGTCACAATATATATATACATGTATAGATGTTCACTAAAGGTATTCCGAGGACTAATGCCTTCGAAGTATGCATATGAGTATACGAATGGTATATGAGGACTCTGAGGTCCTAGAGTAAGTGTATATATATATATATATATATTCGTTAAAGTTATTTCGAGGACGTATGTCCCTGAAGCATGCAGATACGTGTATATTTATGTATATATGAGACTTTATGATATGGTACTCCGGGGTGTGCGTGTCCCAGAAGTGTACAGGCAAACAGATATGTACGTGTATATGAGGCTATTTGTAAAGTTAATCCGAGCACCCATGTGCTCCTCCCTGAAATACAGGTAAGCTTAGCGGTAAAGTTATTATAGAAACTGTTTGTCCCTAAAGTATACGGGTAGATATTCGCATGCTAAATTTAAACATATATTTACGAATATTTTTTATAACGGGGTTTCGGAGTGAAATCGACCATATATGGGTCGTTCTGATTAATATGTACCCCAAGAAAAACATAAATGAGCGCGTTTAGCGCGAGGAAAAAATCTTACTAATTAATACAATTCGTACCAGACATGAATATGTGGAGGGCGAGAGTGCTAGGACGTAACACGTACGGTGATTTCTCGGCCACGAAGTTTGAAGCGCTTGAAGTAGCGGCGAGCGTCCTCGATTATCTCAATACGAGTGCCTGGCGGTCGCACATCGTCGAAGGGTTCGTCGCTCCTAGCTTCGCGCTGTCGTCTACGACCGGTGCCCTCTTGTACCTCTGTAAAAATGTTACAAGAATGCTTCAAATTCTTAACGCAGTCCATTAAGCGAGCGCAAGCTGTACCTGATGTTATTGTTATTTTTAACCATGGACGCCTACAAAACGTCTTCATCAAGCAACAGGGATGCTGATGTATAACCTGTCGTAAAATAGGGTGGCTTACTTTCTATATATTTTTTTAACATTTAAGAGTTTGAAGGAAATCACATTAGCCAATATGAAAATTACAATACTAAGTAAAACAGGGTAATTTACCCGAATCAATGGTAGAATCCAAAAGACGATTATCCACGCATCATCGAGCTGAAGAATATTGTCATCGCGCTGCTGTTGAGCCACATCAAGCTCAATAGGATATTCCCAAAGCTGGTTTTCCCGGTGATCGTATTCCTCGATGTGTGGCTGGCAGTCATTATCATTTGCAATCTTATGCGCCCAATGCTCCAGCATGATGTAACGTCTCTCGCTTACAGACTGATCATCGCCCTCATGACCCTCATTTTTGAGGCGAGGATCTAAATCTACATATATTGTAATTTTTTTATTATTCATTGCCAAAAATTTATTTTGATCTTTATTAATTATTAATACTCACACTCATAGCTGCCCGTACATATGTTACGTCGTGGGTCCCATATTTAATCAATAATTAATCGTCTTTCAATTTACCATTCAGGATTTGAATTTACGAATTGGAAGTGTGCCACGAACGTACGGATTATAATGAATTAAGTCATATGACTTATATGACGGTAAGTTATCGTCGGAGAAGAAAAGCGCCATGTTTAAGCGGGAATGTCCCCACTTGGGATAGGCGCTTGGTAAAGTCGTTGGTGTATAATTTGACGCATGAGCGACAGGTAAGCACATAAGAAAGTAGCGTGAAATTGTGCTTACCTTGGTGAGAAAGAGCGGCGGTGCGTAGAGGGTCAAAACTACTCGACCGTGTGACCGACTTTGTCAAGGAATCGCAAAGATGTCCCAGCTCGACCCGACCTGTCGTTGCCCAGACGGGTACCCGGTACTCGTGCGAATGCGATGGCCCGATGATGGCCATGTTTTTGGGAGCGTCGGAGACTACGAGGACTGGATTAATTTATGAGGGATACATTCGCTTCGAAATATAAATATACATGTATAGATTTTATAATTATTTGAACCGCTGAGTGAGTGCAAGACGTGCCAGGTTACGGCACCGTCGACGCACTACGTCTGGCTCCACCTCCGCCCGGTTACGGCGATTGGCGGCCAGCCGCGAGAACAAATGTTAAGAATAATGGAAGCCGACGCCCGAACACTAAGCACCGGTGTGACCGTGCCAATCGCTGACCTACCGAACTACGGCGGGTCGGCGCGTGTGGCGTGTTCGTGCGGCAAACCTTCCGAATTCCTCGGAAAATACCCTGTTTATACGTCCGATTTTGAACGGATGAGGTTTTTTAATTGTTGAGCGAATGTATCGGGAAACGTATTCGTCTAACGCATAGGTACAGACTAATAAGAAATTAAATTTGGTGCGCTGAGCGAGTCTAGTGCATGCCAGATTACGACACCGCCGACTCACTACGTCTGGCCCACCTCCGCCCGGTTACGGCGATTCGCGGCCAGCCGCGAATACAAATATCAAGGTCGAGGGAAATCGACGTCCGAACACTAAGAACCGGGTGAACCGTGCCAGTCGCTAACCTGCCAGATTACGGCGAGTCAGCGGATGTAGCGTGTTCGTGCCTCAACTTTCCCAAGCCTCACAAAAAGCACTTCGAGATTTGTCCAATTTTGGACAGGTATGATTTTATGAGTGAGACGAATACGTGCGTTAGGAAAAATGGCGTGAGCGAGAGGAAGAGAGAAAGAGAGAGAGAAATGCACTACGATGATTTGTTCGGTGCGTGTTTACACGCACGAACGAGAGACAAATATATCTTGATTATTTACCCGGAAAATGGTACACTATTGCGCGGTCGTCGTATTTTGCGTAATTTTAATAGCGCGAAGAATTCAACAGGTGATATAAACAATTGTGTATTTTACACGTCAATATGCGTAGTTACATTCAATAAAGAAAATAATATAATTTTCGCAAATGATTTGTTGCAGTGTTTGACTTGATATGTTTCCTTCAACTTTTATTATGATTTGAACAATTAATACCGGTTTTACAGAGACTTATAGTTACACTGTCGAAGAGACCGGGGTAAACTCGAAAATAATATAAAATAAAATAAAATGAATGTACCGGTTTTAAGAGCGTCGACTCTGCGATGCGCGCTGTTGGAGAGACCGGACGGAACTGACTGGCCAGCTCCCGAAGCGCAATATGTACCCTCGCCTTCTTTGTCTCTGAGACAAAGGGCTTGGCGTCATTACCCTCGCTTTAGAGCTCGGTCCCCATGTGACCGAATATTAGCACTGATAAGGTTATTTTTCTCGAGTTGTACATGAGCAATGAAATGAATATTTTTCGTTATCGGCAGGATGTGCTGACTACGTGGTGACCAAGCTCCGAGGAGGTCTGTGAGAAAACTCGCGATGAAGCTGACCGCTTGGGAACAGTTTCGCGGGTTATTCGAGGACTCTCGCGTCCCCAATATATACATATTATGGATATGACAGTATTTCTTATTTATAGGACCACTGTATTGTGGTCAACACGAATATACATATATATGTTGGATACTAGTTCGGGGACTCGTGAATGTCCCCGAATTATACATGTAAGTATAGGTATTAATATAATTATTTGTACTCCGGAGACTCTCTTGGATGTCCCGGGAGTTTACCGAGAATATATATATATGTATATTTGTGTGCGTCACTTTGAGGATTCATGTCCCTGAAGCGTATGGTGTACGTATATGTATATATATATATATATATATATATATATATACATGTATAGATATTCACTAAAGTTATTCCGAGGACTAATGCCTTCGAAGTATGCATATGAGTATACGAATGGTATATGAGGACTCTGAGGTCCTAGAGTATGTATATATATATATATATATATATATATATATATATATATATATATATATATATGTATATATATATATATATATATATATATATATATATATATATATATATATATATATATATATATATATATATATGCTCGTTAAAGTTATTTCGAGGACTTATGTCCCCAAAGTATCCATGGAAATAGACATGCGGAATTATTATAGGAGGGACTCCAGAGACTCTCGCATATGTCCCTAAAGCATGCAGGTACGTGTATATTTGTGTATATATGAGACTTTATGATATGGTACTCCGGGGACCCATGTGCGTGTCCCAGAAGTGTACAGGCAAACAGATATGTACGTGTATATGAGGCTAATTGTAAAGTTAATCCGAGCACCCATGTGCTCGTCCCTGAAGTTACAGGTAAGCTTAGCGGTAAAGTTATTATGGGAACTGTTTGTCCCTAAAGTATAAGGATAGATATACGCATGCTAAATTTAAAGATATATTTACGAATATTTTACATAACGGGGTTTCTGAGTGAAATCGACCATATATGGGTCGTTCTGATTAATAAGTACCCCAAGAAAAACATAAATGAGCGCGTTTAGCGAGAGGAAAAAATCTTAATAATTATTACAATTCGTACCAGATATTAAAATTTGGAGGGCGAGAGTGCTAGGACGTAACACCTCCCCCCTAAAAGTCTGAAGCAATGCTTCAGCTTTGCTGAGGACCGGCCTTGAGCCGCTCCAAGAGTCCGTGGTCGACGCCCGACAAATACCTCGACGTCGTCGGATGGTGGCGATTGTCATTGATGGAGCTCCAGAGGTTCATCGTTGGTAATTTTCGACGACCGTTGTTTAGCATGGTGAGCTCTGCTAATTAGGAAGCTTGTCACCGAGTTCCAGATGGCTCCTAGGAGGGTGAAACTCCATCCGTACAGAGTGTGGAGTGTATATCCGTGGATGCAAGTATCGATGATCGCCTTGATGATGGTGATGATTGTGAGGACCCCGAACAGTCCCGCACTGATGATCCCGAATTTTTTGAAACCACCCCAGATATTGTGCATTACTCCATCAGCCAAAAACATCGGCATAATCGGGCCATCGCATTCGCACGAGCACCGGGTACCCGTCTGGGCAACGACAGGTCGGGACGAGCTGGAACATCTTTGCGATTCCTGGACAAATTCGGTCACACGGTCGGGTAGTTTTGACCCGCTACGCACCGCCGCTCTTTCTCGCCAAGGTAAGCACAATTTCACGCTACTCTCTTATTTGCTTACCTGTCGCTCAATGCGTCAAATTATACACCAACGACTTACCAAGCGCCTATCCCAAGTGGGCACATTCCCGCTTAAACATGGCGCTTTTCTTCTCCGACGGTAACGTACCGTCATATAAGTCATATGACTTAATTCATTATAATCCGTACGTTCGTGGCACACTTCCTATTCGTAAATTCAAATCCTGAAAGGTAAATTAAAAGACGATCAATTATCGATCAAAAATGTGACCCACGACGTAACAGGGTGTTATATTAAAAAATTAATTGGTGGCAGCGGTGGGATACGCTTGAAGTCTTTGGTGTAAAATTAAAATCGATCTATAAATTTTGATGTTTACATATCGCAAAGTTTAAAATAAAATAAGACGATCAAAATTGCTGAGCTCTCCCAAAATTCGAAACGTTTAAGCGAAGAGGAACTCCGCGTATTAGCGGATCAATTAGATAGAAAACGCGAAATACTTCGTGAACAAGAACAGGCGTTATTGAAAAGAGAATTAGAAACGCACGAAAAATTAGAAGCCCTGAGTGCGCATGAATTCGGTGATCAAGTGAATAATAGAGATGAACCAATCTCAACCACTCATCACGCCCTCGAGGCTATGCAAAATACCCTGTCGACAATGATAAACGAAGTCGGTCGAATCAATAGGGAAATTGGTTCAATTATAAATGGTGAGGGTCAACAACAAATAGGTCCAATCCCTCACGTAGCACAAAAAAGTGTTATTAAATTTGGAGGGGATCTCGAGTATCCCCGTGAGAACAAAGGGGTCTATAAGAATAACAATCAATGATACCCCCGCGGAATTTCACGTCGTAGATGATTGGTTCCCGATGGACCAACATGCGTTACTTGGAACCGGATTTCTTGCTGAAAATAAAGCTCTCGTAGATTGGAGACATGAACAATTAACTTGGGGAAATCAATGAATCCCGTTTAAAAGTAAACAAACGATTTCGATTCCAAAACGATCCAAAACGGTCCGTTACGTCAAAATAAGTCATCCCAAAATCAAAGAAGGATATATTCCGATGCTCGACTTGGGAGAAGGGATCTTTTTTGGCGAAGCAGTCGTTACGGTCAAGAATGGTATCGCTTATCTTAATGCGCACAATTCAACCGATGATAATTTGTTACTGACTATACCAACAGTAGTAGTCCAAGAATTCAGGTGCAAAGGCACAAAAAATGGTCCCCTCACTCCGGACGACCAGAAGGCGTTTCCGGAAGAGGATAGGACCGAATTTGAAAATAATTTCCTCACTCCGGACGACCACATGGCGTTTCGGGAAGAGGATAAAAATCAACAGGGTTCCCTCACTCCGGACGACCAAAAGGCGTTTCAGGAAGAGGATAGGACCCGATGTGAAAATAATTCCCTCACGCCGGACGACCAAAAGGCGTTTAGGGAAGAGGAGAAAAGTTCAATTGTTCTCCACCCGGACGACCAAATGGCGTCTCGGGAAAAGGGTATATTACGGTTTGAAATTGCGCACAACAAAAAAGTTTTAAAAGTTGAAAAGAAAGATAAAGTAAAAGAAATTCGCGACTTACTCCGTCTCAACCATCTAAACGATGAAGAACGGTCAAGCGTGGATAAAATTATAAGCGATAATACGGACCTATTTCATTTGCCAGGAAAAGTCCTAGGCTGTACAGATAAAATCGAACATAAAATAACGACGAACGACGATCAACCAGTTTTTACGAGGCAATATAGATTTCCGCCCATTCATAAAGATGAAATTACGATAAAAGTTGAACAACTAATTGAAGGGGGAGTAATAAAACCGCCAAACTCCCCGTATAGTTCGCCTCTGTGGATCGTGCCCAAAAAGGCGGACTCACAATGAAATCCAAAGTGGCGCATGGTCATTGATTATAGGAACTTAAACGAAAAGACAATTGGCGATGCTTATCCATTACCTCAAATAACCGAAATTCTCGACCAATTGGGTAATGCGAAATATTTTTCAGTATTCGACCTGGCCAGCGGTTTCCATCAAATTAAAGTACATCCAGATAATTCTCACAAGACAGCATTTGCTAAACCATTCGGACACTACGAATTCGAACGCTCCGGCGACATTTCAAAGATTAATGGATCGAGTCTTAAAGGCCTTCAATGTGTTACGTCCTAGCACTCTCGCCCTCCAAATATTCATATCTGGTACGAATTGTAATAATGATTAAGATTTTTTCCTCGCGCTAAACGCGCTCATTTATGTTTTTCTTGGGGTACATATTAATCAGAACGACCCATATATGGTCGATTTCACTCAGAAACCCCGTTTTATAAAATATTCGTAAATATATCTTTAAATTTAGCATGCGTATATCAACCCGTATACTTTAGGGACAAACTCGTTCGGGGTCCTCGCAATCTTCACCGTCACCAAGGCGATCATCGATACTTGCATCCACGGATATACACTCTACACTGTGTACGGATGGAGTTTCACCCTCCTAGGAGCGATCTGGAACTCGGTGACAAGCCTCCTAATTAGCAGAGCTCACCAAGCTGAACAACGGTCGTCGAAGATTACCAACGACGAACCTCTGGAGCTGGTGGCCATCAATGGCAATCGAGACCATCCGACCACGTCGAGGCGTTTGTCGGGCGTCGACCATGGACTCTTGGAGAGGCTCAATGCCGGTCCTCAGCAAAGCTGAAGCATTGCTTCAGACTTTTAGGGAAGAGGTGTTACGTCCTAGCACTCTCGCCCTCCAAATATTCATATCTGGTACGAATTGTCATAATTATTAAGATTTTTTCCTCGCGCTAAACGCGCTCATTTATGCCTTTCTTGGGGTACATATTAATCAGAACGACCCATATATGGTCGATTTCACTCAGAAACCCCGTTATATAAAATATTCGTAAATATATCTTTAAATTTACCATGCGTATATCTACCCGTATACTTTAGGGACACACAGTTCCCATAATAACTTTACCGCTAAGCTTACCTGTAACTTCAGGGACGAGCACATGGGTGCTCGGATTAACTTTACCATTAGCCTCATATACACGTACTTATCTGGTTGCCTGTACACTTCTGGGAGACGCACATGGGTCCCCGGAGTACCTCTTATCATAATTCCGCATGTCAATTTCCATGCATACTTTAGGGACATAAGTCCTCGAAATAACTGTAACGAATATATATATATATATATATATATATATATATATATATATATATATATATATATATATATATATATATATATATATATATATATATATATATATCGATATATATATATATATATATATATACGGTTCGGCCACACAGGTAAGCCTCCGTCACATAGAATACGACAGTTTCAACCCGTTTACGAGACAATTGCGTATTCTGGCCAGCGTTCGGAGCGACCGGCCATGCCGCCGGCCGGGCGCGTCACTCGCTCTAAGAAATTGGGGCAAGCCCGCGACACCTCGCAAGGGGCTCCGCCCATCGCGAGGAGCAGGACCACCGCGGACTCGCGGGAGTCCCCGCCCTCAGTCGTACATCTCGCGCTTCCGTGCCTTGACCACTCCTATCAGAATAAAAGTGTGAACTAAATTCATCCTGACGCCTCCTCACACCTAATGTGCGCCTAATATCAAGGAGAGGAACAACCGAGTATATTTTGTCCCTCGAAATGGCTATAGTATGCGAAGTCCTCAAAATCACCAAGCATTGTCACCCCACCAACAGAGTGTTCCTCGGCGGCGCGACTCCCTACCTAGTCTTCCAGAATCGCGAGAGAAATGGAAATTCTCCTGACGGGCCTGAGGCTATTAAGGGCATGCACGAGCTCGAGCGGCACTCTTCGCAAATTCTCTTCTTATTACGTGGAGTCACCGTCATCCGAAACCTCGGATCACAGGATGGAGGCTTCGTTGCCGTAGCCCTGGTCCCATCCTTGAATACCCTCAGCTTCGGGTAAGAAACTCTATTTCCTTGGGAAGCCCCAGCATTGCGCTGGAAGTCCGACCTCGGGAATAGAGTAAACGTGGTGATTGCTAGTTAGGGAACTTTATTTAACAACGATCCATTGTCCTTGCGACATTGGATCACTATTCCATCTGACCCACGCATACTTCTCGGAGTGTGCAGCCTATGAGGTGCCGATCGCACTTCGCTGCACGAAGAGGGAAATTCCAACCAGCTTCTCTGGTTTTTGGTTCTCCTCGCCTGGCACCGAGGAGATCAGCCGTCCCTTCCGGACGGCCCCGCTATGCGCTCTCGAGGAGACGTTCTCGTCCTCGAGGTGGCGCATTATTATAAATGTTAGCCTCACTAACGCGTGAGCGATACGGGGTGGCACCCGTGCGTTTAGTTGCACTTTGGCAACCTGTGCCAACCGAAATCGACGCCATAATAACCGACTCAGAGCAAATCCAACGGGATATCGCTTTCTCATTCCAGAAGCGATCCCGATACTGATCATACGCGTACGCGACGACGCTCGCGGAATGTGCGAGTGCGAGCGAGACGGAGAGTGAGAGAGAGAGAGTGAGAGACAAAGAGAGAGTTCGCGTCCACGGAAACGCGTGCGCTCTACACTTCGTACATACTCGTCCTATCCTTGTCACGCCAACAAAGACAGCGCTTCTCGCAGCCCGTTCCACATCCTCGTAAACGTTGCCACATCTCACAATATTAACTTACTAACAATTATATTTGTTCATCCATCCTAAATTAACCCGACGATAATTCGACACATCGAATGGCAATGATGACGGATTAGAAAGGCGTGTCTGAGACCCTCAAACCCACTGAGGCATCTCCACAAACACCTTAAAATCCATCTCATCATTCCAGGCACACAAATGGTATATCGCCCTTCAGGAGGCTACGTGAACCTCAATATTATTGCACGGCTAAACCATACGCCGTGTAACCTCCTTCTCTCGCGTGTCCGTATGAATGAATCCTCGAAAACGACAAGAAAGCTTTCGTCAACAATCGCGAAACTTTTCATTGGCGCCCAACGTGGGGCCCGAAAGCCTTAGGTAATGTCCCGAAAATGTACAAAATTACCGAACGTATCGAATACACGCTTTCGTCATTATTAACGATAGTTAGTTAGGCGCTGCAATCACCACTAGACCGTATAGCCAGCTTATGCCGAGTAATATACCAATTTCAGGTCGTCTATAATAAAATAACGAAAAGGCATAAAGAGAAACGAGCACTCACACACGGTGCATGCTCTTTCTCTGTCGTGCGAGCCGAGGAAACCTCTCGAGCTTAAACCCTGACCTTTCGTCGATACAAAAATATCACGTAGAAACAACGAGAAACGAGTACTCGCACACGGTGCATGCTCGTTCTCTCTCTGGCTAGCCGATAAAATCTCTCGTGGTAAATCCGAAATATTTCGTCTGTCTCGCTCTCACCAAGCGAAGAAAAAAAAACCGCACGATTTCGAGTGCGAACAGGCCGCGCTTTGGCAAGGCCATCGCCGTTCCCGAGCGACGAGCGAGAGCGAAGAAAACATTTTTTTTGCTCGCGCGTCGCGAGGGATTAGCGAACCTCGCGGACGTCTCGAATTCTCGTGCAAAAACACCGGGAGAGAAAGAAAAGTATCTCGAGTATCGAAATCCTCATATACCGCAAGGTCGCGAGAGAGACGTAAATAGAAAACCAATAAACAGAGTCCGCAAGGCCGAGAGAGAAGACTGCTCCCCTCGAAGGCCAAACGGGCGACGTGGACAGCGGAATTTACCACAAAGCAGAAATATCACGATAGCTCCAAAATAAATCGAACGTATTGCTCGGTGCTCGAGGGATACTTCCCCTCTTCTCGCACCGAGGCGTAGCGTGACATAATGAGCGAGGCCCGGAAAGGGAATCCTCCTCAGGAGGAGCGGCCGCTAAACCTCCCGCCCCGAGCCGCTACAGACTCGGCCCTCGCGACCGGCCTACCCGCTGAACCCGACGCGATATAATAATGCGAGGAGCGAGCCGCGGGGAGGTGAGAGGGGGTTCGTCGCAGGGACGACGCTACCGGGAAGATAATGAGGGGTCTTCCCGCGAAGAACCCCAACATTTCTGACCCGCATAAATTAGACGATAGCGCTCGTTCTCTACCAGAAGAAGAGCTACTATCGATGACAGCCATCAAAGAGATTATGGCGAATTTACAGCGGCGCGTTGATGAGGATGCGAAGGCGCTCACGGCAACCCTCACCTCCATCAACGACAACTTCGCAAAAAAATTAGAATCTCTTGAAGACGCGGTCAATGTCCAAGTCAGGAGCCTACTGCAGAGGTCCCCTGATGCGAACTCCACTATGGAGCCGTGGGGTAATGAACCCCTGTCGTCGACGCGCCATAGCGCACCTGCTCCTGGGGGACTCGATGTCCCGCAAGGAGAACAGCACCAGATCCCCAAGGGGAAACGACTTAACCTAGGTAACTTGGGTCTACCGGAATCGTATACCCAAGAAATCCTACATCGACATGGGAATCCCATCAAGGACAACCCAACACCACATCAACCATCTGCGTCAGCAGCTCCGTGTCAAGAAAATCATCCCTGTAACAGCGGGGGAGTTATGAAAATCAATGCCCCCACCTTCGGAGGGCATGATCACGAGCTTCCTTGGCAATTCTTGATTGACCTCCGAGAATACCATCGCGTATACGCCACTCGATACGACTATAAAATCATACTGTCACAATGCTTCTCGGATCTTGCCCTTCAATGGTGGAAGATTACCAGAAACGACATCCACTCGTGGGATTCCTTCGAACGAATGTTCGTAGAGCGATTCTGGAGTGAGGATCGGCAGTACCGTGCCAAAAATAAAATAAAATATGGGTGGTTCGACCCTCTTAATAAAGAATCCCGATTCGGATATGCTCTCTCCTTAATCGGGCTGGCGAAAGATCTTCAGCCGCCCCTCTCTGACAAAGAGATCATCCACAAAATGAGACGGCACTTCTCAGAGGAGGTCCGAATGGTAATTCGGGCGAAATGCATCGAATCCATGCCGAATTTCCTCGACCTCCTGTCTTCTCTGGATGAAGAAGGACTGGAAAATAAGGAGAGGGAAGGGTCGGGCCATCCATCTCGACCACCCTACGCGGGGTTCCACAAGGAACCACCGCGCCAAGAATCCCATCCGGGAAATAACAAACCACCTCGATTCGGGTACCCAAGAGGCCCGCCCGATAAGGGGAAACTTCCTGAAAATTTCCGCGACAATCGCAAGGTTATGCGAAGTCTGGAGATAGACGAGGTCCCAGGGGAGACGATCGCAGAACAAACTGACCCTCCTGAGCAGGGAAACGAGCAGCCGTCACCTCCCGTTTTACAATGAGGGAGGTGACGCTCGGCCTGGGCAAGGACGTAAGAGGCGATCTCTTGACGGAAGAGCCTGATGGCGAAAAATGGTCTAGAGAATGCCCGAAGGTTGCGGCACTGATCGCGGGTATCCCGGTGTCTGCGCTTGTGGACACAGGCAGCCAAGCGACAGCTATCGCATTGGACCTTTTCAATAGCCATCTGGCCCTTCAGTCCTGTCCTCTGCTTCCACTTACAAGAACCACCGTCACGGGAGCGACGAGGGGACGTCCGACTCCGGTAACCAAACAAATATTCGCCGAAATCGAAATCCACTCGATAAAGGTACTTCATACCTTGCTAATTGTTCCCAACCTCACGAGTCCGTGTATCTTAGGAATCGACTTCCTCATAAGAACACGCTCAATAATAGACTTGGTACAATATAACTTGACCCTCGACAGCAGGGAGGAGGATGGGCACTGTCAATCCATTGCCCCGCAATCCACCAACCTCGCCACACACATGTCCGATCAAGGACCGATCCTCGACACCAAGGAGATTACCGACCAAGAAATAGACCTTAAGGTGACTGAAACGACCGGCCTCGATACAAACGAGAAGGAAGCCCTTAGCAACCTTCTCGCTCAATACAAACGGGTCTTCAATAAAAGACCAGGTTTGCTCCTAACTTATGAACACGTGCTGAAGGTGAAACCGCACGAACCTTTCAAGGCAATGAGCTACCCCGTACCCCTCGCCTACCGCTCAGCAGTAGACGAAGAAATACGGTAACTGATTAATCAGAAGATAATTCAACGCTCGAAAAGTCCTTACAGCAGCCCACTCCTGATATCCCGGAAAAAGGATGGGGGAGTCAGGCTGTGCCTGGACGCGAGGCGGATCAACCAGATCCTGGAACCGGATCATGAACGCATGGAGACTGCGGAGAAATTATTCCAGGAACGCCGCCGAGTCTCATTTTTGTCCACACTAGACATGCGTGCCAGTTTCTGGCAGGTTCCTCTACACCCGGAATCAAGGAAATACACCGCCTTCTCCCACCGAGGAAAAGGATATGAATTCCGCGTGACGCCCTTTGGTCTCTCCACCAGCATAGCCAGTCTGGTGAGAGGACTCGAAAAGGTCCTTCAGGGGCTTCACGACGTGACTAACTTCGCAGACGACATTCTATGCACCTCCGAGACTTTTGAGGAACACCTCACATGCCTCGAGGAGCTGTTCCAACGGTTCTTGGAACACGGACTAACCCTCAGCCTACAAAAATCTTACTTCTTTAAGCAGGAGACTAAGTTTTTGGGGCACATCCTGTCACGAGACGGGATAAGACCTGACCCGGACAAAGTGGAAGCCATCCAAGCCTTCCCTCCTCCGAAAAACATTAAACAACTCAGAGGGTTCCTTGGACTAATTAACTACTATAGCAAATTTACCAAGGAACACAGCGAAGCTACGGCGCCCCTCCTCCACCTGCTACGCAAGGGGGAAAAGTGGCAATGGGGTGTGAATGAGGAAAACGCCTTAGCAAACATCAAGATTAAATTCTGCGCGAGCGAAATCCTGGCGTATCCCCTGAGAAACCGTCCGTTCTATCTACAGACGGACGCCAGTGACCTTGCGCTCGGCGCCATACTATATCAAAAATCAGACAATGGCGAAAACATGGTTCTCCACTTCGCGAGCCGCACCCTGAAGGGAGCCGAAATAAGATATACCGTCACGGAACGAGAGCTACTGGCGATCGTGTGGGCACTCACCAAATTCCGGACCTACCGTCTAGGGGCCCCGGTGATTGTCGTGACGGACCATGTAGGCCTGACCTTCCTCAAAGAATGCCGACTGTCTCACGCACGGCTGACCTGATGGATCCTCGCTATGCAAGACAATAATCCCACGGTAGAGTACTGCGAGGGAAAGAAAAATCTCGTTGCGGACCTCCTGAGCCGTCCTGATAAGGAACGAGCAATGGAGCACATACGTATAGCCACACTGGAAGAAGATCAGGTGGAAGCTCTGACCGGAGCCATATCCCGTCTCAAGGAATTGCAAAGGGGCGACCCCGTATGTGGGAAACTCATGGAGCAGGCTAAGCAAAACCCAGACGACCCCACACACCTCCTCCGGGATGGTCTCCTCTTCAGAAGAACGAAGGGGACTGAGAGGGTCTGGGTGCCCGCCGCGGGAGTACGGGAGCTTATACTGAACTGTCACACCACCTACGCCCACGCTGGTGCAAAGAAGTGCCACCTGATGCTCAAAGAAGACTTTTACTTCCCACGACTCCACCATGTAATTCGTCAAATCCTGGCCAGCTGCGACAGCTGTCAAAGAAATAAAATTTACACCGTAGGGAGCTTTGCACACCAGCTAAACATCTTGCCCTCCAGACCCCGAGAGCTGGTGTCCTTGGACTACTATGGGCCACTTCCCAAAGGACAATACGGTCTAAGCTACATACTGGCGGTGATCGATGTCTTCTCTAAAATCACTCGGCTATATGGGCTGCGGAAGGCTACAACAGACGCTACGTGAAAAGTCTTGGCTGACGACTACTTCGTTAAGTTTGGGAAACCCGAGGCCATACTCAGCGACCAAGGGACCCAATTCACAGCAAAGAGGTGGGAGTTATACTTGCGAGAAAATGGGATTAGAAAGATCTGGACATCAATCCGTCATCCACAAGCCAATCCCGTCGAAAGAACCAATCGAGAGCTCTCTCGATTTTTCCGAACCCTGAGAAAAGGCAAACACAACGAATGGGTCAGATGGCAAACCGTCGTCGAGGAGTGCATCAACATGACCCATCATGAGACCACAGGCTTCACGCCCTGGGAGCTGCACTTCGAGAAAGAGGTGGATCGCCCCTGCCAGAAGATCCTGGGCAAGGGTCAAAAGACACCAAAAACGACCGAAAACCTCATACTTACCGCATCTGAACGGATGAGGAAAGCCCGAGGCAAGCAAGCGGAAAAATTCAACCAACAGCATTGGACAAGGGAATTTCATGTAGGTGACGAAGTACTTGCGCGAGCCCTTGCCGTATCACGACCTGCAGTATGCATGATCGCCAAGTTCCTGCCGATCTATGAAGGGCCCTTCGGCATATCACGAAGAGTCCATCCATCATCATACATCCTCAAACACGTGGACAGGAAAAGGGAAGGAGGAACACGCATCGCCCGATCACCGGGAAAAGCCGGCAGGCCCAGACGGAGCTCTGGTTTTTCCAGCACATGGCGGAGGACGAAGCGCGACAGAGAGAGGTGCTGGGGATAGCGGAAGGTCTGCCTAGCCGGTTCGAGCCTGGCACCACGAAGATTAAAAGGAAGTACGTGGTCCCCACACCTCCGGCGCCGCCCACCCCTGAATGGAGAGCACCGGCTCGGGATGGACCACGAGCGGTACGCACCCCGGAAGGGATGCGGATCCTCTGGGGACGACGACCCACCACGACAGAGCCCTCGAACAAGCGCCCTGCCGACGACCCCGCCATCGAGGAGGCATGCACCCGCAAGAGTGCACGGGGTCGTCCTGCAACGGGGAGAATGCACTAAGGTCGTCGTGCCCTAGAGAGAGCGACTTCGACCTTGGAGGGGCGATGTAACGGTTCGGCCACACAGGTAAGCCTCCGTCACATAGAATACGACAGTTTCAACCCGTTTACGAGACAATTGCGAATTCTGGCCAGCGGTCGGAGCGACCGGCCATGCCGCCGGCCGGACGGGTCACTCGCTCTAAGAAATTGGGGCAAGCCCGCGATACCTCGCAAGGGGCTCCGCCCATCGCGAGGAGCAGGACCACCGCGGACTCGCGGGAGTCCCCGCCCTCAGTCGTACATCTCGCGCTTCCGTGCCTTGACCACTCCTATCAGAATAAAAGTGTGAACTAAATTCATCCTGACGCCTCCTCACACCTAATGTGCGCCTAATATCAAGGAGAGGATCAACCGGGTATATTTTATCCCTCGAAATGGCTATAGTATGCGAAGTCCTCAAAATCACCAAGCATTGTCACCCCACCAACAGAGTGTTCCTCGGCGGCGCGACTCCCTACGTAGTCCTCCAGAATCGCGAGAGAAATGGAAATTCTCCTGACGGGCCTGAGGCTATTTAAGGGCATGCACGAGCTCGAGCGGCACTCTTCGCAAATTCTCTTTTTATTACGTGGAGTCACCGTCATCCGAAACCTCGGATCACAGGATGGAGGCCTCGTTGCCGTAGCCCTGGTCCCATCCTTGAATAACCTCAGCTTCGGGTAAGAAACTCTATTTCCTTGGGAAGCCCCAGCATTGCGCTGGAAGTCCGACCTCGGGAATAGAGTAAACGTGGTGATTGCTAGTTAGGGAACTTTATTTAACACCGATCCATTGTCCTTACGACATTGGATCACTATTCCATCCAACCCACGCATACTTCTCGGAGTGTGCAGCCTGTGAGGTGCCGATCGCACTTCGCTGCACGAAGAGGGAAATTTCAACCAGCTTCTCTGGTTTTTGGTTCTCCTCGCCTGGCACCGAGGAGATCAGCCGTCCCTTCCGGACGGCCCGGCTATGCGCTCTCGAGGAGACGTTCTCGTCCTCGAGGTGGCGCATTATTATAAACGTTAGCCTCACTAACGCGTGAGCGATACGGGGTGGCACCCGTGCGTTTAGTTGCACTTTGGCAACCTGTGCCAACCGAAATCGACGCTATAATAACCGACTCAGAGCAAAGAGATGGAGAGTGAGAGACATAGAGAGTTCGCGTCCACGGAAACGCGTGCGCGCTACACCTCGTACATACTCGTCCTATCCTTGTCACGCCAAAAAAGACAGCGCTTCTCACCGCCCTTTCCACATCCTCGTAAACATTGCCACATCTCACAATATTAACTTACTAACAATTATATTTGTTCATCCATCTTAAATTAACCCGACGATAATCCGACACATCGAATGCCAATGATCACGGATTAGAAAGGCGTCTCTGAGACCCTCAAACCCACTGAGGCATCTCCACAAACACCTTAAAATCCATCCCATCATTCCAGGCACACAAATGGTACATCGCCCTTCAGGAGGCTACGGGAACCCCAATATTATTGTACGGTTAAACCATACGCCGTGTAACCTCGTTCTCTCGAGAATCCGTATGAATGAATCCTCGAAAAGGACAAGAAAGCTTTCGTCAACAATCGCAAAACGTTTCAATATATATATAGATATATACATGTATAGATATTCACTAAACTTATTCCGAGGACTAATGCCTTCGAAGTATGCATATGAGTATACGAATGGTATATGAGGACTCTGAGGTCCTAGAGTATGTATGTGTATGTATATATATATATATATATATATATATATATATATATATATATATATATATATATATATATATATATATATATATATATATATATATATATATATATATATATATATATATATATATATATATATTACATATACGTACTCCATACGCTTCAGGGACATATAGCCGACTCCCGGGGCAATAATCAATACATATCTACTTTCATGCACACTTCGGGGACATGAGTCCTGAAAGTGACGCACACAAATATATATATATATATATATATATATTCTCGGTAAACTCCCGGGACATCCAAGAGAGTCTCCGGAGTACAAATAATAATATTAATACCTATACTTACATGTATAATTCGAGGACATTCACGAGTCCCCGAACTAGTATCCTGCATATATATGTGTATTCGTTTTGACCATAATACAGTGGTCCTAGAAATAAGAAGTATTGTCATATCTATATTATGTATATATTGGGGACGCGAGAATCCTCGAATAACCCGCGAAACTGTTCCCAAGCGGTCAGCTTTATCGCGAGTTTTCTCACAGACCTCCTCGGAGCTAGGTCACCACGTAGTCAGCACATCCTGCCGATAACGAAAAATATTCATTTCATTGCTCATGTACAACTCGAGAAAAATAACGTTATCAGAGCTAATATTCGGTTACATGGGGACCGAGCTCGAGAGCGAGGGTACTGACGCCAAGCCCTTTGTCTCAGAGACAAAGAAGGCGAGGGTACATATTGCGCTCCGAGAGCTGGCCAGTCAGTTCCGTCCGATCTCTCCAACAGCGCGCATCGCAGAGTCGACGCTCTGAAAACCAGTACATTTATTTTATTTTAATTTATATTCTTTACGAGTTTACCCCGGTCTCTTCGACAGTGTAACTATAAGTCTCTGTGAAAGCGGTATTAATTGTTCAAATCATAATAAAAGTAAAAGGAAACGTAACAAGTCAAACACTGCAACAAATCATTTGCGAAACTTATATTATTTTCTTTATTGAATGTAACTACGCATATTTACGTGTAAAATACACAATTGTTTATATCACCTTTTGAATTCTTCGCGCTATTAAAATTACGCAAAATACGGCGACCGCGCAAAAGTGTAACATTTTCCGAGCAAATAATTGAAATATATTTGTCTCTCGTTCGTGCGTGTAAACACGCAACGAACAAATCATCGTAGTGCAATTCTTTCTCTCTTCCTCTCGCTCACGCCATTTTTCCTAACGCACGTATTCGTCTCACTCATAAAATCATACCTGTCCAAAATTGGACAAATCTCGAAGTGCTTTTTATGAGGCTTGGGAAAGTTGACGCACGAACACGCTACATCCGCTGACTGGCCGTAATCTGGCAGGTTAGCGACTGGCACGGTTAACACGGTGCTTAGTGTTCGGACGTCGATTTCCCTCGACCTCGACATTTGTATTCGCGGGTGGCCGCCAATCGCCGTAACCGGGCGGAGGTGGGCCAGACGTAGCGAGTCGGCGGTGCTGTAATCTGGCACGCACTAGACTCGCTCAGCGAACCAAATTTAATTTCATATTTATCTGTACCTATGCGTTAGACGAATACGTTTCCCGATACATTCGCTCAACAAATAAAAAACCTCATCCGTTCCAAGTCGGACGTATAAACAGGGTATTTTCCGAGGAATTCAGAAGGTTTGCCGCGAGAACACGCCACACGCGCCGACCTGCCGTAATTCGGTAGGTCAGCGACTGGCACGGTCACCCCGGTGCTTAGTGTTCGGGCGTCGGCTTCCGTTATTCTCAACATTTGTTCTCGCGGCTGGCCGCCAATCGCCGTATCTGGGCGGAGCTGGAGCCAGATGTAGTGAGTCGACGGTGCCGTAACCTGGCACGTCTTGCACTCGCTCAGCGGTTCAAATAATTATAAAATCTATACATTTATATTTATATTTCGAAGCGAATGTATCCCTCATAAATTAATCCAGTCCTCGAGTCTCCGACTGCTCCCAAAAATATCGGCATCATCGGGCCATCGCATTCGCACGAGCACCGGATACTCGTCTGGGCAACGACAGGTCGGGTCGAGCTGGAACATCTTTGGGATTCCTGGACAAATTCGGTCACACGGTCGAGTAGTTTTGACCCGCTACGCACCGCCGCTCTTTCTCCCCAAGGTAACCACAATTTCACGCTACTTTCTTATTTGCTTACCTGTCGCTCATGCGTCAAATTATACTCAAACGACTTTACCAAGCGCCTATCCCAAGTGGGCACATTCCCGCTTAAACGTGGCGCTTTTCTTCTCCGACGGTACCTTACCGTCATAAAAGTCATATGACTTAATTCATTATAATCCGTACGTTCGTGACACACTTCCCATTCGTAAATTCAAATCGTAAATTCAAATAAAAGGTAAATTAAGAGACGATTAATTATCGATTAAAAATCGGCCCCAAGACGTGACAGGTTTTAAATTGAATAAAAAAAAAAATGGTGGCAGCGGTGGGATGCGCTTAAAGTCTTTGGTGTAAAAGTAAAATCAATCTAAAAATTTTCATGCTCACATATCGCAAAGTGTAAAATAAAATAAGAGGTTCAAAATGACTCAGCATTCCCAAAATTCGAAACGTTATAATGAAGAGGAACTCCGCGTATTAGGATCAATTAGATAAAAAACGCGAAATACTTCGTGAACAAGAAGTTATTAAAAAGAGAATTAGAAACGCACGAAAAATTAGAAGCCCTGAGTGCGCGTGAATTCAGTGATCAAGTGAATAATAGAGATGAACCCATCTCAACCACTCATCACGCCCTCGAGGCTATGCAAAATACCCTGTCGGCAATGATGAACGAAGTCAGTCGAATTAGTAGGGACATTGGTTCGATTAAAAATGGTGAGGGTCAACGACAATCAGGTCCGGTCCCTCACGTACAACAAAACGAAGTTAACGTTCGCGATGAGCAAGAATTACCCGCGAACATTAAACTTAAAGACGCACTTGAATCTGTGCCCATCTTCAATGGGTACAACGTACCGGTTCTCCGGTTTGTTCGTGCTTGTAAAAGGGCAAGGGATATGTTCCGCCCTCATCAGGAATTGGGCCTCACTCAGCTCCTTCGTAACAAATTAAAAGGTCATGCCGCAACGGCACTGGAAGATTATACCTTCCAGAACGTTCACCAATTCGGTGAGCGGTTGAAAACATTATTTGGTGCCGCGAAAACTTTGAACGAATTTCGTGGTGAACTTGGAAATATTTCAAAAAGCAAAAACGAACATATTATCGACTATATCAGTCGAACCAAAGATTTGCATACGGCGATTCTCGAAGCCGAAATTGATAATCACGGAACTCTCCGAAACGGTGAATACGATATTTTCGAAAACGACACGCTGGATTGTTTCGTCAAGGATCTTCCACCCGACTTTCGAATCCGTCTCAAACTCGAGGGATCCGATAATCTCGAAGATGCCTATTCAAAGGCAATAAAAGTTGAAAAAGATATGGAACGTGATAGGTCACATTTCAAGGACACGCGTTTCGAAAGCCGAACTCAAAATCAGTCGGCCCAAATAAAAGCGCTCTCCCCTTCAGGAGGACCGATTTGTAAACATTGCAACCACAATCACGCGTCCGATGATTGCTGGTCAAAGTTTCCGGACAAGAAACCGGGAAATTCAAATAAACAAGTTCAAACAGTAAAATTACGTGGTCAAAGCCCACGAACGGTCAAGGATCTCGACCCCCGTCGATGTGTAATTATTGCAACAGGGCGGGCCACCTCGAGACATCCTGCTTTCAAAAACAAATCGAAGAAAGGAATAGGGCAACCGAATTGCCAAAAAACGAGAATTCTCGATCAGTGGCACGTGCCTCCCCGCGGGACGCGAAATCGACGGAGCGCCCTGTAAAAATAATAGACGCGTCTCCGTGCGAACCGTCCACGTCTTATTAACGCGTTCAAAACAAATAGCTCCCGTAGACCTCGACTCACCCAACTTATCGGGACTTAACGAATTTTTAATAGACGCAGGCTCGGAAGTGAATCTCGTCAAAAATCAAATCGTAAATGTTCATACGTATATAAATAAATACGATACATTAAAATTGGAGGGGATCTCGAGTATCCCCGTAAGAACAAAGGGGTCTATAAGAATAATGATCAATGATACCCCCGCGGAATTTCACGTCGTTGGTGATTGGTTCCCAATGGACCAACATGCATTACTTGGTACCGAATTTCTTGCTGAAAATAAAGCTCTCGTAGATTGGAGACACGAACAATTAACTTGAGAAAATCAGAGGATCCCGTTTAAAATAAACAAACTATTTCGATTCCAAAACGGTCCAAAACGGTCTGTTATGTCAAAGTAAGTAATCCCAAAATCAACGAAGGATATATTCGGATGCTCTACTTGGGAGAAGGGATCTTTTTTGGCGAAGCAGTCGTTACGGTCAAGAATGGTATCGCTTATCTTAATGCGCACAATTCAACCGATGATAATTTGTTACTGACTATACCAACGGTAGTAGTCGAAGAATTCAGGTGCAAAGGCACAAAAAAGATGGTTTCCTCACTCCGGACGACCAAAAGACGTTTCAGGAAGAGGATAGGACCGAATGTGAAAATAATTTCCTCACTCCGGACGACCAAATGGCATTTCAGGAAGAGGATAAAAATCAAAAGGGTTCCCTCACTCCGGACGACCAAAAGGCGTTTCAGGAAGAGGATAGGACCCCATGTGAAAATAATTCCCTTACTCCGGACGACCAAAAGGCGTTACTGGAAGAGGAGAAAAGTTTAATTGGTCCCCATCCGCACGACCAAATGGCGTCTCGGGACGAGGGTATATTACGGTTTGAAATTGCGCGCAACAAAAAAGTTTTAAAAGTTGAAAAGGAAGATAAAGAAAAAGAAATTCGCGACTTACTCCGTCTCAACCATCTAAGCGATGAAGAACCGTCAAGCGTGGATAAAATTGTAAGCGAGAATTCGGACCTCTTTCATTTGCCAGGAAAAGTCCTAGGCTTTACAGATAAAATCGAGCATATGATAACGACGAACGACGATCAACCAGTTTTTACGGGGCAGTATAGATTTCCGGCCGTTCATAAAGATGAAATTGCAAAACAAGTTAAAGAACTAATTGAAGGGGGAGTAATAAAACCGTCAAACTCCCCGTATAGTTCGCCTTTGTGGATCGTTCCCAAAAAGGCGGACTCACAAGGAAATCCAAAGTGGCGCATGGTCATTGATTCTAGGAACTTAATCGAGAAGACAATTGGCGATGCTTATCCATTACCTCAAATAACCGAAATTCTCGACCAATTGGGTAATGCGAAATATTTTTCAGTATTCGACCTGGCCAGCGGTTTCCATCAAATTAGAGTACATCCAGATGATGCTCACAAGACACCATTTGCTACACCATTCGGACACTACGAATTCGACCGAATGCCGTTTGGTTTAAAAAACGCTCCGGCGACATTTTAAAGATTAATGGATCGAGTCTTAACAGGCCTTCAAGGCATCGCGCTGTGTGTTTATTTGGACGACATCGTCATTTATGCAAAGACACTAGTTGAACACGAGAATAAATTCAACAAACTTGCGAAAAAATCAAGGCAAGCCACCTTAAAATTACAACCAGATAAGTGTGAATTTTTAAGGCGAGAAGTGGCATATTTGGGTCACATCATAAGTGAGGACGGGGATAAACCCGATCCAAAAAAATTGGAGGCTCTACAGGGATACCCTAGGCCTACCACTCCGAAAAAAAATAAAACAATTTTTAGGACTTGCAGGTTATTACCGCAGGTTTATCGAAAAATTTTCAGGCATTGCAAAGCCACTCACAAATTTATTAAAAAAGGGATCGACCTTCAAATGGACCGAATCTCACCAAAAAGCCTTTGATACACTTATCGAGGCGTTATGTAAAGAACCAATTCTTCAATATCCGGATTTCACAAAACCATTCATCATAACAACGGACGCTTCCGATCACGCCATTGGCGGAATTTTTAGCCAAGGCGAAATTGGTAAACATAAACCCATTAGTTACACCTCTCGAACTCTTGGAAAACACGAAGTTAATTACTCAGTGATCGAGAAGGAATTATTGGCTATCATTTATTGTGTAAATCATTTCAGACCTTATGTCTACGGCCGTGAGTTCTTATTGGTAACGGATCACAAGCCGCTCGTATGGCTTCACTCCGTAAAAGACCCGGCCAATCGGCTTGTGCATTGGCGCCTTAGCCTTGCTAATTATACTTATAGAATTGTATACAAAATACAGCAATGCTGACGCCCTCTCCCGGAACCCGCCAGTAAAAAATCAGACTGTGCTCATGGTGAAGCATACGCCATGTAAAAGAAAATCCGAATCGCCTATCGTTGGCCCAAGTCGTGCAAAAATCGGTAAACCGACTCCTAGTGAAAGCGACGATTCGGACTCGGACGAAAGATTGTTCGATCCACCAGCTGGAAGAAACCCAGCTGAAAAACGAAAACCCACCTTAAATCCTGATACGGATACGGAGGAAATCCCCGATCCGTCGGACGGCAACCAAAGGAAAAATCCACCTGTTAAAAGGAAAAAGTTGGCCGGCTCCGCGGACGAGGACGATTTCCTCGGTTTGCGAAATTTCCCGACAATTTCGCAAACGTCTGGTAAAACGCCTCGTCGTTGGGAAAAAGAAAAAGCAACTCCGAAAACCCAGAACCTGGAAGAACCGCCTTCCCATCCTCAATCCGTCGAACCTGTAAAAGAATCAACCTTGCACACGTCTATTGCAGACGCAAGTCCAGACGACGGAATCGCGAAAAATTTTCAAATACCGCAACTTTTAGAAGATCGAGAAATAGCCCCATTTCCTGAGGATTCCGAAACTCCGGAACCGTCAGAACATGGCGAAAACATTGAGAATATCGATGATCTCACCGAAAGCTCAAGCGACTCAGACGACGACTCTGTTAATAGCGACATATTTGATAATGAAAACCCCAAGTATGCATTACCGAGGGATAAAAGTGAAGTCCAAGGTAGACTCACCATACGCGAAACTCGTGATAATTTGTCCATGTTCAAGGACATTCTCATCGTCTTTGTCACCACTTCCGGGAGACCAATCGATGATGGAGCGAAAGATCTCCAAACTCAAAATTTGTTTCCCAAAATCGAGGAAACCACATATTTACGACTCAAGGTAATAAACGAAAATTCAAGATGCATATTAGCTATACCATTATTGGCTAATGTACACGTAAATTTTTTGATCGAGGACCTTGAGGAAGCCCTAGACTCCTTGAAAAACTTTGTCCGCGAAACATCTACGAAACCAATTTATGTCGCGAGAACAAACTCAATCGGTAATGTATCATGGAACGAAATTGAAAATCTTTTGATACGAACGCTAGGCAACGACGAAGTTACGTTGACTATCTGTAAATAACATCGCAAGGTGGCCATAGACGTGGTTCGTGTTCCGAAGATGGGAACCAGTCCACGACATCCATCCGGGGTTGACGCCCAAAGTGCCCTCTGGCACCCCAATCAAGAAGACGACTATCGACATCAGCGAAGCGTTCTTGGTTCCAGGATGACGTGGGAAATTTACCTTGCCGTCCTGTTTTGCATCCGCCCAACTGCCGGCCTTGTCGGATACGATTGTGGCGGACCATCTCTAAACGTATCGACCATCTCTTTGGGCAACATCGGCAAATGTGACATCCATTTGGTCGATCCGATACCGACACCAGTGAAGATTCAACTCCTGCAACTTCCGGAGTTCTCATCAACTGGCGTAGTCCAATGTAAGGTCGAAATCGACCGGACGATTTACTACTGTGGGATGAGTTCCCACACCTGCATTGTACATAATGGACGTCAAATTTACCTGTACGAAGTCGATGAACGATCGTGCCGAAAAATTCACGAAACAGGGCTACTGCAAGAAGGCCTGACAGCAATAATTTCCGGGATCCAGAAAAACAGCACCACAACTCGGGGCGTGACCCTAGCCGGATCTGTCGGTAACCAGGGGAAATGCTCCGGTACACAATATAACGATCCTCTCGGCGCTTGGGACAACGTGGTCGTCCAAGCCTCAGTGAGGATAACTCTCACCAGTTACGAATCAACGGTCAACTTGGCGACCAATAAAATAATCCTTCGGTCAGGAACCCATTGCCAATTATCGGATGGTACTTGCTTCGATATCGAAGGTAACGCCGTTGTCTGGAAAACTGAACCAGCAGACACCTGCGCGTTTAACAGATACGACGTATTATTCGAGGGTACAGCTACCAAATTAAGGACCTTCGACAACTCGCACCAAATACCGGACGTCTACACGCTCTCTACCCAGGATACTACCCAGGATACCTTCGCACTGGCTGCTAAATCCGAAAAACATGCTTGCGGCTATACACTCGTGCGAACGGAGCATCCAAAATTGTACGTCCTCGAAAATCTAAATCATGAATCTTTCGCTACGCGGAAAAGGGTGCTTGTTAGTAACCTCGACATATTCGCGTACGTGAACTCGAAGTTTATTTACGTCGAAAAGCATATTAAGGCGCAAATAAAAACACTTTACAAGGACATTCTCACACAACGATGCAATCATGAAAAACAAATGCTACAAAACGTTCTCACAACGGCTTCCATTCTACCCGGAAAATTCGCCCGGGCCGTCATGAAAGCCCCGGGATATATGGCCGTCATCGCAGGAGAGGTAGCACACATTGTCAAGTGCACACCCGTGGAATGCACCCTTCGTCGAACGGACGAATGTAACAACGAACTTCCCGTAACGTTCCGGAACCAATCGTTCTTCCTGTCCACAATCTCAAGGACACTTATCCGGAGAATTTATTCTGACCACGAGATCAACCACCTGAGGGACAGGATCATGTTCCCCGCTGAAAAACGAGCATTGCTCAATAACATCGCAAGAAGTTTCGCAGGGCACGACATACCCCCGGGAAGCGTTTCCCTCAAAACACTGATGGACGAGGACGCTCTCCAACACGTGGCTGATGGGGTAATGCACAAAATCTGGGGTGGTTTCGAAAAATTCGGGATCATCAGTGCGGGACTGTTCGGGGTCCTCGCAATTCTCACCATCATCAAGGCGATCATCAATACTTGCATCCATGGATATACACTCCACACTCTGTACGGATGGAGTTTCACCCTCCTAGGAGCCATCTGGAACTCGGTGACAAGCCTCCTAATTAGCAGAGCTCACCATGCTGAACAACGGTCGTCGAAAATTACCAACGACGAACCTCTACAGCTGGTGTCCATCAATGACAATCGCGACCATCCGACGACGTCGAGGCGTTTGTCGGGCGCCGATCACGGACTCTTGGAGCGGCTCAACGCCGGTCCTCAGCAAAGCTGAAGCATTGCTTCAGACTTTTAGGGGGAAGGTGTTACGTCCTAGCACTCTCGCCCTCCAAATATTCATATCTGGTACGAATTGTAATAATTATTAAGATTTTTTCCTCACGCTAAACGCGCTTATTTATGTTTTTCTTGGGGTACATGTTAATGAGAACGACCCATATATGGTCGATTTCAATCAGAAAACCCGTTATATAAAATATTCGTAAATATATCTTTAAATTTAGCATGCGCATATCTACCCGTATACTTTAGGGACAAACAGTTCCCATAATAAATTTACCGCTAAGCTTACCTGTAACTTCAGGGACGAGCACATGGATGCTCGGATTAACTTTACAATTAGCCTCATATACACGTACATATCTGTTTGCCTGTACACTTCTGGGACACGCACATGGGTCCCCGGAGTACCATATCATAAAGTCTCGTATATACATAAATATACACGTACCTGCATGCTTCAGGGACATATACGAGAGTCCCTGGAGTCCCTCCTATAATAATCCCGCATGACAATTTCCATGCATACTTTAGGGACATAAGTCCTCAAACTAACTTCAATAAAATACATATATATATACATACTCTAGGACCTCAGAGTCCTCATGTACCATTCGTATACTCTTATGCATACTTCGGAGGCATTAGTCCTCGTAATAACTCTAGTGAATATCTATACATGTATATATATATATATATATATATATATATATATATATATATATATATATATATATATATATATACTCGGGACATCCAAGAGAGTCTCCGGACTACAGATAATAATATTAATACCTATACTTACATGTATATTTCGGGGACATTCACGAGTCCCCGAACTAGTATCCAACATATATGTGTATATTTGTGTTGACCATAATACAATGGTCCGAGAAATGAGAAATATTGCCATATCTATATTATGTATATATTGGGGACGCGAGAGTCCTCGAATAACCCGCGAAACTGTTCCCAAGCGGTCAGCTTCATAGCGAGTTTTCTCAACGACCTCCTCGGAGCTTGGTCACCACGTAGTCAGCACATCCTGCCGATAACGAAAAATATTCATTTCATTGCTCATGTACAACTCGAGAAAAATAACGTTATCAGTGCTAATATTCGGTTACATGGGAACAGAGCTCGAGAGCGAGGGTAATGACGCAAAGCCCATTGTCTCAGAGACAAAGAGGGCGAGGATACATATTGCGCTCCACGAACTGGCCAGCTATTTCCGTCCGGTCTCTCTAACAGCGCGCATCGCAGAGTCGACGCTCTGAAAACCGGTACACTTATTTTATTCGATTTTATATTCTGTTCGAGTTTACCCCGGTCTCTTCGTCAGTGTAACTACACGTCTCTGTAAAACCGGCATTAATTGTTAAAATCATAATAAAAATAAAAGGAAACATAACACGTCAAACACTGCATCGAATAAATTTACGAAACATATATTATTGCCTTTAATGAATGTAACTACGCTTATTTACGTGTAAAATACACAATAGTTTATATAACATTCGATTTCTTCGCGCTATCAAAATCACGCAAAATACGGCGACCGCGAAAAAGTGTAACATTTTCCGAGCGAATAATTAAAATATATTTGGCTCTCGTTCGTGCGTGTAAACACGCAACGAACAAATCATCGTAGTGCATTTCTTTCTCTCTTTCTCTCTTCCTCTCGCTCACGCCATTTTTCCCAAGACACGTATTCGTATCACTCATAAAATCATACTTGTCCAAAATTGGACAAATCTTGAAGTGCCTTTTTTCCGAGGCTTGGGAAAGCTGACGCACGAACACGCTACATCCGCTGACTCGCCGTAATCTGGCAGGTTAGCGACTGGCACGGTAAATCCGGTGCTTAGTGTTCGGACGTCGATTTCCCTTGACCTTTATATTTGTATTCGCGGCTGGCCGCCAATCGCCGTAACCGGGCGAAGGTGGGTCAGACGTAGCGAGTCGGCGGTCCCGTAATTTGGCAGGCACTAGACTCGCTCAGCATACCAAATGTTATTTCATATCAATCTGTACCTATGCGTTAGACGAATACGTTTCCCGATACATTCGCTCGACAAATAAAAAAAACCCTCATCCGTCCAAAATCGGACGTATATACAGGGTATTTTCCGAGGAATTCGGAAGGTTTGCCTCACGAACACGCCACACGCGCCGACCCGCCGAAATTCGGTAGGTCAGCGACTGGCACGGTCACACCGGTGCTTGGTGTTCGGGCGTCGGCTTCCGTTATTCTGAACATTTGTTCTCGCGGCTGGCCGCCAGTCGCCGTAACCGGGCGGAGGTGGAGCCAAACGTAGTGAGTCGACGGTGCCGTAACCTGGCACGTCTTGCACTCACTCAGCGGTTCAAATAGTTATAAACTCTATACATGTATATTTATATTTCGAAGCGAATATATCCCTCATAAATTAATCCAGTCGTCGTAGTCTCCGACTGCTCCCGAAAACATCGGCATCATCGGGCCATCGCATTCGCACGAGCACCGGGTACCCGTCTGGGCAATGACAGGTCGGGTCGAGCTGGAACATCTTTGCGATTCCTGGACAAATTCGGTCACACGGTCGAGTAGTTTTGACCCGCTACGCATCGCCGCTCTTTCTCATCAAGGTAAGCACAATTTCACGCTACTTTCTTATTTGCTTACCTGTCGCTCATGCGTCAAATTATACACCAACGACTTTACCAAGCGCCTATCCCAAGTGGGCACATTCCCGCTTAAACGTGGCGCTTTTCTTCTCCGACGGTAACTTACCGTCATATAAGTCATATGACTTACTTCATTATAATCCGTACGTTCGTGGCACACTTCCCATTCGTAAATTCAAATCCTAAAAGGTAAATTGAAAGACGATTAATTATCGATTAAAAATGGGCCCCACGACGTAACAGGTTTAATTAAATTAAAAAAAAAAAATTGGTGGCAGCGGTGGGATGCGCTTAAAGTATTTGGTGTAAAATTAGAATGAATCTAAAAATTTTCATGCTTACATATCGCAAAGTGTAAAATAAAATAAGAGGTTCAAAATGGCGGAGCATTCCCAAAATTCGACACGTTTAAGTGAAGAGGAACTCCGCGTATTAGCGGATCAATTAGATAAAAAGACGCGAAATACTTCGTGAACAGGAAGAGGCGTTATTAAAAAGAGAATTAGAAACTCACGAAAAATTAGAAGCCCTGAGTGCGCGTGAATTCAGTGATCAAGTAAATAATAGAGATGAACCAATCTTATTCATTCATGACGCTCTCGAGGCTATGCAAAATACTCTTTCGACAATGATAAACGAAGTCAGTCGAATTAATAGGGAAATTGGTTCAATTATAAACGGTGAGGGTTACCGACAAATAGGTCCAGTCCCTCACGTAGAACAAAAAAGTGTTATAAAATTTGGAGGCGATCTCGAGTATCCCCGTAAGAACAAAGAGGGGTCTATAAGAATAACCATCAATGATACCCCTGCGGAATTTCACGTCGTTGATGATTGGTTCCCAATGGACCAACATGGATTACTTGGTACCAAATTTCTTGCTGAAAATAAAGCTCTCATAGATTGGATACACGAACAATTATTTTGGGGAAATCAAAGGATCCCGTTTAAGGCCTAAGGCCACTGTAACGGTCCAAAAAAAAGGTTTTTTTCACGAATTTTTTGGTTCCAGAATTGAAGGTAATTGAAAAAAAACTTTTGAGGGTGTTATCGGGCATACATTAAACTTTATTATCAAATTTTTTTACAGCAAAAAAAAACAAAATGGCGGTTCCACAGCTATCTTCCCGGGGCATGTTTTGCGTGCAGGGCTCCGCGGCACGCGGCACCACTGGTGCACTTTTGAATCTAGAACAAAAAAAAAAACCATCAATCTAGAGGGTTATAGCTAGAGAATGTCGATCGGATTTTAAAAAGTATCAATTTTTGTGGATTTGGCGTGCGTTTGAAAAAAAAATTCATTTTTGACGAAAAAAAACGGCTAGTTTTTTGTTAATAAAAAATCAATAAATAAAGTTATTGAAAATCCCGATCGACATTCTCAAGATAATGTTAATGTTCACATCTGGTCAAAATTTCAAGTAAAAAAAATGAAAACTGTTCGAGTGATGCTGCGTGCGATTTTGAAAAACCGTATTTCGAGAAAAACGCGTTTAAAGTTTTGCGAATAGTTTTTTATTGGAAAAAATAAAAAAAAGAAGGTAAAAAAAATGTACCGTTAGTCTGCAATCCCAGCACCATACATTTGTCCTTCGATGGCCAAATTTTCGTCTGGCAAAATTTACAGTGGCCTTACCCCTTAAAGGTAAACAAACTATTTCGATTCCAAAACGGTCCAAAACGGTCTGTTATGTCAAAGTACGTAAGCCCAAAATCAAAGAAGGACTTATTCCGATGCTCTACTTGGGAGAAGGGATCTTTTTTGGCGAAGCAGTCGTTACGGTCAAGAATGGTATCGCTTATCTTATTGCGCACAATTCAACCGATGATAATTTGTTACTGACTATACCAACGGTAGTAGTCGAAGAATTCAGGTGCAAAGGCACGAAAAATGGTTCCTTCGCTCCGGACGACCAAAAGGCGATTCAGGGAGAGGATAAAAATCAAAAGGGTTCCCTCACTCCGGACGACCAAAAGGCGTCTCAGGAAGAGGATAGGACCCGATGTGAAAATAATTCCCTCACTCCGGACGACCAAAAGGCGTTTCAGGAAGAGGATAAAAATCAAAAGGGTTCCCTCACTCCGGACGACCAAAAGGCGTCTCAGGATGAGGATAGGACCCGATGTGAAAATAATTCCCTCACTCCGGACGACCAAAAGGCGTTTCAGGAAGAGGAGAAAAGTTTAATTGTTCCCCACCCGGACGACCAAATGGCGTCTCGGGAAGAGGGTATATTACGGTTTGAAATTGCGCGCAACAAAGAAGTTTTAAAAGTTAAAAAGAAAGATAAAGTAAAAGAAAGTCGCGATTTACTCCGTCTCAACCATCTAAACGATGAAGAACGGTCAAGCGTGGATAAAATTATAAGCGAGAATTCGGACCTATTTCATTTGCCAGGAAAAGTCCTAGGCTTTACAGATAAAATCGAGCATAAGATAACGACGAACGACGATCAACCAGTTTTTACGAGGCAGTATAGATTTCCGCCCGTTCATAAATATGAAATTACAAAACAAATTTAAGAACTAATTGAAGGCGGAGTAACAAAACCGTCAAACTTCCCGTATAGTTCGCCTTTGTGGTGTTACGTCGTGGGGCCCATTTTTAATCGATAATTAATCGTCTTTTAATTTACCTTTCAGGATTTGAATTTACGAATGGGAAGTGTGCCACGAACGTGCGGATTATAATGAATTACGTCATATAACTTATATGACGGTAAGTTACCGTGGGAGAAGAAAAGCGCCACGTTTAAGCGGGAATGTGCCCACTTGGGATAGGCGCTTAGAAAAGTCGTTGGTGTATAATTTAACGCATGAGCGACAGGTAAGCAAATAAGAAAGTAGCGTGAAATTGTGCTTACCTTGGTGAGAAAGAGCGGCGGTGCGTAGCGGGTCAAAACTACTCGACCGTGTGACCGAATTCGTCCAGGAATCGCAAAGATGTTCCAGCTCGACCCGGCCTGTCGTTGCCCAGACGTGTACCCGGTGCTCGTGCGAATGCAATGGCCCGGTGATGCCGATATTCTTGGGAGCAGTCGGAGACTACGAGGACTGGATTAATTTATGAGGGATACATTCGCTACGAAATATAAATATAAATGTATAGATTTTATAATTGTTTGAACCGCAGAGTGAGTGCAAGACGTGCCAGGTTACGGCACCGTCGACTCACTACGTCTGGCTCCACCTCCGCCCCGTTACAGCGATTGGTGGCCAGCCGCGAGAACAAATGTTGAGAATAACGGAAGCCGACGCCCGAATACTAAGCACCGGTGTGACCGTGCCAGTCGCTGACCTACCGAATTCGGGCGGATCGGCGCGTGGGGCGTCTTCGTGCGGCAAACCTTCCGAATTCCTCGGAAAAAAACCCTGTATATACGTCCGATTTTGGACGGATGAGGGTTTTTTTTATTTGTCGAGCGAATGTATCGGGAAACGTATTCGTCTAACGCATAGGTACAGATTGATATGAAATAACATTTGGTACGCTGAGCGAGTCTAGTGCGTGCCAAATTACGGCACCGCCGACTCGCTACGTCTGGCCCACCTCCGCCCGGTTATGGCGATTGGCGGCCAGCCGCGAATACAAACATAAAGGTCAAGGGAAATCGACGTCCGAACACTAAGCACCGGATTTACCGTGGCAGTCGCTAACCTGCCAGATTACGGCGAGTCAGCGGATGCAGCCTGTTCGTGCGGCAGCTTACCCAAGCCTCGTAAAAAAGGCACTTCAAGATTTGTCCAATTTTGGACAAGTATGATTTTATAAGTGAGACGAATACGTGTGTTGGGAAAAATGGCGTGAGCGAGCGGCAGAGAGAAAGAGAGAAAGAAATGCACTACGATGATTTGTTCGTTACGTGTTTACACGCTCGAACGAGAGCCAAATATATTTTAATTATTTGCTCGGAAAATGTTACACTTTTGCGCGGTCGCCGTCTTTTACGTAATTTTAATACCGCGAAGAAATCGAATGTGATCTGAACAGTTGTGTATTTTACACGTAAATAAGCGTAGTTACATTCAATAAAGAAAATAATATAAGCTTCGTAAATTATATATTGCAGTGTTCTACTTGTTATGTTTCCTTTTACTTTTATTATAATTTAAACAATTAATACCGGTTTTACGGAGACTTATAGTTATACTGACGAAGAGACCGGGGTAAACTCGAAAAGAATATAAAATAGAATAAAATAAGGGTACCGGTTTTCAGAGCGTCGACTCTGCAATGCGCGATGTTGGAGAGACTAGACGGAACTGGCTGGCCAGCTCCCGGAGCGCAATATGTATCCTCGCCCTCCTTGTCTCTGAGACAAAGGGTTTGGCGTCCTTACCCTCGCTCTCGAGCTCGGTCCCCATGAAACCGAATATTAGTACTGATAACGTTATTTTTCTCGAGTTAAACATGGGCAATGAAATGAATATTTTTCGTTATCCGCAGGATGTGCTGACTACGTGGTGACCAAGCTCCGAGGAAGTCTGTGAGAAAACTCGCGATGAAGCTGACCGCATGGGAACAGTTTCGCGGGTTATTCGAGGACTCTCGCGTCCCCAATATATACATAATATAGATATGACAATATTTCTTATTTCTAGGACCATTGTATTATGGTCAACACGAATATACACATATATGTTGGATACTATTTCGGGGACTCGTGAAATTCCCCGACATATACATGTAAGTATAGGTATTAATATTATGATTTGTACTCCGGAGACTCTCTTGGATGTCCCGAGTATATATATATATATATATATATATATATATATATATATATATATATATATATATGTATATTGGTGTGTGTCACTTTGAGGACTTATGTCCCCGAAGTACGCATGAAAGTAGATATGTATGGAATATTGCCCCGGGACTCGGCTATATGTCCCTGAAGCGTATGGAGTACGTATATGTATATATATATATATATATATATATATATATATATATATATATATATATATATATATATATATATATATATATATGTATAGATATTCACTAGAGTTATTACGAGGACTTATGGCCCTAAAGTATGCATGGAAATTGACATGCGGAATTATTATAGGAGGGACTCCAGGGACTCTCGTATATGTCCCTGAAGCATGCAGGTACGTGTATATTTATGTATATCCAAGACTTTATGATATGGTACTCCGGGGACCCATGTGCGTGTCCTAGAAGTGTACAGGCAAACAGATATGTACGTGTATATGAGGCTAATTGTAAAGTTAATCCAAGCACCCATGTGCTCGTCCCTGAAGTTACAGGTAAGCTTAGCGGTATAGTTATTATGGGAACTGTTTGTCCCTAAAGTATACGGGTAGATATACGCATGCAAAATTTAAAGATATATTTACGAATATTTTGTATAACAGGGTTGCTGAGTGAAATCGACCATATATGGGTCGTTCTGATTAACATGTACCCCAAGCAAAACATAAATGAGCGCGTTTAGCGTGAGGAAAAAATCTTAATAATTATTACCATTCGTACCAGATATGAATATTTGGAGGGCGAGAGTGATAGGACGTAACACCTCCCCCCTAAAAGCCTGAAGCAATGTTTCAGCTTTGCTGAGGACCGGCGTTGAGCCGCTCCAAGAGTTCGTGATCGACGCCCGACAAACGCCTCGACGTTGTCGGATGGGCGCAATTGTCATTGATCGACACCAGCTCAAGAGGTTCGTCGTTGGTAATCTTCGACGACCGTTTTTCAGCATGGTGAGCTCTGCTAATCAGGAGGCTTGTCACCGAGTTCGAGATGGCTCCTAGGAGGGTGAAACTCCATCCGTACAGAGTGTGGAGTGTATATCCATGCATGCATGTATCGATGATCGCCTTGATGATGGTGAGGATTGCGATGACCCCGAACAGTCCTGCACTGATGATCCCGAATGTTTCGAAACCACCCCAGATTTTGGGCATTACTCCATCAGCCACGTGTTGGAGAGCGTCCTCGTCCATCAGTGTCTTGAGGGAAACGCTTCCCGGGGGTATGTCGTGTCCTGCGAAACCCCTTGCGATGTTGTTGAGCAATGCTGGTTTTTCAGCGGGGAACATGATCCTGTCCCTCAGCTGGTTGATCTCGTGGTCAGAATAAATTCCGCTGGATGCCAAATTTCCAATGGGGTTGTATCCCCAGGTAGGCATGGAAGCGGGATGAGGTTGTCCAGGAGCCGGTACCTCGACTGGATGTGGTGTGAAACGATACCAAGTGCCGTCGATCCAATATTCGGCAGGCAGTTGGGTTGCACTCGATATGTGTTTGTTCAACGAAGGGTGCATTTCACACACACGCCGAGTTTATAATCGGGTGCCTCTTAATTTGTTGGGGTGGACTACCCGAGGTTTATTTTTATAGAGGATCTTTACGTTTCCTCCTGACAGAATTTCCAGAATTCCGCATGGTTCCGTGTATTGGTCACCGAATTTTCCTTTTTTTGGTTCCTTCAACATGAGAACCTTGTCGCCGACCTTGAAGGTTTTCGGATTAATCCTCCGATCGTAATACGTTTTTGATTTTTCCTTGGATTTCTTCAGATTTTCGGCGGCAATTTGTTGGAGTTCGTAAATTCGAGAGACGAGCTCCTCTAGGTATGCCGCATAAGTCGTATCCTGTTGCTCCTCCATTTGTTGGTGACCCGACGGATGGCGGGCCAGTTTACCGAAAACTAGCTCGTGAGGGGTGTTCCCTGTACCCTCGTGTTGGCTCGTATTATACGAGAACATCGCCAACTCGCTGAGCTCGTCCCAATCGCTGTTTTCGTTGACGTACTGTTTCAGATATTCCGCGAGGACATGGTGAGACCTTTCGATTGACCCGTTGGACTGCGGGTAGAAGGCTGATGTTTGGTACATTGTGATTCTGAATTTTCTCGCGATGGCCTTCATAAAAGTGCTCCGGAAGTTTGCCCCCTGGTCGGTGAGAAGGGCGCGAGGAGCACCAAAACGAGCGATGAAGTTTTTGACGAACGCCTCGCTGATGTCGATCGCCGTTATTCTTTTCAGCGGAATTGCCAACGAGTACTTGGTGAGAAGATCCTGGATGGTCAGCACGTACTCGTTGCCCATCTTCGTAACAGGAAGTGGTCCGACCACGTCCATGGCCACCTTGAATTTCGCTTTTCATGTTTTTCCAAAAGAAATTTTCTCTGATTCGTTTGTACGTTTTATTTACTCCCTTACGACCTCCTACCAACGAGTCGTGGTTTTCTTCTATAATTGCGATACGATTTTCCTCGGGGGGATATTGAATGAGTTGTTTACAAATGGTCAGCGTAATTTCGTCGTTGCCTAGCGATCGTATCAAAAGATTTTTAATTTCGTTCCACAATACATTTCCGATTGAGTTTGTTTTCGCGACATAAATCAGTTTCGTAGATGTTTCGCGGACAAAGTTTTTCAAGGAGTCGAGGGCTTCCTCAAGGTCCTCGATCAAAAGATTTTCGTGTACATTAGCCAATAATGGTATAGCTAATATGCATCTTGAATTTTCGTTTATTACCTTGAGTCGTAAATACGTGGTTTCCTCGATTTTGGGAAACAAATTTTGAGTTTGGAGATCTTTCGCTCCATCATCGATTGGTCTCCCGGAAGTGGTGACAAAGACAACGAGATTGTCCTTGAACATGGACAAATTATCACGCGTTTCGCGTATGGTGAGTCTACCTTGGACTTCACTGTTTTCCCTCGGTAATGCATACTCGGGGTTTTTATTATCAAATACGTCGCTATTTACAGAGTCGTCGTCTGAGTCGCTTGGGCCTTCGGTGAGATCATCGATGTTCTCAATGGTTTCTCCATGTTCTGACGGTTCCGGAGTTTCGGAATCCGCAGGAAATGGGGCTATTTCTCGATCTTCTAAAAGTTGCGGTATTTGAAAATTTTCCGCGTTTCCATCGTCTGGTCTTGCGTCTGGAATAGACGTGTGCAAGGTTGTTTCTTTTACAGGTTCGACGGATTGAGGATGGGAAGGCGGTTCTTCCAGGTTCCGGGTTTTCGGAGTTTCTTTTTCTTTTTCCCAACGACGAGGCGAATTGCCAGACGTTCTCGAAATTATCGGGAAATTTCGGAAACCGAGGAAATCGTCCTCGTCCGCGGAGCCGGCCAACTTTTTTCTTGTTTCAGGTGGATTTTTCCTTTGGTTGCCGTCCGACGAATCGGGGATTTCCTCCGTATCCGTATCGGGATTTAAGGTAGGATTTCATTTTTTAGCTGGGTTTCTTGCAGCTGGTGTATCGAACAATCTTTCGTCCGAGTCCGAATCGTCCTTTTCACTAGGAGTCGGTTTAACGATTTTTGCCCGACTTGGGCCAACGATAGGCGATTCGGATTTTCTTTTACATGGCGTACGCTTCACCATGAGCACAGTCTGATTTTTTACTGGCGGGTTCCGGGAAAGGGCGTCAGCATTGCTGATTACCCTTCCTGGTTTGTATACAATTTTATAAGTATAATTAGCAAGGCTAAGGCGCCAATGCACAAGCCGATTGGCCGGGTCTTTTACGGAGTGAAGCCATACGAGCGGCTTGTGATCCGTCACCAATAAGAACTCACGGCCTTAGACAAAAGGTCTGAAATGATTTACACAATAAATTATAGCCAATAATTCCTTCTCGATCACTGAGTAATTAACTTCGTGTTTTCCAACAGTTCGAGAGGTGTAACTAACGGGTTTATCTTTACCAATTTCGCCGTAGCTCAAAATTCCGCCTTGGCTCAAAATTCCGCCAATGGCGTGATCGGATGCGTCCGTTGTTATGATGACTGGTCTTGTGAAATCCGGATATTGAAGAATTGGTTCTTTACATAACGCCTCGATAAGCGTATCAAAGGCTTTTTGGTGAGATTCGGTCCATTTGAAGGTCGATCCCTTTTTTAATAAATTTGTGAGTGGCTTTGCAATGCCTGAAAATTTTTCGATAAACCTGTGGTAATAACCTGCAAGGCCTAAAAATTGTTTTATTTTTTTCGGAGTGGTAGGCCTAGGGTATTTCTGTAGAGCCTCCAATTTTTTGGGATCGGGTTTAACCCCGTCCTCACTTATGATGTGACCCAAATATGCCACTTCTCGTCTTAAAAATTCACACTTGTCTGGTTGTAATTTTCAGTTGGCTTGCCTTAATTTTTTCGCAAGTTTGTTGAATTTATTCTCGTGTTCACCTAGTGTCTTTGCATAAATGACGATGTCGTCCAAATAAACGAACAGCTCGATGCCTTGAAGGCCTGTTAAGACTCGATCCATTAATCTTTGAAATGTCGCCGGAGCGTTTTTTAAACCAAACGGCATTCGGTCGAATTCGTAGTGTGCGAATGGTGTAGCAAATGCTGTCTTGTGAGAATCATCTGGATGTACTCTAATTTGATGGAAACCGCTGGCCAGGTCGAATACTGAAAAATATTTCGCATTACCCAATTGGTGGAGAATTTCGGTTATTTGAGGTAATGGATAAGCATCGCCAATTGTCTTCTCGTTTAAGTACCTATAATCAATGACCATGCGCCACTTTGGATTTCCTTGTGAGTCCGTCTTTTTGGGAACGATCCACAAAGGCGAACTATACGGGGAGTTTGACGGTTTTATTACTCCCCCTTCAATTAGTTCTTCAACTTGTTTTGTAATTTCATCTTTATGAACGGGCGGAAATCTATACTGCCTCGTAAAAACTGGTTGATCGTCGTTCGTCGTTATCTTATGCTCGATTTTATCTGTAAAGCCTAGGACTTTTCCTGGCAAATGAAATAGGTCCGAATTCTCGGAAATTCGGTACCAAGTAATGCATGTTGGTCCAGTGGGAACCAATCATCGACGACGTTAAATTCCGCGGGGGTATCATTGATTGTTATTCTTATAGACCCCTTTGTTCTTACGGGGATACTCGAGATCCCCTCCAAATATAATAACACTTTTTTGTTCTACGTGAGGGACTGGACCTATTTGTCGTTGACCCTCACCGTTTATAATTAAACCAATTTCCCTATTAATTCGACTGACTTCGTTTATCATTGTCGAAAGAGTATTTTGCATAGTCTCGAGAGCGTCATGAATGAATGAGATTGGTTCATCTCTATTATTCACTTGATCACTAAATTCACGCGCACTCGGGGCTTCTAATTTTTCGTGCGTTTCTAATTCCTTTTTTAATAACGCCTCTTCTTGTTCACGAAGTATTTCGCGTTTTTTATCTAATTGATCCGCTAATACGCGGAGTTCCTCTTCATTTCAACGTTTCGAATTTTGGGATTGCTCAGCCATTTTGAACCTCTTTTTTTATTTTACACTTTGCGATATGTAAGCATGAAAATTTTTAGATTGATTTTAATTTTACACCAAAGACTTTAAGCGCATGCCACCGCTGCCACCAATTTTTTTTTTAAATTTAATTAAACCTGTTACGTCGTGGGGCCCATTTTTAATCGATAATTAATCGTCTTTTAATTTACCTTTTAGGATTTGAATTTACGAATGGGAAGTGTGCCACGAACGTACGGATTATAATGAATTAAGTCATATGACTTATATGATGGTAAGTTACCGTCGGAGAAGAAAAGCGCCACGTTTAAGCGGGAATGGGCCCACTTGGGATAGGCGGTTGGTAAAGTCGTTGGTGTATAATTTGACGCATGAGCGACAGGTAAGCAAATAAGAAAGTAGCGCGAAATTGTGCTTACCTTGGTGAGAAAGAGCGGCGGTGCGTAGCGGGTCAAAACTACTCGACCGTGTGACCGAATTTGTCCAGGAATCGCAAAGATGTTCCAGCTCGACCCGACCTGTCGTTGCCCAGACGGGTACCCGGTGCTCGTGCGAATGCGATGGCCCGATGATGCCGATGTTTTTGGGAGCAGTCGGAGACTACGAGGACAGTGCAGCCAGATCGCGCGTAAAAGTTACCTCCTCTCTAGTCTCTTACGCGCCCGTCACACAATCATAGTAGCGCGTGTCCGTGAGCGAGCGACGTTCGGACATCTTCGGCAAGAGCCGAGCGGGGTCGAAGATTCCCGACCGCGCCTTCGGCAGCTACACCAACACATGGACGCTGAGCACGTCCATGCAGTGCAGCCAGATCGCGCGCAAAAGTTACCCCCTCTCTAGTCCCCTGCGCGCCCATTACACAATCATAGTAGCGCGTGTCCGTGAGGGAGCGACGCTCGGACGTCTTCGGAAAGAGCCGAGCGCCATCGAAGTTTCCCGACCGCGCCTTCGGCAGCTACACCAATGCATGGACGCTGAGCACGTTCATGTGCGGCCAAGCCGAAACGAAAGCTTCGAGGGAAAAAGCAATCTGAGCACGACTCGCGCGTGACATCACCCGACGGCACGAGCAAGGCTTTTAGATGATTTCAATGCTTATTTAGCTCTTGATTCTCTGCGTTATGAATGTATACAAAAAACTGTATCGCACACTCTGATCGCTTATTTTTTTAGTTTATACGTTAATTTAAATATAAAAATAAATCTCAATTACAACTTATTTATCTTCTAAAATATTGTTTACGGTTTATTCACACCCGTCCTTATGCCAAATAAATTATAACTCATAAAAGGAAGCGGAAATATATTTATATTCGTACTATTATGTTAATTCTCATAGCTCTCATATGAAAACTCTCATATGAAACTCTCATATGAAAAACACAAAAAAAACTTCAAAACCTTATAAGGGGACAGTACGGCAGTCAGATTTTTGTAATTTTTCGTACTCATGGTCCGTGAAGTTCAGCGCTCGGATATTAATATCCCAAAGCAGTTCAACGCCATATTCAGAAATTTTTGAGAAAATTGACCTTGAAGTTTTCGAGCGCACTCTTATCCCACAAAGATGCAACGTCATTCGAACCGGGCTCGTGGCGTACCCGGTAGCGCTCGAGTCTAGTAATCGCGGGGTCGCTGGTTCGAGTCTCACTTCGCAATTTTTTTTTTTTCATTTTTTTTTTAATTCGCATACCTCCGTCATTTAAATATCCCGATAAATTTTTATTGTATATAATCACATATTATTATATATAATTAACATAATATATATATATATATATATATGGATAAAATCCATATATAGTTATTTATGTAAAAAATTCATTATAGTTATACATAATTATATATTTTCTCATATATGATCATATATTATTTATATATAACAATAGGTGATTATTTATAAAAAAATAAATAAATAATCCCGGGATAAAAATCATAAAATCTATGCTAATTCACATATATGTAATTATAATTGTCAATCATAAATGCAAGTCTTATATTTTATTATCTCTTGCTTGAAATTGCGAATAGGCGACGTAAAAATATCCAGTAATAATATTTACATAAACTCCCTTGTAGATGAATAGGAATATAAATAGAAGAATAATTGTTGCAATATGTGAATATATCGCTTGCTTTGGCAACCGTCGATATTGTGAATAACAGTTCTGCGTACATCGTTTGCCTTTGTCCTGATCAACTACCGGCGAAGCGGGCACAGCTGCTTGTGCAAAAAAGATTTCTGGGAATTCCAGAACGGGTGGAAGGGATACGGCGTCTTCCGCAAGGAATGCCTGTTTGAAGTAGCATTCGACCGTTGGTTTTCGGAGCAGCAAGTACTGTTTTTCGGCGTGGTGCATGATTTTGTAGAATATTCGATAAAAAAAAGATCAAAATGTCGGGCGTGGGAGACGACGAGGTGCCTGGGCCTTCGACGGCACAAGATGATATTGAATATTCTTTGTGCAGTGAAGTTTCAAAATTACGATTGAAGGATGCATTCCTATATTACGAGCAAATTCTCACACAAAACAATCTTGTGGCACCAATACCATCGGAGGTAATTACTGAAGAGGGAATGTTACTAGCAGAAGACGTGTTCCATTATACATTACAAACTTTACACGAAAAAAAGTTTGTAACGGATGAAAAACTAATTATGCTTGATGAATTGGACGAAGAATACGCTTTTGACGAACCTGCATCTGACAACGAAGATTCTTCTGAAAATTATGAGCCAGAGGAGAAAAGGGCGAAATCGTACACGGACAATATTCCGCTGGATTATAAAAGGAAAGTGATCAATATATTTCGAGCACATCCGACATGGAGCCTAAAAGTTCTGTAAAAAAACGGGTACAGCCGCTTAAAGTGCATGGTGGAATTGCCAAAATGGGAAAAACATGTAAAAAGCGGAGGAACCATGACAGCCAAATACGCGACCATCGATTCGTGGACTTACGATCGCTTTGAGGAAGCGCGACAGACCAACCAACAAGTTACAACCCGGAACTTGCAGCAGTGGGCTTTATCGGCTGCGAGTCAATTTAAAAATTTTGATTTCAAAGCTTCCGATAGGTGGGTTGTGAAATTTAAACGGAGTCATCGAATTCGCCAAAGAAAAATCACGAAGTTTGTAACGGAAAGAGAAACCGCAACGCGGGATGAAATCCTGGCTGCTGCAGAAGATTTTCGTATCCAGGCTCGTGATGTCATACCAAACTTTGGTCCCGATTTCGTCATTAATACAGACCAAACAGGTATTCAAAATTTGTTCTCATTTTCCATAATAAATTAATGTAGACTTTCGTATATAGTATTTTCAATTTATTCCTTTTCTATTTTTTTTAGGATGCCAATACCAGTCGACGTTCGACAGAACTCTGGCGACCAAAGGATCAAAAGTAGTGCTGGTAAAGCAGCAGAATATGAATAAAGTCACCCATTCCTATACTGCGCAGTACTCTGTCACCCTATCAGGAAAATTGTTGCCCCTGGTGTTCGTATGCCTACAAGAAACAACAGGTTCATTTGGTCCCAGAATTCAAAAATCGGTCGACGAGTACCTAAAAAAATACGGAAACGTCGTAGTCACGTCATCGAAATCGGGAAAATTGACTACAAAGTTATACAAAGATTTTTTAATCAACGTTTTGAAACCCTACGTAAAAAAAGAAAAGTTTTTCTTAATTATCGATTCCTGGGTAGGCCAAACCGATACCGTGATGTACAATGAGGTGTTTCGAAATGACAGGCGTCTGCCTACTTGCACGGTGCAGGTAATTCCACCAAAATGCACTCCATTAGTGCATCCTTGTGACGTGTATTTTTACCGCCAAGTAAAAAATTTCATAAAGCGTCTGCAGAACTGCGCCTATCTGATTGAACAAGGACGTGAAATTAATGATAGCGAAGATTGCATAAAAATACATTCTATTGTTCATCATCAGTTGTCTTCTCCGGTCTTCAATAACATGATCAGATATGCGTGGTTTGCTTCGAAACTTTGCGATCAAAGGGAAATCTTCATGAACGTGAATGAAGTTTGTTTTCCGATCGATGTATTGAAAAAAAATTGCGAATGTAACAATGCAGCGTTTGTACGGTGTGCGAGATGCCGTGAAAATTACTGTTTTCCTTGTTTTTACGATGGTTATCACTCTGGCTCGTGTAACATTACACCCGATGTATAAAACAAACGAATACAGACCAAATAATAAAGTATTAAATTCCTTACCCGACGTTTTTCATTTTCATCCTAAAAATGTTGTTGGTTATAAATATTGATACTTGAAAATGTATGTTTATAATCAAGAGATAATTAAAAATATTACTTGCGTTTTTTCATTTAAAAAAAATGAAAAAAAAAAGAAAAAATTTCGAAGTGAGACTCGAACCAGCGACCCCGCGATTACTACACTCGAGCGCTACCGGGTACGCCACGAGCCCGGTTCGAATATCGCTGCATCTTTGTGAGATAAGAGTGCGCTCGAAAACTTCAAAGTCAATTTTCTCGACAATTTCTGAATATGGCGTCGAACTGTTTTGGGATATTAATATTCGAGCTCTGAACTTCGCGCACCATGAGTACGAAAAATTACAAAAATCCGACTGCCGTACTGTCCCCTTGTTAGATTTCAACGAACCAAGAACATACATCTTCACATTTTCAATCATGACGAATTTTTAAGAACAATATAATCACAAACACATCTGAACCAAAACAATATACATCACCTAAATTATCAAAACATAAATCAAACAACACAAAATCACAACATCTTATACTCAACTCTTACTAATAGACAACATGACACAAATAATTATCTTTCCACTGATCCTCTGAATAATACAAATTCGACAATCACATTCAATAAAACGAAAGAATGGCTTATGAATCCCTCCAACATTGATATGGGGCTGTCGATAAATTACGTCATTTTGAAATAGGGGGGGGGGGGGGTCTAGGCATTGGATGACGGTAACGATAATTACATTATGACCATAGGAAGGATAGGAAGATTTCGGGGGGGGGGCAAAAATCAGCAAAAATCGATGACGTAATATATGGACGGCCCCTATTCCGCTACACATTTCCACATTCTCGTCTCTAGGTGAAAAGTTTTGTTTTCCTTACCTCAAACTCTCAAACATAAAAACTCATATCCACAAATCAATCTCCGAACTTGAATCCAAATTAGATTTTTGACTTGACAAACCTAGACAAATCGATATTAGAACCAGATTCACTAAAATCTTAAACAAAATAAATATTCCAACATCATTTTCCAACACTAATCAAATTATAAAACACACGTCCTCATTCTAAAAAATCAACCCTCAACTTTTAGTTACACGAGCTGACAAAGGAAATTCAACAGTCATTCTTAACAAATCAGATTACATTACAAAACTTATAATTTACTCGCAGATTCCTCAACTTACAAATTAACAAATAGAAATCCCATCAACACTCTACAAAAAGGCATTAACAATATTCTCTCCAGATGGAAAACCCTAAAAAACATTGATAAAACAAAATACAAATACTTAAAAGCTGAAAATTGCAACCTATCTCGTCTCTATTGACTGCCAAAAAATCATAAAAATAATTATCCACTTCGTCCAATAGTATCATCAATAAATAGTCCAACCCATAAACTAGCTGAATTTATACAATCTAAACTTTCTAAATTAATCAATACGACTAATTCACACGTCAAAGATAGTTTCCAACTAAAACATTCACTTTCTAACATCTCAACTCCACTCAACTAGAAATTGGTCTCGTTTGATGTTGTTTCTCTCTATACCAACATCCCATTACAACTTGTTATTCAAAGGCTTCAAAATGATCAAATCTATTTTCAAAAACATTTCCTTTAAACGAAATAATTAAAGCCATAGAATACATCATGTTCTCAACTTTCTTAACATTTCAAAATAACATTTACCAACAAATCTCAGGGTTACCAATGGGCTCACCTCTGGCTCCAATACTATCTAACATCGTCATGATTGATCTTGAAACAAATGGTCTGGAAAAATTACAATTTTCGTTACCACTATATAAAAGATATGTTGATGATATTATTATTGCTCTACCAACAGACAAAATTGAATCCACCAAAAATATTTTTAACTCATATAACTCAAAATTAAAATTTACATCAGAAAATGAAGTAGATAAAAAATCCCGTGTCTTGATATACTTTTAATCCATAAACAAAATTCAATTATCACAAATTGGTATAGGAAACCAACCTGGTCAGGCAGATTCATGAATTTCTTTTCACACCACCCACTTTCCCAAAAAAAGCCATAATTTACATGCTAGTTGACAGAGCAATAAAATTATCTCATCCTTCATTTCACAAAGAAAACCTCAAACTCATTAGTAACACGATGACACAAAATTGCTATCCGATCTCTTTCACAGAAAAAATAATACAACATCGGCTTTCCACAATCAACAATCAAAAAAGGAATAACAACAATTTTGATTCTTCCAGACTAATAAATATTCCTTACACAACAAACATCCATCATCAACCAATCCGTCTTTTCCAACGATACAACATACCATTAGTCACAAACAATAAACACAACATTTCATCGATTACTGGCTCCACCAAAGACAAAATAAATAACAACCAAAAATCCAACATAGTTTACAAAATCGATTGTAAGGATTGTAATGCCATATATATCGGCCAAGCCAAAAGATACCTTGAAACCAGAATAAAAGAACATAAAAATAGCCTAAAACATACTACCACAATACACACAGCCTTAGCACAACATGCAATAGAACAAAAACATGACTTTCAATTCGACAATGTAAAAATTTTAAACAATGAAAATTGGCTCAAAAAAAGACTAATCCTAGAAATGATCCAAATTAAGGCACACTCTAACGCCATAAATTTTAGAACTGCCATACAAAAACTAAGCTCGATCTATGACTCTATTATATAACTATTAAAATATTTTACAATACTTTACTTGACATAACAATTTGAAAATTATTGACACTATAATTTAATTTTAAATACTCTTAACATGACGCACCAATTTTATTTCTCTAGACACGTCACTGCCTAAAGGATCTTTCTCCCCCGATTCGCAAAATAAAGACTCTAATAAGCTTCACGAAATTAAGACACCACTCAGTTTCTCTCGAACTCTCCGTGATCACACAACTCAATATGTAACTGAGAAAGGTAAATTTCGAGTTTTTGTTTATTTTGGAAGAAAATTTAAAAAATCTTAAACTCAATAGGTAATCATCACAGTCATTTGATACTTTATTGAAATTCCGTTTAAATCAATCACGTACATTAAATTTTCACAAACAAAACACAAAACTTTCTTATAATTATTAATCCTTTACAGATGATAAAAATCGCTAAAAAACGATAAATTTTTCCATCTATTGAGTATACTCCAGCAAAACAGTAATTGCTTCCATAAATACTGTCTTTTGAAATAATCTTCCAAATATAATCAAAAGCTAGAAACATCAACAACATCGAGGTTAGTCGTTTCTCATATTTCATTTCTTTATAACTCCATAGTATAATAAATCACACTCTCACACATCACTCATTTCAAACAACGATGTATAAGAAGGATTAACGCAATACAAGACCTTATGCATATCAAATTAATATAGTTATAACCAAAACAGAATTAACATTACAGTTATACAAAACGACACAGCAATTTTAGAACACAATCATAACATAAAACATTCGTGTATTTAATTCCTTCAAACTTGATTTGTAAAGTTGGTGTATCAAAATTTATAGAGAAAAATCTAATTTCTGAAGAGGACCCGACCCAAAGGGTCGTAACGTAAGAAAGCCTCATTTATTTCCATCGCTAACCTTGGAATACCTCTATTGGCCGGACTGAAGCCGAATCTTCAACTAGCAACTTGTCATCAACACGGCCGCACACATCTTTGACTCATTAATTCTCATACTTTCATGAAGCGATAATGCATTATTCCCAAAAACAAGCCAACCATCCATCCGGCTTCGAATCGTCAGTACCAGAAAGTGCACATATTCTACAAGCGATGAGATGGTCCCGTTGGTAGCGTTCCTGACTTCGGTCTGCATGGGCGCGGGAACGTGCCCGCGCTCAGTATGTTTTTTTTTTAATTTATTATTACTATTAATTCTTATTTGATTAGTTATCATTATTATTTTAATAAGTTATCTTATAGTGTCGAGAAATTTATCGCGCACTCCGACCGCTTGCTTTATTAGATTGTACGTTAATTTAAATGTATTAATAAATCTAAATTACAACTTATTTATGTTCTAAAAAATTGTTTACGCTTTACTCACACCCGTCCCTATGTCAAATAAATTGTAATTCACAAAAGTACGCGGAAATATATTTATGTTGGTATTATTATATTCTTTCTCATACTTTCATCAAGCGATAAAGCATCATCCCCAAAAACAAGTCAATCATCTATCCGGCCGCGAATCGTAAGTGCCAGAAAGTGCTTTTTTAACACAAGCGATAAGATGGTCCCGTTGGTAGCGATCCTAGCTTAGGGGCGCGGGATCGTTCCCCGCGCTCAGTACTTCGAATTTACATTTCTCAGTTACATATTGAGTTGTGTGATCACGGAGAGTTCGCGAGAAACTGAGTGGTATCTTAATTTCGTGAAGATTATTAGAGTCTTTATTTTGCGAATCGGGGGAGAAAGATCCTTTAGACAGTGACGTGTCAAGAGAATAAAATTAGTGCGTCATGTTAAGAGTATTTAAAATTAAATCATAGTGTCAATAATTTTCAAATTGTTATGTCAAGTAAAGTATTCTAAAATATTTTAATAGTTATATAATAGAGTCATAGTGAGTGGGGACGGACGTGCGAGCGAGTGAGTGATAGAAAAGGTGGCGAAAAGGAGGGAAAAGGAGCAGGAAAATACGGGAAAGTGCGAAGGAAGGAGGGGACGAAGGTAGGTGGCGAGGAGAAGGAAAGAAAAGAGTCGGGGAACAAGGAATAGAAAGGAACGGAAGGATCTAGGCAGGTGGAAACGGAGGTGAGGAAGTAGGGCAAAGGGGACGGTGTGATGGAGGAGAAAGGGGAGGAGGAAAGTGGCCGGTGCGGAGACGGGACAGTGGCGACGCGCGACGCGAAGGCGGCGCGAGAAGGTGGGAAAGAGCGGGACAGTGAGGTAAAGAAGAGAGCAAGGTGGGTAAGGCAGGGAAGGTAAGGAAGGGATTAGGAGAGCGGAGAGGTAAAGAAGAGAGCAAGGTGGGTAAGGCAGGGAAGGGATTGGGAGAGCGGAAAGAAGCGAGTAAAAGAGCAGAAGCATGGCGGATAGGGAGGAAGGGGAGAGGCACAGGGAGGGGAAAGGAGAGGAGGAGGACGGGGGTGGAAGAAAGGAGGGAAAAGAGGGGGAGGAGATGATGAGGAGGAAAGGTAGGAAGACGAATGCTGAAAGGCTGATGAGGGAAAAGTGCGGAAGTATAGGGGACATCAGTGAGTTGTGGAAAAGGAAAAGAGAGCGGGTGGAGGGGGGAGTGATGGAGGAGAGTGAGGCGTTCCAAAAGAGCAGGAAGGTGCAGCGGTCGCCCCAGGGCGGGGGGGGGGGTGGAGGACGAGAGCCTGAGGGAAATGATGAAAGCGATGAGAGAGGAGGCAAGAAGGGATATGGGGGAAGTGAAGGAACAGGGAAGGGAAGTGAAAGAGGAGCTGGGAAAGATGAGGGAGGAGATGAGGCAGGCGGAGGAGAGATGGAGGGTGGAGAGAGAGGAGATGGCGGGGAGAGTGGAGGAGATGGAAAAAAGACTGGAAAAGGTAGAAAGGCAGGAGCAGAAGATAGAGGAAATAAGGGTACGGATGGAGAACATAGAGACAGAGGGGGGGAGGAGGGGAGAGGAGAGCAGAAAACGAGAGGAGGGTGGCGGTGGGCAGGTAGGGAGGAGGGTAAAGGAAATAGAGAAGAAGATGGAGAGAAATGAGAGAGAAGAAAGGAGAAGAAACTGCATAATAAGGGGAGTAAGGAGGGAGGAACCGGCGAGGGGGGCAGTAGAAAGATTGCTAGAGCAAATCGGGGTACAGGGGGTGGTAGAGAGTGTGAGAGAGATAGGGAAGAGGACAGAGCAAGGAGGAGAGATGATGGTGATGGTAAGGATGGAAAAAGTAGAAGGGAAGAGAGAAATTATGGAAAAGAAAAAAGAGTTAAGGGGAAGGAAAGAGAGGATAGAGGACGACCTTACGTGGAAAGAGAGGAGGATGCAATGGCGGCTGAAAAGATTGACGGAGGAGGAGGAGGAGAGGAAAGAAAGTGAGGGTAACGCACGGAAAGATAACGGTGGATGGAGTCACATGGTTTTGGGATGACGAGGAGGGGAAGGGAAAGGGGGCAGGAGAGGGAAGAGGGAGAGAAGCAGGATGAAATGGGAAGGAGGGCGGAGGAAGGGAGGGGAAAAAACTGAGGAAAAGGGCTTTGAGGGGGGAGGGGAGAGGGAGAAACAAGGAGGGGACGGAAAAGAGCTGGACAGTGAAATTCTGGAACGTAGCGGGACTGACAAACAAGGACAGGGAGTTCTGGAAGGAGATAGAAAAGTGGGACGTGATAGCGTGGGTGGAGACGTGGATAGAGGAGAAGGAATAGGAAAGGGTAAGACAGAGGCTACCGAAGGGGTACGTATGGTATAAGCAGTGGGCGAAGAAAAGGAACAGGAAGAGGAGAGCAATAGGGGGGATGATAATGGGGGTAAGAGAGGAAATGAAACCGGTAAGAAGGAGGGAGGGTAGGGAGGAAGAGGGAGTAATGAGCGTGAAGGTAGAATCGGGGGTGGAGGCATGGACCATAACGGCGGTGTACGTCAATGGAGATATGGAGGAAAAGATAAGGCAACTGAAAGGATATATAGCGGAGAGAGGGGGGAAGGGAGGAGTTTGGTGGGGGGAGGGGGGACTTTAACGCGAGGACGGGGAGAAAGGCGGGAGAGTGGAGAGGGGAGCAGGAGGAGGAACAGGAGGGAAGAAGATCAAGAGACGAGAGGATAAACGCGGAAGGAAGGAAATTGGTGAACTTGGTGGAGGAGATGGGATGGGAGATTTTTAACGGGAACATAGAGGGCGACGAAGAGGGGGAGTTCACGTATACAGGGGGAGGGGGGCGACGGTAATCGACTACGTCATGGGGAATAGAAGAGCAAAGGAAGGAGTGGAGAGTATGAGGGTAGGAGACAGGGTAGAGTCGGACCATCACCCGCTGATAGTAAAGATAAGGAGGGGAGGAAAGGAGAGAAGGAAGGAGAAGGAGAAGGGGAGTACAGCGGGAAGAGGGAGATGGACGGAGAGGAGAAAGGAGGAATTTGCAAGGGCAATGGAAGCATTGGAGGTAGAGGAAGAGGAGGGGCAAGCAAGGGTAAGGGCGATGCTGGGAAAGGTGAGGGGAGTGATGAAGGAGAATGAGGAAAAAGGGTATGATGAGTGGGGAAGAGTGAGGAAAGGGTGGTGGGATGAGGAATGTAGGGAAAGGAAGGAGGGGGTGAGAAGGGAGTTAAGGAGGTGGAGGAGGGGGGACGGAGAGGGAAAAGAAGAGAGCTACAGAGAAAGGAAGAGAGAATATAAGGAATTATGCGAGAAAAAGAAGGAGGCGGAGAGGGAGAGATGGATAAGGGAGGTAGCAGAGGCTAAAACAGAAAACAAGGTATGGGAGATAGTGAATAAGGGCAGGAAGGTAAGAAAGAGTGCAAATGAGGAAATCGGGGCAGAGGAATGGAGGAACTACTTTATGAGGCTGCTGGAGGGGGGAAGAGAGAAGAGGGAGGAGAGAGGAAGGGGAGGGAAGAAGGGCAGATGAAGAGGAGGAAATAACGGAAGAAGAGGTTAGGAAAGCGGTGGAAAGGAGCAAGGAAGGGAAAGCAATGGGAGGGGATGATATACCAAACGAAGCATGGAAGTGGGGGGGGGGGGAGGAAGGCGCAAGAGTGGGCGGGGGAGGTGTGCAGGAGGATATGGAGAGGAGAGGGATGGCCGAAGGAATGGAAGGAGGGGTTGATAGTGCCGATTGTCAAGAAAGGAAAGGGGAAGAGCGTGGAGGAGTATAGGGGGGGTGACTCTGATGCCCTCCCTATACAAACTGTACGCGGGGATTTTAACGAAGAGGCTAGAGGAGGAGGTAGAAACGGGGAGGAAAGTGCCGCACAACCAGACGGGCTTTAGGAAGGGGATGGGGACGGTGGACAATATATATGTGCTGAATTATGTGATCGGGCGACAGATAGAGAGGAGAAAGGGGAAGTTAGTAGCAATGTTTGTGGATCTGAAGGCGGCTTCTGACTCGATGGACAGGAAGGTACTGTAGGAGGCGTTGAGGAAAAGAGGGATAAGGAAGGGTTTGAGAGAGAGGATAGAGGAAATATATGGGGAAACGAAGAGCAGGGTAAGGATAGGGGGGGGAAGTGGGGGAGAGCTTCTGGACGGAGAGGGGAGTACGACAAGGGTGCCCGTTGAGCCCGTTGCTTTTCAACATCCTGGCGGCGGACCTGGAAGAGGAATTAGGTAAGGGGGAGTGGGGGGGCGTGAAAGTGGGGAGGGAAAAAATATACTCCTTGCCGTACGCGGACGACATAGTGGTGTTGGCAGAAAGGGAGGAGGAGATGGAGAACTTGATTAAGAGGATGGAAAGATATTTTGAGGGGAAAAAGTTGGAGGTGAATGTGGGGAAGACAAAGATAATGAGGTTTAGGAAAGGAGGAGGGCGCTTTAAGAAGAAGGAATGGAAATGGAAGGGGGAAGGGATGGAAGAGGTGAGGGAATTCAAATACCTGGGGTTTGTCTTCCAAAGGAATGGGGGACAGGAAGCGCAAGTGAGGGAGAGGGTGAGGAAAGCGGGGGGGGGGGGTCGATGAAGCAGGCTTGGGGCATCGGGAAAAGGCTGTTTGGGAATGACGTGTTAAGAAGGTGGTGGCTGTTCGACACGCTAGTGTGGACGGTGATGGGGTACGGGGCGGAGGTGTGGGGCTGGGAGGAGAGGGAGAAAATGGAGGGAATGCAGGAGAGGTATTTGAGATGGACATTGGGACTGGACTGGAGGACGCCGGGGTACATGGTGAGAGAAGAGACGAAGAGGGTAAAGATAAGGACAAGGGCAGGTAGGAGGGCATGGAATTTTGAGGAAAAGCTGAGGAGGGGGAGGGGAGCGAACTGGCGAGGAGGTGCTGAGAAGAGATAGGGGTGAGAGGGCGAAGAGGGGCAAGAGAGAGAGGGGAAAATGGGAAAGGGGAAGGACAGATTTCAGGAGAGGGGGGGGAGCAGAGGAAGGGACACGTGCAGGACGAGGGAGAAGGGGGATACGAAAGGAAGGAAAGGGAGGATAGAAGGGAACAGGAAAGGGAGAGGGGAGAGAAAATAGCGGAATCTAGGTATAACAGATGGTATAGGGAGGTGAGAGTAGAGGGGTTACCAGGATACCTAAAGGCGGGGTGGGGAGAGAGAAGGTACGGAAGAGTAGCCAGGTTTAGGATGGGAAATGCGATAAGGGAAGGGAGGTACTGGGAGACGGAAGAGGAACGGGCGTGTAGGTGCTGTGGGGAAGAGATGGAATCGTGGGAGCACGTTCTGGATAGGTGTGGAGGAGGAGAGGAGGTAGAAAGAGGAATAGGGGAAAGGATAAAGGAAATACTGGTCGAAAAGGGAACGGGAGAGGACTGGATGAGGGCCCTGGAGGAAAAAAGGAAAAGAAGAGAAGAGGAGAGGAGGGCGGGGGAGGAGGATATGGATAGGGAATGGAATGAAAGAGGAATGGAATAAAAGGAGGAAACGGAAGTCGGGGAGAGGAGGAGGGGGAGAGAGATGGCAAGGTGGGAGGAGGCGTTGGAGCGTGGCGAGGGAGAGAGGGGAGAGGCGAGCGTGGCGAGGGGCGAGCGAGGGGGAGGCGGCGGTGGTTTAAGGATTTAAGGTTTAAGGATAAAGAGAAGGCGTAGCATGTAAGAGCCCGGCGGTGTGTTTTGTTAGTTTAAGTTACGTTAAGTGTAGTATAAGAGTTGTAAATCCTGTAAAAATGGCACTGTAAAGGGACGAGAAATGGAAGGTCTTTGTAACCCTACGGGGAACAAATAAAACAACATACATACATACATACATACAATAGAGTCATAGATCGAGCTTAGTTTTTGTATGTCAGTTCTAAAATTTATGGCGTTAGAGTGTGCCTTAATTTGGATCATTTCTAGGATTAGTCTTTTTTGAGCCAATTTTCATTGTTAAAAATGTTTACATTGTCGGATTGAAAGTCATGTTTTGTTCTATTGCATGTTGTGCTAAGGCTGTGTGTATTGTGGTGGTATGTTTTAGGCTATTTTTATGTTCTTTTATTCTGGTTTCAAGGTACCTTTTGGTTTGGCCGATGTATGTGGCATTGCAATCCTTACAATCGATTTTGTAAACTATGTTGATTTTTGGTTTTCATTTATTTTGTCTTTGGTGGAGCCAAAAATCGATGAAATGTTGTGTTTATTGTTTGTGACTAACGTTATGTTGTATTGTGGAAAAAGACGAATTGGGTGATGATGGATGTTTTTTGTGTAAGGAACATTTATTATTCTGGATGAATCAAAATTGTTGTTATTCTTTTTTTGATTGTTGATTGTGAAAAGCCGATGTTTTATTATTTTTCTGTGAAAGAGATCGGATAGCAATTTTGTGTTATCGTGTTACTAATAAGTTTGAGGTTTTCTTTGTGAAATGGAAGATGAGATAATTTTATTGCTCTGTCAACTAGCATGTAAATTATGGCTTTTCTTGGGAAAGTGGGTGGTCTGAAAAAAATGTATGAATCTGCCCGACCAGGTTGGTTTCCTATACCAATTTGTGATAATTAAATTTTGTTTATGGATTGAAAGTATATCAAAAAACGGGATTTTTTATCTACTTAATTTTCTGATATGAATTGTGATTTGGAGTTATATGAGATAAAAATATTTTTGGTGGATTCAATTTTGTCTGTTGGTAGAGCAATAATAATATCATCAACATATATTTTATATGGTGGTAACGAAAATTTTATTGTTTCCAGACAATTTGTTTCACGATCAATCATGACGATGTTAGATAGTATTGGAGCCAAAGGTGAGCCCATTGGTAACCTTGAGATTTGTTGGTAAATTGTATTTTGAAATGCAAAGAAAGTTGAGAACATGATGTATTCTATGGCTTCAATTATTTCGTTTAAAGGAAATGTTTTTTAAAATAAACTTGATCTTTTTTGAAGGCTTCGAATAACAAGTTGTAATGCGATGTTGGTATAAGGAGAAACAACATCAAACGATACCAATTTGTAGTTGAGTGGAATTGGGATGTTAGAAAGTGAATGTTTTAGTTGGAAACCATCTTTGACGTGTGAATTAGTCGTATGGATTAATTTAGAAAATTTAGATTGTATAAATTCTGCTAGTTTATGTGTTGGACTATTTATTGATGATACTATTAGACGAAGTGGATAATTATTTTTATGATTTTTTGGCAGACAATAAAGACGAGATAGGTTGCAATTTTCAGCTTTCAAGTATTTCTATTTTGTTTCATCAATGATTTTTAGGGTTTTCCATCTGGCGAGAATATTGTTAATGCCTTTTTGTAGAGTGTTGATGGGATTTCTATTTGTTAATTTGTAAGTTAAGGAATCTGCGAGTAAATTATAAGTTTTTGTAATGTAATCTGATTTGTTAAGAATAACTGTTGAATTTCCTTTGTCAGCTTGAGTAAGTAAAAATTGAGGGTTGTTTTTTAAGAATGAGGACGTATGTTTTATAATTTGATTAGTGTTGGAAAATGATGTTGGAATATTTATTTTGTTTAAGATTTTAGTGAATCTGGTTCCAATTTCGATTTATTTGGGTTTGTCGAGTAAAAAATCTAATTTGGACTCAAGTTCGAAGATTGATTTGTGGATATGAGTTTTTATGTTTGAGAGTTTGAGGTAAGGAAAACAAAACTTTTCACCTAGAGACAAGAATATGGAGATGTGTAGCGGAATATCAATGTTGGAGAGATTTATAAGCCATTCTTTCGTTTTATTTAATGTGATTGTCGAATTTATATTATTCAGAGGATCAGTGGAAAGATAATTATTTGTGTCATGTTGTCTATTAGTAAGAGTTGAGTATAAGATGTTGTGATTTTGTGTTGTTTGATTTATGTTTTGATAATTTAGATGATGTATATTGTTTTGGTTCAGATGTGTTTGTAATGATATTGTTCTTAAAAATCGGTCATGATTGAAAATGTGAAGATGTATGTACTTGGTTCGTTGAAATCTAAGGTTTTGAAGGTTTTTTTGGTGTTTTTCATATGAGAGTTTCATACGAGAGTTTCATAGGTGAGTTTTCATATGAGAGCTATGAGAATTAACATAATATTACGAATATAAATATATTTCCGCTTACTTTTATGAATTATAATTTATTTGGCATAAGGACGGGTGTGAATAAACCGAAAACGATATTTTACAAGATAAATAAGTTGTAATTGAGATTTATTATTATATTTAAATTAACGTATAAACTAAAAAAAAGCGATCAGAGTGTGCGATACATTTTTTTGTATACATTAATAACGCAGAGAATCAAGAGCTTAATAAGCATTGAAATCATCTAAAAGCCTCGCTCGTGCCGTCGGGTGACGTCACGCGCGAGTCGTGCTCAGATTGCTTTTTCCCTCGAAGCCTTCGTTTCGGCTTGGCCGCACATGAACGTCCTCAGCTTCCATGCATTGGTGTAGCTGCCGAAGGCGCGGTCGGGAAACTTCGATGGCGCTCGGCTCTTTCCGAAGACGTCCGAGCGTCGGTCGCTCACGGACACGCGCTACTATGATTGTGTAATGGGCGCGCAAGGGACTAGAGGGGGGGTAACTTTTGCGTGCGATCTGACTGCACTGTACGAGGACTGGATTAATTTATGAGGGATACATTCGCTTCGAAATATAAATATAAATGTATAGATTTTATAATTATTTGAACCGCTGAGCGAAGGCAAGACGTGCCAAGTTACGGCACTGTCGACTCACTACGTCTGGCTCCACCTCCGCCCGGTTACGGCGATTGGCGGCCAGCCGCGAGAACAAATGTTGAGAATAACGGAAACCGACGCCCGAACACTAAGCACCGGTGTGACCGTGCCAGTCGCTGACCTACCGAATTACGGCGGGTCGGTGCGTGTGGCGAGTTCGTGGGGCAAACCTTCCGAATTCCTCGGAAAATGCCCTGTATATACATCCGATTTTGGACGGATGAAGGTTTTTTATTTGTCGAGCGAATGTATCGGGAAACGAATTCGTCTAACGCATAGGTACAGATTGATATGAAATAACATTTGGTCCGCTGAGCGAGTCTAGTGCGTGCCAAATTTCGGCACCGCCGACTCGCTACGTTTGGCCCACCTCCGCCCGGTTACGGCGATTGTCGGCCAGCCGCGAATACAAATATAAAGGTCAAGGGAAATCGACTTCCGAACACTAAGCACCGGATTTACCGTGCCAGTCGCTAACCTGCCAGATTACGGCGAGTCAGCGGATGTAGCGTGTTCGTGCGTCAGCTTACCCAAGCCTCGTAAAAAAGGCACATCAAGAATTGTCCAATTTTGGACAAGTACGATTTAATGAGTGAGACGAATACGTGTGTTGGGAAAAATAGCGTGAGCGAGAGGAAGAGAGAAAGAGAGAAAGAAATGCACTACGATGATTTGTTCGTTACGTGTTTACACGCACGAACGAGAGACAAATATATTTTAATTATTTGCTCGGAAAATGTTACACTTTTGCGCGGTCGCCGTATTTTACGTAATTTCAATACCGCGAAGAAATCGAATGTGATATGAACAATTGTGTATTTTACACGTAAATAAGCGTAGTTACATTCAATAAAGAAAATAATATAAGTTTCTTAACTTATATGTTGCAGTGTTTGACTTGTTATGTTTCCTTTTACTTTTATTATGATTTAAACAATTAATGCCGGTTTTACAGAGACTTATAGTTACACTGAGGAAGAGACCGGGGTAAACTCGAAAAGAATATAAAATAGAATAAAATCAGTGTACCGGTTTTCAGAGCGACGATTCTGCGATGCGCGCGGTTGGAGAGACCGGACGGAACTGGCTGGCCAGCTCCCGGAGCGCAATATGTATCCTCGCCCTCTTTGTCTCCGAGACAAAGAACTTGGCGTCATTACCCTCGCTCTCGAGCTCGGTCCCCATGTAACCGAATATTAGCACTGATAACGTTATTTTTCTGGAGTTGTACATGCGCAATGAAATGAATATTTTTCGTTATCGGCAGGATATTGCTGACTACGTGGTGACCAATCTCCGAGGAGGTCTGTGAGAAAACTCGCGATGAAGCTGACCGCTTAGGAACAGTTTCGCGGGTTATTCGAGGACTCTCACGTCCCCAATATATACGTAATATAGATATGACAATATTTCTTATTTCTAGGACCATTGTATTATGGTCAACACGAATATACACATCTATGTTGGATACTAGTTCGGGGACTCGTGAATGTCCCCGAAATATACATGTACGTATAGGTATTAATATTATTATATGTACTCCGGAGACTCTCTTGGATGTCCCGAGTATATATATATATGTATATTGGTGTGCGGCACTTTGAGGACTTATGTCCCTGAAGCGTATGGAGTACGTATATGTATATGTATATGTATATATATGTATATAGTATATGTATGTATATGTGTATATATATATATATATATATATATATATATATATATATATATATATATATATATATATATATATATATATATATATATATATATACATGTATTCGCTAGAGTTTTTAAAATTTTTTTTTATTGTATCTGCTACGGCGAACGCTTTGCTAATTGTATCTTCCATGTACAGGGATTTCCCCTTTTTACATTTCCCACCATTTTTCTCCTATTCACATCCCTAATCGATCCCCTCCTTGCGGCCGCAGCCGACTTCCCCCTCTGTATCGCATTCACCATGACATTTTCTGTCATGGGTATAGGGAAAGTGCGGAAAACCTATACCAATACAGCCGGTCACGAGTTCGCTTCCCAGACTCGGAGCTAGTCGCGTTTCTTCGAGAAATAGCTCACAGGCTACAGCCATACACACCCGACACACACACGTACCGGTCCGTGTGTGCGACATCTGTGTAGAACTGGAGCTACGTCACGCCTGTTTATATTTTTCTCCGAAACTACGAGACGGTGATTCGAACCCGCGACCTCCCGATGTGTTGATTCCAGAGGCAAGCACGCTAACCACTAGACCAACACATCGGTCAATTCACTAGAGTTATTACGAGGACTAATGCCTCCGAAGTATGCATATGAGTATACGAATGGTATATGAGGACTCTGAGGTCCTAAAGTATTTATATATATGTATATGTGTTAAAGTTATTTCGAGGACTTATGTCCCTAAAGTTTGCATGGAAATAGACATGCGGAATTATTATAGGAGGGACTCCAGGGACTCTCGTATATGTCCCTGAAGCATGCAGGTACGTGTATATTTATGTATATATGAGATTTTATGATATAGTACTCCGGGGACTCATGTGCATGTCCCAGAAGTGTACAGGCAAACAGATATGTACGTGTATATGAGGCTAATTGTAAAGTTAATCCGAGCACCCATGTGCTCGTCCCTGAAGTTACAGGTGAGCTTAGCGGTACAGTTATTATGGGAACTGTTTGTCCCTAAAGTATACGGGTAGATATACGCATGCTAAATTTAATGATATATTTACGAATATTTTATATAACGGGGTTTCTGAGTGAAATCGACCATATATGGGTCGTTCTGATTAACATGTACCCCAAGAAAAACATAAATGAGCGCGTTTACCGTGAGGAAAAAATCTTAATAATTATTACAATTCGAACCAGATATGAATATTTGGAGAGCGAGAGTGCTAGGACGTAACACCAGAACCACGGCGAGCACTTTTTTATCTTTGTTTATAAACACATGGTCCGGTCATCGTTCTGGCGGCATCCTCAGATTTCTCGGCCAAAAATGACCGGAAGTAAGGTGAAAGCAAGGACAAACTCAGAGCCGTCGCGTCGAGGATGACCGTCCGACACGCCAAGAACCATCGCGAGAACTGCTATTATCTTTCTTTAATTAACAAATGCTCCGGTCATATTCCTCGTGGCATCGTTGTACTTCGTGACGAAAAATGACCGGAAGTAAGATGAAAGCAGAGACAACGTCGGGGCCGTCGTCTCGGGAATGACCCATCGGGGCATCCCTAACCATCGCGAGCACTGCTTTCAGCTTTGTTTATTGACAAATCTCCGTTCATCACTCTCGCAGCATCGTCAGCCTTGTTGACGAAACATGACCAGAAGTAAAGTGAAAGCAAAAACTAACTCGGGGTCGTCGAGTCGGGGATATCCAACCGAGACCCCGAGAACCGTCGCGAGCGCTGCTTTTACCTTTGTTTAAAAACAAACGCTCCTGTCATAGTTCTTCCGGGATCGTCAGATTTCTCGACGAAAAATGACCGGAAGTGGGATGAAAGCAGAGAGAAACTCGGTGCTGTCGCGCCGAGAATGACCCACCGAGACCACAAGAATCATCGTAACCCAAACAAACGAAACTCCCAGGAACAGCGGAGTTGAAATGGCCAGGAACGGAGTGGGCGTTGGAGCATTCGCCGCTATGTTCTTGACGTGGCTGTCATGAGGTTGCAGAAGTCACCGAGAGCAGTCGTGTCGTGGCTGACGTTACGATGACAGGCGTCCGAGTGTGCGAGTGTAACCTGGAATATAAATGTCAAACGGGCTTCATTTGTTTGCAGGCCCCGCGAAATCGGCGAAGAAAAAATCCAAAAGCACCTAAAAGCTCTGGCAATGAGTCAATAATTAAACGAGCGATAGTCGTGAGACACTCGACGACTGGCCTAACGATTCGAGCCGCGCTGAATGGATGTACCGTTTGTGAACGCAAAGAAAGCCGTCTTCCCGAAATCGTGTTCAAGGGGTCAATTAAGATAACAAAAAAATGCGTGACGATTAAATGTGAATGCGGTCTTAAAGATTAAGAGGAAGTGAGTTCATCTTAGAGTTTAACGGCAAGAAGAGGCGATTGAGAGCAAGATTTAAGGGGTTGAATAGCAAAACGGGACGCGTGCAAATTTGTTTGTCGAAAACGGATCAGAGGACTTCCTTCAAACGGGGCAAACGTTTCGTTTTTGGGTGTGAGGAAGCTCCTAAGCGAGATGTTGATTATCGACGAGAAATGGTAAGGGGCTCACGCTGAAGAAGCCCACGAGTGAATCTTATTTTGAATCGAAGTTGAGAATTTGTACGAGATAAAGCACATTTATCGACTTGTGCAGTGGCAGTTGAAACTTGAACGAAAACTCGACTTTGGGAAACCGCATTTGAGGGGCCAAATTAAAAAGAAAGGCAATACGGCATTCGCGATTTATCGTGGAACAGGTTTAATGGGTTTTGTGAAAATATGGAATAGAATCAATCTACTCTTTTCAGATGCAAAATAGCGACCTAACTTTGCCTCGAGTCCGGGACCTCATTGAAGGTGTCACACAGTGGTCCCAAATCCCAAAAGGCCGGCCAAAAGTCAAAAACGTATTCAATTCGGGTGAAAGTCTGTACTCGGGGGATGTCCAAGTCGCTGAATATGAATTCGGAGTCAAAGTTCTCTTCGAATCGACGACTTTTAAATCAGGAAATGAATCCGAGTTTGCTGCAAGTGTTTCTGTTGTGAAATAATCATTACAAACTGAGAACGCCGGGCCGAGCATCGGATTCGTTCACGTTCATAGTCCACAGCAGCAGTAACAGTCCTCAACGGCTATTTTCGTGACGAGAGTGAAACAGTTTTAAAAATCACCAACTGGGAACGAGTCCGAACAGTATACAAGGTTATTTCGATAATGAAACACAAAACGGAATTTGAATGGACCGTTTTACATATCGGATTCGTCTCGATTCGATAAAAAAACAAACGGTTGAAACAGGCGTATTCATCAACGTCTAATCTCATGTGAATTTTTGTTCGAATCGACGACTTTTAAATCGGGAAACGAATACGAGTCTGCATGTAAGTGTTCCTGTTGTGGAATAATCCCTACAAACTGAGAACGCCGCGCCGAGCATCGGATTCGTTCACGTTCACAGTCCACGGCAGCAGTAGTAGTCCTCAACGGCATTTTTCGTGCCGAGGGTGAAACTTTTAAAAAAATCACCCATTGAGAACGAGTCCGAACAGTCTCAAGGTTATTTCGATAATGAAACACGAAACAGAATTTGAATGGACCGTTTTACATATTGGATTCGTCTCGATTCCATAAAAAATAAACGGTTGAAACAGGCATATTGATCAACGTCGAAGCTCATGTCAATTTTCGTTCGAATCGGCGACTTTTAAATCGGGAAACGAATCCGAGTCGGCATGCAAGTGTTTCTATTGTCGAATAATCCGTACAAACTGAGAACGCCGAGCCGAGCATCGGATTCGTTCACGTTCATAGTGCACAGCAGCAGTAGTAGTGCTCAATGGCTTTTTTCTTGGCGAGGGTGGAACATTTTTAAAAGTCACCTTCTTGGAACCAATCCGAACCGTCTCAAGGTTATTTCGATAATGAAACCCAAAACAGAATATGAATGGACCGGATTTCACATTGGATTCGGATCGAACCGATAAAAAAAACATACAGTTGGAAGAGGCGTATTTATCAACGTCGAATCTCATGTGAATTTTCGTTCGAATCGACGACTTTTAAATGGGGAAACGAATCCGAGCCTGCATGCAAGTATTTCTGTTGTCGAATAATCCCTACAGACTGAGAACGCCGCGCCGAGCATTGGATTCGTTCACGTTCATAGTGCACAGCAGCAGTAGTAGTGCTCAATGGCTTTTTTCGTGGCGAGGGTGGAACATTTTTAAAAGTCACCTTTTTGGAACCAATCCGACCCGTCTCAAGGTTATTTCGATAATGAAACACAAAACAGAATATGAATGGACCGGATTTCACATTGGATTCGGATCGAACCGATAAAAAAAACATACAGTTGGAAGAGGCGTATTTATCAACGTCGAATCTCATGTGAATTTTCGTTCGAATCGACGACTTTTAAATGGGGAAACGAATCCGAGCCTGCATGCAAGTATTTCTGTTGTCGAATAATCCCTACAGACTGAGAACGCCGCGCCGAGCATTGGATTCGTTCACGTTCATAGTGCACAGCAGCAGTAGTAGTGCTCAATGGCTTTTTTCGTGGCGAGGGTAGAACATTTTTAAAAGTCACCTTCTTGGAACCAATCCGAACCGTCTCAAGGTTATTTCGATAATGAAACACAAAACAGAATATGAATGGACCGGATTTCACATTGGATTCGGATCGAACCGATAAAAAAAACATACAGTTGGAAGAGGCGTATTTATCAACGTCGAATCTCATGTGAATTTTCGTTCGAATCGACGACTTTTAAATGGGGAAACGAATCCGAGCCTGCATGCAAGTATTTCTATTGTCGAATAATCCCTATAAACCGAAAACGCCAAGCCGAGCATCGGATTCGTTCACGTTCACAGGCCACAGCAGCAGTAGTAGTCCTCAATGGCTATTTTCGTGCCGAGGGTACTACATTTTACAAATGACCCACTGGGAACGAGTCCGAACAGTGTCAAGGTTACTTCGATAACAAAACACAAAACAGAATTTGAATGGACCGTTTGACATATTGGATTCGTCTCGGTTCGATAAAAAACAAACGGTTGAAACAGGCGAATTTATCAACGTCGAATCTCATGTGAATTTTCGTTCGAACCGACGACTTTTAGATTGGGAAACGAATCCGAGTCTGCATGCAAGTGATTCTGTTGTCGAATAATCCCTACAAACTAAGAACGCCGCGCCGAGCATCGGATTCGTTCACGTTCACAGTCCACAGCACCAGTAGTAGTGCTCAACGGCTTATTTCGTGCCGGGGGTGAAACATTTTTAAAAATCACCTTCTGGGAAGAAATCCGAACAGTCTCAATGTTATTTTGATAATGAAACACAAAACAGAATATGGATGGACCGGTTTTCACATTCGATTCGTCTTCATCCGATAAAAAAAAAACACAGTTGGAACAGGCGTATTTGTCAACGTCGAATCTCATGTGACTTTTCCTTCGAATCGACGACTTTTAAATCGGGGAACCAATCCGAGTCTGCATGGAAGTGTTACGTCCTAGCACTCTCGCCCTCCAAATATTCATATCTGGTGCGAATTGTAATAATTATTAAGATTTTTTCCTCGCGCTAAACGCGCTCATTAGTTTTCTTGGGGTACATATTAATCAGAATGACCCATATATGGTCGATGTCACTCAGAAACCCCGTTATAGAAAATATTCGTAAATATATCTTTAAATTTAGCATGCGTATATCTACCCGTATACTTTAGGGACAAACAGTTCCCATAATAACTTTACCACCAAGCTTACCTGTAACTTCAGGGACGAGCACATGGGTGCTCGGATTAACTTTACAATTAGCCTCATATACACGTACATATATGTTTGCCTGTACACTTCTGGGACACGCACATGGGTCCCCGGAGTACCATATCATAAAGTCTCATATATACATAAATATACACGTACCTGCATGCTTCACGGACATATACGAGAGTCCCTGGAGTCCCTCCTATAATAATTCCGCATGTCAATTTCCATGCATACCTTAGGGACATAAGGCCTCAAACTAACTTCAATGAATATATATATATAGACATACTCTAGGACCTCAGAGTCCTCATGTACCATTCGTATACTCTTATGCATACTTCGGAGGGATTAGTCCTCGTAATAACTCTAGTGTGTGTATATATATATATATATATATATATATATATATATATATATATATATATATATATATATATATATATATATATATATATATATATATATACACACATATACGTACTCCATACGCTTCAGGGACATATAGCCGAGTCCCGGGGCAATATTCCATACATATCTACTTTCATGCATACGTCGGGGACATAAGTCCTCAAAGTGACGCGCACCAATATACATATATATATATACTCGGGACATCCAAGAGAGTCTCCGGAGTACATATAATAATATTAATACCTATACTTACATGTATATTTCGGGGACATTCACGAGTCCCCGAACTAGTATCCAACATATATGTGTATATTTGTGTTGACCATAATACAATGGACTTAGAAATAAGAAATATTTTCATATCTATATTATGTATATATTGGGGACGCGAGAGTCCTCAAACAACCCGCGAAACTGGTCCCAAGCGGTTAGCTTCATCGCGAGTTTTTTCACAGACCTCCTCGGACCTTGGTCACCACGTAGTCAGCACATCCTGCCGATAACGAAAAATATTCATTTCATTGCTCATGTACAACTCGAGAAAAATAACGTTATCAGTGCTAATATTCGCTTACATGGGGACCGAGCTCAAGAGCGAGGGTAATGACGCCAAGCCCTTTGTCTCAGAGACAACGAGGGCGAGGATACATATTGCGCTCCGGGAGCTAGCCAGCCAGTTCCGTCCGGTCTCTCCAACAGCGCGCATCGCAGAGTCGACGCTCTGAAGATCGGTACACTTATTTTATTCTATTTTATATTCTTTTCGAGTAAAAGTAAAAGTAAAAGTAAAAGGAAACATAACAAGTCAAACACTGCAACATATAATTTACGAAACTTATATTATTTTCTTTATTGAATGTAACTATGCTTATTTACGTGTAAAATAAACAACTGTTCATATCACATTCGATTTCTTCGCGGTATTAAAATTACGTAAAATACGGCGACCGCGCAAAAGTGTAACATTTTCCGAGCAAATAATTAAAATATATTTGTCTCTCGTTCGTGCGTGTAAACACGTAACGAACAAATCATCGTAGTGCATTTCTTTCTCTCTTTCTCTCTTCCTCTCGCTCACGCCATTTTTCCAAACACACGTATTCGTCTCACTCATAAAATCATACTTGTCCAAAATTGGACAATTCTTGAAGTGCCTTTTTTACGAGGCTTGGGTAAGCTGACGCACGAACACGCTACATCCGCTGACTCGCCGTAATCTGGCAGGTTAGCGACTGGCACGGTAAATCCGGTGCTTAGTGTTCGGACGTAGATTTCCCTTGACCTTTATATTTGTATTCGCGGCTGGCCGCCAATCGCCGTAACCGGGCGGAGGTGGGCGAGACGTAGCGAGTCGGCGGTGCCGTAATTTGGCACGCACTAGACTCGCTCAGCGTACCAAATGTTATTTCATATCAGTCTGTACCTATGCGTTAGACGAATACGTTTCCCGATACATTCGCTCGACAAATAAAAAAAACCGTCATCTGTCCGAAATCGGACGTATATACAGGGTATTTTCCGAAGAATTCGGAAGGTTTGCCCGACGAACACGCCACACCCGACGACCCGCCGAAATTCGGTAGGTCAGCGACTGGCACGGTTACACCGGTGCTTAGTGTTCGGGCGTCGGCTTCCGTTATTCTCAACATTTGTTCTCGCGGCTGGCCGCCAATCGCCGTAACCGGGCGGAGGTGGAGCCAGACGTAGTGAGTCGACGGTGCCGTAACCTGGCACGTCTTGCACTCACTGTGCGTTTCAAAGAATAATAAAATCTATACATTTATATTTATATTTCGAAGCGAATGTATCCCTCATAAATTAATCCAGTCCTCGTAGTCTCCGACTGCTTCCAAAAATATCGGCATCACCGGGCCATCGCATTCGCACGAACACCGGGTACCCGTCTGGGCAACGACAGGCCGGGTCGAGCTGGAACATCTTTGCGATTCCTAGAAAAATTCGGTCACACGGTCGAGTAGTTTTGACCCGCTACGCACCGCCGCTCTTTCTCACCAAGATAAGCACAATTTCACGCTACTTTCTTATTCGCTTACCTGTCGCTCATGCGTCAAATTATACACCAACGACTTTACCAAGCGCCTATCCCAGATGGACACATTCCCGCTTAAACGTGGCGCTTTTCTTCTCCGATGGTAACTTATCGTCATATAAGTGATATGAATTAATTCATTATAATCCGTACGTTCGTGGCACACTTCCCATTCGTAAATTCAAATCCTGAAAGGTAAATGAAATGACGATTAATTATCGATTAAAAATGAGCCCCACGACGTAACAGGTTTTAAATAAATGAATAAAAAATTGGTGGCAGCGGTGGGATGCGCTTAAAGTCCTTGGTGTAAAATTAAAATCAATCTAAAAATTTTCATGCTTACATATTGCAAAGTGTAAAATAAAATAAGAGGTTCAAAATGGCTGAGCATTCCCAAAATTCGAAGCGTTTAAGTGAAGAGGAACTCCGCGTATTAGCGGATCAATTAGATAAAAAACGCGAAATACTTCGTGAACAGGAAGAGGCGTTATTAAAAAAGGAATTCGAAACGCACGAAAATTTAGAAGCCCTGAGTTCGCGTGAATTTAGTGATCAAGTGCATAATAGAGATGAACCAATCTCATTCATTCATGACGCTCTCGAGGCTATGCAAAATACTTTTTCGACCATGATAAACGAAGTCAGTCGAATTAATAGGGAAATTCGTTCAATTATAAACGGTGAGGGTCACCGACAAATAGGTCCAGTCCCTCACGTAGAACAAAGAAGTGTTATTAAATTTAGAGGGGATCTCGAGTATCCCCGTAAGAACAAAGGGATCTATAACAATAACAATCAATGATACCCCCGCGGAATTTCACGTCGTCGATGATTGGTTCCCAATGGACCAACATGCATTACTTGGTACCGAATTTCTTGCTGAAAATAAAGCTCTCATAGATTGGAGACACGAACAATTAACTTGGGGAAATGAAAGGATCCCGTTTAAAATTAATCAAACTATTTCGATTCCAAAACGGTCCAAAACGGTCTGTTATGTCAAAGTAAGTAATCCCAAAATCAAAGAAGGATATGTTCCGATGCTCTACTTGGGAGAAGGGATCTTTTTTGGCGAAGCAGTCGTTACGGTCAAAAATGGTATCGCTTATCTTATTGCGCACAATTCAACCGATGATAATTTGTTACTGACTATACCAACGGTAGTAGTCGAAGAATTCAGGTGCAAAGGCGCAAAAAATGGTTCCCTCACTCCGGACGACCAAAAGGCGTTTCAGGAAGAGGATAGGACCGAATGTGAAAATAATTTCCTCACTCCGGACGACCAAACGGCGTTTCAGGAAGAGGATAAAAATCAAAAGGGTTCCCTCACTCCGGACGACCAAAAGGCGTTTCAGGAAGAGGATAGGACCCGATGTGAAAATAATTCCCTCACTCCGGACGACCAAAAGGCGTTTCAGGAAGAGGAGAAAAGTTTAATTGTTCCCCACCCGGACGACCGAATGGCGTCTCGGGAAGAGGGTATATTACGGTTTGAAATTGCGCGCAACAAAAAAGTTTTAAAAGTTGAAAAGAAAGATAAAGTAAAAGAAATTCGCGACTTACTCCGTCTCAACCATACAAACGATGAAGAACGGTCAAGCTTGGATAAAATTATAAGCGAGAATTCGGACCTATTTGATTTGCCAGGAAAAGTCCTACGCTTTACAGATAAAATCGAGCATAAGATAACGACGAACGACGATCAACCAGCTTTTACGAGGCAGTATAGATTTCCGCCCGTTCATAAAGATGAAATTACAAAACAAGTTAAAGACTAATTCAAGGGGGAGTAATAAAACCGTCAAACTCCCCGTATAGTTCGCCTTTGTGGATCGTTCCCAAAAAGGCGGACTCACAAGGAAATCCAAAGTGGCGCATGGTCATTGATTATAGGAACTTAAACGAGAAGACAATTAGCCATGCTTATCCATTACCTCAAATAACCGAAATTCTCGACCAATTGGGTAATGCGAAATATTTTTCAGTATTCGACCTGGCCAGCGGTTTCCATCAAATTAAAGTACATCCAGATGATTCTCACAAGACAGCATTTGCTACACCATTCGGACACTACGAATTCGACCGAATGCCGTTTGGTTTAAAAAATGCTCCGGCGACATTTCAAAGATTAATGGATCGAGTCTTAACAGGCCTTCAAGGCATCGAGCTGTTGGTGGTGGTGGAGCAAGGCAAGCCAACTTAAAATTACAACCGGTCAAATGTGAATTTTTAAGACGAGAAGTGGCATATTTGGGTCACATCATAAGTGAGGACGGGGTTAACCCCGATCCAAAAAATTGGAGGTTCTACAGGGGTACCCTAGGCCTACCACTCCGAAAAAAATAAAACAATTTTTAGGACTTGCAGGTTATTACCGCAGGTTTATCGAAAAATGTTCAGGCATTGCAAAGCCACTCACAAATTTATTAACAAAGGGATCGACCTTCAAATGGACCGAATCTCACCAAAAAGCCTTTGATACGCTTATCGAGGCGGTATGTAAAGGACCAATTCTTCAATATCCGGATTTCACAAAACCATTCATCATAACAACGGACGCATCCGATCACGCCATTGGCGGAATTTTGAGCCATGGCGAAATTGGTAAAGATAAACCCGTTAGTTACACCTCTCGAACTCTTGGAAAACACGAAGTTAATTACTCAGTGATCGAGAAGGAATTATTGGCCATCATTCATTGTGTAAATCATTTCAGACCTTATGTCTACGGCCGTGAGTTCTTATTGGTAACGGATCACAAGCCGCTTGTATGACTTCACTCCGTAAAAGACCCAGCCAATCGGCTTGTGCATTGGCGCCTTACCCTTGCTAATTATACTTATAAAATTGTATACAAACCAGGAAGGGTAAACAGCAATGCTGATGCCCTCTCCCGGAACCCGCCAGTAAAAAATCAGATTGTGCTCATGGTGAAGCACACGCCATGTAAAAGAAATTCCGAATCGCCTATCGTCGGGTAAAAATCGGTAAACCGACTCCTAGTGAAAACGACGATTCGGACTCGAACGAAAGATTGTTCGATCCACCAGCTGGAAGAAACCCAGCTAAAAAACGAAAACCTACCTTAAATCCTGATACGGATACGGAGGAAATCCCCGATCCGTCGGACGGCAACCAAAGGAAAAATCCACCTGAAAAAAGGAAAAAGTTGGCCGGCTCCGCGGACGAGGACGATTTCCTCGGTTTCCGAAATTTCCCGACAATTTCGCAAACGTCTAGCAAAACGCCTCGTCGTTGGGAAAAAGAAAAAGAAACTCCGAAAACCCGGAACCTGGAAGAACCGCCTTCCGAACCTCAATGCGTCGAACCTGTAAAAGAAACAACCTTGCACACGTCTACTCCAGACGCAAGTCCAGACGACGGAAACGCAGAAAATTTTCAAATACCGCAACTTTTAGAAGATCGAGAAATAGCCCCATTTCCTGAGGATTCCGAAACTCCGGAACCGTTAGAACATGGAGAATACATTGAGAATATCGATGATCTCACCGAAAGCTCAAGCGACTCAGACGACGACTCTGTAAATAGCGACATATTTGATAATGAAAACCCCGAGTATGCATTACCGAGGGAAAACAGTGAAGTCCAAGGTAGACTTACCATACGCGAAACGCGTGATAATTTGCCCATGTTCAAGGACAATCTCGTCGTCTTTGTCACCACTTCCGGGAGACCAATCGATGATTGAGCGAAAGGTCTCCAAACTCAAAATTTTTTTCCCAAAATCGAGGAAACCACGTATTTACGACTCAAGGTAATAAACGAAAACTCAAGATGCATATTAGCTATACCATTATTGGCTAATGTACACGAAAATCTTTTGATCGAGGACCTTGAGGAAGCCCTCGACTCCTTGAAAAACTTCGTCCGCGAAACATCTACGAAACTAATTTATGTCGCGGAAACAAACTCAATCGGAAATGTATCATGGAACGAAATTAAAAATCTTTTGATACGATCGCTAGGCAACGACGAAATTACGCTGACCATTTGTAAACGACTCATTCAATATCTCCCCGAGGAAAATCGTATCGCAATTATAGAAGAATACCACGACTCGTTGGTAGGAGGTCGTAAGGGAGTAAATAAAACGTACAAACGAATCAGAGACAATTTCTTTTGGAAAAACATGAATAGCGAAATTCAAGATTACATTCAACATTGTGGAGGTTGCCAATGAAAAAAGTTAGTTCGCGTCAAAACTAAGTAACCCATGGTCATCACCGACACCTCAAGGGCGGCCTTCGACAAGGTGGCCATGGACGTGGTCGGACCACTTCCTGATACGAAGATGGGCAACGAGTACGTGCTGACCATCCAGGATCTTCTCACCAAGTACTCGTTGGCAATTCCGCTGAAAAGAACAACGGCGATCGACATCAGCGAGGCGTTCGTCAAAAACTTCATCTCTCGTTTTGGTGCTCCTCGCGCCCTTCTCACCGACCAGCGGGCGAACTTCCGGAGCAGTTTTATGAAGGCCATCGCGAGAAAATTCAGAATCAAAATGTACCAAACATCAGCCTTCTACCCGCAGTCCAACGGGTCAATCGAAAGGTCTCACCATGTCCTCGCGGAATATCTGAACCAGTACGTCAACGAAAACAACGATTGGGACGAGCTCACCGAGTTGGCAATGTTCTCGTATAATACGAGCCAACACGAGGGTACAGGGTACACCCCTCACGAGCTAGTTTTCGGTAAACTGGCCCGCCATCCGTCGGGTCATCAACAAATGGAGGAGCAACAGGATACGACTTATGCGGCATACCTGGAGGAGCTCTTCTCTCGAATTTACGAACTCCAACAACTTGCCGCCGAAAATCTGAAGAAATCGAAGGAGAAATCAAAAACGTATTACGATCGGAGGATTAATCCGAAAACCTCCAAGGTCGGCGACAAGGTTCTCATGTTGAAGGAACCAAAAAAGGGAAAATTCGGTGACCAATACACCGAACCATGCGAAATTCTGGAAATTCTATCAGGAGGAAAGGTAAAGATCCTCTATAAAAATAAACCTCGGGTAGTCCACCCCAACAAATTAAGAGGCACCCGATTATAAACTCGGCGTGTGTGTGAAATGCACCCTTCGTCGAACAAACACATATCGAGTGTAACCCCATGCTGCCTGCCGAATATTGGATCGACGGCACTTGTTATCGTTTCACACCACATCCAGTCGAGATACCGCCTTCTGGACAACTGCATCCCGCTTCCATGCCTCCATGCCCAAAATCTGGGGTGGTTTCGAAAAATTCGGGATCATTACACACACACACACACACACACACGCACGCACGCACGCACGCACGCACGCACGCACGCACGCACGCACGCACGCACGCACGCACGCACGCACGCACGCACGCACGCACGCACGCACGCACGCACGCACGCACGCACGCACGCACGCACGCACGCACGCACACACGCACGCACGCACACACACACACCCACACACACACACACACACACACACACACACACACACAAATCCTGGATACATCTGAAATAATTGAAAATGATGTTCTCACTAGAAAACTATGATCTTTATCAAAAAAAATTTTCATCTAAAGTTTTTAGTTTTCAGCTGACAAATTTTTTGGCAATAAAAAAAGTTATGTTGCCGTTTGAAAAAAAAATGTCAGCCTTTGTAACGCCGCCATTTTGAATTTTGGCTCCTCAAATAATTTTTTTTCAAACGTCCCCCTTCATTCCCTAGAAGTTTTGTTCCACACAATATTTCGTCCAAGCAATATTTTTCGTGAAAATTCAGGTGTAAGATTAAAATGGGAAACCCTGTATATTGGGGACGCGAGACTCCTCGAATAACCCGCGAAACTGTTCCCAAGCGGTCAGCTTCATCGCGAGTTTTCTCACAGACCTCCTCGGAGCTTGGTCACCACGTAGTCAGCACATCCTGCCGATAACGAAAAATATTCATTTCATTGCTCATGTACAACTCGAGAAAAATAACGTTATCAGTGCTAATATTCGGTTACATGGGGACCGAGCTCGAAAGCGAGGGTAATGACGCCAAACCCTTTGTCTCAGAGACAAAGACGAAGAGGATACATATTGCGCTCCGGGAGCTGGCCAGCCAGTTCTGTCCGGTCTCTCCAACAGCGCGCATCGCAGAGTCGACGCTCTGAAAACCGGTACCGTTCGTCAGTGTAACTATAAGTCTCTGTAAACCGGTATTAATTATTTAAGTCATAATAAAAGTAAAAGGAAACATAACAAGTCAAACCTGCAACTTATAATTTACGAAACTTATATTATTTTCTTTATTTAATGTAACTACGTGTATTTACGTGTAAAATACACAATTCTTCATATCACATTAGATTTTTTTCGTGGTATTAAAATTACGTAAAATACGGCGACCGCGCAAAAGTGTAACATTTTCCGCGCAAATAATTAAAATATATTTGTCTCTCGTTCGTGCGTGTAAACACGCAACGAACAAATCATCGTAGTGCGTTTCTTTCTCTCTTTCTCTCTTCCTCTCGCTCACGCCATTTTTCCCAACACACGTATTCGTCTCACTCATAAAATCATACTTGTCAAAAATTGGACAAATCTTGAAGTGCCTTTTTTACGAGGCTTGGGAAAGCTGACGCACGAACACGCTACATCCGCTGACTCGCCGTAATCTGGCAGGTTAGCGACTCGCACGGTAAATCCGGTGCTTAGTGTTCGGACGTCGATTTCCCTTGACATTTATATTTGTATTCGCGGCTGGCCGCCAATCGCCGTAACCGGGCGGAGGTGGGCCAGACGTAGCGAGTCGGCGGTGCCGTAATTTGGCACGCACTAGACTCGCTCAGCGTACCAAATGTTATTCCATATCAATCTGTACCTATGCGTTGGACGAATACGTTTCCCGATACATTCGCTCGACAAATAGAAAAAACTCTCATCCGTCCGAAATCGGACGTATATACAGGTTATTTTCCGAGGAATTCGGAAGGTTTGCCGCACGAACACGCCACACGCGCCGACCCGCCGTAATTCGGTAGGTCAGCGACTGGCACGGTCACACCGGTGCTTAGTGTTCGGGCGTCGGCTTCCGTTATTCTCAACATTTGTTCTCGCGGTTGGCCGCCAATCGCCGTAACCGGGCGGAGGTGGAGCCAGACGTAGTGAGTCGACGGTGCCGTAACCTGGCACGTCTTGCACTCACTCGGCGGTTCAAATAATTATACAATCTATACATTTATATTTATATTTCGATGCGAATGTATCCCTCATAAATTAATCCAGTCCTCGTAGTCTCCGACTGCTCCCAAAAACATCGGCATCATCGGGCCATTGTTACGTCCAGGAATTTATTTTAGATAAAAATAATGAATACCTTCGCAAATGAAATACGCGATTCCGGTTACTAGATCGAATTTACGTTGATTATTTAATTAATGCAATATTTCTTCGTTTTACAGGAACGGACGCCAGCCTTGAGATCCTGCCTTTAGTCGGGAATGTGCCCAACAGGGATGAGGATCGAGCCACAGTTTGATCGGTAGCTAAGAATCACTCGCGGGGATAGGGCAGTCGGTAAAGAAGATAGTGAGTGGTAACGTGAACGTGCGACTTACTCTACGAGCGGCGGTGCGTAGCGCGTTTATCGACGGACGATCTGGTAGCCGGAGAGAGGTCCTACCATCGGTAATGACGATCTCTAGGTGAACGACGATTTCAACGATAGACGGTGAGGTAATAGGTTTCTTATTTTTCGACGAGCATCCACCCATCTATGTGCCGACTCGCTGCAGGTAACGACGGCTTCCCGTTGGCCGACCGCGGGGCGAACTCGTGGAGTGGATAGAAACGACGTTGACGACCGGAGTATTAGTCGACGATGACAATCTCGACGTTCGATGTTGTAACGATGGTTGTCGACGCGGCAGAAACGTCACTGCCGGTTGATCGAGTCACTGCCCGTATGTACTCACGGGGGTCAATAAGAAAGACTTTTCCACAGAACGGAACGTTCGACACAATTTTCGGTACAATTTTCACCGAATGTTCTTTTACGGCGTCGCGAATAATTTGTTTGAGCAAAGATTAATTATTTCCACGAGATGCCGGCCGTGGCTTTTGCGCGGCTATTGCGGTTGCGCGGCGGAGACGAAACTTGGAACCACCTCGTCTTCTTGGCATTTATAAAATTAAATAAATACTGATAAATATTTTATTGAAAAATCAATTGGCCGTCGGCTGGGAAGAATGAGAGAACAGGTAGGATTGACATGCAAGCGTGGATTCAAGACATGAATTAATCGACGTGCAGTAGCAAGTATCACAACCGGTAAATCGAGTCTTGAAATTAAGCGAGGTAAGAAATTGTTGACGTGCAATAGTAAGTAGCACAACCAACAATTCTTCGGAAAACAGGAAGAGATGGATAATAGGTTGGTTCGTGTAACGGACGATTGATTTACACACACACAATATATAAAGTTGAAAAATGAAATATTTTAGATTAGACGAAATGCCACGAAAACGACAATAGATTATTGTTGATTTAGGTGGATTTTGTAAAGGACGAACGAATAAACTAAGCAACACGTTCAGAAGAATATATTCGACGAGGGATAGAGGGTCGCGAAATAATTGTTCACTGATTCTAGAAACGTACATGAATATGTATATATTGTTACAAACTTGGAAATAAATATAATTACACACAACTCTGCGATGTTGAATACGATGAGATTTAAACGCAATTAAAACTCAAACTTCGAGTTACAATTCGATAAAATAACGATGTGAAAATAAAGAAATGTTCCGATTTTCCAGCGTGCGGGTCCGACACGAACGCGGCGAGCGGAGAAGCGGAACTGACTGGTGGAGAGACCGGAGAAATGACGAGCAGCGGAGGACTCGGCTTTTTATTGGTGCAGCGGTGGAGCGGTGTGGTGCGCATGCGCCGCGGAGAGGAGACGCTGACGCCGATGTTCCTTCTCGCTCGCTCTTATGGCGTTATGCGGAGGATTCGACGATACATGAATGATTTAATTTAAATGTTACAACAAATAATTATGTCGGTTTGTCATGGTTGGACTGACGATAAGTTAATATTTTTAATTTATCGGTAGTCTCACAATTTGTTACAATAATATTCGGTTGTGAATAAAGGGACGTAATTTTATATAATTAATTGTTATTGTTCTTTATTATTTTGCGTGTGGAGTGAAATCGAATAATAATAATTTATTATTTTTTAACTCGTATAAAATATTTAAACGAGAGGATAATAACTACGGTGCGAAGTGTGCGAGTTGCGTATAATGATTATTAATATGTAGCTCTTAATTAATTATAAATAGAGCGCCACATTATTTGTGTGGAGGAAGTTGTATTCAATATTTAGCTTATTCGCGAAGTAACAATTTTATTCGTATATGCGTGAAAAATTAAAATGTATGTGGTAGTTGATTGTTTAATAACTACGTTAGTAGCGCATGAGATATCCTGTAATATCCATAATACCGAAATTATAACAATTATCGCTTAACGTAAATAACTAAGATAATGTTTATATTTTATTTGTTGCGTGGTCTATTTATTCTGATTACTTAATAATATTATTAGTTGCATCGTGACGGCGCTAATTACTTATTGAATAATGCATTTTATTAATTAGAGCGTTTATGAATTTATTCTCGAATATTCTGCACGTGGAAATAATAATAATGGTATTGGATAGGAGACAAAGAGGACAAAGAGGCGATACGTGATACTCGCATTGTAGCGGATGTTTAGTCTATGAGGTATAGGGTGATATCGATTTGTTTATGTTTTAATTAGTTCTTGGGATTTGGCATGATGCGATATTATTTAAATTATTATTTCGTAGAAGCCTACGTGCAACACGTGGCTTGCATTATGGCGGCGCGTCGGAAAGCGACGCGACGAGTGCGAGAGAGAGAAGGAGATATACATGCCCTGGGAAAGTTCGGGAAAAATATCTGCGTCTTCTATTATATACTTGAAAATGGGAAAGCGTTCAAGAAGAGACTTATACTGTAAAAAGAGCGCTTGCCCGTTTCAAGAGGCAATAAAGCACTTCGAGTGTTTTCTGGAAAATGTCTCGAAGGGAAGCGTTCGCTCGACTCGAGGGGCAATAAAGTAATTTGGGAAAAAGTCACGTAGCGTCTATTTGTCATAGTAGCCATGAGTAAGAGAGAGAGTGTTAGGCCGGGTGAGAGTAAGAGAGAGACCGACTCTATGTACGAGGCGAGTCGCGTGGTCGCGAGTATATCGCGAGTCCGCGGATTACGTAATCTCGCGGTTTTTCGCGAGTACGCGAAATAGTGGCGAGAGGGTTGATGTTCGTGATTCGTGAGTCGCAAATTATATCGCGGATCTGCGGAAATCGAGGTTCGCGGTTAAAGAAGAAGGTTTTTGTGATACGGGTTACATAATTATGAAGGGGGTACACGGGTAACCCGGAGAGAGAAGGATGGAAAATGTAGCTCGATTGAGCGCGCGAAGTATCGGGAGAACAGGAGGCTCACGTTGGTCTCCTGGCGGAGCGCTAAAGAGAGAGAGCGAGAGACGAAGCGAGGGCGCGTCTGTGCGCGCGAGCGTTACGGAGAGACAAGGATAGAGAGTGAGTGCGCGCGGGCGCTGGACTCGGCGCGCTAGCTAGGCGCATTCGGCGGTAGTAGGTGCATACTAAGGAAAGTCGAATGTGCACAGACAAAAGAAAGGACGACGAAAAATAAATGCCCTCGTCATGATATGAATTAAAGTTAACGGAAAAATATTCGTGTATTAAAGACCATACGAATTTGTATAAGTATATATATATATATATATATATATATATATATATATATATGTACTATATGTATGCGTATATGTTTATATGTATGTATGTATATGTATGTTTATACATGTATATATATATATATATATATATATATATATATATATATATATATATATATATATATATATTGTGACCGCAAAATCGAGGGAGCTGGGGAAAAAGGACCGAGAGAGTCACAAAACTCCCCTCCGCCCGTCCCGACAATTTATATAGGGCGCCAGCCGAAAATCGGCTTGTCGGGATGAGAAAAGGGAACGCAGTGTCCGGCCAAACTGCAGCCTCGTGGATAAGGTAGAGGGGATGGGTCAGGTGTCAATCACGCGCGCCAAGAAATTTATCGTCAGGGAATTTATTTTACCAGTCGTTAATAATTCCCCTCCTTCGCAAGGAACACGGGACAAAAATCAGAAAACAAGATATGTACAATACGCGCGAAATGTCGCGAGACAATTACTCTCGCGCGCACACTCACACACACCAATTCCGACCGGGGCCTACACACACGCACAATAAACGTCGAGCTCGTTTTGGCCTCTCCTCTCTCCCCTACCGGCCACACTAATATTATAAAACCGGGCCCCCGCTAATCGGTTACCCGGCCGAGCGTTAAAATAAAGACAGAATTATCCCGGAAAATTACCCCGGTCGTTACTTACATGGACGTCGATGCTCAGCAACCTCTCCCCCACGACGAAGCCGGGATAAATCCCCACACTGGGGAAAGGGGCACCCGGTAGATACAGTTAAAGTAGACGGGAGTCCGCACGGGTTCGAACCCGCGACCCGATGATAAACGGGAGGCCGACTCTCCGTAAAGAAGTCCCGACCTAAGGGCGATCTCTCCCCCTTTCCCCTTGCACAAGCCTCGCCGCAGGCCAAGGGATCACCGAAGACGACACGTCCCAATTTCAGCAGGCACACATTCACTCACACTTTTTACAGACTAACGAAATATTCGAGCCGAAGCTCGTCGCGACACGAAATTGAGCTTCCCGCGCGCAACCACGACGCTATTTCCCGACAATACGCGCTAGCTACGTACGACGGGGCTCGAAAATTACAGAAACGCGACAGAGGCCGTGGCCACGAAAAAGATACCCGAGATCGAGGATCGACCACACGGTCAGAGATCTACGTGTTTTGCTACAACGGGCATCGCTGAGCTCACCGGGGAAAACAACTGGTCGTTTTTGCGTTGGTCGTCCCACGTCCTTCCGGCTCGGTACCTCGCGAGAAGCTGTCCGGCAAGCCGGCCGGCGTGCGAGACGCGTACCCCTGCCCCTCCCCGCTCCTCGTCTTTTTCTCTAGCTTCGCGCGAGAGGGCAGTCTCGTGCCAATTCTTTCGGGAGTTCGCCTACGACCCCAGCGCGAATTTCGAATTTCGTAACTCCCGGAATGAAAGAATAAAATCCGCGCGCTAGCTCTCACGAATCTCGGGTCTTGGCAGGAACAATAACCGCAACCCTTTTTATCCTCTGTGTTACATGGGCTGAGAGAAACCTCGCAGGGGGGGGGGACGAAAAATCTGCGCGTGGATCCGGCCCCGATAAATTATTTCCTCCGGATAATGTGGGAGTCGCGAACGTTGGAATTTTCGCATGAACCTTGGCCACTCCGATAGTTCGGCCGCTTAAGGGCCTCCTGCGTTTTCCCGATCTTCAGCCCAGGGTGAACGTTCTACCTTGCCGTTACCGCTGCCTCGGATGTTCCCTTTCTTGACGGCGCATCCTTCCTCCCGCGGGAGAAACCTCGACATCGGGTTTACATTACATAATAAAAATAAAGAGAAAACAGACGGGATTAGTAAATAATATACAGCTATTCAGGACCCTACGGAATCGCGTCGTGGCTGCGATGGTGGCCCCGAGCCGGAGGACGCCCTCGCCGAGCGGCGGAGGGTTACCAAAAAAAAACACGTTACAACACCCCCTCCCCAGACATCGGCCGCCCCGGCCGAGATCTCAGCCCTGCCCGGCTATTCTGTCAATCGCGCCACGCGGCAACGACCTCCATCACGCCTGATTCCGTAGTGCCCCCTCAAGTCATCATTATGGTCAGGTCAAATCAAAATAAGGATGTTCATATCTGCTACACACCCGATTCGCGTCGTCGAAGTTCGCGGGAGTCTCATCCGCCATACCACGACCATACCCACGGGAACTCCATACCTCCAGGATGACGAAGGGGGAGGGAGAACCAAGGGTGTCACCAACCATTCTTTCCGGGATTATATATATTTATTCGGGGCTCATACCTCATCGCTCCGTACAACATCCCAGGAAGGAGGAAGCGGGGGAACCCAAAAATAATACAAAGAAAAATGACATACATGACAAAAAGAAATAGACGGACACGGGGAACCTAATTTCCGCCCCCCCTTTTGTTTTCCGGGACCCGGGTACGAGCGCCCCGCCCGCCCTCAGCCCTCCACCATCCGCTGCACCTTGGGCACGTGCTCAGTGTGACCCCTACGCGACCGCACGAAAAACAGATGGGGTCGCGACGGCGGGGCTTCGGGCATTCGGAACGTACGTGGCCCCAGCCATCGCAGTTCCAGCATTCCTTGGGCCGGCCTCGAGCGGGATTGGTGGGTTCCACTGCGCGGGAAGGGCTCGGAGTCGACACCCGTCCTTCCGAACCCGTGGAGACGGCGTCCCCCGGAACCAATTCCGCCTCCGGTTCGGCCGCGGGGCTATCGAGCCCCTCGGGCGCCTCCACCGGCGCGTCGGTGCTCTCCCCCGGCACTTCAGTCGTCTCGGCGAGGGCAGCCTGGCCCGCTTGTCCCATAAGCCGTATCCCGGCTTCGACGGCAACCGGCTCGGATGGCTGGCTCCTCTCCTGCTCTAGCAGGTCCATCCAGGAGCGCGCCACATGCTCCATGGCATCCACTAACCAGTCCGCCATCCCGTCCTCCCGGCAGGCGCCGGCGAGGTCTGCCATCCCGGCCGAGAGCCTGCGGGCCAACGCCCAACTCGGGGTAACCCCGTGAGGGCGGATCTGAGGTGGCTCAGAGAGCAGCGGGACCATGATCCGGCCCACCACCCACTCCAACACGGTCCTCCGGGACTCCGGCCTGTTCATTAAAAGGAGAATCGGGAGATCGATACAGTTTAAGGTCTTCTATAGAAACTTTCGAGATTACATTTCCTTCGGGATCCGTAAGCTCGTACACCACGGGAGACAGGACTCGACTAACCTCATATGGGCCCTGATACCGCGGTGCTAATTTCGCAGCCACGTACTGCGTCGATGAGGAGAGAACGCGTAATTTCCTAAGGACAACGTCGCCTACCTTATAGGATACGACGTTACGGTGTTTATTGTAACGCTCCGATTGTTCCCGATATGCCTCTTCGAGGTTGTATCGGACCCTTTCGCGGAGTTCTTCCATCTGTCGCATGTGGGTCGACCACTCATCCGGGGGTAAAGGGATCATTTCGCGTCCCTCCATAGTTTGACGCTGGTAAAAATTGTGAGGTCGCGGTGTTCGACCGAAATTCAAGAAGGCGGGACTACATCCGATCGCGGAATGGTGCGCCGTGTTATAAGCAAAACGGAATTCCTGGAGATGTTCGTCCCAGGCACGATGATCGTCGTTAAGGGAGGCGACGACCATGGTCTTGAGCACCCGGTTCACCCGTTCCACGGGGTTAGCCTGGGGGTGATACGGAGGAGTAGTGGTGTGAAAGACCCCTACGTCCTCAGCCCATGTCCTCAAACTCCCGTTAACAAATTCAGTCCCGTTATCGGTCAAGAGAACTTCGGGGGTGCCCCATCGGGACAAGACCAGCTCGTCGAGCATTTCTCGTATCTTTTTCCCCGTTGCCCTTCGCAAAGGACAGCACTCAACCCATTTGGTGAATAAATCCTGGATGACCAACACGTAGGCAAACCCGGAGCGACTCGGCGGAAAAGGGCCCATGATATCGGCCGCTATTACTAGCCACGGAGCTTCTATTACCCGACGACCCATTAATCCGGGAGGAGGAGCTTGTACGACCTTGATACGTTGGCACCTGTCGCATCTACCCACGTAGCGGGCTACGTCCTTGTATAGATGAGGCCAAAAATACGTCGCTACCACCCGGAGAAAGGTCTTTTCTACCCCGAGGTGCCCAGACTGTGGTAAGTCATGGCTCTCCCGCAGGACCGTGAGGCGGTCGGGTTGTGGGACGACTAGTTTCCACTCAGTCTCTTCCGGTAACCTAGTGATCCTACGACGGAGATACAGTCGACCTTCCACTATTTTCCAATCGGGAAACCTCTCACCCCGGGCCGATACCCCAAGCCAATATTTGGAATACCAATGGTCTCCCGGAAAGGGCGATTCCGGGCCTAATTGGCCACCCGCCCGTTCGTCGACAATCGGCATCACCATACCCTCCGGAAAGTCGTCTGACGCTATTCCCTCGGGAGTCGGCGGCTCCTGGTTTTCGAACATCCGCGACAGGGCGTCCGGGACATGGTGGAGAGCCCCTTTTCGATGGACGACTTCAAAGTCGTATTGCATCATCTGTAGGGCCCAACGGGCGAGTCGCCCCGTCGGGTCCCTCAGAGACTGCAACCAACGCAGACTGCCGTGGTCCGTTATAACGGTGAACCGGTAACCCTCTAGGTAACCTCTGAATTTTCGGATGGACCACAGGATAGCCAGGCATTCCAACTCCGTCACGGAGTAGTTGCGCTCCGCATCCAGCAAGGAACGGCTCGCAAAGGCGATCGGGTGTTCCGCCTCCCCATCTGACTGCGTAAGGACCGACCCCAACCCGGAAAGACACGCGTCAGTTTGGAGGACAAATGGCTTATCGAAGTCCGGCCTCGCTAAGGTTGGAGATGTCGTTAAACTGAGCTTCAAGCGTCCCATTGCGGTTCGTTGCTCCTGCCCCCACATCCACGGCTGACGCTTCTTTGTTAACCGGGATAATGGTTCAGCTATGGTGGCGAAATGCGGAATGAACCTACGATACCAGGAGGCCATGCCGATGAACCTTCGTAATTGAGTAAGGTTCTGGGGATCGGGAAAATCGCGTATAGGCGCAATTTTGGCCGGGTCTACTTGTAGACCCTCCCGATTGATCAAAAATCCCAAATACCTGACCTCCGAGCAGCAAAATTCACACTTCTCGGGGTTGATCAGGAGGCCCGCACCTCTTACTCGGTCAAAGATATTCTTAAGCCAGATCAAGTGATCGTCAAAGGCCTCGGTCAACACGATGATATCGTCCAGGTAGGCAAAAGCATGGGGTTCCATTTCCGGGCCTATGAGTCGGTCCAGCAATCTCTGGAAGGTGGCCGGGGCATTCGTAAGGCCATAAGGCATTCGCCTGAACTGAAACAGCCCCTTACCCGGGACCGTGAAGGCGGTGATGGCTCGTGACGATGCCTCTAACGGGATTTGGTGGAACGCCTGACTTAAGTCTAACGTCGAAATATATTTCGCGGCTCGTAGCTTGTCCAGGATACTGTCCATGATTGGGAGCGGGTACGCGTCTTTTTTCGTCACGCTATTAACGCGACGGAAGTCCAAACAAAAACGGTACGTGTGGTTTGGCTTCCGAATCATGACAATCGGCGTGCTCCAATCGCTCTTGGAACTTTCGACTATCCCCTCCTGGAGCATTCGATCCACCTCCTGGTAAATGGCATCCCTAATTACGGGAGTCACGGGATAGTAACGCTGTTTTATCGGCGCGCTATCCCCGACGTCAATCTTGTGTTCCACAAGAGACGTTCTTCCCGGTGCTTGTTTTAAAAGTGGGATTTCGGTAGACAGAAACCGCTCAAGTTGCTCCTTTTGAATTTCCGATAAGTCAATTAGCGCTGCGCATGGATCCAGCGCGTCGGGACCTTCCACAGGTTCAAAGGTGTACTCCTCTTCTGAAATTTCAGAGAAATGCCATACCCTGCGGCTGTGGTCCACGACCAGTCCCAACCTCTCCAGAGAATCTAGGCCCAATAGCAAGGGAACCGGGAGTTCGGGAAACACCCTCGCTATCAGCTCACAACTCCGACCTTTCAATTTTACGGGAAGGTTTACTTCTTCGTCACAACTGATTCGGTCCCCGTTGGCAATGGTGCTCTCCCGCCCGGGTACCTTCCTACTAACGAAGCCGAGTTGGGCTGCCAACACAACACCTTCCGAACCAAGGAAGGTGTGCGTAGAGCCATTGTCGACCATAGCCGGGAGAGAACGGCCCCGTATTTCTAATATCAATAATAAAATACTCCTACTGGGACTATCCACAGTGGAATTGCAAAAATCCGTCAATGGCCGACGATGTTTAGGCCTGAATATTATTTGGGCCGAAGGAGAAATCTGGGGAGACGCGCAGGCCCTCATCGGCGACCCCAAGAGGAGTTTCCCGGACAGCCATGAGCCTGCCGCGTGGTCACTTCCGGTTTACCACAACGGAAACAATGTACCCGCCGTGGCTCTCGACATTCTTTTGAACGGTGTCCCGTCCCACGGCAATTCCAGCAAACTTCTCCGGGGGGCATTACGCCGCGGCCAGTCCCCACACTCGGCAATACAGCCGGTTGCCCGGGTGCATTTGGGGGACAGAAGCGTGGGCCCGTACCAGGGGGTTGCACCGACGAGCGCATCGGTCTCCCGGCATGGGAGGGTTCGCGCGGTAATCCGGCAACGGTCGGTCCACCGGGAACTCTGGGAGACGGGATAACCTCCTGGTTGAACTGGACCATGGGGCGGCCTTTCGGTCGCGGAGGTCGATAAGCCAAGTCCGGGAAGACGAACTTCTCCGGTGGGATGGGCATCCCTTCAACAATCTCCCGACTCCTTTCGAGCTCCGATGCGATCTCCTCTAGATCGTCCAAGGTGTGAACTACCCTGCGCAAGATAAGGATGCGGAGCCGAGGTAGGAGGTTCCGATGGGCGTAATTGAGCTGCTCTTCTTCCCCCATCCTAGGCTCCACGCGGTCGAACATGACCCTCATGCAAGTGAGAAAGTTGGACACTGACTCGAATTCTCCCTGACCTCTACGGGAAATCTGGTCCCGCAAGGTAAACTGAAAGTTGGGGTCTCCGAACCTAACCCGGAGAGACGACACACAGTCGCCCCAGGTATGAATAGAAGGTCTCTTATTGCGAAACCAATAAGTAGCGATTCCGCCCAAAAAGGTCGGGAAGCAGTTGATCAGGTCGTGGTCCGAGACGGCCACCATCGCGCGACGTTCTTCAACCTGGGCAATAAAGGCCTCAATGTCTTCGCCCTGGTTCCCGTTGAATTTCAGGTCCCACTTACGTAAAATTTCGTAAGCGGACCGCGCTGGCAACATGGGGTTATGAGAGAACCCTTTCTCTCCGAGTGGGGTCGACCTGTTAGACGGATCCCCTGGATCCGCCAACTGTGAACGGCCAACATTCGGGATTTCGCGACTCGCCGTTTCGGGTGGGATAGTACTCCCCGCCCCGTAGCTCGTAAGGGTCGCCGGGCGGTCCAACCAAGGTCCTCGAGTTTCCGCCCGGGGAATCACCGTATAACCCCCCGGTACGGAACCGAAGTGCGCCCCCGAGTCGGCCTCGATCGGAATCGTCACCGATCCCGAGGGTCTCGCATATCCCGAGGGCGAATGACCGGGCGCCGGATAGCCCGACGTGGCCTCCCGGCCAACTGGCGGGAAAGTCACACTCGAACCTCGGCGGGTGGTGATGACGGGATCCTCTAAGGTTCGGCTCATCCGAGCCTCGGATCCCCGATCCGCTAGAGGAGCTCCCATCCTATCCGTTTCTGTTAATGGCAGCACTACTCGATCCCTAAATCGGGTAAAACCGGTATCGTCCAATTCGGGACTGAAAGGACGGCGAAGGATATAATCCAATCGTTCAAATAGTTCATCGCGCGTTCCCGTAATGGGCAACCCGCGCCGCTCAAGCTCGCAGCGTAATCGGTCTGTCGTGAGACGCTCCCTGCGCGGGAGATCGACCTGTTCCCCGGTCGCGTCCATATCCACGGGACTAACGAGCGACCTATTTGTTAATAGCAAAGCGGCAGCAAAAAGCGGTGGGTCGCTACTCAACCCGCGGTGTACGAGTTACTTTTGAGCGAGCCGCGTGCAGGGCGGTAGAAAAATAATAATAATAATGGGACGAGAAATGAAGAAGCAGTAAGCCTGCCGCGAAATTGCACAAAAAAAAACACAACCAAAAAGAAAGAAAAATAAAATGAATAACCAAACAGCAATAGTCAAACATTAGACCGGTAAACCTAGGCAACCAGCCAAATTGGGGGGGGGAAGCAAATATCAAATAATAACAATAATCAAAAAATAAATAAATAAAAAAATAAAATAAAATAAGATAAAAAAAAAAAAAAAAAAAAAAAAAAATTGGGTCAAGCCGTAAAATTGTAAAGTTACAAGTCAGCCGTGAATCCAATAAAAGTGGATGACGTCTAAAAATAAAGAGAAGAAGGGGAAGAAGGAAAAGAAAAATAAAAATAAAAATAATAATAATAGTATAAAAAGGAAACTAGAATAGGACACCATAGAATAAAAATGAAAAAGATAAACAAATAAATTGAACGTAACGAATCAATAATAAAATTAAAGAAATAAATAAAATAAGTACGATAAATCAAATAAATACGTGCCTAGCAAATAAATAGAATATCCGAGAAACAATCGCAATTACATACAGGTCCATCAAATAAAATGGGGTTGTAAAATAAATAAAATAAATAAAACAAATAAATAAATAAATAAATAAATAAATAAATAAATAAATAAGTAAACGAACGATAGTCAAATCGTAAAATTGGAAAATTTACGAATCAATAAGTGGTCAATAAGCGGGTGACGTCCAAAAATAAAGAGAATTCAAAAGAAAAAGAAAATAAATTAAAAAAAAATGAATAAAAACTAAGATGACGAATAAATAATAAAATAATTAAACTAAATGAAATAAATAAAATAAATACAATAAATAAAATAAATACGTGTCTAACAAATAAATAGAATATCAGAATAACACTCACAATTAAATACCAATCAATCAAACAAAATAGAGTTGTAAAATAAATAACGTAAATAAAATAGATTAAATAAATAAATCAACGAATAAAAATAAAAATTTAGTAATCTATCCTCACCACAAAAAGAAAGCGAGAATTAACAAAAAGAGGAAAAGGAAGGAAGAAAATAAAAGAAGGAAAGAAAGAGAAAAGAAAAAGGGAAAAGAAAAAAAAAACAAAAATAAAATAAAATAAAATAAATAAATGAATGAATATAAAAGTCAATAAAATAAAATGGAATCTGTTTAATTATGAGAGAAAAAAAAAATAAAAATAAAAATAAAAAAAAAGAAAGAAGAAAGAGGAGGAAAAAAAAAAAAAAAAAACAAAGCTTAATAAAATATAATAAGATCAAAAGAATCGTCACCCCAGAGACACAAAAAAAATAAGTAAATAAAAAAAAGAAAATTCCAACGAGGTATATAAAGCAACAAGCCAATGTCAAGCTTACGTGTCAGGCATAATTTCTTTCCCACTCGGGGCTTTGTACACCCTGTAGAACGGGAACGTCTCGTCGGGATTTTCGCGGTCTTCTAATTTTTGGTACACCCGCTAGACGGGAATATCGACGAATATTATCACACTCGGGATGTCGTCGAATTCTTACTCGAGTCTCGGGATCTAGAAGATGCGAACGCAAAAAAAACGTAAACACAAGGTGGACATGTAGAGCGCGAGCGTCGGGCCACTCGGCAAGAGCTCGCGCTGGACTCACCGGCCAAGCAAAAAAAAACTTGGCTTAGCGACGCGAGGAACCTCGAGCACACGATACTCGAGGCCTCGAAAATATTTCGTTCGATCTCTCGCTGAAAATTTTTTCTAAAGGATGAAAACAAAGGTACGACCACGATATTGACACAAAAAAAACAGACTTATACACGAACACGATAAAGACGGTTGCGAAGGAGACGAAATATCGGAAATGAATTTAAATTTAACTTCGTCGAGGTAAAATAAAATTTTCTGCGCGCAATGACACGGCCCCACGTTGGGCGCCAAATTTATGACCGCAAAATCGAGGGAGCTGGGGAAAAAGGACCGAGAGAGTCACAAAACTCCCCTCCGCCCGTCCCGACAATTTATATAGGGCGCCAGCCGAAAATCGGCTTGTCGGGATGAGAAAAGGGAACGCAGTGTCCGGCCAAACTGCAGCCTCGTGGATAAGGTAGAGGGGATGGGTCAGGTGTCAATCACGCGCGCCAAGAAATTTATCGTCAGGGAATTTATTTTACCGGTCGTTAATAATTCCCCTCCTTCGCAAGGAACACGGGACAAAAATCAGAAAACAAGATATGTACAATACGCGCGAAATGTCGCGAGACAATTACTCTCGCGCGCACACTCACACACACCAATTCCGACCGGGGCCTACACACACGCACAATAAACGTCGAGCTCGTTTTGGCCTCTCCTCTCTCCCCTACCGGCCACACTAATATTATAAAACCGGGCCCCCGCTAATCGGTTACCCGGCCGAGCGTTAAAATAAAGACAGAATTATCCCGGAAAATTACCCCGGTCGTTACTTACATGGACGTCGATGCTCAGCAACCTCTCCCCCACGACGAAGCCGGGATAAATCCCCACACTGGGGAAAGGGGCACCCGGTAGATACAGTTAAAGTAGACGGGAGTCCGCACGGGTTCGAACCCGCGACCCGATGATAAACGGGAGGCCGACTCTCCGTAAAGAAGTCCCGACCTAAGGGCGATCTCTCCCCCTTTCCCCTTGCACAAGCCTCGCCGCAGGCCAAGGGATCACCGAAGACGACACGTCCCAATTTCAGCAGGCACACATTCACTCACACTTTTTACAGACTAACGAAATATTCGAGCCGAAGCTCGTCGCGACACGAAATTGAGCTTCCCGCGCGCAACCACGACGCTATTTCCCGACAATACGCGCTAGCTACGTACGACGGGGCTCGAAAATTACAGAAACGCGACAGAGGCCGTGGCCACGAAAAAGATACCCGAGATCGAGGATCGACCACACGGTCAGAGATCTACGTGTTTTGCTACAACGGGCATCGCTGAGCTCACCGGGGAAAACAACTGGTCGTTTTTGCGTTGGTCGTCCCACGTCCTTCCGGCTCGGTACCTCGCGAGAAGCTGTCCGGCAAGCCGGCCGGCGTGCGAGACGCGTACCCCTGCCCCTCCCCGCTCCTCGTCTTTTTCTCTAGCTTCGCGCGAGAGGGCAGTCTCGTGCCAATTCTTTCGGGAGTTCGCCTACGACCCCAGCGCGAATTTCGAATTTCGTAACTCCCGGAATGAAAGAATAAAATCCGCGCGCTAGCTCTCACGAATCTCGGGTCTTGGCAGGAACAATAACCGCAACCCTTTTTATCCTCTGTGTTACATGGGCTGAGAGAAACCTCGCAGGGGGGGGGGGACGAAAAATCTGCGCGTGGATCCGGCCCCGATAAATTATTTCCTCCGGATAATGTGGGAGTCGCGAACGTTGGAATTTTCGCATGAACCTTGGCCACTCCGATAGTTCGGCCGCTTAAGGGCCTCCTGCGTTTTCCCGATCTTCAGCCCAGGGTGAACGTTCTACCTTGCCGTTACCGCTGCCTCGGATGTTCCCTTTCTTGACGGCGCATCCTTCCTCCCGCGGGAGAAACCTCGACATCGGGTTTACATTACATAATAAAAATAAAGAGAAAACAGACGGGATTAGTAAATAATATACAGCTATTCAGGACCCTACGGAATCGCGTCGTGGCTGCGATGGTGGCCCCGAGCCGGAGGACGCCCTCGCCGAGCGGCGGAGGGTTACCAAAAAAAAACACGTTACAATATATATATATATATTGTACATATATTTATATCTATATAGATTGGAGGGCGAGATCGCCAGGACGTAACACATGAGATTCGACGTTTATAAATACGCCTGTTTCAACCATTTTTTTTTATCGGACCGAGACGAATCCAATATGAAAAACGGTCCACTCAAAGTCTATTTTGTGTTTCATTATCGAAATAACCTCGAGACTGTTCCGATCCGTTCCCAGTGGATGATTTTAAAACATGTATCACCCTCGGCACGAAAATATTCATTGAGGGCTCCTACTGCTCTGCTGTGGACTATGAACGTGAACGAATCCGATGCTCGGCGCGGCGTTCTCAGTTTGTAGGGACTATTCGACAACAGAAACACTTGCATGCAGACTCGGATTCGTTTCCCGATTTAAAAGTCGTCGATTCGAACGAAAATTCACATGAGATTCGACGTTGATAAATACGCCTTTTCCAACTGTATGGTTTTTATCGGATCGAGATGAATCTAATGTGAAAACCGGTCCATACATAGTCTGTTTTGTGTTTCACTATCGAAATAACCTTGAGACCGTTGGGATTCGCTCCCAGAAGGTGATTTTTCAAAATGTTTCACCCTCGGCACGAAAATAGCAATTGAGGAATACTACTGCTGCTGTGGACTATGAACGTAAAGGAATCCGATGCTCGGCGCCGCGTTCTCAGTTTGTAGGGATTATTCAAAAACAGAAACACTTGCATGCAGACTCGGATTCGTTTCCCGATTTAAAAGTCGTCGATTATAACGAAAATTCACATGAGATTCGACGTTGACAAATACGCCTGTTCCAACTGTATGTTTTTTATCGGATTGAGACGAATCCCATGTGAAAACCGGTCCATACATATTTTGTTTTGTGTTTCATTATCGAAATAACCTTGAGACTGTTAGGACTCGTTCCCAGTGGGTGATTTTCTAAAATGTTTCACCCTCGGCACGAAAAAAGCCTTGGAGGACTACTGCTGCTGCTGTGGTCTGTGAACGTGGACGAATCCGATGCTCGGCCCGGCGTTCTCAGTTTGTAGGGTTTATTCGACAACTGTGTTGTTCTGTTTTGTGTTTCATTATCGCAATAACCTTGAGACTGTTCGGATTCGTTCCCAGGAGGTGATTTTTAAAAACGTTTCACCCTCGGCACGAAAAAATTCGTTGAGCCCTACTAGTGGACCTGTGGACTGTGAACGTGAACGAATACGATGCTCGGCGCGGCGTTCTCAGTTTGTAGGGATTATTCGACAACAGAACCACTTGCATGCAGACTCGGATTCGTTTCCCAATTTAAAAGTCGTCGATTCGGACGAAAATTCACATGAGTCTCGACGTCGATAAATACGCCTATTTCAACCGTTTTTTTTTTTATCGGACCGACACGAATCCAATGTGAAAAGCGGTCCATTCATATTCGGTTTTGAGTTTCATGATCGAAATAACCTTGAGACTGTTCGGACTCGTTCCCAGTGGGTGATTCTTAAAAATGTTCCACCCTCGGCACGAAAAAGCCGTTGAGGACTACTACTGCTGCTGTGGACTGTCAACGTGAACGAATCCGATGCTCGGCGCGGCGTCCTCAGTGTGAAGGGATTATTCGACAACAGAAACACTTGCATGCAGACTCGGATTCGTTTCCCGATTTAAAAGTCGTCGATTCGAACGAAAATTCACATGAGATTCGACGTTGATAAACACGCCTTTTCCATCTGTACGGTTTTTATCGGATTGAGACGAATCCAATGTGGAAACCGGTCCATACATATTCTGTTTTGTGTTTCATTATCGAAATAACCTTGCGACTGTTCGGAGTCGTTCCCAGTGGGTGATATTTCAAAATGTTTCACCCTCGGTGTTACGTCCTAGCGCTCTCGCCCTCCAAATATTCATATCTGTCACGAATTGTAGTAATTATTAAGATTTTTTCCTCCCGCTAAACGCGCTCATATATGTTTTTCTTGGGGTACATATTAATCAGAACGACCCATATATGGTCGATTTCACTCAGAAACCCCGTTATATAAAATATTCGTAAATATATCTTTAAATTTAGCATGCGTATATTTACCCGTATACTTTAGGGACAAACAGTTCCCATAATAACTTTATCGCTAAGCTTACCTGTAACTTGAGGGACGAGCACACGGGTGCTCGGATTAACTTTACAATTAGACCTCCTGTACACGTACATATCTGTTTGCCTGTACACTTCTGGGACACTCAGATGGGTCCCCGGAGTACCATATCATAATGTCTCATATATACATACATATACACGCACCTGCATGTTTCAGGGACATATACGAGAGTCCCTGGAGTCCCTCCTATAATAATTCCGCATGTCTATTTCCATGCATACTTTAGGGACATAAGTCCTCAAACTAACTTCAATGAATATATACAGGGTGATCCAGAATAGGTGTAACAGCGGGAAATGCCGGGTTCGGCAGGTTACTCCGAAGATTTCTACCAAGCCGTTTTTTTTTCGCCTCCGTCATCAAATGGGAAGCATTAGAAAATAGGCGTTCGATCTTCGAAATTAACGCTCGAATCCGCCATGTTGGACGATCGAAAAGAGCAGAAGAGTAGACGAAGGGCCACGAAGTCGTAGCCGACGTCAAGTAGGTTCTGCGAAACAGCAGCGTTTGACAAATGCCAGCGCGCATGATCTGACGTTTAGCGAATCATTCGCTACGTTGCCTGTTAACCTATTCGGCCCGAGAATCTTGACACACGATTTGACGATTCACCTATCGTCTGCTATCGCTCGGCGTATTGCGTGCCAAAGCGTGAAGCGCGCCGCAATTGATGACCTTTACGAATTTTGCCGCGATTATCCATCGAGAGCGCCTGTTCATTTCGCTTCCTTAAGAAATAAAAATCAACAAAACCAAAGAATTGTGAATGATTATCGAATTTCGATATACCGAGCGATTTTGTTTGCGTATTGAAAAAAAATCAATCCGTAAGTTTTTATTAACAAACTCTCAATAACTTGACGCTACATTTTCGAGAATTGGATGTTTTCGGGATTTCATTTTCCATTCGACCACTCCGTTCAGTATCATAGTCGGATTGATCTCAAAAAATACATTTTTCTGTACGAATATTATCTCAAAGTGTGATCGAGCTGGGTTAGGAAACATGTTTCCTAACCCAGCTCGATCACACTTTGAGATAATATTCGTACAGAGATGCTTTCCTTTTCCTCATTGTGGGAGGCGAACTCAGTCGGTTCCGGCACACGAAAATCGATACGACGTTTTTTTAGGATTGAAAATAGATGAGAAGATCTTCTGCACCGCCTGAGATACAATTTTTCACGTACCGATACGGGTTGATTATGGAAATCCCAAATCGTTGCGACTCTGTTTGCGGTTCCTCTTAATGGGTAACACCACTCGAGCGGCAGAAAGTTAGGCCTAACTTTGACAATTTATTTTGGCAGTATGAAACAAGGAATAGGATTTCTTATGAGAGTGTTTATGTAAGACGTATTAAAGTATGTAAAAATTATTGTAATTTTCGTACAAAATAGCGACGACAGAGCCCATCTTGAAAAAATTGTTTTTCAAACTGGGAGGCCGAGATACGCGAACCCGTAGCATGAATCGATTTGAATTTTGATCGCAGCTTCATAATTACATTCTCTAATAGTCTGCGATTTTATCTTACTTCCGGTCAGAATGGGTAGCGCATTCTGACGATGGTGCGAGGACGATGGTAGGAGCATTGTTTATTTAACAAAGATAAAATCGGTGCTCGGAATGGTTCTCGCGGCCTCGAGCGAAGATTCCCGATATTACTGCCCCGAATTCGTCTCCGATTTTATCTTACTTCCGGTCAGAATGGGTCGACAAGTCTGACGATGCTGCGAGAACGACGGTAGGAGAATTGTTTATTTAACAAAGATAAAATCGGTGCTCGGAATATTTCTCGGGGCCTCGAGCGAACATTCCGGATATTACTGCCCCGAAATCGTTACCGATTTTATCTTACTTCCGGTCAGAATGGGTCGAGAAGTCTGACGATGCAGCGAGAACGACGGTCGAAGCTTTGTTTATTTAACAAAGATAAAATCGGTGCTCGGAATGGTTCTCGGTGCCTCGAGCGAACATTCCCGATATTACTGCCCCGAAATCGTCTCCGATTTTATCTTACTTCCGGTCAGAATGGGTCGGAAAGGCTGACGATGCTGCGAGAATGGCGGTAGGAGCATTGTTTATTTAACAAAGATAAAATCGGTGCTCGGAATGGTTCTCGGGGCCTCGAGCAAACATTTCCGATATTACTGCCCCGAAATCGTCACCGGTTTTATCTTACTTCCGGTCAGAATGGGTCGAGAAGTCTGACGATGCTGCGAGCACGACGGTAGGAGAATTGTTTATTTAACAAAGATAAAATCGGTGCTCAGGATGGTTCTCGGGGCCTCGAGCGAACTTTCCCGATATCACTGCCCCGAATTCGACCGCGATTTTATCTTACTTCCGGTCAGAATGGGGCAAGAAGTCTAAAGATGCAGCGAAAACGACGATTGGAGCATTGTTTATTTAACCATGATAAAATCGATGCTCGAAATAGTTTTGGGGGCCTCGATCGTACGTTCACGATATTACTGCCCCGAAATCGTCACCGATTTTATCTTACTTCCGGTCAGAATGGGTCGAGAAGTCTGACGATGCAGCGAGAACGACGGTCGGAGCATTGTTTATTTAACACAGATAAAATCGGTGCTCGGAATGGTTCTCGGTGCTTCGAGCGAACATTCCCGATATTACTGCCCCGAAGTCGTCTCCGATTTTGTCTTACCTCCGGTCAGAATGGGTTGAGAAGTCTGGCGATGGTGCGAGAACGACGGTCGGAGCATTGTTTACTCAACAAGGATAGAATCGTACCTCGGAATGGTTCTCGGGGCCCCGATCGTTCGTTCCCGATATTACTGCCCCGAATTCGTCTCCAATTTTATCTTACTTCCGGTCAGAATAGTTCGAAAAGTCTGACGATGCTGCGAGAACGACGGTAGGAGTATTGTTTATTTAACAAAAATAAAATCGGTGTTCGGGATGGTTCTCGGGGCCTCGAGCGAAGTTTCCCGATATTACTGGCTCGAATTCGTCTCCGATTTTATCTTACTTCCGGTCAGAATGGGGCAAGAAGTCTAAAGATGCAGCGAGAACGACGATTGCAGCATTGTTTATTTAACAAAGATAAAATCCGTGCTCGGAATAGTTTTCGGGATCTCGATCGGAAATTCCCGATATTACTGCCCCGAAATAGTCTCCGATTTTATCTTTCTTCCGGTCAGAATGGGTCGACAAGTCTGACGATGCTGCGAGAACGGCGGTAGGAGAATTGTGTATTTAACAAAGATAAAATCGGTGCTCGGAATGGTTCTCGGGGCCTCGATCGAACATTCCCGATAATACTGCCCCGAATTCGTCTCCGATTTTATCTTACTCCCGGTCAGAATGGGTCGAGAAGTCTGACGATGCTGCGAGCACGACGGTAGGAGAATTGTTTATTTAACAAAGATAAAATCGGTGCTCGGGATGGTTCTCCGGGCCTCGAGCGAACTTTCCCGATATTACTGCCCCGAATTCGACCCCGATTTTATCTTACTTCCTGTCAGAATCGGTCGAAAAGTCTGACGATGCTGCGAGAACGACGGTAGAGCATTGTTTATTTAACAAAGATAAAATCGGTGGTCGGAATGGTTCTCGGTGCCTCGAGCGAACATTTCCGATATTACTGCCCCGAAATTGTCTCCGATTTTATCTTACTTCCGGTCAGAATCGGTCGAGAAGTCTGACGATGATACGAGAACGACGGTAGGGGCACTGTTTATTTAACAATGATAAAATCGGTGCTGGGAATGATTCTCGGGGCCTCGATCGTTCGTTCCCGATATTACTGCCCCGAATTCGACCCCGATTTTATCTTACTTCCGGTCAGAATGGGGCAAGAAGTCCAAAGATGCAGCGACAACCACGATTGGAGCATTGTTTATTTAACAAAGATAAAATCCGTGCTCGGAATAGTTTTCGAGGCCTCGATCGAAAATTCCCGATATTACTGCCCTGAAATAGTCTCCGATTTTTTCTTCCTTCCCCTAGGCTGGAATACGCGAACCCTTAGCATGAATCGATTTGAATTTTGATCGCAGCTTCATAATTACATTCTCTATGGGCGTACGTCGCCGTTTTTTTAAATTAAATGTAAACTTTTTTTTTATAAACAATTTATCGCTTATCTTTTGCGCAAAAAATCGATTTATTTCTTTCAATGTACGCCATTTTTTTCAAAATTTGATCGAAAAATCCCTACGTCGTCCCATAGAGATTGTAATTGTGAAGCTTCTATCAACATTTCAAATCGATCCATTACTAAGGTGTTCGAGTACTCCGTCCTCGCAGTTTAAAAAAACTTGTTCTTCAATATGGGCTCTGTCGCCGCCATTTTGAAAGAAAATTATAATACATTCTTTTTTCCTTTAGTATGTGTTAAATAAACCCTCTCAAAAGAAATCCTATCCTTTTGTCAAACTCCTAAAGTAAATTGTCAAAGTTAGGTCTTATTTTCTGCCGCTAGAGTGGTGTTACCCCTTATGGATATTAGAACACCAGCGTTATGTAAACTTTCAACATTTGTGCTACTTTATAATAAAATGTTATTTATTTATTCATTTCACCTGTGATCAGAGCAAATGGGCAATTCATGTTGTGCTGCAAGCTGCGAGTAGGACGCATTGTTTACGTAATAAAGATGAAATCAACATAGCCCTTGACGTTTCCGTTCAACTTCCGATGTTGTTCGACCATCCCCGTAATGGCATTTGTCGATTTCATCGTCGATCGCGTCAAGGATTCTGGAGACGGGCAAATTGACCCGCAGCTCGAGCGTGAAACAGCTTCTATAAACCAAGCAAAGATTAAATCGATGCTTTAAATCCTTTTTGGAGCATCTATCGGACATTCCTGAAATGCTCTATTCAAAATGGTTTTCGATTTCATCTTATTTCCGGTCAGACGTAGTGGACAATTCAGGCACTGCTGCAAGCTGCGCGTACGACGCATTGATTGTGTAATAAAGATGAAATCGACATTGCCTTTGACGTTTCCGCGCAACTTCGAACCCCGTTCGACCGTCCCCGCAATGGTATTTGTCGATGTAATCTTCGATGAAGTCAATGATTCCGGAGACGGGCAAGGTGCGTCCTTAAGCCGCAGGTCGAGCAACTAACAGCTGGTGCAAACCAAGCAAAGATGAAATCGATGCTTTGAATGCTTTTCGGAGCATCTATCGGACACTCTTGAAATGATCCATTCAACATGGTTTTCGATTTCATCTTCTTTTCGGTCAGAGCTAGTGGACGATTCGGGCACTTCTGCGAGCTGCGGGTATGACGCATTGGTTACGTAATGACGATGAAATCGACATTGCCTTGGACCTTTCGGCGCAACTTCCAACGCCGTTTAACCGTCCCCGTAATGGCATTTGTCGATTTCATCTTCAATCGAGTCAACGATTGCGGAGACGGGCATGGTGCGTCATTGGCCCGCAACTCGAGCGACAAACAGCTGGTACAAACCAAGCGAAGATGAAATCGATGCTTTGAATCCTTTTCGGAGCATCTATCGGACATTCCTGAAATGATCCATTCAAAATGGTTTTCGATTTCATCTTATTTTCGGCCAGAGCTAGCGGACAATTCAGGTACTGCTGCAAGCTGTGCGTACAACGCATCGCTTACGTAATGACGATGAAATCAACATTGCCTTTGACATTTCCGCGCAACTTCTAACCCCGTTCGACCATCCCCATATTGGCATTTGTCGATTTCATCTTCGATTTAGTCCGGAGACGGGCATCGTACGTCATTGACCCGCAGCTCGAGTGTCCAACAGCTGGTACAGACCAAGCAAAGATGAAATCGATGCTTTCAATGCTTTTCGGAGCATCCATTGGACATTCCTAAAATTATTAATTGAAAATGGTTCTCGATTTCATCTTATGTCGATTACAACGCGCAAAAGGATGCAATGTACGCGTTGTAATCGATTTCATATTTATCGCATAAACAAAGATCCTGTTGTGATACGGGCGGCGTGCGGCACCGTAGGGCTCGCCCGCTCATTATCGTCTGGAATGAGAGGAAATCGAGGAAGAATTTGGGCGGTTTATTCCAGGGATGCCCAACATGCAAAAGGATGCAATGTTCTACAGTTGCAGGATAAGATTCTTGTACCGGACCGGTGTAGAACGTAAAAAAATAAACACAATAATTACATCCAGTGCAGCCAGATCGCCACCCCCTCTCTAGTCTCTTGCGCGCCCATCACACAATCATAGTAGCGCGTGTCCGTGAGCGAGCGACGCTCGGACATCTTCAGAAAGAGCCGAGCGCCGTCGAAGTTTCCCGACCGCGCCTTCGGCAGCTACACCAATACATGGACGCTGAGCACGCTCATGTGCAGCCAAGCCAATACGAAGGCTTCGAGGGAAAAAACAATCTGAGCACGACTCGCGCGTCACGTCACCCGACGGCACGCGCGAGGCTTTTAGATGACTTCAATACTTATTTAGCTATTGATTCTCTGCGTTATTAATGTATACAAAGAAATGTATCGCGCACTCCGATCGCTTATTTTTTTAGTTTATAGGTTAATTTAAATATAATAATAAATATAAATTAAAACTTATTTATCTTCAAAACAATTGTTTCTGCTTTACTCACACCCGTCCTTATGCTAAATAAATTATAATTCATAAGCGGAAATATATTTATATTCGTATTATTATATTCATTATCATACTTTCATCAAGCGATAAAGCATTATCCCCCAAAACGAGCCAATCATTCATCCGGCCGCGAATCGTCAGTACCAGAAAGTGCACGTATTCTACATGCGATGAGGTTGTCCCGTTGGTAGCGTTCCTGGCCTCGGTCCGCAGGGGCGCGGAATCGTTCCCCGCGCTCAGTATTTTTTTTAAATTTATTATTACTATTAACTCTTATTTGATTAGTTATTTTTATTAGTTATCATTATAATTTTAATTAGTTATCTTTAACCCCTTCGCAGTCAGGTGAAAATTAGCTTTTCGTGCCACTTTTGTGTTGGAAAAAATCGTGTTAGGGTAAATCTTCACAATCGTGTTAGGGTAAATCTTCACAGATTTACCCTAACATTGCAGTGCGAAAGTTTTTAGGGTCGCTGAACCTGAATCTGAAATCGGATTTCCAATAATGAAAATGGCGGATCCAATATGGCGGACGCAAATTTGAAAAATGGTTTGATTCCGACGAAAGTGAGTACCTCAGGGTTTTCGAGGTCGCTGGATCCAAATCTAAAATCGAATTTTTTAAATTCAAAATGGTGGCTCCAATATGACAGGAAAGGTTTTCCGTTTTAGTATGATTGAGTTGATTTGAATTCGAGCGACTAAATGCGAGAAATCATTCAACATAATATTAATGATAATATAAACAATGTGATTGTCTAGCGAGAAGTTTGACATGGACTAAAGACTACGCTCACCAAGAAACAGATCATGAAGACAAATGTTGTTATTTCTTATAATAACAATATGGGAGATGTAGACAAAACAGATCAGTCTATTTCTTCTTACGAAACAATTCACACGACCGTCAAGTGGCATCACAAATTATACTTTCATTTATTCGATACTGCAATTTATAATGCTTCCGTCGTCTATAATCATCTCTAAACTGACTGGAAAAAAATGACGTTTCTACAGTTTCGTTGTGCACTGGCAACATAGCTGTTAGAAGATCATTGTGATCAACACACATCATGTAAAGAGTATGATTGTAAACCCAAAAATCCTCTGCGTTCGTCACGAAGTCACTATCCATTCTATATTTCAGACGATAAGTAGGTAAGAAAGCGTTTCACTGAATGTTACTCCAAAAAACGAAGGAAGGGAACATTCTTTATGTGCAAAGATTGTGGTAACGTTCCACTGTGTGCGATACCTTGCTTCCAAAAGTACGACGAATAACGGTATGATCAGGTGAAGTACCGAAATTCTTTTTCATTTGTTGTCAAAACATAAAATAAAAGATATAAATTAATGAAAAAAAATCCACAAAGAATGAAAAAAAAACAATAGATACAGAAAACAACAAAAAAGAATAAAATTGAAATCGAAAAAAAAAAATTAAAACTGCAAAAGAAATACAAATTTTTTAAGCTGCAAAAATACAAAAAAAAATTGAATACGAGAAATACGAGAAAAAAAAGAAAATCTGAATAGTAACAAGAAATTTGAAAAGATACGAAAAGCACATAAAAAAATAAAAATACAAAAAGCACAAAAAATACAAAAAAAATACATAATCGGAGTCAATGACCGCCACGTCCTCGATTTATGACTCTGGGTTCGGCAGAGAGCGGGATATAAAACCAAAAAAGTATTATTTTAAATTTCTTAGTATGGACAGATTGTCATACATGATTTGCTAAATTTTTATTCATCATATTGTAGCCAAGCGTCAGATACATCCTAAAGATACAATTTTTTCTATCGTTGGCCTGTCCAACATGGCGGCTTTCCAAAAGCGAAATTCCATCCGTCCCAAACCCGCAGCCTCCCGAAAAACTGCGTGTCCCCAAACATCTTAATTTTCCAAGCCTCCCGTCCACGGGCGCAAATTGCCTAATTACGCGACGCATCTTCGGGATTCCCCGCCCCGCATTCTTCAAACCGGAAACGCCATGTGCGACTTTTACCGCGACGTTTTTTCGCGCCGTTTCGTAGTCGCATTCTCAAAGCGATATATCGCGATCACGTTCGACACTGCTCCGAATAAACGAGAACGAAGCAACAAAACGCATCAATTTCCGAAATTTATGGCCTCATCCAATCGTCCCGAGAAGCCCCAACATCTCGCTCGCAGAAAATCTTGCACAACATTTTTAGTGTTCTTGTGCGGTTCATACGATGTCTTTTCCTGTTATGGCGATATCAATTATTCGTTATAAGGTGATTTTTTAGATGAAATAATATATTTTTAATAAGATTATTTCTAAGGTTTGACAATTTTGTATACAACATTTCATGTATACTTGCTTAATATGTATTTTGCGCTTGGCTCTTTTATAAATAATTTTATTTTGTTGTACTTTCGAGTAATAAAAAAAATTCTATAAGACCATTGTTCGAATTAAAACAAATAATATTTATCTTTAAAGTATAACTATGTTTGACGTAAAGGCCATAATTTTTATGAGATAAAAAAAGCAACAATGAGTTCGATGGTTTTTTTTTATTACTTGACGTACTTTTGTAACTTTTTAAGATATTTTTATGTACTATCCAGAATGGTATACAATCTTATTTCTCTTCTTACTCTAGCCCAAAAGATGTTCGAAGTGTCCTCCTTCCATTTCGATGCAGCATCGAGCCCGCTTAATTAAGCTGCGCTTAATACGCTGCAGCATTTCGGCCGTCACCGAGCGCAGGGCACGATCGATTTTGTTTTGTAGGTCCAATCGGCTATCGACAGGGGTCCTGTAGGCATGTGCCTTTATGTGGCCCCACAAAAAAAAATCTAGTGGATTGAGATCCGGCGATCGCGGGGGCCAATTGGCAATGCCACCCCTACCGATGAGCCGCTCGGGAAACATTTCCAGAAGGATCGCCTCTGCTGTTCTGCTGGTGTGGGTTGGTGCACCATCGTGTTGGTAATAAGCTCGGTCCAAGTCGACCCGGGTCACACCAGCCCGCAAACAAATACGACGGAAATTTCTTCGAACGAATTCGCAGTACTTGATGCTGGTCATCGTACCTTCATATTCGAAAGGTCCAATCTGGAATGTATTATATATAATATGAAGTTGTCTACAGCATCAATTATTTTGACGTTTCACCCGCTTCTAGAGGTTGTTTCCGTGGCTTGAACATGACTTCATTCTTTTAGGAACCGTTTTCATACTACTACTCCAATAAAATTAAAGGAAAGGAAAATTTCGTCAATTTTTCTAAGTGAAGCGCTGTTTCTGTATGGTCAATGGTCGCATCGAGATGAAAAAAAGCATTTTGAAGCGTCACGTTTGTAGGTTTGAAATATTTTGACAAACATGTTTTGTGAGGCACAGTTACGGCGTAATCATAAGGAAAAGCGCGTGCCAAGCAATTTTCAATTTTTTAATATTTTTTTTCAAAGTTCCACGGGCTCGGAAAAATGATTTTCAGTTAAATCAATTGAATTTCTTTTTTCGTTGGTCTCTCTACATCAATTTTTTTGCTGAGATATCCGATTTTAAATGAAAAAGGATCCTTTTGTCCTTGATCTTCGATATGTTAGCAACCAATTATCGCACAGGGAGTTGAAGGGCAGTTTTGAAAAGGCCATAGCCGGGTAAGTAGGGAGAAATTGCCCCCGCATTTTTTCTAGCGAAATTTGGAGTATATTCTGAGATATAAAAAAAATTCTGAGAATTTCATCCCCGTCAACGCAATGGTTTTAGAAAAATGAATTTTTTTTAAATATAAAAAAAATTCCGGAAACGGTTCAGTGGATCGATTTGATTTTTTTTTGGTCCTTGTTACGATCAAACGTGTTACGAAATGAAATTATAAAACATCTTGCGAAAGATTAAGGTTTAAAAAAAATAATGTTCCTTGTTTTATTTTTTTTACTATAATCTACTTGGGGTACATAACGAAATTTTTTTCATATAATCTTTGGGCACCTTATTAGATTATATAATTTTTTCAAAATGATCGGTTTGGTACGCCACAGTGAAAAAAAAGAAACAGACTTTATTAATATATTTTCGTTATATATCTATATAACTAAAATATATCAATAAAGTGTGTTTATTTCTTCTCACTGAGGCATACCAAACCGATCATTTAGTCGCATATCAAACTTCATTGGATTGGTTTATTGATAGCTTTATTGATATACTTTAGTTATATAGATATATAAAGAAAATATACCAAGAAAGTCTGTTTCTTTTTTTCACGGTGGCGTACCAAACAGATCATTTTGAAAAAATTATATAATCTAATAAGGTGCCCAAAGATTATATGAAAAAAATTTCGTTATTGTACCCCAAGTGGATTAGAGTAAAAAAAAAATAAAACAAGGAACATAATTTTTTTTAACCTTGATCTTTCGCAAGATGTTCTATAATTTTATTTCGTAACACGTTTCATCGTAATAAGGACCAAAAAAATCAAATCGATCCACTGAACCGTTTCCGAATTTTTTTTGTTGATATTTTCAAAAACTTCATTTTTCTAAAACAATTGCGTTGACGGGGATGAAATTTTCAGAAAATTTGTTTTTTTTATACCTCAGAATATACTCAAAATTTCGCTGGAAAAAATGCGAGGGCAATTTTTCTCTACTTATCCGGCTATGGCCTTTGACTAATTTTTTTCCGAGACGATTCCATTGATTCTGGCGATTTTTTTCACCCTGAATATTAAGTAGAAAGAAGTACAAAAAAAAGACTTATCCTGGTTTTTCAGTAAATCTACGACTACTTTCCAAATATTGTTGGAAAGACAGTTCCAATATATGTTAGTATTGTTTCCTGAAATGTTTCGCTAATTAAAAAAAAATCGAATCTGTTCTACGGAATTTTTCAAATTTTTCAAATTTTACGGAATTTTTCGTTCTCAAATTTTAAAACTAACCGGTGATAATTTGTAAAAAGAGACGAAAAAAATGTATCGTTTCATGTTGATGATGATTGCAGGATGCTTAGAAACAATACACTTTTTCCTTTAATTGTTTTGTAAAACTTTGATCAATCAGTTCGGAAAACGGTTCAATGGATTAATTTGAAAATTTATAGGGCGTTTGGGGATACATTAAGTTGAAGAAAAAAAACCGGCAACGTCAGTCTCTCCATTAATACTTGTTAAGTAGTGGTAGATTTACTGAAAAATCATTGAAAGCCATTTGTTTGTACTTTTTAAAAATGAATAACAAGGGTGAAAAAAATCTCAATAATCAAGGAAAGGTTTTCGTAGGAAATGTAGTCAAGTTTCAAAAACTGCCCTTTAACATTCTGTGCAGTCCATGTTTTGTGCGATATCGATAATCAAGGACAAAAAGATCTTTGTTCATTCAAAGTCGGATATCGCAGCCAAAAATTGACGAAGTGAGACCAATACAAAACGAAATTGCGGCTCAATAAGCAAGCTAACTGAACGCATTAACTATCGAGAAATATTTTGCCGAACCCGTGGACCTTTGAAAAAAAAATTGGAAATTTTTTGTCTCCCGCTATTTCTTATGACTGCGCGATAACCGTGGCCCACAAATAATTTTTGCCGCTCTCAAAACAAGAAACTTGGAGTTTTAAAATGCTTTTTTTTATGGCAATACGACTATTTTTCACACAGATACAGCGCATCAAAAAAGCTTTAAAAAAGTGGAGAAATTTTCCGTTCCTTTAGCTTTTGGAGTAGTTTGAAGATATAAATATGAAGTGAAATATATACTGGGTGGAGTTAAACAGAAAATCGGGGTTGTGAACGTCCGGTCCTCCCTTCGAATGTTGCGAAATACGTTTAAGGTGCGCCTGGAACCTCAAGATCGGCGAACTTCAATTCGATAAATGGTCCATCTACGTACCAGTTTTCCTCCGGTTATTCCAGCCCAGGGGTGCACTGAGGTGCATCGCATTTGTTTTCCCGGCATGATGACATGCGAATTTTCGTCCTCGGGTGCCCACCAATGGGAATTATGGAAATTCCATGTGCCGGTCCGGTTGAAATTGCATTCATCGGTAAAGATGATGCGATCAAGGAAAGTCTCATCGTCTTCATGGCGCTCGATCAGCCACCGACAAAACGCAAGCCGCGTCGGATAATCTTCTTCCCGCAATCCTTGAACACGCGTGTAGTGGAACGCGTGCATGCGTTCGTCTTTCATCACGCGTTGTACGGTGCCATATGTTAAATGAAGCAACCGTGCCACTCCACGGATGCTGAGCGTCGGTTCATCCGCGAATGCGTTCAAAATTCGCTCTTCGTTTGCATTATTGCGGACAACCCTTGGCCGACCGGCGTTCCCATGATTCGGCTTTACATCGCCGGTAGCCGCCAGCCGGTGAAAGGCCGCCGCTATCGCACGATGCGATGGTTGGCGCCGTTCCGGCCATCTCTCGCCGTATTCCCGAGCCGCAGCGCGAGCATTGAAGTCGTTTCGACCGTACATAGCGACCATGTCGCTATACTCGCGGCATGTAAAATCTGCCATTTCTTCAACTATACACCGAATGACACGCACTCGATCGATCACAGACACACAACCGATTACAGCCACACAGACGATTACTGATACACTACCGATTACAACCACACAACGGATTACAGACACACAAACGATAACAGACACACAACCGATTACAAACACACAAACGATTACAGACGCACCACCGATTACAGACACACGACGAATGACTCACACACACACACAACCGATGACAAACACGCGATAGATCACACGCACAAGACGGATTGTACACACAAGACGGATAATACACACATACACGACGGATCTTGCACACACGGCAGTTAACGGGATTAGGGTTGATTCTGGGATGACAGCACGAGGAGATACGGTGACAGAATGGCTCAAGATGACGAGAAGCGGTTGGGAAATTTTTTTTAACAGTCATTTGTTTCGCTCGTGGTCATAGTGCTCCATGAAAATTTATCGATGAGATTTACGCGGTATTCGGCAAATTGTCAATGGTTTTTAATGCGACGCGCTAAGATTCAATAAAATATTTAGTATGCAACAGATAATACATATACAGGCATGTTCTTTCAAAAACTCACGCAATGTTATCGACCAGTGACTCGAAATAAGTAAATCCAAATTTGGTAGCTTTATCGTGGTTTTTTAAGGGGACGACGGAATAACAGCGCTTTTGTTGTTGTCTTTTTTCCTTCCTATTTCACAATTACATGAATGTCGGATTCGAATATTGGTAATAATTGAGGCAGGCTCAGTAGTGACTGACAATTTTTGTTTAGTGAAAATTGCAAGCTCGTATTCATATTCTTCTTGTCCGATTTTACTAGAAGAAACATAACACTTTTGGTTCCGTACAATTTATTTTCTTTGTACACTAAGAACATTTAAGTCACTATGCTAATGCAATGCACAAAGATTACGTTATACATAATATTGGTTTATGAATGCGAATAAATGTCACTTAACTGCACTCGAACAAATCGAAGTTGCACCGCTGAGAAAAGTACACGGACTCACTAACCACGGGGACTTCAATTGTTTGTTTGTTTGCTCGGCTGAAGATGAAATCGACGACTATCAAGACGTTAAATGACGGTAATAGCCACGCGAAAACGGCAAGGCCAATACCTATTCTATCGTGTAAACAAGATAGATCAAGAAATAAAATAAATAAAATAATAAATAAAACCAGATGAAATCGAGAACATATTTCAGTGGATCATTTCAGGGATGTCCAATAGATGCTCCGAAAAGCATTCGAAGCATCCATTTCATCTTTGCTTGGTTTGTACCAGCTGTTAGACGCTGGAGCTGCGAGTCAATCCCGCACCTTGCCCGACTCCGCAATCGTTGACTCGATCGAAGATGAAATCGACAAATGCCATTTCGAGGTCGTTCGAACGACGTTGACAGTTGCGCGGAAACGTTAAGGGCGTCGTTGATTTCATCTTTATCACGTAAACAACGCGTTTTTCCCGCAGCTCGCAGCATTGCCTGAATTGCCCACTAGCTCTGGTCGGAAATAAGATGAAATCGAAAACTATTTTGAATGGAGCATTTCAGCAGAGATTAGTAGGGAGATGCACAACGCTCCCTTTTTCAACGTGCCTTGTAAATGGCGCTAAATCGCGGCGGCGAGTTCGGGAGTATGATTTCGTGATCATTGCCTCTGTCGAGGTTGCAGATTCCCTTGTAGCCGCGCGAGTCCGTGATCACCGTTCAAGTCGATATCGCAGTCAGCGTGAACACGAACGGGTAGCTCGGAGGGGGAAAAGTTTCTGCCCCGCGCAAATCGCGCTCGCTCGAAAGGCGAACGGAGCGAGGTTTTCCGTCTGATCGAGCTCGACATATATGTGTGGCCGTACTGCGGATTGGAATATGCATTAAATGAATTTCAAAGTGCAGAATATGTATCGAGATCATTGTTTTCTCTCGGTTGCCCGTTTATGCCGAAAATGCGGGTTGAAAAAATTAACGACGAACCCCGTTGAAAAATAAAACGCCGAAATGACCGTGGAAGGGTCAAAAAGAAATCTTGAGCCTTTACCGCGATCGTTTCGGCATTTTTTTTTCAACAGTAAACATTATGGATAAGGGTGTATCATAAATGTTTCTCTATCTGCAATGAGCGTCGTGGCTAAGTTGGCAGCGTGGCGGATTAACGATGCTTACGGTCCGGGTTCAATCCCCGGTGAATCAACTTTTTTTTTCATTTTATATTCAGAACATTTCAAATTTACTCTCACTTTAGATATTCTCGCCTGTTCAGGCAGTATTTATGATATTTAATTCGTATATGCTTAATAAAAAAAACAAGACATTGCTTCCGGGGATCGAACCCGCGTCCAGTGCAGCCGGATCGCGCGTAAAAGTTACCCCCTCTCTAGTCTCTTACGCGCCCGTCACCCAATCATGGTAGCGCGTGTCCATGAGCGAGCGACGCTCGGATATCTTCGGAAAGAGCCGAGCACGGTCGAAATTTCCCGACCGCGCCTTCGGCAGCTACACCAACACATCGACGATTAGCACGTTCATGTGCGGCCAAGCCGATACGAAGGCTTCGAGGGAAAAAGCAATCTGAGCACGACTCGCGCGTGACGTCACCCGACAGCACGCGCGAGGCTTTTAGATTATTTGAATGCTTGTTTAGCTCTTGATTCTCTGCGTTATTAGTTATACAAAACAATGAATCGCGCACTCTGATCGCTTATTTTTTTAGTTTGTACGTTAATTTAAATAGAATAATAAATCTAAATCACAACTTATTTATCTTATATGAAATTGTTTACGCTTTACTCACACCCGTCCTTATGCCAAATAAATTATAATTTATAAAAGTAAGCGGAAATACATTTATATTCGTACTATTATATTAATTCTCATACTTTTATCAAGCGATAAAGCATTATCCCCAAAAACAAGCCAATCATCCATCCGGCCGCAAATCGTAAGAACCAGAAAGTGCACATATTCTACAAGCGATGAGATGGTCCCGTTAGTAGCGTTCCTGGCTTTGGTCCGCAGGGGCCCGTAGTGCAAATTTTGCATAATTTCTCATATTTTAGTCATATTTGAGATTTTCGGAGAAAAAATTATTTAAAACAGATTCAAGTTCTGGTCTATTTCCCAAAAACACATTTTTTCACTGAAAATTCATGATTTCTCATTTTTTCCCCGGAAATCTCTCTTTTTCCTATGACCTGAGTGAACGGCTGCGGAGATATTAGGAGTAAAGCTAAAGGTGTCCTTTAAAAGAATCTTAGATTGTAAGATCATTCTTCTTCAAAGTACTGCATGTGTTTTTGAAAAGCACGAAAATCTCGAAAAACCGGAATTTTCAAAATAACGTGCCGGGTACAATTTTTTTTTTCAAAATACAAAATAAAAAAAAGCAAAATGAAGCTTGCTTTGTCCTCTTCAAAACGCTGTTTGGTAAGTTGGCGTACGTTTTTGCCCGCCGAGATATTCGATTTTCGGGATCGGTCCAGATAGAAAATTTGCAGAGTGCCTAATACTTTTGGCCAAGGCTGTATTTATTTCAACTTACAAGTAATATGTTTAAAATGTTGTTGTCTACTTTTTATTTTCCTCGATTGATATCAACTTCCTCACGATCTTCAGTGCCGCTGACATTCCGGGCGGATGAAACCCTGTCAACTAGCACACATTTTTTTTCTCATTTCTTTCTTTCTGCAATACGGTGGCAGGTAATTAGCCGAAGGCATATGCATAATCTTGAAATTGAAAAATAAATTGGTTTATTTTATTTTCCTATTGGTTTATTTTATTTTCTTATTGCAGAGTTATGACGATTTTCGTGGAGCAGGTCAGAACGTCTCGTTGCGGTACGGCTCTAGAGCAGCGCGGAGCTTCGTATAGTTTCTAAGGTCATTGATATGACTTTGGCCAACATGGCTAATCATCCCAAAACCTCAGACGAAAATAAATATTAAAAATTGATCTGTTATTTTAACTTCGAGGTTATGCATACCCCTCAAGGAGTTTTCTAAATGTAGAAAATATTTCATATATAATTAGTGGTTATTCTGATGAACATAAAGTAATGATTTAAAATCATAGAAGCCTTCCATGGCTGTGAGCAATCTTTGGATTCGTATTATTCACCTCTTCACCATCAACGTCGATCCGATCTTTCGAGTGGTTGCCCTATCTTTGTCGTCGTTCTCCGCACGAAACCGCTATCTGGGTGTCGCTAAAATTACAAATAATAGCGAAGATTGAGGCGCCTGTCATTTTGTTGTGAACATTAGTTTAAAGCATATGAATATATACAAATGACTACCTTGGTGATATGATATGCGTATCTGTTTTGCCTAAAATGTTGCGTCTCATGGCTCGTCCGATTTCGCCGAAACTGTGACTAAATCAATTATTGTCAATCAATACAGTCCATTATAAGGAGTCTTCGCACTTTAGACGTTAAAAAACGCTATTTTCATAAATTTTTTGATAGTTTTATATTATAGATTTTGATATAAAAGTTGTTATAGTCATTAAGTAGACTTTCGAAATACATTTTTTTAAACGTTTGTACTAATGCAACCCAAACCAACTTTAGTCGCCTTTTTTCGAAACTACGTTTTTCGACGGCATGTTGATAACATGTTCGAAACTACTAAATCGATCCTTATGAAATTTTAACCACATATTTTTCAAACCTATAGCTATAGCGCATGTCAAGGAATTTAAAAAATTTTGGTATTAACTGTTTTTCCCCAAAAAACGGTGAAAGAACTCTTTTTTTTGGTTTTTCGAAAAATGTTCGCCATTTTGGTGTTTCTGCATATATCAAGTATTTTATGATATGCGCTATTGCCTTAAACATACTGAATCTAAAACTGTTTGATTTTTTTGTTTCGAATGAACTATCTCCGAGATTTCACCAACAGCGCAGACCTACAATTTTTTTAGGACATTTCTTGAACTACCATTTTCGTCTATAAATAGTGACGGGCAGAGATAATTTTTTAAAAATGAATTTCTAAAATGTATTTAATAAGCGTAACAACTTTTATATCAAAATCTATAATATAAACATATAAAAAATAGCGTTTTTAGCGTCCAAAGTGGAAAGACCCATTAATACTGAGGTAAACGTATACATAACATTTTACATTTACTTACAATTTGGATCTTTCTGGCCCTCCGCGCCGAATCTCGTGGACATCAAAGAAGTTTATGATGGAGCTGCGATGTCGGTTGATGAAATTTCGCAAATAATCGAAACGTTTTTTGTTTGGAGACGCCACAAAAACGAAACGCGAAATTTTCTTCAATTTTGTTGCCGAAATCTCTTCATCACCCGGATCCTGATCTTCGCATAAACCGATAACAAGTCGACCTAAAATTTCGTCGTTCCAAAGAAGGTTTTTGTGGTATTTATGTGGTTTATCTGATCGGAAGTACGGCAGAGCGCCCGAAGCCATTGCGATGACAGTGACAAATGTATCGGTACGACCTCCTTCTACTGTCATCGTCTCCAACATAAAATGAGCTCAATTCATGTTGGAGACGGTCACAGTAGAAGAACGTGAATTGAGCGGAGGCGAATTCGGGGCGGTAATATCGGGAATGTTCGATCGAGGCCCCGAGAAAGATTCGGAGCACCGAATTAAACTTTGTTGAATAAACAAAGGAATAAATAAACAATGCTCCTACCGTCGTTCTCGCACCATCGTCAGACTTCTCGACCCATTCGGACCGGAAGTAAGATAAAATCGGAGACGATTTCGGAGCAGTAATATCGGAAATTTCAAATCGAGGCCCCGAAAACTATTCCGAGCACCGATTTTATCTTTTTTATATAAACAATGCTCCAATCGTCGTTCTCGCTGCATCGTCAGACTTCTCGACCGATTCTGACCGGAAGTAAGATAAAATCGGAGACGAATTCGGGGCAGTAATATCGGGAATATTCGCTCAAGGCCCCAAGAACGAATCCGAGCACCGATTTTATCTTTGTTGAATAAACAATGCTCCTACCGTCGTTCTCGCTGCATCGTCAGACTTCTCGCCCCATTCTGACCGGAAGTAAGACAAAATCGGAGACGAATTCGGAGCAGTAATATCGGGAACGTCCGATCGAGGCCGCGAGAACCATTCCGAGCACCGATTTTATCTTTGTTAAATAAACAATGCTTCTACCGTCGGTCCCGCAGCATCGTCAGACTTCTCGACCCATTCTGACCGGAAGTAAGATAAAATCGGAGACGAATTCGAGGCAATAATATCGGGAATGTTCGCTCGAGGCCCCGAGAACCATTCCGAGCACCGATTTTATCTTTGTTAAATAAACAATGCTCCTACCGTCGTTCTCGCACCATCGTCAGACTTCTCGACCCATTTTGACCGGAAGTAAGATAAAATCGGAGACGATTTCGGGGCAGTAATATCGGGAATTTCCGATCGAGGCCCCGAAAACTATTCCGAGTACTGATTTTATCTTTGTTAAATAAACAATGCTCCAATCGTCGTTCTCGCTGCATCGTCAGACTTCTCGGCCCATTCTGACCGGAAGTAAGATAAAATCGGAGACGAATTCGGGGCAGTAGAATCAGGAACGTCCGAGCGAGGCCCCGAGAACCATTCCGAGCACTGATTTTATCTTTGTTAAATAAACAATGCTCCGATCGTATTTCTCGCTGCATAGTCAGACTTCTCGACCCATTCTGACCGGAAGTAAGATAAAATCGGAGACGATTTCAGGGCAGTAATATCGGGAAGTTCCGATCGAGGCCCCGAAAACTAATCCGAGCACCAATGTTATCTTTGTTAAATAAACAATGCTCCAATCGTTGTTCTTGCTGCATCGTCATAATTCTCGACCTATTCTCACCGGAAGTAAGAGAAAATCGGAGACGAATTCGGGGCAATAATATCGGGAATGTTCGCTCGAGGCCCCGAGAACCATTCCGAGCACCGATTTTATCTTTGTTAGATAAACAATGCTTCTACCGTCGTTCTCGCAGCATCGTCAGACTTCTCGACCCATTCTGACCGGAAGGAAGTTAAAATCGGAGACGAATTTGCGTTAGTAATATCGGGAATGTTCGCTCGAGGCCCCGAGAACCATTCCGAGCACCGATTTTATCTTTGTTAAATAAACAATGCTCCTACCGTTGTGCTCGCAGCATCGTCAGACTTCTCGGCCCATTCTGACAGGAAGTAAGATAAAATCGGAGACGAATTCGGGGCAGTAATATCGGGAACGTCCGATCGAGGCCCCGAGAACCATTCCGAGCACCGATTTTATCTTTGTTAAATAAACAATGCTTCTGCCGTCGTTCCCGCAGCATCGTCAGACTTCTCGACCCATTCTGACCGGAAGTAAGATAAAATCGGAGACGAATTCGAGGCAATAATATCGGGAATGTTCGCTCGAGGCCCCGAGAACCATTCCGAGCACCGATTTTATCTTTGTTAAATAAACAATGCTCCGACCGTCGTTCTCGCACCATCGTCAGACTTCTCGACCCATTTTCACCGGAAGTAAGATAAAATAGGAGACGATTTCGGGGCAGTAATATCGGGAATTTCCGATCGCGGTCCCGAAAACTATTCCGAGCACTGATTTTATCTTTGTTAAATAAACAATGCTCCAATCGTCGTTCTCGCTGCATCGTCAGACTTCTCGGCCCATTCTGACCGGAAGTAAGATAAAATCGGAGACGAATTCGGGGCAGTAATATCGGAAATTTCCGATCGAGGCCCCGAAAACTATTCCCAGCACTGATTTTATCTTTGTGAAATAAACAATGCTCCAATCGTCGTTCTCGCTGCATCGTCAGACTTCTCGGCCCATTCTGATCAGAATTGAGATAAAATCGGAGACGAATTTGGGGCAGTGATATCGGGAACGTCCGAGCGAGGCCCCGAGAACCATTCCGAGCACCGATTTTATCTTTGTTAAATAAACAATGCTCCTACAGTCGTTCTCGCAGCACCGTCAGACTTCTCGACCCATTCTGACCGGAAGTAAGATAAAATCGGAGACGAATTCGGGGCAGTAATATCGGGAATGTTCGCTCGAGGCCCCGAGAACCATTCCGAGCACCGATTTTATCTTTGTTAAATAAACGATGCTGGAATCGTCGTTCTCGCTGCATCGTCAGACTTCTCGGCCCATTCTGACCGGAAGTAACATAAAATCGGAGACGAATTCGAGGTAATAATATCGGGAATATTCGCTCGAGGCCCCGAGAACCATTCCGAGCACCGATTTTATCTTTGTTAAATAAACAATGCTCGTACCATCGTTCTCGCATCTTCGTCAGACTTCTCGACCCATTTTGACCGGAAGTAAGATAAAATCGGAGACGATTTCGGGGCAGGCATATCGGAAACTTCCGATCGAGGCCCCGAAAACTATTCCGAGCACTTATTTTATCTTTGATAAATAAACAATGCTTCAATCGTCGTTCTCGCTGCATCGTCAGACTTCTCGGCCCATTCTGACCGGAAGTAAGATAAAATCGGAGACGAATTCGGGGCAGTAATATCGAGAACGTCCGAGCGAGGCCCCGAGAACCATTCCGAACACCGATTTTATCTTTGTTACATAAACAATGCTCCTATCGTCTTTCTCGCAGCATAGTCAGACTTCTCGACCCATTCTGACCGGAAGTAAGATAAAATCGGTGACGATTTCGGGGCAGTAATATCGGGAATTTCCGATCGAGGCCCCGGAAAATATTCCGAGCACCGATGTTATCTTTGTTAAATAAACAATGCTCCAAGCGTTGTTCTTGCTGCATCGTCATACTTCTCGACCTATTCTGACCGGAAGTAAGATAAAATCGGAGACGAATTCGGGGCAATAATATCGGGAATGTTCGCTCGAGGCCCCGAGAACCATTCCGAGCACCGACTTCATCTTTGTTAAATAAACAATGCTCCTACCGTCGTTCTCACAGCATCGTCAGACTTCTCGACCCATTCTGACCGGAAGTAAGATAAAATCGGAGACGAATTCTAGGCAATAATATCGGGAATGTTCGCTCGAGGCCCCGAGAACCATTCCGAGCACCCATTTCATCTTTGTTAAATAAACAAGGCTCCTACCGTCGTTCTCGCACCATCGTCAGACTTCTCGACCCATTTTGACCGGAAGTAAGATAAAATCGGAGACGATTTCGGGGCAGTAATATCGGGAATTTCCGATCAAGGTCCTGAACACTATTCCGAGCACTGATTTTATCTTTGTTGAATAAACAATGCTCCAATCGTCGTTCTCGCTGCATCGTCAGACTTCTCGGCCAATTCTGACCGGAAGTAAGATACAATCGGAGACGAATTCGGGGCAGTAATATTGGGAACGTCCGAGCGAGGCCCCGAGAACCATTCCGAGCACCGATTTTATCTTTGTTAAATAACCAATCCTCCTACCGTCGTTCTCGCAGCATCGTCAGACTTCTCGACCCATTCTGACCGGAAGTAAGATAAAATCGGAGACGAATTCGGGGCAGTAATATCGGGAATGTTCGCTCGAGGCCCCGAGAACCATTCCGAGCACCGATTTTATCTTTGTTAAATAAACAATGCTCCAATCGTCGTTCTCGCTGCATCGTCAGACTACTCGGCCGATTCTGACCGGAAGTAAGATAAAATCGGAGACGAATTCGAGGTAGTAATATCGGAAACGTCCGAGCGAGGCCCCGAGAAACAATCCGAGCACCGATTTTATCTTTGATAAATAAACAAAGCTCCTACCGTCGGTCTCGCAGCATGGTCAGACTTCTCGACCCATTCTAACCGGAAGTAAGATAAAATCGGAGACGATTTCGGGGCAATGATATCGAGAATGTTCGCTCGAGGCCCCGAGAACCAGTCCGAGCACCGATTTTATCTTCGTTGAATAAACAATGCTCCTACCGTCGTTCTCGCACCATCGTCAGACTTCTCGACCCATTTTGACCAGAAGTAAGATAAAATCGGAGACGATTTCGGGGCAGTAATATCGGGAATTTCCGATCGAGGTCCCGAAAACTATTCCGAGCACTGATTTTATCTTTGTTAAATAAACAATGCTCCAATCATCGTTCTCGCTGCATCATCAGACTTCTCGGCCTATTCTGACCGGAAGTAAGATAAAATCGGAGACGAATTCGGGGCAGTAATATCGAGAACGTCCGAGCGAGGCCCCGAGAACCATTCCGAACACCGATTTTATCTTTGTTACATAAACAATGCTCCTATCGTCTTTCTCGCAGCATAGTCAGACTTCTCGACCCATTCTGACCGGAAGTAAGATAAAATCGGAGACAATTTCGGGGCAGTAATATCGGGAATTTCCGATCGAGGCCCCGAAAACTATTACGAGCACCGATGTGATCTTTGTTAAATAAACAATGCTCCAATCGTTGTTTTTGCTGCATCGTCATACTTCTCGACCTATTCTGAAGGGAAGTAAGATAAAATCGGAGACGAACTCGAGGAAGTAATATCGGGAACGTCCGAGCGAGGCCCCGATAACTATTCCGAGCACCGATTTTGTCTTTGTTAAATAAACAATGCTCTTACCGTCGTTCTCGCAGCATCGTCAGACTTCTCAACCCGTTTTGACCGGAAGTAAGATAAAATCGGAGACGATTTCGGGGCAGTTATATCGGGAATTTCCGAACGAGGCCCCGAAAACTATACCGAGCACTGATTTTATCTTTGTTAAATAAACAATGCTCCAATCGTCGTTCTCGCAGCATCGTCAGACTTCTCGGCCCATTCTGACCGGAATTAAGATAAAATCGGAGACGAATTCGGGGCAGTAATATCGGGAACGTCCGAGCGAGGCCCCGAGAACCATTCCGAGCACCGATTTTATCTTTGTTAAATAAACAATGCTCCTACAGTCGTTCTCGCAGCACCGTCAGACTTCTCGACCCATTCTGACCGGAAGTAAGATAAAATCGGAGACGAATTCAGGGCTGTAATATCGGGAATGTTCGCTCGAGGCCCCGAGAACCTTTCCGAGCACCGATTTTATCTTTGTTAAATAAAACATGCTAGAATCGTCGTTCTCGCTGCATCGTCAGACTTCTCGGCCCATTCTGACCGGAAGTAAGATCAAATCGGAGGCGAATTCGGGGCAGTAATATCGGGAACGTCCGATCGAGGCCCCGATAACCATTCCGAGCACCGATTTTGTCTTTGTTAAATGAACAATGCTCCTACCGTCGTTCTCGCACCATCGTCAGACTTCTCGACCCATTTTGACCGGAAGTAAGATAAAATCGGAGACGATGTCGGGGCAGTAATATCGGGAATTTCCGAACGAGGCCCCGAAAACTATTCCGAGCACTGATTTTATCTTTGTTAAATAAACAATGCTCCAATCGTCGTTCTCGCTGCATCGTCAGACTTCTCGGCCCATTCTGACCGGAATTAAGATAAAATAGGAGACGAATTCGGGGCAGTAATGTCGGGAACGTCCGAGCGAGGCCCCGAGAACCATTCCGAGCACCGATTTTATCTTTGTTAAATAAACAATGCTCCTACAGTCGTTCTCGCAGCACCGTCAGACTTCTCGACCCATTCTGAAGGGAAGTAAGATAAAATCGGAGACGAATTCGGGGCAGTAATATCGAGAATGTTCGCTCGAGGCCCCGAGAACCAGTCCGAGCACCGATTTTATCTTCGTTAAATAAACAATGCTCCTACCGTCGTTCTCGCACCATCGTCAGACTTCTCGACCCATTTTGACCAGAAGTAAGATAAAATCGGAGACGATTTCGGGGCAGTAATATCGGGAATTTCCGATCGAGGTCCCGAAAACTATTCCGAGCACTGATTTTATCTTTGTTAAATAAACAATGCTCCAATCGTCGTTCTCGTTGCATCATCAGACTTCTCGGCCTATTCTGACCGGAAGTAAGATAAAATCGGAGACGAATTCGGGGCAGTAATATCGAGAACGTCCGAGCGAGGCCCCGAGAACCATTCCGAACACCGATTTTATCTTTGTTACATAAACAATGCTCCTATCGTCTTTCTCGCAGCATAGTCAGACTTCTCGACCCATTCTGACTGGAAGTAAGATAAAATCGGAGACAATTTCGGGGCAGTAATATCGGGAATTTCCGATCGAGGCCCCGAAAACTATTACGAGCACCGATGTGATCTTTGTTAAATAAACAATGCTCCAATCGTTGTTTTTGCTGCATCGTCATACTTCTCGACCTATTCTGAAGGGAAGTAAAATCAAATCGGAGACGAATTCGGCGCAATAATATCGGGAATGTTCGCTCGAGGCCCCGAGAACGATTCCGAGCACCGATTTCATCTTTGTTGAATAAACAATGCTCCTACCGTCGTTCTCGCAGCATCGTCAGACTTCTCGACCCATTCTAACCGGAAGAAAAAAAAAATCGGAGACGAATTTGGGTTAGTAATATCGGGAATGTTCGCTCGAGGCCCCGAAAACCATTCCGACCACCGATTTTATCTTTGTTAAATAAACAATGCTCCTACCCTCGGTCTCGCAGCATCGTCAGACTTCTCGACCCATTCTGAAGGGAAGTAATATAAAATCGGAGACGAGTTCGGGGCAGTAATATCGGGAACGTACGATCGAGGCCCCGATAACCATTCCGAGCACCAATGTTGTCTTTGTTAAATGAACAATGCTCCTACCGTCGTTCTCGCACCATCGTCAGACTTCTCGACACATTTTGACAGGAAGGAAGATAAAATCAGAGACGAACTCGAGGTAGTAATATCGGGAACGTCCGAGCGAGGCCCCGATAACCATTCCGAGCACCGATTTTGTCTTTGTTAAATAAACAATGCTCCTACCGTCGTTCTCGCACCATCGTCAGACTTCTCGACCCAATTTGACCGGAAGTAAGATAAAATCGGAGACGATTTCGGGGCAGTAATATCGGGAATTTCCGATCGAGGCCCCGAAAACTATTCCGAGCACTGATTTTATCTTTGTTAAATAAACAATGGTCCAATCGTCGATCTCGCTGCATCGTCAGACTTCTCGGCCCATTCTGACCGGAATTAAGATAAAATCGGAGACGAATTCGGGGCAGTAATACCGGGAATTTCCGATCGAGGCCCCGAACACTATTCCGAGGACTGATTTTATCTTTGTTAAATAAACAATGCTCCAATCGTCGTTCTCGCTGCATCGTCCGACTTCTGGGCCCATTCTGACCGGAAGTAAAATAAAATCGGAGACGAATTCGGGGCAGTAATATCGGGAACGTCCGAGCGAGGCCCCGAGAACCATTCCGAGCACCGATTTTATCTTTGTTAAATAAACAATGCTCCTACAGTCGTTCTCGCAGCACCGTCAGACTTCTCGACCCATTCTGACCGGATGTAAGATAAAATCGGAGACGAATTCGGGGCAGTAATATCGGGAATGTTCGCTCGAGGCCCCGAGAACCATTCCGAGCACCGATTTCATCTTTGTTAAATAAACAATGCTAGAATCGTCGTTCTCGCTGCATCGTCAGACTTCTCGGCCCATTCTGACCGGAAGTAAGATAAAATCGGAGACGAACTCGAGGAAGTAATATCGGGAACGTCCGAGCGAGGCCCCGATAACTATTCCGAGCACCGATTTTGTCTTTGTTAAATAAACAATGCTCTTACCGTCGTTCTCGCAGCATCGTCAGACTTCTCAACCCATTTTGACCGGAAGTAAGATAAAATCGGAGACGATTTCGGGGCACTTATATCGGGAGTTTCCGAACGAGGCCCCGAAAACTATTCCGAGCACTGATTTTATCTTTGTTAAATAAACAATGCTCCAATCGTCGTTCTCGCTGCATCGTCAGACTTCTCGGCCCATTCTGACCGGAATTAAGATAAAATCGGAGACGAATTCGGGGCAGTAATATCGGGAACGTCCGAGCGAGGCCCCGAGAACCATTCCGAGCACCGATTTCATCTTTGTTAAATAAACAATGCTCCTACAGTCGTTCTCGCAGCACCGTCAGACTTCTCGACCCATTCTGACCGGAAGTAAGATAAAATCGGAGACGAATTCGGGGCTGTAATATCGGGAATGTTCGCTCGAGGCCCCGAGAACCTTTCCGAGCACCGATTTTATCTTTGTTAAATAAAACATGCTAGAATCGTCGTTCTCGCTGCATCGTCAGACTTCTCGGCCCATTCTGACCGGAAGTAAGATCAAATCGGCGGCGAATTCGGGGCAGTAATAGCGGGAACGTCCGATCGAGGCCCCGATAACCATTCCGAGCACCGATTTTGTCTTTGTTAAATGAACAATGCTCCTACCGTCGTTCTCGCACCATCGTCAGACTTCTCGACCCATTTTGACCGGAAGTAGGATAAAATCGGAGACGATGTCGGGGCAGTAATATCGGGAATTTCCGAACGAGGCCCCGAAATACATTCCGAGCACCGATTTTATCTTTGTTAAATAAACAATGCGAGAATCGTCGTTCTCGCTGCATCGTCAGACTTCTCGGCCCATTCTGACCGGATGTAAGATAAAATCGGAGACGAACTCGAGGTAGTAATATCGGGAACGTCCGAGCGAGGCCCCGAAATACATTCCGAGCACCGATTTTATCTTTGTTAAATAAACAATGCTCCTACCGTCGGTCTCAGAGCATCGTCAGACTTCTCGACCCATTCTGAACGGAAGTAAGATAAAATCGGAGACGAATTCGGGGCAGTAATATCGGGAACGTCCGATCGAGGCCCCGATAATCATTTCGAGCACCGATTTTGTCTTTGTTAAATAAACAATGCTCCTACCGTCGTTCTCGCAGCATCGTCAGACTTCTCGACCCATTCTGACAGGAAGTAAGAAAAAATCGGAGACGAATTCGGGGCAGTAATATCGGGAACGTCCGATTGAGGCCCCGAGAACCATTCCGAGCACCGATTTTATCTTTGTTAAATAAACAATCCTCCTACCGTCGTTCTCGCAGCATCGTCAGACGTCTCGACCCATTCTGACCAAAAGTAAGATAAAATCGGAGATGAATTCGGGGCAGTAATGTCGGGAATGTATGCTGGAGGCCCCGAGAACCATTCCGAGCACCGATTTTATCTTTGATAAATAAACAATGCTCCAATCGTCGATCTCGCTGCATCGTCAGACTTCTCGGCCCATTCTGACCGGAAGTATAATAAAATCGGAGAAGAATTCGGGGCAGTAATATCGGGAGCGCGCGAGCAAGGCCCCGAGAACCATTCCGAGCACCGATTTTATCTTTGTTAAATAAACAGTGCTCCTACCGTCGTTCTCGCACCATCGGCAGACATCTCGACCCATTCTGACCGGAAGTAAGATAAAATCGGAGACTAATTCGGGGGAGTAATATCGGGCACGTCCTATCGAGGACCCGAGATCCATTTCGAGCACCGATTTAATGTTTGTTAAATAAACAATGCTCCTACCGTCGTTCCCGCAGCATCTTCACACTTCTCCACCCATTCTGAACGGAAGTAAGATAAAATCGGAGACGAATTCGGGGCAGTAATATCGGGAACGTCCGATCGAGGCGCCGAGAACGTTTCCGAGCACCGATTTTATCTTTGTTAAATGAATAATGCTTCTACCGTCTTTCCCGCAGCATCGTCAGACTTCTCGACGCATTCTGACCTGAAGTAAGATAAAATCGGAGACGAATTCGAGGCAATAATATCGGGAATGTTCGCTCGAGGCCCCGAGAACCATTCCGAGCACCGATTTTATCTTTGTTAAATAAACAATGCTCCTACCGTCGTTCTCGCACCATCGTTAGACTTCTCGACCCAATTTGACCGGAAGTAAGATAAAATCGGAGACGATTTCGGGGCAGTAATATCGGGAATTTCCGATCGAGGCCCCGAAAACTATTCCGAGCACTGATTTTATCTTTGTTAAATAAACAATGGTCCAATCGTCGATCTCGCTGCATCGTCAGACTTCTCGGCCCATTCTGACCGGAATTAAGATAAAATCGGAGACGAATTCGGGGCAGTAATACCGGGAATTTCCGATCGAGGCCCCGAACACTATTCCGAGGACTGATTTTATCTTTGTTAAATAAACCATGCTCCAATCGTCGTTCTCGCTGCATCGTCCGACTTCTGGGCCCATTCTGACCGGAAGTAAAATAAAATCGGAGACGAATTCGGGGCAGTAATATCGGGAACGTCCGAGCGAGGCCCCGAGAACCATTCCGAGCACCGATTTTATCTTTGTTAAATAAACAATGCTCCTACAGTCGTTCTCGCAGCACCGTCAGACTTCTCGACCCATTCTGACCGGATGTAAGATAAAATCGGAGACGAATTCGGGGCAGTAATATCGGGAACGTCCGATCGAGGCGCCGAGAACGTTTCCGAGCACCGATTTTATCTTTGTTAAATGAATAATGCTTCTACCGTCTTTCCCGCAGCATCGTCAGACTTCTCGACGCATTCTGACCTGAAGTAAGATAAAATCGGAGACGAATTCGAGGCAATAATATCGGGAATGTTCGCTCGAGGCCCCGAGAACCATTCCGAGCACCGATTTTATCTTTGTTAAATAAACAATGCTCCTACCGTCGTTCTCGCACCATCGTTAGACTTCTCGACCCAATTTGACCGGAAGTAAGATAAAATCGGAGACGATTTCGGGGCAGTAATATCGGGAATTTCCGATCGAGGCCCCGAAAACTATTCCGAGCACTGATTTTATCTTTGTTAAATAAACAATGGTCCAATCGTCGATCTCGCTGCATCGTCAGACTTCTCGGCCCATTCTGACCGGAATTAAGATAAAATCGGAGACGAATTCGGGGCAGTAATACCGGGAATTTCCGATCGAGGCCCCGAACACTATTCCGAGGACTGATTTTATCTTTGTTAAATAAACCATGCTCCAATCGTCGTTCTCGCTGCATCGTCCGACTTCTGGGCCCATTCTGACCGGAAGTAAAATAAAATCGGAGACGAATTCGGGGCAGTAATATCGGGAACGTCCGAGCGAGGCCCCGAGAACCATTCCGAGCACCGATTTTATCTTTGTTAAATAAACAATGCTCCTACAGTCGTTCTCGCAGCACCGTCAGACTTCTCGACCCATTCTGACCGGATGTAAGATAAAATCGGAGACGAATTCGGGGCAGTAATATCGGGAATGTTCGCTCGAGGCCCCGAGAACCATTCCGAGCACCGATTTCATCTTTGTTAAATAAACAATGCTAGAATCGTCGTTCTCGCTGCATCGTCAGACTTCTCGGCCCATTCTGACCGGAAGTAAGATAAAATCGGAGACGAACTCGAGGAAGTAATATCGGGAACGTCCGAGCGAGGCCCCGATAACTATTCCGAGCACCGATTTTGTCTTTGTTAAATAAACAATGCTCTTACCGTCGTTCTCGCAGCATCGTCAGACTTCTCAACCCATTTTGACCGGAAGTAAGATAAAATCGGAGACGATTTCGGGGCAGTTATATCGGGAGTTTCCGAACGAGGCCCCGAAAACTATTCCGAGCACTGATTTTATCTTTGTTAAATAAACAATGCTCCAATCGTCGTTCTCGCTGCATCGTCAGACTTCTCGGCCCATTCTGACCGGAATTAAGATAAAATCGGAGACGAATTCGGGGCAGTAATATCGGGAACGTCCGAGCGAGGCCCCGAGAACCATTCCGAGCACCGATTTTATCTTTGTTAAATAAACAATGCTCCTACAGTCGTTCTCGCAGCACCGTCAGACTTCTCGACCCATTCTGACCGGAAGTAAGATAAAATCGGAGACGAATTCGGGGCTGTAATATCGGGAATGTTCGCTCGAGGCCCCGAGAACCTTTCCGAGCACCGATTTTATCTTTGTTAAATAAAACATGCTAGAATCGTCGTTCTCGCTGCATCGTCAGACTTCTCGGCCCATTCTGACCGGAAGTAAGATCAAATCGGCGGCGAATTCGGGGCAGTAATAGCGGGAACGTCCGATCGAGGCCCCGATAACCATTCCGAGCACCGATTTTGTCTTTGTTAAATGAACAATGCTCCTACCGTCGTTCTCGCACCATCGTCAGACTTCTCGACCCATTTTGACCGGAAGTAGGATAAAATCGGAGACGATGTCGGGGCAGTAATATCGGGAATTTCCGAACGAGGCCCCGAAATACATTCCGAGCACCGATTTTATCTTTGTTAAATAAACAATGCGAGAATCGTCGTTCTCGCTGCATCGTCAGACTTCTCGGCCCATTCTGACCGGATGTAAGATAAAATCGGAGACGAACTCGAGGTAGTAATATCGGGAACGTCCGAGCGAGGCCCCGAAATACATTCCGAGCACCGATTTTATCTTTGTTAAATAAACAATGCTCCTACCGTCGGTCTCAGAGCATCGTCAGACTTCTCGACCCATTCTGAACGGAAGTAAGATAAAATCGGAGACGAATTCGGGGCAGTAATATCGGGAACGTCCGATTGAGGCCCCGAGAACCATTCCGAGCACCGATTTTATCTTTGTTAAATAAACAATCCTCCTACCGTCGTTCTCGCAGCATCGTCAGACGTCTCGACCCATTCTGACCAAAAGTAAGATAAAATCGGAGATGAATTCGGGACAGTAATGTCGGGAATGTATGCTGGAGGCCCCGAGAACCATTCCGAGCACCGATTTTATCTTTGATAAATAAACAATGCTCCAATCGTCGATCTCGCTGCATCGTCAGACTTCTCGGCCCATTCTGACCGGAAGTATAATAAAATCGGAGACGAATTCGGGGCAGTAATATCGGGAGCGCGCGAGCAAGGCCCCGAGAACCATTCCGAGCACCGATTTTATCTTTGTTAAATAAACAGTGCTCCTACCGTCGTTCTCGCACCATCGGCAGACATCTCGACCCATTCTGACCGGAAGTAAGATAAAATCGGAGACTAATTCGGGGGAGTAATATCGGGCACGTCCTATCGAGGACCCGAGATCCATTTCGAGCACCGATTTAATGTTTGTTAAATAAACAATGCTCCTACCGTCGTTCCCGCAGCATCTTCACACTTCTCCACCCATTCTGAACGGAAGTAAGATAAAATCGGAGACGAATTCGGGGCAGTAATATCGGGAACGTCCGATCGAGGCGCCGAGAACGTTTCCGAGCACCGATTTTATCTTTGTTAAATGAATAATGCTTCTACCGTCTTTCCCGCAGCATCGTCAGACTTCTCGACGCATTCTGACCTGAAGTAAGATAAAATCGGAGACGAATTCGAGGCAATAATATCGGGAATGTTCGCTCGAGGCCCCGAGAACCATTCCGAGCACCGATTTTATCTTTGTTAAATAAACAATGCTCCTACCGTCGTTCTCGCACCATCGTTAGACTTCTCGACCCATTTTGACCGGAAGTAAGATAAAATCGGAGACGATTTCGGGGCAGTAATATCGGGAATTTCCGATCGAGGCCCCGAACACTATTCCGAGCACTGATTTTATCTTTGTTAAATAAACAATGCTCCAATCGTCGTTCTCGCTGCATCGTCCGACTTCTGGGCCCATTCTGACCGGAAGTATAATAAAATCGGAGACGAATTCGGGGCAGTAATATCGGGAGCGCGCGAGCAAGGCCCCGAGAACCATTCCGAGCACCGATTTTATCTTTGTTAAATAAACAGTGCTCCTACCGTCGTTCTCGCAGCATCGTCAGACATCTCGACCCATTCTGACCGGAAGTAAGATAAAATCGGAGACTAATTCGGGGCAGTAATATCGGGCACGACCTATCGAGGACCCGAGATCCATTCCGAGCACCGATTTAATGTTTGTTAAATAAACCATCCTCCTACCGTCGTTCCCGCAGCATCTTCAGACTTCTCCACCCATTCTGAACGGAAGTAAGATAACATCGGAGACGAACTCGAGGTAGTAATATCGGGAACGTCCGAGCGAGGCCCCGATAACCATTCCGAGCACCGATTTTGTCTTTGTTAAATAAACAATGCTCCTACCGTTTTTCTCGCACCATCGTCAGACTTCTCGACCCAATTTGACCGGAAGTAAGATAAAATCGGAGACGAATTCGGGGCAGTAATATCGGGAACGTCCGATCGAGGCCCCGATAATCATTCCGAGCACCGGTTTTGTCTTTGATAAATAATCAATGCTCCTACCGTCGTTCCCGCAGCATCGTCAGACTTCTCGACCCATTCTGACATGAAGTAAGATAAAATCGGAGACGAATTCGGGGCAGTAATATCGGGAACGTCCGATTGAGGCCCCGAGAACCATTCCGAGCACCGATTTTATCTTTGTTAAATAAACAATGCTTCTACCGTCGTTCTCGCAGCATCGTCAGACGTCTCGACCCATGCTGACCGGAAGTAAGATAAAATCGGAGATGATTTCGGGGCAGTAATATCGGGAATGTTCGCTGGAGGCCCCGAGAACCATTCCGAGCACCGATTTTATCTTTGATAAATAAACAATGCTCCTATCGTCGTTCTCGCTGCATCGTCAGACCTCTCGGCCCATTCTGACCGGAAGTATAATAAAATCGGAGACGAATTCGGGGCAGTAATATCGGGAGCGTGCGAGCAAGGCCCCAAGAACCATTCCGAGCACCGATTTTATCTTTGTAAAATAAACAATCCTCCTACCGTCGTTCTCGCAGCATCGTCAGACATCTCGACCCATTCTGACCGGAAGTAAGATAAAATCGGAGACGAATTCGGGGCAGTAATATCGGGCACGTCCGATCGAGGACCCGAGAACCATTCCGAGCACCGATTTAATGTTTGTTAAATAAACAATGCTCCTACCGTCGTTCCCGCAGCATCGTCAGGCTTCTCCACCTTTGCTGACCGGAAGTAAGATAAAATCGGAGACGAATTCGGGGCAGTAATATCGGGAACGTCCGATCGAGGCCCCGAGAACGTTTCCGAGCACCGATTTTATCTTTGTTAAATAAATAATGCTTCTACCGTCGTTCCCGCAACATCGTCAGACTTCTCGACGCATTCTGACCTGAAGTAAGATAAAATCGGAGACGAATTCGAGGCAATAATATCGGGAATGTTCGCTCGAGGCCCCGAGAACCATTCCGAGCACCGATTTTATCTTTGTGAAATAAACAATGCTCCAACCGTCGTTCTCGCACCATCGTTAGACTTCTCGACCCATTTTGACCGGAAGTAAGATAAAATCGGAGACGATTTCGGCGCAGTAATATCGGGAATTTCCGATCGCGGCCCCGAACACTATTCCGAGCACTGATTTTTTCTTTGTTAAATAAACAATGCTCCAATCGTCGTTCTCGCTGCATCGTCCGACTTCTGGGCCCATTCTGACCGGAAGTAAAATAAAATCGGAGACGAATTCGGGGGAGAAATATCGGGAACGTCCGAGCGAGGCCCCGAGAACCATTCCGAGCACCGATTATATCTTTGTTAAATAAACAATGCTCCTACAGTCGTTCTCGCAGCATCGTCAGACTTCTCGACCCATTCTGACAGGAAGTAAGATAAGATCGGAGACGAATTCGGGGCAGTAATATCGGGAACGTCCGATTGAGGCCCCGAGAACCATTCCGAGCACCGATTTTATCTTTGTTAAATAAACAATGCTCCTACCGTCGCTCTCGCAGCATCGTCAGACGTCTCGACCCATTCTGACCGGAAGTAAGATAAAATCGGAGATGAATTCGGGGCAGTAATATCGGGAATGTTCGCTGGAGGCCCCGAGAACCATTACGAGCACCGATTTTGTCTTTCTTAAATAAACAATGCTCCTACCGTCGTTCTCGCACCATCGTCAGACTTCTCGACCCATTTGACCGGAAGTAAGATAAAATCGGAGACGATTTCGGGGTAGTAATATCGGGAATTTCCGATCGAGGCCCCGGAAACTATTCCGAGCACTGATTTTATCTTTGTTAAATAAACAATGATCCAATCGTCGTTCTCGCTGCGTCGTCAGACTTCTCGGCCCATTCTGACCGGAAGTAAGATAAAATCGGAGACGATTTCGGGGCAGTAATATCGGGAACGTCCGAGCGAGGACCCGAGAACCTTTCCGAGCACCGATTTTATCTTTGTTAAATAAATCATGCTAGAATCGTCGTTCTCGCTGCATCGTCAGACTTCTCGGCTCATTCTGACCGGAATTAAGATAAAATCGGAGACGAATTCGGGGCAGTGATATCGGGAACGTCCGAGCGAGGCCCCGAGAACCATTCCGAGCACCGATTTTATCTTTGTTAAATAAACAATGCTCCTACAGTTGTTCTCGCAGCACCGTCAGACTTCTCGACCCATTCTGACCGGAAGTAAGATAAAATCGGAGTCGAATTCGGGGCAGGAATATCGGGAACGTCCGAGCGAGGCCCCGAGAACGTTTCCGAGCACCGATTTTATCTTTGTTAAATAAACAATGATCCTACCGTCGTTCTCGCACCATCGTTAGACTTCTCGACCCATTTTGACCGGCAGTAAGATAAAATCGGAGACGATTTCGGGGCAGTAATATCGGAAATTTCCGATCGAGGCCCCGAACACTATTCCGAGCACTGATTTTATCTTTGTTAAATGAACAATGCTCCAATCGTCGTTCTCGCTGCATCTTCCGACTTCTGGGCCCATTCTGACCGGAATTAAGATAAAATCGGAGACGAATTCGGGGCAGTAATATCGGCAACGTCCGAGCGAGGCCCCGATAACCATTCCGAGCACCGATGTTGTCTTTGTTAAATAAACAATGCTCCTACCGTCGTTCCCGCAGCATCGTCAGACTTCTCCACCCATTCTGAACGGAAGTAAGATAAAATCGGAGACGAATTCGGGGCAGTACTATCGGGAACGTCCGATCGAGGCCCCGAGAACGTTTCCGAGCACCGATTTTATCTTTGTTAAATAAATAATGCTTCTACCGTCGTTCCCGCAGCATCGTCAGACTTCTCGACGCATTCTGACCTGATGTAAGATAAAATCGGAGACGAATTCGAGGCAATAATATCGGGAATGTTCGCTCGAGGCCCCGATAACCATTCCGAGCACCGATTTTATCTTTGTTAAATAAACAATGCTCCTACCGTCGTTCTCGCACCATCGTTAGACTTCTCGACCCATTTTGACCGGAAGTAAGATATAATCGCAGACGAATTCGGGGCAGTAATATCGGGAACGTCCGATCGAGGCCCCGAACACTATTCCGAGCACTGATTTTATCTTTGTTAAATAAACAATGCTCCAATCGTCGTTCTCGCTGCATCGTCCGACTTCTGGGCCCATTCTGACCGGAAGTAAAATAAAATCGGAGACGAATTCGGGGCAGTAATATCGGGAACGTCCGAGCGAGGCCCCGAGAACCATTCCGAGCACCGATTTTATCTTTGTTAAATAAACAATGCTCCTACCGTCGTTCTCGCAGCATCGTCAGACATCTCGACCGATTCTGACCGGAAGTAAGATAAAATCGGAGGCGAATTCGAGGTAGTAATATCGGGAACGTCCGAGCGAGGCCCCGATAACCATTCCGAGCACCGATTTTATCTTTGTTAAATACACAATGCTCCTATAGTCGTTCTCGCAGCACCGTCAGACTTGTCGACCCATTCTGACCGGAAGTAAGATAAAATCGGAGTCGAATTCGGGGCAGTAATATCGGGAACGTCCGAGCGAGGCCCCGAGAACCATTCCGAGAACCGATTTTATCTTTGTTAAATAAACAATGCTCCTACCCTCGGTCTCGCAGCATCGTCAGACTTCTCGACCCATTCTGAAGGGAAGTAAGATAAAATCGGAGACGAATTCGGGGCAGTAATATCGGGAACGTCCGATCGAGGCCCCGATAACCATTCCGAGCACCGATTTTGTCTTTGTTAAATGAACAATGCTCCTACCGTCGTTCTCGCACCATCGTCAGACTTCTCGACCCATTCTGAAGGGAAGTAAGATAAAATCGGAGACGAATTCGGGGCAGTAATATCGGGAACGTCCGATCGCGGCCCCGATAACCATTCCGAGCACCGATTTTGTCTTTGTTAAATAAACAATGCTCCTACAGCCGTTCTCGCAGCACCGTCAGACTTCTCGACCCATTCCGACCGGAAGTAAGATAAAATCGGAGACGCATTCGGGGCAATAATATCGGGAATGTTCGCTCGAGGCCCCGAGAACCATTCCGAGCACCGATTTTATCTTTGTTAAATAAACAATGCTAGAATCGTCGTTCTCGCTGCATCGTCAGACTTCTCGGCCCATTTTGACCGGATGTGAGATAAAATCGGAGACGATCTCGAGGTAGTAATATCGGGAACGTCCGAGCGAGGCCCTGAGAAACATTCCGAGCACCGATTTTATCTTTGTTAAATAAACAATGCTCCTACCGTCGTTCTCGCTGCATCGTCAGAGGTCTCGACCCATTCTGACCGGAAGTAAGATAAAATCGGAGATGAATTCGGGGCAGTAATATCGGGAATGTTCGCTCGAGGCCCCGAGAACCATTCCGAGCACCGATTTTATCTTTGATAAATAAACAATGCTCCAGTCGTCGTTCTCGCTGCATCGTCAGACTTCTCGGCCCATTCTGACCGGAGATATAATGAAATCGGAGACGAATTCGGGGCAGTAATATCGGGAGCGTGCGAGCAAGGCCCAGAGAACCATTCCGAGCACCGATTTTATCTTTGTTAAATAAACAATGCTCCTACCGTCGTTCTCGCAGCATCGTCAGACATCTCGACCCATTCTGACCGGAAGTAAGATAAAATCGGAGACGAATTCGGGGCAGTAATATCGGGCACGTCCGATCGAGTACCCGAGAACCGATCCGTGCACCGATTTAATCTTTGTTAAATAAACAATGCTCCTACCGTCTTCTCGCTGCATCGTCAGACGTCTCGACCCATTCTGACCGGAAGTAAGATAAAATCGGAGATGAATTCGGGGCAGTCATATGGGGAATGTTCGCTCGAGGCCCCGAGAACCATTCCGAGCACCGATTTTATCTTTGATAAATAAACAATGCTCCAGTCGTCGTTCTCGCTGCATCGTCAGACTTCTCGGCCCATTCTGACCGGAAGTTTAATAAAATCGGAGACGAATTCGGGGCAGTAAGATCGGAAGCATGCGAGCAAGGCCCAGAGAACCATTCCGAGCACCGATTTTATCTTTGTTAAATAAACAATGCTCCTACCGTCGTTCTCGCAGCATCGTCAGACTTCTCGACCCATTCTGACCGGAAGTAAGATAAAATCGGAGACGAATTCGGGGCAGTAATATCGGCAATGTTCGCTCGAGGCCCCGAGAACCATTCCGAGCACCGATTTTATCTTTGTTAAATAAACAATGCTCCAATCGTCGTTCTCGCTGCATCGTCAGACTTCTCGGTCGATTCTGACCGGAAGTAAGATAAAATCGGAGACGAATTCGAGGTAGTAATATCGGAAACGTCCGAGCGAGGCCCCGAGAAACAATCCGAGCACCGATTTTATCTTTGATAAATAAACAATGCTCCTACCGTCGGTCTCGCAGCATCGTAAGACTTCTCGACCCATTCTTACCGCAAGTAAGATAAAATCGGAGACGATTTCGGGGCAATGATATCGAGAATGTTCGCTCGAGGCCCCGAGAACCAGTCCGAGCACCGATTTTATCTTCGTTAAATAAACAATGCTCCTACCGTCGTTCTCGCACCATCGTCAGACTTCTCGACCCATTTTGACCAGAAGTAAGATAAAATCGGAGACGATTTCGGGGCAGTAATATCGGGAATTTCCGATCGAGGTCCCGGAAATTATTCCGAGCACTGATTGTATCTTTGTTAAATAAACAATGCTCCAATCGTCGTTCTCGCTGCATCATCAGACTTCTCGGCCTATTCTGACCGGAAGTAAGATCAATTCGGAGACGAATTCGGGGCAGTTATATCGGGAACGTCCGAGCGAGGCCCCGAGAACCATTCCGAGCACCGATTTTATCTTTGTTAAATAAACAATGCTCCTACAGTTGTTCTCGCAGCACCGTCAGACTTCTCGACCCATTCTGACCGGAAGTAAGATCGAATCGGAGACGAATTCGGGCCAGTAATATCGGGAATGTTCGCTCGAGGCCCCGAGAACCATTCCGAGCACCGATTTTATCTTTGTTAAATAAACAATGCTAGAATCGTCGATCTCGCTGCATCGTCAGACTTCTCGGCCCATTTTGACCGGATGTAAGATAAAATCGGAGACGATCTCGAGGTAGTAATATCGGGAACGGCCGAGCGAGGCCCCGAGAAACATTCCGCGCACCGATTTTATCTTTGTTAAATAAACAATGCTCCTACCGTCGGTCTCAGAGCATCGTCAGACTTCTCGATCCATTCTGACCGGAAGTAACATCAACGGAGACGAATTCGGGGTAGAAATATCGGAAATGTTCGCTCGAGGCCCCGAGAACCATTCCGAGCACAGATTTCATCTTTGTTAAATAAACAATGCTCCTACCGGCGTTCTCGCTGCATCGTCAGAATTTTCGACCCATTCTCACCGGAAGTAAAATAAAATCGGAGACGACTTCGTGGCAGTAATATCGGGAATATTCGCTCAAGGCCCCAAGAACGAATCCGAGCACCGATTTTATCTTTGTTGAATAAACAATGCTCCGACCGTCGTTCTCGCAGCATCGTCGGACATCTCGACCCAATCTGACTGGAAGTAAGATAAAATCGGAGATGAATTCTGGGCAGTAATATCGGGAACGTACGATCGAGGCCCCGTGAACCATTCCGATCTACGATTTTATGTTTGTTAAATAAACAATTCTCCTACAGTCATTTTCGCAGCATCGTCGAACTTCTCGACCCATTCTGACCGGAAGTAAAAAAAAATCGGAGACGAATTCGGCGCAGTAATATCGAGAACGCCCGATCGAGTCCCCGAGAACTATTCGGAGCACCGATGTTGTCTTTGTTAAGTAAACAATGCTCTAATCGTCGTTGTCGCTGCATCGTCAGACTTCTCGCCCCATTCTGAACGGAAGTACGATAAAATCGGAGACGAATTCGGGGCAGTAATATTGGGAATGTTCGCTCGAGGCCCCGAGAACCATTCCGAGCACCGATTTTATCTTTGTTAAATAAACAATGCTAGAATCGTCGATCTCGCTGCATCGTCAGACTTCTCGGCCCATTTTGACCGGATGTAAGATAAAATCGGAGACGATCTCGAGGTAGTAATATCGGGAAAGGCCGAGCGAGGCCCCGAGAAACATTCCGAGCACCGATTTTATCTTTGTTAAATAAACAATGCTCCTACCGTCGGTCTCAGAGCATCGTCAGACTTCTCGATCCATTCTGACCGGAAGTAACATCAACGGAGACGAATTCGGGGTAGAAATATCGGAAATGTTCGCTCGAGACCCCGAGAACCATTCCGAGCACAGATTTCATCTTTGTTAAATAAACAATGCTCCTACCGTCGTTCTCGCTGCATCGTCAGAATTTTCGACCCATTCTCACCGGAAGTAAAATAAAATCGGAGACGACTTCGTGGCAGTAATATCGGGAATATTCGCTCAAGGCCCCAAGAACGAATCCGAGCACCGATTTTATCTTTGTTGAATAAACAATGCTCCGACCGTCGTTCTCGCAGCATCGTCGGACATGTCGACCCAATCTGACTGGAAGTAAGATAAAATCGGAGATGAATTCTGGGCAGTAATATCGGGAACGTACGATCGAGGCCCCGTGAACCATTCCGATCTACGATTTTATGTTTGTTAAGTAAACGATTCTCCTACAGTCATTTTCGCAGCATCGTCGAACTTCTCGACCCATTCTGACCGGAAGTAAAAAAAAATCGGAGACGAATTCGGCGCAGTAATATCGAGAACGCCCGATCGAGTCCCCGAGAACTGCTCGGAGCACCGATGTTGTCTTTGTTAAATAAACAATGCTCTAATCGTCGTTGTCGCTGCATCGTCAGACTTCTCGCCCCATTCTGACCGGAAGTACGATAAAATCGGAGACGAATTCGGGGCAGTAATATCGGGCACGTCCGATCGAGGACCCGAGAACCATTCCGAGCACCGATTTTATCTTTGTTAAATAAACATTGCTCCTACAGTCGTTCTCGCAGAACCGTCAGACTTCTCGACCCATTCTGACCGGATGTAAGATAAAATCGGAGACGAATTCGGGGCAGTAATATCGGGAATGTTCGCTCGAGGCCCCGAGAACCATTCCGAGCACCGATTTTATCTTTGTTAAATAAACAATGCTAGAATCGTCGTTCTCGCTGCATCGTCCGACTTCTCAGCCCATTCTGACCGGACGTAAGATAAAATCGGAGACGAACTCGAGGTAGTAATATCGGGAACGTCCCAGCGAGGCCCCGATAACCATTCCGAGCACCGATTTTGTCTTTGTTAAATAAACAATGCTCCTACCGTCGTTCTCGCACCATCGTCAGACTTCTCGACCCATTTTGACCGGAAGTAAAATAAAATCGGAGACGATTTCGGGGCAGTAATATCGGGAATTTCCGATCGAGGCCCCGAAAACTATTCCGAGCACATATTCTATCTTTGTTAAATAAACAATGCTCAAATCGTCGTTCTCGCCTCATCGTCAGACTTCTCGGCCCATTCTGACCGGAATTAAGATAAAATCGGAGACGAATTCGGGGCAGTAATATGGAGAACGTCCGAGCGAGGCCCCGAGAACCATTCCGAGCTCGGATTTTATCTTTGTTAAATAAGCAATGCTCCTACCGTCGTTCTCGCAGCATCGTCAGACTTCTCGATCCATTCTGACCGGAAGTAAGATAAAATCGGAGACGAATTCGGGGCAGTAATATCGGAAATGTTCGCTCGAGGCCCCGAGAACCATTCCGAGCACCGATTTTATCTTTGTTGAATCAACAATGCTCCTAACGTCGTTCTCGCAGCATTGTCAGACTTCTCGGCCCATTCTGACCGGAAGTAAGATAAAATCGGAGACGAATTCGGGGCAGTAATATCGGGAATTCCCGATCGAGGCCCCGAAAACTATTCCGAGCGGCTACGTTATCTTTGTTAAATAAACAATGCTCCAATCGTTGTTCTTGCTGCATCGTCATACATCTCGACCTATTCTGACCGGAAGTAAGATAAAATCGGAGACGAATTCGGGGCAATACTATCGGGAATGTTCGCTCGAGGCCCCGAGAACCATTCCGAGCACCGATTTCATCTTTGTTACATAAACAATGCTCCTACCGTCGTTCACGCAGCATCGTCAGACTTCTCGACCCATTCTGACCGGAAGTATGATAAAATCGGAGACGAATTCGGGGCAGTAATATCGGGAAATTCCGATCGAGGCCCCGAAAACTATTCCGAGCACCCACGTTATCTTTGTTAAATAAACAATGCTCCAATCGTTGTTCTTGCTGCATCGTCATACATCTCGACCTATTCTGACCGGAAGTAAGATAAAATCGGAGACGAATTCGGGGCAATACTATCGGGAATGTTCGCTCGTGGCCCCGAGAACCATTCCGAGCACCGATTTCATCTTTGTTACATAAACAATGCTCCTACCGTCGTTTTCGCAGCATCGTCAGACTTCTCGAACCATTCTGACCGGAAGTAAGATAATATCGGAGACGAATTCTAGGCAATAATATCGGGAATGTTCGCTCGAGGCCCCGAGAACCATTCCGAGCACCCATTTTATTTTTGTTAAATAAACAATGCTCCTACCGTCGTTCTCGCACCGTCTTGAGACTTCTCGACCCATTTTGACCGGAAGTAAGATAAAATCGGAGACGATTTCGGGGCAGTAATATCGGGAATTTCCGATCGAGTTGCTGAAATCTATTCCGAGCACTGATTTTATCTTTGTTAAATAAACATTGCTCCAATCGTCGTTCTCGCTGCATCGTCAGACTTCTCGGCCCATTCTGACCGGAAGTAAGATAAAATCGGAGACGGATTCGGGGCAGTAATATTGGGAACGTCCGAGCGAGGCCCCGAGAACCATTCCGAGCACCGACTTTATCTTTGTTAAATAAACAATCCTCCTACCGTCGTTCTCGCAGCATCGTCAGACTTCTCGACCCATTCTGACAGGAAGTAAGATAAAATCGGAGACGAATTCGGGGCAGTAATATCGGGAATGTTCGCTCGAGTCCCCGAGAACCATTCCGAGCGCACATTTTATCTTTGTTAAATAAACAATGCTCCAATCGTCGTTCTCGCTGCATCGTCAGACTTCTCGGCCGATTCTGACCGGAAGTAAGATAAAATCGGAGACGAATTCGAGGTAGTAATATCGGGAACGTCCGAGCGAGGCCCCGAGAAACACTCCGAGCGCCGATTTTATCGTCGTTAAATAAACAATGCTCCTACCGTCGGTCTCGCAGCATCGTCCAACTTCTCGACCCCTTCAGACCGGAAGTAAGATAAAATCAGAGACGAATTCGACGCAATAATATCGGGAATGTTCGCTCCAGGCCCCGAGAACCATTCCGAGAACCAATTTTATGTTTGTTAAATAAACAATGCTCCTACCGTCGTTCTCGCACCATCGTCAGACTTCTCGACCCATTTTGACCGGAAGTAAGATAAAATCGGAGACGATTTCGGGGCAGTAATATCGGGGATTACCGATCGAGGCCCCGAAAACCATTCCGAGCACTGATTTTATCTTTGTTAAATAAACAATGCTCAAATCGTCGTTCTCGCGGCATCGTCAGAATTCTCGGCCCATTCTGACCGGAAGTAAGATAAAATCGGACACGATTTCGGGGCAGTAATATCGGGAACGTCCGAGCGAGGCCCCGAGAACCATTCCGAGCACTGATTTCATCTTTGTTAAATACACAATGCTCCTACCGTCGTTCTCGCAGCATCGTCAGACTTCTCGATCCATTCTGACCGGAAGTACGATAAAATCGGAGACGAATTCGGGGTAGAAATATCGGAAATGTTCTCTCGAGGCCCCGAGATCCATTCCGAGCACAGATTTCAACTTTGTTAAATAAACAATGCTCCTACCGTCCTTCTCGCTGCATCATCAGACTTCTCGACCCATTCTCACCGGAAGCAAGATAAAATCGGAGACGACTTCGGGGCGGTAATATCGGGAATATTCGCTCAAGGCCCCAAGAACGAATCCGAGCACCGATTTTATCTTTGTTGAGTAAACAATGCTCCTAGCGTCGTTCTCGCCGCATCGTCAGACTTCTTGCCCCATTCCGACCGGAAGTAAGATAAAATCGGAGACGAATTCGGGGCAGTAATATCGGGAATATTCGCTCAAGGCCCCAAGAACGAATCCGAGCACCGATTTTATCTTTGTTGAATAAACAATGGTCCTACCGTCGTTCTCGCACCATCGTCAGACTTCTCGACCCATTTTGACCGGAAGTAAGATAAAATCGGAGACGAATTTGGGGCAGTAATATCGGGAACGTCCGAGCGAGGCCCCGATAACCATTCCGAGCACCGATTTTATATGTGTTAAATAAACAATGCTCCTGCCGTCGTTCTCGCTGCATCGTCAGACTTCTCGGCTCATTCTGACCGGAAGTAAGATACAATCGGAGACGAATTCGGGGTAGTATTATCGGGAACGTCCGAGCGAGGCCCTGAGAATCATTCCGAGCACCGATTTTGTCTTTGATATATAAACAATGCTCCTACCGTCGTTCTCGCAGCATCGTCAGACTTCTCGACCTATTCTGACAGGAAGTAAGATAAAATCGGAGACGAATGCGGGGCAGTAAAATCGGGAATTTCCAATCGAGGCCCCGAAAACTATTCCGAGCACTGATTTTATCGTTGTTTATTAAACAATGCTCCAATCGTCGTTCTCGCTGCATCGTAAGACGACTCGGCCCATTCTGACCGGAAGTAAGATAAAATCGGAGACGAATTCGGGGCAGTAATTTCGGGAACGTCCGAACCAGGGCCCGAGAATCATTCCGAACACCGACTTTATCTTCGTTAAATAAACAATGCTCTTACCGTCGTTCTCGCAGCATCGATAGACTTCTCGACCCATTTTGACCGGAAGTAAGATAAAATCGGAGACGATTTCGGGGCAGTAATATCGGGGATTACCGATCGAGGCCCCGAAAACCATTCCGAGCACTGATTTTATCTTTGTTAAATAAACAATGCTCAAATCGTCATTCTCGCTGCATCGTCAGAATTCTCGGCCCATACTGACCGGAAGTACGATAAAATCGGAGACGAATTCGGGATAGAAATATCGGAAATGTTCTCTCGAGGCCCCGAGAACCATTCCGAGCACAGATTTCATCTTTGTTAAATAAACAATGCTCCTGCCGTCGTTCTCGCTGCATCGTCAGACTTCTCGACGCATTCTCACCGGAAGTAAGATAAAATCGGAGACGACTTCGGGGCGGTAATATCGGGAATATTCGCTCAAGGCCCCAAGAACGAATCCGAACACCGATTTTATCTTTGTTGAGTAAACAATGCTCCTAGCGTCGTTCTCGCCGCATCGTCAGACTTCTCGCCCCATTCCGACCGGAAGTAAGATAAAATCGGAGACGAATTCGGGGCAGTAATATCGGGAATATTCGCTCAAGGCCCCAAGAACGAATCCGAGCACCGATTTTATCTTTGTTGAATAAACAATGCTCCTATCGTCGTTCACGCAGCATCGTCGGACATCTCGACCCATTCTGACTGTAAGTAAGATAAAATCGGAGATTAATTCTGGGCAGTAATATCGGGAACGTACGATCGAGGCCCCGTGAACCATTCCGATCTCCGATTTTATGTTTGTTAAATAAACAATTCTCCTCCAGTCATTTTCGCAGCATCGTCAGACTTCTCGACCCATTCTAACCTAAGTAAGAAAAAATCGGAGACGAATTCGGCTCAGTAATATCGAGAACGCCCGATCAAGGCCCCGAGAACTATTCGGAGCACCGATTATATCTTTGTTAAATAAACATTGCTCCAATCGTCGTTGTCGCTGCATCGTCAGACTTCTCGCCCCATTCTGACCGGAAGTACGACAAAATCGGAGACGAATTCGGGGCAGTAATATCGGGAATGTTCGCTCGAGGCCCCGAGAACCATTCCGAGCACCGATTTTATCTTTGTTAAATAAACAATGCTCCAATCGTCGTTGTCGCTGCATCGTCAGACTTCTCGCCCCATTCCGACCGGAAGTACGATAAAATCGGAGTCGAATTCGAGGCAATAATATCGGGAATGTTCGCTCGAGGCCCCGAGAAACATTCGGAGCACCGATTTTATCTTTGTTAAATAGGCAATGCTCCTACCGTCGTTCTCGCACTATCGTCAGACTTCTCGACCCACTTTGACCGGAAGGAAGATGAAATCGGAGACGATTTCGGGGCAGTATTATCGGGAATTTCCGATCGAGGCCCCGAAAACCTTTCCGAGCACTGATTTTATCTTTATTAAATAAACAATGCTCCAATCGTCGTTCTCGCTGCATCGTCAGACTTCTCGGCCCATTCCGACCGGAAGTAAGAAAAAATCTGAGACGAATTCGGGGCAGTAATATCGAGAACGCCCGATCGAGGCCCCGAGAACTATTCGGACCACCGATTTTATCTTTGTTAAATAAACATTGCTCCAATCGTCGTTGTCGCTGCATCGTCAGACTTCTCGCCCCATTCTGAACGGAAGTACGATAAAATCGGAGACGAATTCGAGGTAGTAATATCGGGAACGTCCGAGCGAGGCCCCGAGAAACATTCCGAGCACCGATTTTATCTTTGTTAAATAAACAATGCTCCTACCGTCGGTCTCGCAGCATCGTCAGACTTCTCGACCCATTCTGACCGGGAGTAAGATAAAATCGGAGACGATTTTGGACCAATAATATCGGGAATGTTCGCTCGAGGCCCCGAGAACAATTCCGAGCACCGATTTTATCTTTGTTAAATAAACAATGGTCCTACCGTCGTTCTCGCACCATCGTCAGACTTCTCGACCCATTTTGACAGGAAGTAAGATAAAATCGGAGACGAATTCGGGGCAGTAATATCGGGAACGTCCGAGCGAGGCCCCGATAACCATTCCGAGCACCGATTTTATGTGTGTTAAATAAACAATGCTCCTGCCGTCGTTCTCGCTGCATCGTCAGACTTCTCGGCCCATTCTGACCGGAAGTAAGATAAAATCGGAGACGAATTCGGGGTAGTATTATCGGGAACGTCCGAGCGAGGCCCCGAGAATCATTCCGAGCACCGATTTTGTCTTTGATATATAAACAATGCTCCTACCGTCGTTCTCGCAGCATCGTCAGACTTCTCGACCTATTCTGACAGGAAGTAAGATAAAATCGGAGACGAATGCGGGGCAGTAAAATCGGGAATTTCCAATAGAGGCCCCGAAAACTATTCCGAGCACTGATTTTATCTTTGTTAATTAAACAATGCTCCAATCGTCGTTCTCGCTGCATCGTAAGACGGCTCGGCCCATTCTGACCGGAAGTAAGATAAAATCGGAGACGAATTCGGGGCAGTAATTTCGGGAACGTCCGAACCAGGGCCCGAGAACCATTCTGAGCACCGACTTTATCTTCGTTAAATAAACAATGCTCTTACCGTCGTTCTCGCAGCATCGTCAGACTTCTCGACCCATTTTGACCGGAAGTAAGATAAAATCGGAGACGACTTCGGGGCAGTATTATCGTGAATGTTCGTTCGAGGCCCCGAGAACCATTCCGAGCACCGATTTTATCGTTGATAAATAAACAATGCTCCAATCTTCGGTCTCGCAGCATCGTCCGACTTCTCGACCCATTCTGACCGGAAGTAAGATAAAATCGGAGACGATTTCGGGGCAATAATATCGGGAATGTTCGCTCGAGGCCCCGTGAACCTTTCCGAGCACCGATTTTATCTTTGTTAAATATACAATGCTGCTACCGTCGTTCTCACAGCATCGTCGGACTTCTCGACCCATTTTGACCGGAAGTAAGATAAAATCGGAGACGATTTCTAGGCAGTAATATGGGGAATTTCCGATCGAGGCCCCGAGAACCGTTCCGAGCACCGATTTTATCTTTGTTAAATAAACAATGCTCCAATCGTCTTTCTCGCAGCATAGTCAGACTCCCCGACCCATTCTGACCGGAAGTAAGATAAAATCGGAGATGATTTCGGGGCAGTAATATCGGGAATTTCCGATCGAGGCCCCGAAAACTATTCCGAGCACCGATGTTATCGTTGTTAAATAAACAATGCTCCAATCGTTGTTCTTGCTGCATCGTCATACTTCTCGACCTATTCTGACCGGAAGTAAGATAAAATCGGAGACGAATTCGGGGCAATAATATCCGGAATGTTCGCTCGCGGCCCCGAGAACCATTCGGAGCACCGATTTCATCTTTGTTAAATAAACAATGCTCCTACCGTCGTTCTCGCAGCATCGTCAGACTTCTCGACCCATTCTCACCGGAAGGAAGATAAAATCGGAGACGAATTTGGGTTAGTAATATCCGAGCACCGATTTTATCTTTGTTAAATACTCAATGCTCCAATCGTCGTGCTCGCTGCATCGTCAGACTTCTCGGCCCATTCTGACCGGAAGTAAGAGAAAATCGGAGACGAATTCGGGGTAGCCATATCGGAGCCTCGATCGGACGTTCCCGATATTATTGCCCCGATATCTTCTCCGATTTTATCTTACTTCCGGTCAGAATGGGTCGAGAATTCTGACGATGGTGCGAGAAAGACGTTAGCAGCATTGTTTATTCAACAAATATAAAGTCGGTGCTCGGAATGATTCTCGGGGCCTCGAGCGAACATTCCCGATATTACTGCACCGAATTCGTCTCAGATTTTATCTTACTTCCGGTCAGAATGGGTCGAGAAGTCCGACGATGCTGCGAGAACGACGGTAGGAGGATTGTTTTTTTAACAAAGATAAAATCGGTGCTCGGAATGGTTCTCGGGGCCTCGCTCGGACGTTCCCGATATTACTGCCCCGAATTCGTCTCCGATTCTATCTTACTTCCGGTTAAAATGGGTCGAGAAGTCTGACGATGGCGCGAGAACGACGGTGGGAGCATTGTTTATTCAACAAAAATAAAATCGTAGCTCGGAATGGTTCTCGGGGCCTCGAGCGAACATTCCCGATATTACTGCCCCGAATTCGTCTCCGATTTTATCTTACTTCCGGTCAGATTGGGTCGAGAAGTCTGACGATGCTGCGAGAATGACGGTAGGAGCATTGTTTATTTAACAAAGATAAAATCGTTGCTCGGAATGGTTCTCAGGGCCTCGCTCGGACGTTCCCGATATTACTGCCCCGAATTCGTCTCTGATTTTATCTTACTTCGGGTCAGAATGGGCCGAGAAGTCTGACGATGCAGCGAGAACGACGATTGGAGCATTGTTTATTTAACAAAGATAAAATCAGTGCTCGGAGTAGTTTTCGGGGCCTCGATCGGAAATTCCCGATATTACTGCCCCGAAATGGTTCCCAATTTTATCTTCCTTCCCGTCAAAATGGGTCGAGAAGTCTGACGATGGTGCGGGAACGACGGTAGATGCATTGTGTATTTAACAAAGATAAAATCGATGCTCGGAATGGTTCTCGGGGCCTCGATCGGACGTTCCCGATATTACTGCCCCTACTCGCAGCTTGCAGCACAGCATGAATTGCCCATTTGCTCTGATCGCAGGTGAAATGAATAAATAAATAACATTTTATTATAAAGTAGCACAAACGTTGAACCTTTACATAATGCTGGTGTTCTAATATTCTAAAGCGGTAATGCCACTCTAGCGGCAGAAAATAAGGCCTAAATTCGACAATTTGTTTTGGGAGTTTGACAAAAGGATAGGATTTCTTTTGAGAGGGTTTATTTAACACATACTTAAGGAAAAAAATGTATTATAATTTTCATGCAAAATGGCGACAGAGCCCTTCTTGAAAAACAAGTTTTTTTAATCTGGGAGAACGGAGTACTCGAACACCCTTGCTACGGATCGATTTGAAATGTTGATAGTAGCTTCACAATTGCAGTCTCTATGGGACGACGTAGGGATTTTTCGATCAAATTTTGAAAAAATGGCGGACATTGAAAGAGACAAATCGATTTCTTGCCCAAAAGATAAGCGATAAATTGCTTAGAAAAAAAATGTTTACATTTAATTTAAAAAAACCGCTACGTACGCCCATAGAGAATGTAATTATGAAGCTGCGATCAAAATTCAAATCGATTCATGGAACGGGTTCGCGTATACCGGCCTCTCAGTTTCAAAAACAAGTTTTTCAAGATGGGCTCTGTCGTCGCTATTTTGCATGAAAATTACAATCATTTTTACATACTTTAATATGTCTTACATAAACCCTCTCATAAGAAATCCTATTCCTTTTCTCATACTACCAAAATAAAATGTCAAAGTTAGGCCGAATTTTCTGCCGCTCGAGTGGTGTTACCCCTTAAGAGAAACCGTAAACAGAGTGGCAACACTTTCGGATTTCCAGAATCAACCCGTATCGGTACGTGAAAAATTGTATCTCAGGCGGTGCAGAAGATCTTGTCATCTATTTTCAATCCTAAGAAAACGTCGTATCGATTTTCGTCTGCCGGAACCGACTGATTTCGTCTTCCCTAATGAGGAAATGGAAAGCTTCTCCTCATGTTTCCTAACCCAGCTCGTACACACTTTGAGATGATATTCGTACAGAAAAATGTATTTTTGGATATCAATCCGACTATGATACTAAACGGAGTGGTCGAATGAGAAATGAAATCCCGAAAATGTCCAATTCTCGAAAGTGTAGCGTCAAGTTATTGAGAGTTTGTTAATAAAAACTTACGGATTAATTTTTTTTTAATACGCAAGAAAAATCGCTCGGTATATCGAAATTCGATAAATATTTATCATTCTTTGGTTTTGTTAATTTTTATTTCTTAAGGAAGCAAAAGGAACAGGCGCTCTCGATGGATAATCGCGGCAAAATTCGTAAATTTCATTAATTGCGGCGCGCTTCACGATTTGGCACGCAATACGCCGAGCGATAGCAGACGATAGGTGAAACGTCAAATCGTGTGTCACGATTCTCGGGCCGAATAGGTTGACAGGCAACGTAGCGAATGATTCGGTAAACGTCAGATCATGCGCGCTGGCATTCGTCAAACGCTGCTGTTCCGCAGAACCGTCTTGACGTCGGCTACGACTTCGTGGCCCCTCGTCTACTCGTCTGCCCTTTTCGATAGTCCAACATGGCGGATTCGAGCGTTAATTTCGAAGATCGAACACCTATTTTCTAATGCTTCCCATTTGATGACGGAGGCGAAAAGAAGAAAACGGCTCGGTAGAAATCTTCGGAGTAACCTGCTGAACCCGGCATTTCCCGCTGCTACACCTATTCTGGATCACCCTATATATATATATACATACTCTAGGACCTCGGAGTCCTCATATACCATTCATATACTCTTATGCATACTTCGAAGGCATCAGTCCTCGGAATAACTTTAGTGAATATCTATACATGTATATATATATATATATATATATATATATATATATATATATATATATATATATATATATATATATATATATATATATATATATATATATATATATATATATATATATATATATATATATATACTCGGTAAGCTTCCGGGACATCCAAGAGAGTCTCCGGTGTACAAATAATAATATGAATACCTATACTTACATGTATAATTCGGGGACATTCACGAGTCCCCGCACTAGTATCCAACATATATATGTATATTCGTGTTGACGACAATACAGTGGTCCCAGAAACAAAAAATATTGTCATATCTATATTATGTATATATTGGGGACGCGAGAGTCCTCGAATAACCCGCGAAACTGTTCCCAAGCGGAAAGCTTCATTGCGAGTTTTCTCACAGATGTTACGTCCTGGCGATGTCGCCGTCCACTCTGAATAGATATAAAAATATATATATAGATACGTATATAAACATACATATACATACATACTTATACAAATATACGCACACATAGAGTACACATAGATATATATATATATATATACTTATGCATGTTACGTCCTAGCACTCTCGCCCTCCAAATATTCATATCTGGCACGAATTGTAATAATTATTAAGATTTTTTCCTCACGCTAAACGCGCTCATTTATGTTTTTTCTTGGGGTACATGTTAATTAGAACGACCCATATATGGTCGATTTCACTCAGAAACCCCGTTATATAAAATATTCGTAAACATATCTTTAAATTTAGCATGCGTATATCTACCCGTATACTTTAGGGACAAACAGTTCCCATAATAACTTTACCGCTAAGCTTACCTGTAACTTCAGGGACGAGCACGAGGGTGCTCGGATTAACTTTACAATTAGCCTCATGTACACGTACATATCTGTTTGCTTGTACACTTTTGGGACACGCACATGGGTCCCCGGAGTACCATATCATAAAGTCTCATATATACATAAATATACACGTACCTGCATGCTTCAGGGACATATACGAGAGTCCCTGGAGTCCCTCCTAAAATAATTCCGCATGTCAATTTCCATGCAGACTTTAGGAACATAAGTCCTCAAACTAACGTCAATGAATATATATATATATATATATATATATATATATATGTGTGTGTATGTGTGTGTGTGTGTGCGTGTGTGTGTGTGTGTGTGTGTGTGTGTGTGTGTGTGTGTGTGTGTGTGTGTGTGTGTGTGTGTGTGTGTGTGTGTGTGTATATATTGTAACGAGTGTCCCCTAATTACATTAACTTTATTGGATTCGGGACTCGATTAGGGAGTAAATTAGTAAAGACCTTTTTCGCATAAAATAATCGTAGGTTTATTGAGGAATCTCTTCTTGTACATTCGTTGTGAACCAACCTTTACGTTTAAAATTCGTCGTTGGATGCTTTCCTTGCCCGATATTTTGCCTATTGGTGTGTGTGTGTATGTGTAGAGTCTCGCTCGACTCACGCTGCGTCAGATGATTGACCGTGTGTGTGTGTGTATGTGTGTGGATGTGTTTGTGTCGCTCGCAGCTATTGTGTGTGTTTGTGTGGGTGTATTTGTGTCGCTCGCAGCTGTTGTGTGTGTTTGTGTGGGTGTATTTGTGTCGCTCGCAGGTATTGTATGTGTGTGTTTGTGTGTGTTTGTTTCGCTCGCTTATATTGTATGTGTGTCGCTCTTCGGTATTGTATGTGTGTGTTTGTGTGTGTTTGTTTCGCTCGCTGATATTGTATGTGTGTGTTTGTGTGTGTTTGTTTCTTCGGGTGAGCCGCCGTATTTAACTGTGCATTTGTGTTGATGTGTACTCCTATATTTGTTTCGCTCGCGGATCTGTCATTTTCGACAGCTCGGCCTTTCGCGGCCACTGCCCATGTGTTATTCGTTTTCTCTCTCTCTATCTCTGGGGGCGAGCCTACGGTTGTCTCTCTCTACTTCTTTCGTTGCTTCGACGTCTCTGACTCTCGTCAGCTGGATTTGTTTTATATCTTTGCGACTTTAAATATCTCTACTCCTTTTTATCCCTTTGCTTTTTATTATTTCTGAGACTTTCGTTTTCATTTCTCTCTTAACCGCATCATTTTCATTACTCCGGCGCATTCACATCTCCCTTTCGCTACTTGCGTTAATTGGCGCGTTCCTTAGTCGGGTATCCGTTAGGACTCCCTTTCGCTACTTGCGCCTAATCACACGTTCCTTAATCGGGATTATTGAACGCTGCCTTTTTACTACTAATGCCGCAATGAGCAGTGAAATGGAAACTAATAATGTCTCTTTTATTTTGCTCCTTTTTCCTTCCTCTTTCCCCTGACGCTTTCCTTACTCCGATATCTTCCTCGCTTTGCAGCTCGTACCGATACCTTCTTTCGCTACTTGCGTCAGGGTGGGAGGTCGAAACCAGAACACCTTTACTGGCCCTAGAACGGCTCTTTTATACTGATATTTTGCCGCGTTTTTGTTCCCCTTCCCAAGTGTCTTGGTCGTTCGTCGAATTTTCTCGAATACTTTTCCCCCCCACTTGACTCTTTTCGATTTCCAATCTATCCACCGAGAGATCGAGGATCGCACGAAGGCAATGACCGCCCGCAATAACATTGTTGGCCTTCGCGTTTCGGGAGCGCTCGCACCTGAGACGTACCTATACGTCTCATTGTCCCCCAAAATCTTCGAGTCTTTCGCGAGGTTCTTATTAGATTCGCGTAAGCCTCGATGATTTTCCTTTATTTCTTCTCATTTACTCTTTTGAATATGATTATATATGTGTATTTTTTTTTTTATTTTCTTTTATTCTTTGTTTTCTACAAATATATACACGCCGTCCTTTTTCGCCTCACGACGAGACATGGCCTTCCCTCGGCACTGCCACAGGAAATTAAAAATTTCTATCGCCTAACGCCGCATGCTTAAAACAGATATAAATTCTCGCAGCATATAAAAAAAAATATAGTTTCTTTTTGTTTCTCAAAAACAAAACACTTTGCATATGATTTCGCTCGCATACCACCGTATACTAAAAAAAAACACTTTTTTTTTTTTTGTTATGCCTTGCCGTTTTTTTTTTTTTTTTTTAATATAATTCTCGCCGCATAAAAAAAAATAGTCTCTTTTTGTTTCTCAAAAAAAAAAACTTTACATGTGATTTTGCTTCCATACCACAGTATAAAAAACAACACTTTTTGGCCACGCCTTGCCGTTTAAAAAAAAAAAAAAATGTAATTCTCGCCGCATAAAAAAAAATACTCTTTTTGTTTCTCAAAAAAAAAGAAAACTTTACATGTGATTTTGCTTGCATACCACAGTATAAAAAACAACACTTTTTGGCCACGCCTTGCCGTTTTTTTTTTTTTAAATGTAATTCTCGCCGCATAAAAAAAATAGTCTCTTTTTGTTTCTCAAAAAAAAGAAAAAAAAAACTTTACACGTGATTTCGCTTGCATATCACAGTATAAAAAACAACACTTTTTGGCCACGCCTTGCCGTTTTTTTTTTTTTTTTTTTTTTTAATCGACGATATTGAGGCGTCGTCTTCGCTTTCCTCCTCGTCCTCTCGTTCGTCTTCTTCGCCGTTGGCCAGTTGTAGCTCCTCACTGTCGTCGTCGTCGCTCTCTCCTGGTGATTCATCGGCGTAGTCGTTGTCGTCTCCAGACACGTCCTGATATTCGGGTTCCTGTATTGCTGACCTCCCGTTCACCGGCTGTTGCCTCTGCGAGGTTGGCTCGTTTGTCGTCCCTCCATACTTTCTGGCGTACCACTGGTGCACTGCCGGGTCGCCGAGTGCTTCTCCCCGATGCATCCACGGGAATTCCCTTTGGGTGCTGGCGGGTTCTGCCCATCCCCTCTCCATGAGGATCTGTGCCAAGTTTTTACTGCTCGTCCCGCTGGTAATGGTCACCCATAGGCCCCCTCGTTGTCCGTCGATTTCGTCGATGGTCATTTGCCAATCGGAGTTTTCTAGGATGGTGTATATTTCCGAGTCGTCCTCCACGTCCGGGTCTTGCGCCTTCAATTTCAGACCCCGGAGGCAGCACGGTAAGGCTTGGTAGGGGATGTGCCGTAAGCCTCTAGTTGTAGTGTAACACTGGTCCTGATGTACCGACGATATAGTCCCCCAATCCCCCAGCCACACCTCGTACCTGCCATCGCTCGTTTTCTGTACTACCGTGGCTCGCGAGAGCTCGTTGGCTTGACGGATGAGGATGCTGGCACCTTCATATAATTCTTCCTCCAGAACGCGGTGCACCTCCGGGTGGTTCCTCTCAGTTTCTTCTATTCTTCTCACCAGGTCCTCTCCGGCCTTCGTATGCACATAGAATGTTGCGGCGTCGTATATTGCGATAATTCGCACTTGCTGTTGGTCGCGTCGGAGTCGTCTTACCGGGTAATTTCGGTATGGGTGCAACATGCTGTCTGCTCGTTAGTTTTCGGACTGATTGAATTCGTTTCGCCGTTCTCGTGCTACCTCTAAATTCTCCTTGACATTTTCTTCGCTCGGTTTCCTCGCCCCACCTCTCTTCCTTCGCCCCTTTTTTTTCTTTTTTTTTTTTTTTTTTTTTTTTTTATATACCGAGCGATTTGCCTGGATACCAACCGATGATGTTTATGTCCGTCACCTCGAAGAACCTTTCAGTTTCGATTTTGTGTTCCTCTTTTTTTTTTTTTTTTTGCCGCGTTCCGTCTTCCATATCGTTTGATGTATTTCTTCCATTTTCCTTTCCTCGATTTTATTTTCGGTATGTCTACTCGTATAAGTTGCCATCGGATTTGGCCCTCGACTTTTACTTGTTGTTTTTCTTCTGGAGAGTCACAAGACTCTTTCCATTTTGTCGACTCCCGAACATTTCGCACCTTGCTTTTATTCTCCTCTCCCCTCCTAATTAGTTCGGCGCCTTTGCTGAACTTGGGTCGTTCTTGTTTGTTATTTGTGCTTGTTTCCTTTTATGCTCCTCCTTCTTAAGTTCGTTCCCTCCTTGTAAATATCTTTTCAACAGACTCGCATGAAATTTTCCTCGATCTTTCTTTGTTGCTGGATCTACCAGTAAGTATGTTGCTATCCCTACACACTTCTTGATTTTGTAGGGTCCTTCGTAGAGGGGGAGGAATTTTGCTGTGATATGTTTTGCTGGCTCTGAAACGTTTAACGCCCGGGCCAACACGAGCTCTCCTTCGCGAAATTGCGATAGTTTGTGGGTTTGGTTGAATCTTTCTGCTCGAGCCCATCCTTTTTTTTATCCGTTCCTTTACTAGTTTTATTTTCTCTTCATGCGTAATTTCCTTGTTTCCCTTGTTTTCTCTCAGTCCGAGGATTAATTCCCTCCATACACGGTATGGTTTTTTTTCTTGATGTAATTCTTGTGGCGTAAATTCGGTTGTTTCATGGTGCGTTTGGTTTATGCACTCTTGTACTATGGGAACCCATTTAAACCATCCTGAGTGATTGTCTGTGAGAAACGTCCGAAAAAATCGGCCTAATTCTCTATTGACTCTTTCGACGATATTGCCTTGTGGGTGTCTAATTGATGAGAATATAGCTTGTATTTTTTCTATCTTGAGTTTATCCAACCATTTCTTCGAGGTGAATTGAGTGCCGTGGTCGAATTGAATTCTCTTTGGTTTTCCGTATTTGGGAATATAGTCCCCAAATATTTTCCGTATGGTTGTTGCCGCATCTGCCTTTCTTAAGGGGTAGAGAACCACATATTTGGTAAATGCGTCTATGGTTACTAATATGTGTTTCGTACCGGCCACTGATGTTGGTAGAGGTCCATAAAAATCGATGGAGAGCAGATCTCTTGGCCCTTCTGGAATGATTGTTTGCATCTTTGCGTGGGAATTTTGCACCGGTACCTTGTCCCTTTGGCATGCATCACACGTTGATAAAATCTGCCGTATGCGTCTCGCGAGATGCGGGTAGACAAAATCCTCGTCCAACATGCGGAAGATTTTTCTTGCCCCTTGATGTCCATATATCTCGTGGCTCTCCTTTATTAGCTTTTCCGCTAATCTTTCCGGCAGTATTACCTTCCACAACCCATTTCTTGTTCGTTTTTGCAGACAATCCTTATGGACACGGTACTTCCCTTCCTCCTTTTTGTTTGTATATTTTTCCCATAGTCCTTTTAGATTTTCTTGCTCTTTTTGTAGGTCCCCCACCGCTTCTAGTTCTTGTGTTAATTTTTTTGACGGTTGCTTGGCTAACACAGTTGTCAGTACGTTGTTTCCTACTGTGCTTAGGTCCATTCCCTCTGGTGGTCGACTTAAGGCGTCAGCCACATTGTTCTTTGTTCCGGGGCGATGCTCTATTTCTAGATCGTAGTCTTGTAGAAGGAGTGCCCATCTTAATACACGTTCCCCTGTAAATCTACAGGTTTTGAGAAATGTCAGAGCTTTATGATCCGTTATTATCTGAATCTTTGCTCCCAACAGGTAGGTTCAAAATTTATTGAGTGCCCATACGATGGCCAGCAATTCCTTCTCGGTTGTCATGTATCCTATTTCCGCTCCTTTCAGGGTTCTGCTCGCAAACATGATTATCTCCTCTTGTTCCTGGCTGTTGTATTGGCTCAGGGTTGCTCCGAGTGCATAATCGCTTGCATCCGTTGTTAGTAAGTAAGGCCTATTGATGTTGGGATGTTTGAGCATGACTGACTCCAGGAACAAATTTTTTACTCGTATTAGAGCCCTTTCTTCATTCTCGCCCCATTGCCAAACTTGTCCCTTTTTTAACAGCCCTAACAAGGGTATTGTTTCTTTGGCGTGTTGACTGGAGAATTTCGTATAGAAATTGACGAGACCCAGGAAACCTCGAAGTTGTTTGACGTTTTTTGGCCTGGGGAAGTCCTGAATAGCTTTTATCTTATCCGGATGTGGTTTTATGCCTTCCGTGTTCAAAATATGTCCCAGGAAGGTCACCTCTTTTTTAAAAAATGTTGATTTCCTGAAGTTCAGTGTCATTCCATGCTGATTCATTCTCTCGAATATTTTTTCTAAGTGTTGTAGATGTTGCCAATGGTCTTTTGATAGACATAGTAGGTCGTCCACAAAATTTATCACGGACTCCCCTAGTCCCTGTAACACGATATCCAACCCTTTTATCAGGCTTGCCGTGCTAGTTTTCAGTCCAAAAGGTGTGACGGTGAACTGGTAGCATTTCCCTTCGTGGAGGAACGCGGTGTACTTCCTTGAATCTTCATGGAGTGGAATCTGCCAAAAGCTACTCGTCATATCTAAGCTGGACATTACTTTTATTCCGCCACATCTTTGAAAAATTTCCTCTGTGGGCGGTGCAGCATCGTGATCCTCAACTAAGTATTCGTTGAGTTGTCTGGCATCCAGGCACAACCTGACTGATTTATCTTTCTTTATCACTGTTACCAGGGGATTTATGTACCGGCTCGTGGTTCGTTCGATCACGCCGTGTCGCATCATTTTTTTTATTTCTTCGTTCACCTTGTTTCGATACATCATCGGTACCGGATATGATTTATGAACGTATGGTTCAGCCTCTCGTAATTCCAAGTGATGGACATATTCCTTCATGCGTCCGGGTCGCTTATCGAATACGTGTTGGTATTTTCTGATCAGTTCTTTAAATTGTCTCCGGATTTCTTCTGGGATATCCAAGCATTCCTGTAATTTTTCATCTACCTCTTGCTCCGTCAGTTCAGTTATTGGTCCGTCGTCCTGGGGCATCTCCTCTATTATTGTTGCGCATTTTATTTCTCTTTTTTCTAGCCATCGACCGTTGTCGTAGACTGCGACCGTCGTGTCCCCGACCCGAATTTCTCTGAGCATGGTATCTACTATTATTTCGAGTTCCATCATGCCGTCGATACCCAAAATTGCTTCCCTCTGAAGTGTGGGCACCACGAATATTTGTAGTGTTCCCTTGTGTCCATGCACTTCGGCTTCAATCATTATTTGAGACCCAACCTTCCCTGCATTTCCGCCAAATGCTCCTTTTAAACTGGTCTTTAATACTGGTAAAATTGGGCATCTGTTGAAATTCTCTTTGTATCTTTCATATGTTTCTCGTGAGATACATGTCGCCTCACTTCCGCTATCAATGAGAGTCGGTATTTCTTGGCCTTCCATTTTAATTAGTAATTCGGCACACTTGGGATAGATTTTCCCCATTGCGATTTGGCTCTTACTCTCCTCTCGTAGAAACTCTCGAGGGCTCTCAAAGATGTCACTCTCCTGTTTCTCGACTTTATTCATCTTTTCTTCGGGAGTTCTGTGTCGTGATGGTAATGCCGTGGTTGTTTCTTGAATTGACTTTTCTGCTATTCTCCAAAGTTTTGGGTCTTCTTCTTTGTATCGGCTTTGTGTGTTGATCTCGATCGTTCCTATTTCTGTTTCTTCTGGTCGGGGTGTTGTATTTTTCTTTTTCTTCTTTTCTCTTTTTTTTTGATTCTTTAGCCGCCTCTTCCTTTCTTCCTCAAAAACCCCATGAATTTCCTCCTCGTCACTGGTTGCGCCTCGTGGTGATCCTTCCATGGAATTCATCATTACGGGCGCAACCATCACTCGTTTCCCGGGGTTGATTTTTCTGTGGTGACTTCTGGTTGGTTTCGTTGCTCAGACCCTGTTCGAGGCTCCTCCCATTTTTGTTCCTTGTTAAAATTTCCCGAATTTTTCCAAACAGCTGCATTTGGGTTAAGTGGCGTGTTTTGCTGGTTAGCTTGGTTCTGCCATGGCGGGGGTCCTTGCCATCTCGGTTGGTACCAGTCACCCGGCTTTTCCCAAGGCCGTCTATGAGTGTTGGCTTCTCTGCTCCCGTTGTTCCGATTTTGCTCCCACCTTGGACCGCTAGGTTGGAATTTTTCCGGTGTTGCCCCTCCTGCCTTTGGTAACATCCGTTTCCCATTCAGGGGGCCATCTCCATCGTTTCCCTCCAATAGTTCCAGAAAATCTTCGATATTTTTTATTCCGCTGACCCTGACTGCCATCCGTATCTGTTCGTCAAAGTGTTCCGCGAGTTTTTTTATGATTTGTTCGCCCCCGATTTTCTCCGTGAGATCCTTCGCGTTGCCGAAGATTCGGGTAGCATATTCGGCCCGGGTCTTTTTGTGGCCATCCCATTCATAGGCCCCGAATTCCAAATTTCGACGGACTTTATCCTGTATTTCCTGGCTCCAATATCTCCCTTTAAATTTTGTAGCGAATTCTTGGATCGTCTGAACTCCTTCCCCCACCACACACCACCAATCTTTGGCGGCCTCTCGAAGGGATTGACTGATCATGTAATGAAGGTCTCCTCCTCCAGTAAATCGCCAAAATTCCTCGAATTCCGTGAGAAATCTCATCGGTCTTTCCTTACCATCGCCGTTAAATATTGGTGGTTTCTGTTTGGCTGCATACATTTGACTTGTATTTAGTCCACCGCTCCAGGTAATGTTTTGTATGGTTTCGTTTCCTCGGTGTTTCAGGGCGTCCTCGCATTCATGAATTCTTCGTGTATTTTCGTTGATGGCACTTCCCATGCTTTGCGAAGTCTGCGCGAACGCGCTCAGCCCGCCCATGGCCTGTTTGAAACGCTCGTCAATTCTTTTCCACTCCTCCTCACTCTTCTTCTTTAATTCCTCGTGGCTTTTCTCCGTCAGCTTTTGAGAAATTACGATTTTCCTTTCAGTTTGCGTTTCGGCTTGCTTTATTTCTTCCTGAAGTGCCTTTTTTATTTCTTCTTGCGTTCGTAGGTTTCTTCCTGCACATACATCGTCATGTGCTTTTATTTCCTCTTGTGTTGTGGATCTCTCCTGTCGTTGTTCCTCTCTTAATTCATTTATTCCTATTATAATTGATTTCAAAGTGGCGTCCACCTCCTTCATGATTTCTGTGGTGTTCGGCCTAACGTTGAAAGTATCGTTGTTTTGTGCGTTGTCGTTTGGAATTGGTGCGATTTCTGATAATCGCCCAATATTCTCGCGAGCTCTGACTCTCTCGGCCCCTAGTAATCCATCCGCCGTTGTCGATTCCCATTGAAGGGAAATTTCCTCCTCTGGTTGCGACATTTTTGCGATCGGTCTTTCTTTACTATAATCGAGCCCCACGTTGGGCGCCAAATGTAACGGGTGTCCCCTAATTACATTAACTTTATTGGATTCGGGACTCGATTAGGGAGTAAATTAGTAAAGACCTTTTTCGCATAAAATAATCGTAGGTTTATTGAGGAATCTCTTCTTGTACATTCGTTGTGAACCAACCTTTACGTTTAAAATTCGTCGTTGGATGCTTTCCTTGCCCGATATTTTGCCTATTGGTGTGTGTGTGTATGTGTAGAGTCTCGCTCGACTCACGCTGCGTCAGATGATTGACCGTGTGTGTGTGTGTATGTGTGTGGATGTGTTTGTGTCGCTCGCAGCTATTGTGTGTGTTTGTGTGGGTGTATTTGTGTCGCTCGCAGCTGTTGTGTGTGTTTGTGTGGGTGTATTTGTGTCGCTCGCAGGTATTGTATGTGTGTGTTTGTTTCGCTTATATTGTTGTGTGTGTGTCGCTCTTCGGTATTGTATGTGTGTGTTTGTGTGTGTTTGTTTCGCTCGCTGATATTGTATGTGTGTGTTTGTGTGTGTTTGTTTCTTCGGGTGAGCCGCCGTATTTAACTGTGCATTTGTGTTGATGTGTACTCCTATATTTGTTTCGCTCGCGGATCTGTCATTTTCGACAGCTCGGCCTTTCGCGGCCACTGCCCATGTGTTATTCGTTTTCTCTCTCTCTACCTCTCGGGGCGAGCCTACGGTTGTCTCTCTCTACTTCTTTCGTTGCTTCGACGTCTCTGACTCTCGTCAGCTGGATTTGTTTTATATCTTTGCGACTTTAAATATCTCTACTCCTTTTTATCCCTTTGCTTTTTATTATTTCTGAGACTTTCGTTTTCATTTCTCTCTTAATCGCAGCATTTTCATTACTCCGGCGCATTCACATCTCCCTTTCGCTACTTGCGTTAATTGGCGCGTTCCTTAGTCGGGTATCCGTTAGGACTCCCTTTCGCTACTTGCGCCTAATCACACGTTCCTTAATCGGGATTATTGAACGCTGCCTTTTTACTACTAATGCCGCAATGAGCAGTGAAATGGAAACTAATAATGTCTCTTTTATTTTGCTCCTTTTTCCTTCCTCTTTCCCCTGACGCTTTCCTTACTCCGATATCTTCCTCGCTTTGCAGCTCGTACCGATACCTTCTTTCGCTACTTGCGTCAGGGTGGGAGGTCGAAACCAGAACACCTTTACTGGCCCTAGAACGGCTCTTTTATACTGATATTTTGCCGCGTTTTTGTTCCCCTTCCCAAGTGTCTTGGTCGTTCGTCGAATTTTCTCGAATACTTTTCCCCCCCACTTGACTCTTTTCGATTTCCAATCTATCCACCGAGAGATCGAGGATCGCACGAAGGCAATGACCGCCCGCAATAACATTGTTGGCCTTCGCGTTTCGGGAGCGCTCGCACCTGAGACGTACCTATACGTCTCAATAGATATATATATATATATATATATATATATATATATATATATATATATATAATATATATATATATATATATACACATATACGTACTCCATACGCTTCATGGACATATAGCCGAGTCCCGGGGCAATATTCCATACATATCTACTTTAATGCATACTTCGGGGACATAAGTCCTCAAAGTGACACACACCAATATACATATATATATATACTCGGGACATCCAAGAGAGTCTCCGGAGTATAGATAAAAATATTAATACCTATACTAACATGTATATTTCGGGGACATTCACGAGTCCCCGAACTAGTATCCAACATATATGTGTATATTTGTGTTGACCATACTACAATGGTCCTAGAAATAAGGAATATTGTCATATCTATATTATGTATATATTGGGGACGCGAGAGTCCTCGAATAACTCGCGAAACTGTTCCCAAGCGGTCAGCTTCAACGCGAGTTTTCTCACAGACCTCCTCGGAGCTTGGTCACCACGTAGTCAGCACATCCTGCCGATAACGAAAAATATTCATTTCATTGCTCATGTACAACTCGAGAAAAATAACGTTATCAGTGCTAATATTCGGTTACATGGGGACCGAGCTCGAGAGCGAGGGTAATGACGCCAAGCCCTTTGTCTCAGAGACAAAGAGGGCGAGGATACATATTGCGCTCCGGGAGCTGGCCAGCTAGTTCCGTCCGGTCTCTCCAACAGCGCGCATCGCAGAGTCGACGCTCCGAAAAACGGTACACTTATTTTATGCTATTTTATATTATTTTCGAGTTTACCCCGGTTTCTTCGTCAGTGTAAGTACAAGTCGCTGTAAAACCGGCATTAATTGTTTAAATCATAATAAAAATAAAAGGAAACATAACACGTCAAACACTGCAACGAATAAATTTACGAAACATATATTATTGCCTTTATTGAATGTAACTACGCTTATTTACGTGTAACATACACAATCGTTTATATAACATTCGATTTCTTCGCGCTATTAAAATCACGCAAAATACGGCGACCGCGAAAAAGTGTAACATTTTTCGAGCAAATAATTAAAATATATTTGGCTCTCGTTCGTGCGTTTAAACACGTAACGAACAAATCATCGTAGTGCATTTCTTTCTCTCTTTCTCTCTTCCTCTCGGTCACGCCATTTTTTCTAACACACGTATTCGTCTTACTCATAAAATCATACTTGTCCAAAATTGGACAAATCTCGAAGTGCCTTTTTTACGAGGCTTGGGAAAGCCGACGCACGAACACGCTACATCCGCTGACTCGCCGTAATCTGGCAGGTTAGCGATTGGCACGGTAAATCCGGTGCTTAATGTTCGGACGTCGATTTTCCTTGACCTTTATATTTGTATTCGCGGCTGGCCGCCAATCGCCGTAACCGGGCGGAGGTGGGCCAGACGTAGCGAGTCGGCGGTGCCGTAATTTGGCACGCACTAGACTCGCTCAGCGTACCAAATGTTATTTCATATCAATTTGTACCTATGCGTTGGACGAATACGATTCCCGATACGATCGCTCGACAAATAAAAAACCCTCATCCGCCCAAAATCGGACGTATATACAGGGTATTTTCCGAGGAATTTCCGGAATCCACCGCCGCTTTTCCTCATCAAGGTAAGCACAATTTCCCGCTACTTTCTTATTTGCTTACCTGTCGCTCATGCGTCAAATTATACACTAACGACTTTATCAAGCGCCTATCCCAAGTGGGCACATTCCCGCTTAAACGTGGCGCTTTTCTTCTCCGACGGTAACTTACCGTCATATAAGTCATATGCCTTAATTCATTATAATCCGTACGTTCGTGGCACACTTCCCATTCGTACATTCAAATCCTGAAAGGTAAATTAAAAGACGATTAATAATCGATTAAAAATGGGCCCCACGACGTAACACGGCGATTGGCGGCCAGCCGCGTATACAAAAATAAAGGTCAAGGGAAATCGACGTCCGAACGCTAAGCACCGGATTTACCGTGCCAGTCGCTATCCTGCCAGATTACGGCGATTCAGCGGATGTAGCGTGTTCGTGCGTCGGCTTCCCCAGCGTCGTAAAAAAGGCACTTCGAGATTTGTCCAATTTTGGACAAGTATGATTTTATGAGTGAGACGGATACGTGTGTTAGGAAAAATGGCGTGAGCGAGAGGAAGAGAGGAAGAGAGAAAGAAATGCACTACGATGATTTGATCTTTGCGTGTTTAGAGGCACGAACGAGAGCCAAATATACTTTAATTATTTGCTCGGAAAATGCTACACTTTTTCGCGGTCGCCGTATTTTGCGTGATTTTAATAGCGCGAAGAAATCGAATGTTATATAAACGATTGTGTATTTTACACGTAAATAAGCGTAGTTACATTCAATCAAGGCAGTAATATATGTTTCGTAAATTTATTCGTTGCAGTGTTTGACGTGTTATGTTTTCTTTTATTTTTATTATGATTTAAACCATTAATGCCGGTTTTACAGAGACTTGTAGATACACTGACGAAGAGACCGGGGTAAACTCGAAACGATTATAAAATAGAATAAAATAAGTGTACCGGTTTTCAGAGCGTCGACTCTGCGATGCGCGCTGTTGGAGAGACCGGACGGTACTAGCTGGCCAGCTCCTGGAGCGCAATATGTATCCTCGCCCTCTTTGTGTCTGAGACAAAGGGCGTGGCGTCATTACCCTCGCTCTCAAGCTCGGTCCCCATGTAACCGAATATTAGCACTGATACCGTTATTTTTCTCGAGATATACATGAGCAATGAAATGAATATTTTTCGTTATCGGAAGGATGTGCTGACTACGTGTGACTAAGCTCCGAGGAGGTCTGTGAGAAAACTCGCGATGAAGCTGACCGCTTGGGAACAGTTTCGCGGGTTATTCGAGGACTCTCGCGTCCCCAATATATACGTAATATAGATATGACAATATTTCTTATTTCTAGGACCATTGTATTATGGCCAACACAAATATACACTTATATGTTGGATACTAGATCGGGGACTCGTTAATGTCCCCGAAATATACATGTAGATATAGGTATTAATATTATTATCTATACTCCACAGACTCTCTTGGATGTCCCGAGTATAGACATATGTATATTGGTGTGTGTCACTTTAAGGACTTATGTTCCCGAAGTATGCATGAACGTAGATATGTATGGACTATTGCCCCGGGACTCGGCTATATGTCCCTGAAGCGTATGGTGTACGCATATGTATATATATATATATATATATATATACATGTATAGATATTCACTAGAGGTGAATAGAGGTACATGAGGACTCTGAGGTCCTAGAGTATGTATATATATATATTCATTGACGTTAGTTTGAGGACTTATGTCCCTACAGTATGCATGGAAATTGACATGCGGAATTATTATAGGAGGGACTCCAGGGACTCTCGTATATGTCCCTGAAGCATGCAGGTACGTGTATATTTATGTATATATGAGACTTTATGATATGGTACTCCGGGGACCCATGTGCGTGTCCCAGAAGTGCACAGGCAAACAGATATGTACGTGTATAGGAGGTCTAATTGTAAAGTTAATCCGAGCACCCGTGTGCTCGTCCCTGAAGTTACAGGTAAGCTTAGCAGTAAAGTTATTATGGGAACTGTTTGTCCCTAAAGTATACGGGTAGATATACGCATGCTAAATTTAAAGATATATGTATGAATGTTTTATATAACGGGGTTTCTGAGTGAAATCGACCATATATGGGTCGTTCTGATTAATATGTACCCCAAGAAAAACATATATGAGCGCGTTTAGCGCGAGGAAAAAATCTTAATAATTATTACAATTCGTGACAGATATGAATATTTGGAGGGCGAGAGTGCTAGGACGTAACACCGACGGTGCAGCATTTTTAAATATCACCCACTGGGAACGATTCCGAACAGTCTCAAGGTTATTCCGATAATGCAACACAAAACCGAATATGTATGGACCGGTTTTTACATTGGATTCGTCTCGATCCGATTAAAACCGTACAGATGGAAAAGGCTTCTTTATCAACGTCGAATCTCATGCGAATTTTCGTTCAAATCGACGACTTTTAAATCGGGAAACGAATCCGAGTCTGCATGCAAGTGTTTCTGTTGCCGAATAATCCCTTCACACTGAGAACGCCGCGCCGAGCATCGGATTCGTTCACGTTCACAGTCCACAGCAGCAGTAGTAGTCCTCAACGGCTTTTTTGTGCCGAGGTTGGAACATTTTTAAAATTCACCCACTGGGACCAAGTCCGAACAGTCTCAAGGTTATTTCGATAATGAAACGCAAAACCGAATATGAATGGACCGCTTTTCACATTGGATTCGTCTCGGTCCGATAAGAGAAACGGTTGAAATGGGCGTATTTATCAACGTCGAGACTCATGTGAATTTTCGTCCGATTCGACGACTTTTAAATTGGGAAACGAATCCGAGTCTGCCTGCAAGTGTTTCTGTTTTTGAATAATCCCTACAAACTGAGAACGCCGCGCTGAGCATCGTATTCGTTCACGTTCACAGTCCACAGGTCCGCTAGTAGTGCTCAACGAATTTTTTCGTGCCGAGGGTGAAACGTTTTAAAAAATCACCTCCTGGGAACGAATCCGAACAGTCTAAAGGTTATTGCGATAATGATACACAAAACAGAACAACACAGTTGTCGAATAATCCCTACAAACTGAGATCGCCGGGCCGAGCATTGGATTCGTTCACGTTCACAAACCACAGCAGCAGTAGTAGTCCTCCAAGGCTTTTTTCGTGCCGAGGGTGAAACATTATAAAAAATCACCCACTGGGAACGAGTCCTAACAGTCTCAAAGTTATTTCGGTAATGAAACACAAAACAGAATATATATGGACCGGTTTTCACATGGGATTCGTCTCAATCCGATAAAAAAACATACAGTTGGAACAGGCGTATTTATCAACGTCGAATCTCATGTGAATTTTCGTTCGAATCGACGACTTTTAAATCGGGAAAAGAAACCGAGTCTGCGTGCAAGTGTTTCTGTTTTTGAATAATCCCTACAAACTGAGACCGCGGCGCCGAGCATCGGATTCGTTTACGTTCATAGTCCACAGCAGCAGTAGTATTCCACAATTGCTATTTTCGTGCCGAGGGTGAAACATTTTGAAAAATCACCTTCTGGGATCGAATGCCAACGGTCTCAAGGTTATTTCGATAGTGAAAGACAAAACAGAATATGTATGGACCGGTTTTCACATTAGATTCATCTCGATCCGATAAAAATCATACAGTTGGAAAAGGCGTATTTATCATCGTCGAATCTCATGTGAATTTTCGTTAGCATTGACGACTTTTACATCGGGAAACGAATCCGAGTCTGCATGCAAGTGTTTCTGTTGTTGAATAATCCCTACAAACTGAGAACGCGGCGCCGAGCATCGGATTCTTTCACGTTCACAGTCCACAGCTGCAGTAGTAATCATCGATGGCTTTTTTCGTGCCGAGGGTGAAACATTTTAAAAAATCACCCACTGGGAACGAGTCCGAACAGTCTCAAGGTTATTTCGATAATGAAACACACAACAGAATATGTATGGACCGGTTTTCACATGGAATTCGTCTCGATCCGATATAAAACATACAGTTGGAACAGGCGTATTTATCAACGTCGAAGCTCATATGAATTTTCGTTCGAATCGACGACTTTTAAATCGGGAAACGAATCCGAGTCTGCATGTAAGTGTTTCTGTTGTCGAATATTCCCTACTGTTACGTCCTAGCACTCTCGCCCTCCAAATAATCATATCTGGTACGAATTGTAATAATTATTAAGATTTGTTCCTCACGCTAAATGCGCTCATTTATGTTTTTCTTGGGGTACATGTTAATCACAACGACCCATATATGGTCCATTTCACTCAGAAACCCCTTTATATACAATATTCGTAAATATATCTTCAAATTCAGCATGCGTTTATCTACCCGTATACTTTAGGGACAAACGGTTCCCATAATAACTTTACCGCTAAGCTTACCTGTAACTTCAGGGACGAGCACATGGGTGCTCGGATTAACTTTATAAATAGCGTCATATACACGTACATATCCAATTTCCTGTACACGTCTGGGACACGCACATGGGTCCCCGGAGTACCGTATCGAAATGTCTCATATATACATACATATACACGTACCTGCATGCTTCAGGGACATGTATGAGAGTTCCTGGAGTACCTCCTATAACAATTCCGCATGTCTACTTCCATGCATACTTTAGGGACATAAGTCCTCAAAATAACTTTAACGAACATATATATATACATATATATATATATATATATATATATATATATATATATATATATATATATATATATATATATATATATATATACTTTACGACCTCAGAGTCCTCATATACAATTCGTATACTCATATGCATACTTCGGAGGCATTAGTCCTCGTAATAACTCTAGTGAATATCTATACATGTATATATATATATATATATATATATATATATATATATATATATATATATATATATATATATATATATATATATATATGTATATATATATACATATACGTACGCTATACGCTTCAGGGACATATAGCCGAGTCCCGGGGCAATATTCCATACATATCTACTTTCATGCATACTTCGGGGACATAAGTCCTCAAAGTGACACACACCAATATACATATATATATACTCGGGACATCCAAGAGAGTGTCCGGAGTACAAATAATAATATTAATACCTATACTTACATGTATATTTCGGGGACATTCACGAGTCCCCGAACTAGTATCCACCATATATGTGTATATTCGTGTTGACCATATTACAATGGTCCTAGAAATAAGAAATATTGTCAAATCTATATTATGTATATATTGGGGACGCGAGAATTCTCGAATAACCCGCGAATAGAGTCGAATCTCATGTGAATTTTCGTTCCAATCGACGACTTTTAAATCGGGAAACGAATCCGAGTCTGCATGCAAGTTTTTCTGTTTCCGAATAAGTCCTACAAACTGCGAACGCCGCGCCGAGCAGCGGATTCCCTCACGTTCATAGTCCACAGCAGCAGTAGTGGCCCTCAAAGGCTTTTTCGTGCCGAGGGTGGAACATTTTTAAAAATCACCCACTGGGACCGAGTCCGAACAGTCTCAAGGTTATTTCGATAATGAAACACAAAACCGAATATGAATGGACCGGTTTTCACATTCGATTCGTCTCGGCCCGATAAAAAAAACGGTTGAAATAGGCGTATTTATCAACGTCGAATCTCATGTGAATTTTCGTTCGAATTGACGACTTTTAGATCGAGAAACGAATCCGAGTCTGCATGTAAGTGTTTCTGTTGTCGAATATTCCCTACTGTTACGTCCTAGCGCTCTCGCCCTCCAAATAATCATATCTGGTACGAATTGTAATAATTATTAAGATTTGTTCCTCACGCTAAATGCGCTCATTTATGTTTTTCTTGGGGTACATGGTAATCAGAACGACCCGTATATGGTCGACTTCACTCAAAAACCCCGTTATATAAAATATTCGTAAATATATCTTCAAGTTTAGCATGCGTATATCTAGCCGTATACTTTAGGGACAAACAGTTCCCATAATAACACTACCGCTAAGCTTAGCTGTAACTTCAGGGACGAGCACGAGGGTGCTCGGATTAACTTTACAATTAGCCTCATGTACACGTACATATCAGTTTGCCTGTACACTTCTGGGTCACGCACATGGGTCCCCAGAGTACTATATCGAAATGTCTCATATATACATACATATACACGTCCCTGCATGCTTCAGGGCCATGTACGAGAGTCCCTGAAGTACCTCCTATAATAATTCCGCATGTCTATTTTCATGCATACTTTAGGGACATAAGTCCTCGTATTAAATCTAGTGAATATCTATACATGTATGTATATATCTATATATATATATATATATATATATGTATATATATATATATATATATATATATATATATATATATATATATATATATATATATATATATATATATATATATATATATATATATATATATATATATATATATATATATATATATATATATATATATATATATATATATATATACGTGTATATATATATATATATACACATATACATATACGTATGCCATACGCTTCAGGGACATATAGCCGAGTCCCGGGGCAATATTCCATACATTGTTACGTCGTGGGGCCCATTTTTAATCGATAATTAATCGTTTTTCAAATTACCATTCAGGATTTGAATTTACGAACGGGAAGTGTGCCACGAACGTACGGATTATAATGAATTAAGTCATATGACTTATATGATGGTAAGTTATCGTCGGAGAAGAAAAGAGCCACGTTTAAGCGGGAATGTGCCCACTTGGGATAGGCGCTTGGTAAAGTCGTTGGTGTATAATTTAACGCATGAGCGACAGGTAAACAAATAAAAAAGTAGCGTGAAATTGGGCGGTGCGGAGCGGCGGTGCGTAGCGGGTCAAAACTACTCGACCGTGTGAGCGAATTTGTCCAGGAATCACAAAGATGTTCCAGCTCGACCCGACCTGTCGTTGCCCAGACGGGTACCCGGTGATCGTGCGAATGCGATGGCCCGATGATGCCGATGTTTTTGGACCAGTCGGAGACTACGAGGACTGGATTAATTTATGAGGGATACATTCGCTTCCAAATATAAATATAAATGCATAGATTTTATAATTTTTTGAACCGCTGAGTGAGTGCAAGACGTGGCAGGTTACGGCACCATCGACTCACGACGTCTGGCTCCACCTCCGTCCGGTTACGGCGATTGGCGGCCAGGCGCGAGAACAAATGTTGAGAATAACGAAAGCCGACGCCCGAACACTAATTACCGGTGTGACCGTGCCAGTCGGTGACCTACCGAATTACGGCGGGTCGGCGCGTGTGGTGTGTTCGTGCGGCAAACCTTCTGAATTCCTCGGAAAATAACCTGTATATACGTCCGATTTTGGACGGATGAGGGTGTTTTCTATTTGTCGAGCGAATGTATCGGGAAACGTATTCGTCTAACGCATAGGTACAGAAGTAGTTGTAATAGGCTGGTTCTAACTCAAGGGGAGGTGGTGTGTCAAAAGTGGTGAAGCCAAGGTGGCGCCACCGTCGTGGGGAGGTCGCCGGGCGCGTGTGACGTCACAGAGAGGCCTATGTGGTGGGGAGGGGGATGGGGGGGGGCGCTACGGTCGTGGGGAGGTCGGCGTGCGTGCGTGCGTGCGTGCGTGTAGGAAAGCCAAGGTGGCGCTGCGGTCGTGGGGAGGTCGGCGTGCGTGCGTGCGTGTAGGAAAGCCAAGGTGGCGCTACGGTCGTGGGGAGGTCGGCGTGTGTGCGTGCGTGCGTGCGTGTAGAAAGCCAAGGTGGCGCTGCGGTCGTGGGGAGGTAGGCGTGTGTGCGTGCGTGCGTGCGTGTGTGCGTGTGTGTGTGTGTGTGTGTGTGTGTGTGTGTGTGTGTGTGTGTGTGTGTGTGTGTGTGTGTGTGTGTGTGTGTGTGTGTGTGTGTGCGTGCGTGCGCGCGTGCGTGCGTGCGTGCGTGCGTGCGTGCGTGCGTGCGTGTGCGTGTGTGTGTGTGTGTGTGTGTGTGTGTGTGTGTGTTTTTATCCAGATGTTCTTTTTTTCTACTATCTCGACGGAGGCTCATGTTCGAGACGCTGTTATACACGGCAACGTTTCGACCACCTCGTCCGAAAGTCTCAAATTTTACGACTCTTTTTTTTTCTTACGTCGAGCGCCAGGGACCGTCATACCCTATCGCTTCGCATGTGCAACTTGAGCCTCATCATTCCATAGGTCCACACTTGAAAACCCATAAAATTTTACGACTGCATGTGACGAAGACAGTGATCCGGGGAAAAAAATGCATTTCCATTGTACAGGGCTTCAGTTTTTCATCTCTGAATGATAATATATACAAGGAGTGCAACGTCAAGCCTTGATGCCGACACTTGAGATCATGCAGGTCTGGACAAGTTAGCCCCATGGTTAAGGATTTTTTTTTTCGTTAACACCACTCTCCGAGCTATTAGAATTTTTTTTCCATTGCTCCGCTATTCAGAGCATATATGATAACGGGGTGTTTATTTTGAAAAACTATAAACTTTCGGTAATATTAGATGAGATCAATAAATTATCACTACTTCGAACATTGAAAAGTGGGCGATACTTGAATATGAGTTTTCGCTCCTGGGATATATACGACTGTCCACCGCTTCAAAGCACACCGAAGCATTCATGGACCGTAAAAGCTGCCTCCCAACTAGAGAAACCAAAATATGTAATTGGTGCGGCGCAGCCTGGTAAAAAAAGAGAATCTATGGCAAAGGACATTATATTATTCACCGACTGCAAACTCACAAGTACTAAACTTTATCTCAAGTCAGCATTCTGTTCTAAAGATGACTCAAATTTGGACTTCAAAAAAGTTTTGGCATTTTGTTCAATATGTACTCTCGATTTCGTAAATATCATTATGACTGAAATAGTGATTGTTCTTTATTAACCATCGCCAAGTCTTAATGTAACTGCCCTCCCGCGGATGATGATTGGTCGCATCAAAACGAGCCTGTAAAAAATTGCTGCCGTAGATGTGTGAATAGAGTTTGAATGCAAAGAAGATTCACCTTCGAATACAGCTGCATATTGATTTAATCTTACACGATCGCGTTGTTGAATATTGTCCATTGACCGATATTATTCGTAAAATTGTATAGATCAGCAAAATTCTGAGAGATGCGAAGCATCATGGTTGATTCGCAATCGTCATGGTCTAAAGTGGACCTATGGAAACGTTCGATACAGCGTGACTGAAGGTCTAATAACAGCTGCAGTTGAAGGTTGAACGGAAGACGACATGTGTCCAATCGTATATGTTAAGGGTCATGAAAAACGAAAATGGCTAGCTGATACACTAAATATGAAGAATGGGCTATTAATTGAGTCGTTGAATATAGACTTTGACGATATGGATGTCTCAAGTAAATTAGATGGAAGTTCTACTCTACGATGTGGAAAGCATACAAACAATTGTGCCTTACAAAATGTATTTAATCTCATTAAATGGTGGCTGAATCATAAAGATTCGTGCAAATAAAAGAAATGTAACATTATGTACTTATTATTCTTCTCACCCCGTACTCAGTTATGCCAGCGTAATCTGATATCGGATTGTGCAACTGAATACAATATTACTTTCGAATGTGAAACTCAATTTTTTGTATGGAATTTGATGGAAAATAAATTAATATAATCGCTTAACGATGATTGAATACATTCATCGGTATACGTTCGATAGATGTTCGTGAGCCGATTGTTGGAATTTTGCGAAGCATTTGAAAGTTTTCGACAGTCGTTCGTGAGGCGTTCCAGAGCCTTCCGAAGACATTCATGCGATGTTCGAAGACATTCAAGAGACGTTCGCAAACATTCATAACACGTTGAAAACATGTATGAGGGGTTCAAAGAGTATCAAAAGACTTTCTACGATGATCATGAGACGTCTGAAGCGTTCGTGAGACGTTCAAGAGACTTTCGATGGCATTCATAATACGTTTGAAGACATTCATGAGGGGTTCGAAGACGCTTCAGAGACTTTCAAAGACATTCACGAGGGGTTCGAAGACGTTCAAGAGACTTTCGACGGCATTCATAATACGTTTGAAGACATTCATGAGGGGTTCGAAGACGCTTAAGAGACTTTCAAAGGCATTCACAAGAGGTGCGAAGACGTTCATACATTTTCGAAGACATTCAAGAGATCTTTGACAATATTCATAATACGTTTGAAGACATCGACAAGGGGTTCGACGACGTTTTAGAGACTTTCAAAGACATTCACAAGGGGTTTGAAGACGTTCAAGAAACTTTCGAATACGTTCAAGAGACTTTCGACGACATTCATGATACGTTTGAATACATTCATGAGGGGTTCGAAGACACTTGAGAGACTTTCAAAGACATTCACGAGGGGGGGTTTGAAGACGTTCAAGAGACTTTGGACGGCATTCATAATACGTTTGAGGACATTTATGAGGGGTTCGAAGATACTTAAGAGACTTTCAAAGACATTCACAAGAGGTGCGAAGACGTTCAGACATTTTCGAAGACATTCAAGAGATCTTTGACAATATTCATAATATGTTTGAAGACATCGACAAAGGGTTCGACGACGTTTTAGAGACTTTCAAATACATTCACAAGGGGTTCGAAGACGTTTAAGAGACTTTCGACGGCCTTCATAATACGTTTGAAGACATTCATGAGGGGTTCAAAGATGCTTAAGAGACTTTCAAAGCATTCACAAGAGGTGCGAAGACGTTCAGAGATTTTCGAAGACATTCAAGAGATCTTTGACAATATTCATAATACGTTTGAAGAGATCGACGAGGGGTTCGGCGACGTTTTAGAGACTTTCGAAGACATTCATAATATGTTTGAAGACATTCATGAGGGGTTCCAAGACGCTTGAGAGACTTTCAAAGACATTCACAAGAGGTGCGAAGACGTTCAGAGATTTTCGAAGACATTCAAGAGATCGTTGACAATATTCATAATACGTTTGAAGACATCGACGAGGGGTTCGGCGACGTTTTAGAGACTTTCGAAGACATTCACGAGGGGTTTGAAGACGTTCAAGAAACGTTCGAATACGTTCTGGAGACTTTTGACGACATTCATAATACGTTTGAAGACATTCATGAGGGGTTCGAAGACGCTTAAGAGACTTTCAAAGACATTCACAAGAGGTGCGAAGACGTTCATACATTTTCGAAGACATTCAAGAGATCTTTGACAATATTCATAATACGTTTGAAGACATCGACAAGGGGTTCGACGACGTTTTAGAGACTTTCAAAGACATTCACAAGGGGTTTGAAGACGTTCAAGAAACTTTCGAATACGTTCAAGAGACTTTCGACGACATTCATGATACGTTTGAATACATTCATGAGGGGTTCGAAGACACTTGAGAGACTTTCAAAGACATTCACGAGGGGGGGGGGGGGGGGTGGAAGACGTTCAAGAGACTTTGGACGGCATTCATAATACGTTTGAGGACATTTATGAGGGGTTCGAAGATACTTAAGAGACTTTCAAAGACATTCACAAGAGGTGCGAAGACGTTCAGACATTTTCGAAGACATTCAAGAGATCTTTGACAATATTCATAATATGTTTGAAGACATCGACAAAGGGTTCGACGACGTTTTAGAGACTTTCAAATACATTCACAAGGGGTTCGAAGACGTTCAAGAGACTTTCGACGGCCTTCATAATACATTTGAAGACATTCATGAGGGGTTCAAAGATGCTTAAGAGACTTTCAAAGCATTCACAAGAGGTGCGAAGACGTTCAGAGATTTTCGAAGACATTCAAGAGATCTTTTACAATATTCATAATACGTTTGAAGAGATCGACGAGGGGTTCGGCGACGTTTTAGAGACTTTCGAAGACATTCACGAGGGGTCTGAAGACGTTCAAGAAACGTTCGAATACATTCTGGAGACTTTTGACGACATTCATAATATGTTTGAAGACATTCATGAGGGGTTCGAAGACGCTTGAGAGACTTTCAAAGACATTCACAAGAGGTGCGAAGACGTTCAGAGATTTTCGAAGACATTCAAGAGATCTTTGACAATATTCATAATACGTTTGAAGAGATCGACGAGGGGTTCGGCGACGTTTTAGAGACTTTCGAAGACATTCACGAGGGGTCTGAAGACGTTCGAGAAACGTTCGAATACATTCTGGAGACTTTTGACGACATTCATAATATGTTTGAAGACATTCATGAGGGGTTCGAAGACGCTTGAGAGACTTTCAAAGACATTCACAAGAGGTGCGAAGACGTTCAGAGATTTTCGAAGACATTCAAGAGATCGTTGACAATAATCATAATACGTTTGAAGACATCGACGAGGGGTTCGGCGACGTTTTAGAGACTTTCGAAGACATTCACGAGGGGTTTGAAGACGTTCAAGAAACGTTCGAATACGTTCTGGAGACTTTTGACGACATTCATAATACGTTTGAAGACATTCATGAGGGGCTCGAAGACGCTTGAGAGACTTTCAAAGACATTCACAAGAGGTGCGAAGACGTTCGAAGACATTCATGAGGGGTTTGAAGACGTTTAAGAAACGTTCGAATACGTTCTGGAGACTTTTGACGACATTCATAATACGTTTGAAGACATTCATGAGGGGTTCGAAGACGCTTGAGAGACTTTCAAAGACATTCACAAGAGGTGCGAAGACGTTCAGACATTTTCGAAGACATTCAAGAGATTTTTGACAATATTCATAATATGTTTGAAGACATCGACAAGAGGTTCGACGACGTTTTAGAGACTTTCAAATACATTCACAAGGGGTTCGAAGACGTTCAAGAGACTTTCGACGGCCTTCATAATACGTTTGAAGACATTCATGAGGGGTTCAAAGATGCTTAAGAGACTTTCAAAGACATTCACAAGAGGTGCGAAGACGTTCAGAGATTTTCGAAGACATTCAAGAGATCTTTGACAATATTCATAATACGTTTGAAGAGATCGACGAGGGGTTCGGCGAAGTTTTAGAGACTTTCGAAGACATTCACGAGGGGTCTGAAGACGTTCAAGAAACGTTCGAATACATTCTGGAGACTTTTGACGACATTCATAATATGTTTGAAGACATTCATGAGGGGTTCGAAGACGCTTGAGAGACTTTCAAAGACATTCACAAGAGGTGCGAAGACGTTCAGAGATTTTCGAAGACATTCAAGAGATCGTTGACAATATTCATAATATGTTTGAAGACATCGACGAGGGGTTCGGCGACGTTTTAGAGACTTTCGAAGACATTCACGAGGGGTTTGAAGACGTTCAAGAAACGTTCGATTACGTTCTGGAGACTTTTGACGACATTCACAATACGTTTGAAGACATTCATGAGGGGTTCGAAGACGCTTGAGAGACTTTCAAAGACATTCACAAGAGGTGCAAAGACGTTCAGAGATTTTCGATGACATTCAAGAGATCTTCGACAATATTTATAATACGTTTGAAGACATCCATGAGGGGTTCGAAGACGCTTGAGTGACTTTCAGACATTCACGAGGGATTCGAAGACGTTCAAGGGACTTCCGACGACATTCATGATACGTTTGAATACATTCATGAGGGGTTCGAAGACGCTTGAGAGACTTTCAAAGACATTCATGGGCGGTTTGAAGACGTTCAGAAATCTGCGACGACATGCATAATACGATCTTCGACGACATCCATAAACCGAAGACATTCATTACGTTTGAGTTTCGCTGGAATTGTTTGGGTTTGTTTGGGATTTTCACAGTTTTGGTCGAACGTGTTTGAGTTTGTTTGGGTGTTCACCCAAACAGTTTTGGTCGAACGTGTTTGAGTTTGTTTGGGTGCTCACCCAAACACACCCGCCCATGAATGTCTTTGAAAGTCTCTCAAGCGTCTTCGAACCCCTCATGAATGTATTCAAACGTATCATGAATGTCGTCGGAAGTCCCTTGAACGTCTTCGAATCCCTCGTGAATGTCTGAAAGTCACTCAAGCGTCTTCGAACCCCTCATGGATGTCTTCAAACGTATTATAAATATTGTCGAAGATCTCTTGAATGTCATCGAAAATCTCTGAACGTCTTTGCACCTCTTGTGAATGTCTTTGAAAGTCTCTCAAGCGTCTTCGAACCCCTCATGAATGTCTTCAAACGTATTATGAATGTCGTCAAAAGTCTCCAGAACGTAATCGAACGTTTCTTGAACGTCTTCAAACCCCTCGTGAATGTCTTCGAAAGTCTCTAAAACGTCGCCGAACCCCTCGTCGATGTCTTCAAACATATTATGAATATTGTCAACGATCTCTTGAATGTCTTCGAAAATCTCTGAACGTCTTCGCACCTCTTGTGAATGTCTTTGAAAGTCTCTCAAGCGTCTTCGAACCCCTCATGAATGTCTTCAAACATATTATGAATGTCGTCAAAAGTCTCCAGAATGTATTCGAACGTTTCTTGAACGTCTTCAGACCCCTCGTGAATGTCTTCGAAAGTCTCTAAAACTTCGCCGAACCCCTCGTCGATCTCTTCAAACGTATTATGAATATTGTCAAAGATCTCTTGAATGTCTTCGAAAATCTCTGAACGTCTTCGCACCTCTTGTGAATGTCTTTGAAAGTCTCTTAAGCATCTTTGAACCCCTCATGAATGTCTTCAAACGTATTATGAAGGCCGTCGAAAGTCTCTTGAACGTCTTCGAACCCCTTGTGAATGTATTTGAAAGTCTCTAAAACGTCGTCGAACCTCTTGTCGATGTCTTCAAACATATTATGAATATTGTCAAAAATCTCTTGAATGTCTTCGAAAATGTCTGAACGTCTTCGCACCTCTTGTGAATGTCTTTGAAAGTCTCTCAAGCGTCTTCGAACCCCTCATGAATGTCTTCAAACGTATTATGAATGTCGTCAAAAGTCTCCAGAACGTATTCGAACGTTTCTTAAACGTCTTCAAACCCCTCATGAATGTCTTCGAACGTCTTCGCACCTCTTGTGAATGTCTTTGAAAGTCTCTCAAGCGTCTTCGAGCCCCTCATGAATGTCTTCAAACGTATTATGAATGTCGTCAAAAGTCTCCAGAACGTATTCGAACGTTTCTTGAACGTCTTCAAACCCCTCGTGAATGTCTTCGAAAGTCTCTAAAACGTCGCCGAACCCCTCGTCGATGTCTTCAAACGTATTATGATTATTGTCAACGATCTCTTGAATGTCTTCGAAAATCTCTGAACGTCTTCGCACCTCTTGTGAATGTCTTTGAAAGTCTCTCAAGCGTCTTCGAACCCCTCATGAATGTCTTCAAACATATTATGAATGTCGTCAAAAGTCTCCAGAATGTATTCGAACGTTTCTCGAACGTCTTCAGACCCCTCGTGAATGTCTTCGAAAGTCTCTAAAACGTCGCCGAACCCCTCGTCGATCTCTTCAAACGTATTATGAATATTGTCAAAGATCTCTTGAATGTCTTCGAAAATCTCTGAACGTCTTCGCACCTCTTGTGAATGTCTTTGAAAGTCTCTCAAGCGTCTTCGAACCCCTCATGAATGTCTTCAAACATATTATGAATGTCGTCAAAAGTCTCCAGAATGTATTCGAACGTTTCTTGAACGTCTTCAGACCCCTCGTGAATGTCTTCGAAAGTCTCTAAAACGTCGCCGAACCCCTCGTCGATCTCTTCAAACGTATTATGAATATTGTAAAAGATCTCTTGAATGTCTTCGAAAATCTCTGAACGTCTTCGCACCTCTTGTGAATGCTTTGAAAGTCTCTTAAGCATCTTTGAACCCCTCATGAATGTCTTCAAATGTATTATGAAGGCCGTCGAAAGTCTCTTGAACGTCTTCGAACCCCTTGTGAATGTATTTGAAAGTCTCTAAAACGTCGTCGAACCCTTTGTCGATGTCTTCAAACATATTATGAATATTGTCAAAGATCTCTTGAATGTCTTCGAAAATGTCTGAACGTCTTCGCACCTCTTGTGAATGTCTTTGAAAGTCTCTTAAGTATCTTCGAACCCCTCATAAATGTCCTCAAACGTATTATGAATGCCGTCCAAAGTCTCTTGAACGTCTTCCACCCCCCCCCCCGCCCCCCTCGTGAATGTCTTTGAAAGTCTCTCAAGTGTCTTCGAACCCCTCATGAATGTATTCAAACGTATCATGAATGTCGTCGAAAGTCTCTTGAACGTATTCGAAAGTTTCTTGAACGTCTTCAAACCCCTTGTGAATGTCTTTGAAAGTCTCTAAAACGTCGTCGAACCCCTTGTCGATGTCTTCAAACGTATTATGAATATTGTCAAAGATCTCTTGAATGTCTTCGAAAATGTATGAACGTCTTCGCACCTCTTGTAAATGTCTTTGAAAGTCTCTTAAGCGTCTTCGAACCCCTCATGAATGTCTTCAAACGTATTATGAATGTCGTCAAAAGTCTCCAGAACGTATTCGAACGTTTCTTGAACGTCTTCAAACCCCTCGTGAATGTCTTCGAAAGTCTCTAAAACGTCGCCGAACCCCTCGTCGATGTCTTCAAACGTATTATGAATATTGTCAACGATCTCTTGAATGTCTTCGAAAATCTCTGAACGTCTTCGCACCTCTTGTGAATGTCTTTGAAAGTCTCTCAAGCGTCTTGGAACCCCTCATGAATGTCTTCAAACATATTATGAATGTCTTCGAAAGTCTCTAAAACGTCGCCGAACCCCTCGTCGATCTCTTCAAACGTATTATGAATATTGTCAAAGATCTCTTGAATGTCTTCGAAAATCTCTGAACGTCTTCGCACCTCTTGTGAATGCTTTGAAAGTCTCTTAAGCATCTTTGAACCCCTCATGAATGTCTTCAAACGTATTATGAAGGCCGTCGAAAGTCTCTTAAACGTCTTCGAACCCCTTGTGAATGTATTTGAAAGTCTCTAAAACGTCGTCGAACCCTTTGTCGATGTCTTCAAACATATTATGAATATTGTCAAAGATCTCTTGAATGTCTTCGAAAATGTCTGAACGTCTTCGCACCTCTTGTGAATGTCTTTGAAAGTCTCTTAAGTATCTTCGAACCCCTCATAAATGTCCTCAAACGTATTATGAATGCCGTCCAAAGTCTCTTGAACGTCTTCAAACCCCCCCTCGTGAATGTCTTTGAAAGTCTCTCAAGTGTCTTCGAACCCCTCATGAATGTATTCAAACGTATCATGAATGTCGTCGAAAGTCTCTTGAACGTATTCGAAAGTTTCTTGAACGTCTTCAAACCCCTTGTGAATGTCTTTGAAAGTCTCTAAAACGTCGTCGAACCCCTTGTCGATGTCTTCAAACGTATTATGAATATTGTCAAAGATCTCTTGAATGTCTTCGAAAATGTATGAACGTCTTCGCACCTCTTGTGAATGCCTTTGAAAGTCTCTTAAGCGTCTTCGAACCCCTCATGAATGTCTTCAAACGTATTATGAATGCCGTCGAAAGTCTCTTGAACGTCTTCGAACCCCTCGTGAATGTCTTTGAAAGTCTCTGAAGCGTCTTCGAACCCCTCATGAATGTCTTCAAACGTATTATGAATGCCATCGAAAGTCTCTTGAACGTCTCACGAACGCTTCAGACGTCTCATGATCATCGTAGAAAGTCTTTTGATACTCTTTGAACCCCTCATACATGTTTTCAACGTGTTATGAATGTTTGCGAACGTCTCTTGAATGTCTTCGAACATCGCATGAATGTCTTCGGAAGGCTCTGGAACGCCTCACGAACGACTGTCGAAAACTTTCAAATGCTTCGCAAAATTCCAACAATCGGCTCACGAACATCTATCGAACGTATACCGATGAATGTATTCAATCATCGTTAAGCGATTATATTAATTTATTTTCCATCAAATTCCATACAAAAAATTGAGTTTCACATTCGAAAGTAATATTGTATTCAGTTGCACAATCCGATATCAGATTACGCTGGCATAACTGAGTACGGGGTGAGAAGAATAATAAGTACATAATGTTACATTTCTTTTATTTGCACGAATCTTTATGATTCAGCCACCATTTAATGAGATTAAATACATTTTGTAAGGCACAATTGTTTGTATGCTTTCCACATCGTAGAGTAGAACTTCCATCTAATTTACTTGAGACATCCATATCGTCAAAGTCTATATTCAACGACTCAATTAATAGCCCATTCTTCATATTTAGTGTATCAGCTAGCCATTTTCGTTTTTCATGACCCTTAACATATACGATTGGACACATGTCGTCTTCCGTTCAACCTTCAACTGCAGCTGTTATTAGACCTTCAGTCACGCTGTATCGAACGTTTCCATAGGTCCACTTTAGACCATGACGATTGCGAATCAACCATGATGCTTCGCATCTCTCAGAATTTTGCTGATCTATACAATTTTACGAATAATATCGGTCAATGGACAATATTCAACAACGCGATCGTGTAAGATTAAATCAATATGCAGCTGTATTCGAAGGTGAATCTTCTTTGCATTCAAACTCTATTCACACATCTACGGCAGCAATTTTTTACAGGCTCGTTTTGATGCGACCAATCATCATCCGCGGGAGGGCAGTTACATTAAGACTTGGCGATGGTTAATAAAGAACAATCACTATTTCAGTCATAATGATATTTACGAAATCGAGAGTGCATATTGAACAAAATGCCAAAACTTTTTTGAAGTCCAAATTTGAGTCATCTTTAGAACAGAATGCTGACTTGAGATAAAGTTTAGTACTTGTGAGTTTGCAGTCGGTGAATAATATAATGTCCTTTGCCATAGATTCTCTTTTTTTACCAGGCTGCGCCGCACCAATTACATATTTTGGTTTCTCTAGTTGGGAGGCAGCTTTTACGGTCCATGAATGCTTCGGTGTGCTTTGAAGCGGTGGACAGTCGTATATATCCCAGGAGCGAAAACTCATATTCAAGTATCGCCCACTTTTCAATGTTCGAAGTAGTGATAATTTATTGATCTCATCTAATATTACCGAAAGTTTATAGTTTTTCAAAATAAACACCCCGTTATCATATATGCTCTGAATAGCGGAGCAATGGAAAAAAAATTCTAATAGCTTGGAGAGTGGTGTTAACGAAAAAAAAAATCCTTAACCATGGGGCTAACTTGTCCAGACCTGCATGATCTCAAGTGTCGGCATCAAGGCTTGACGTTGCACTCCTTGTATATATTATCATTCAGAGATGAAAAACTGAAGCCCTGTACAATGGAAATGCATTTTTTCACCGGATCACTGTCTTCGTCACATGCAGTCGTAAAATTTTATGGGTTTTCAAGTGTGGACCTATGGAATGATGAGGCTCAAGTTGCACATGCGAAGCGATAGGGTATGACGGTCCCTGGCGCTCGACGTAAGAAAAAAAAAAAGAGTCGTAAAATTTGAGACTTTCGGACGAGGTGGTCGAAACGTTGCCGTGTATAACAGCGTCTCGAACATGAGCCTCCGTCGAGATAGTAGAAAAAAAGAACATCTGGATAAAAACACACACACACACACACACACACACACACACACGCACACGCACGCACGCACGCACGCACGCGCGCACGCACGCACACACGCACACACACACACACACACACACACACACACACACACACACACGCACACACGCACGCACGCACGCACACACGCCTACCTCCCCACGACCGCAGCGCCACCTTGGCTTTCTACACGCACGCACGCACGCACACACGCCGACCTCCCCACGACCGTAGCGCCACCTTGGCTTTCCTACACGCACGCACGCACGCCGACCTCCCCACGACCGCAGCGCCACCTTGGCTTTCCTACACGCACGCACGCACGCACGCACGCCGACCTCCCCACGACCGTAGCGCCCCCCCCCCCCATCCCCCTCCCCGGCACATAGGCCTCTCTGTGACGTCACACGCGCCCGGCGACCTCCCCACGACGGTGGCGCCACCTTGGCTTCACCACTTTTGACACACCACCTCCCCTTGAGTTAGAACCAGCCTATTACAACTACTTACAGATTAATATGAAATAACATTTGGTACGCTGAGCGAGTCTAGTGCGTGCCAAATTACGGCACCGCCGACTCGCTACGACTGGCCCATCTCCGCCCGGTTACGGCGATTGGCGGCCAGCCGCGAATACAAATATAAAGGTCAAGGGAAATCGACGTCCGAATACTAAGCACCGGATTAACCGTGCCAGTCGCTAACCTGCCAGATTACGGCGAGTCAGCGGATGTAGCGTGCTCGTGCTTCAGCTTTCCCAAGCCTCGTAAAAAAGGCACTTCAAGATTTGTCCAATTTTGGACAAGTATGATTTTATGAGTGAGACGAATACGTGTGTTGGGAAAAATGGAGTGAGCGAGAGGAAGAGAGAAAGAGAGAAAGAAATGCACTACGATGATTTGTTCGTTGCGTGTTCACACGCACGAACGAGAGACAAATATATTTTAATTATTTGCCCGGAAAATGTTACACTTTTGCGTGGTCGCCGTATTTTACGTAATTTTAATACGGCGAAAAAATCTAATGTGATATGAACAATTGTGTATTTTACACGTAAATAAGCGTAGTTACATTCAATAAAGAAAATAACACAGGTTTCGTAAATTACAAGTTACAGTGTTTGACTTGTTATGTTTCCTTTTACTTTTATTATGATTTAAACAATTAATACCGGTTTACAGAGACTTATAGTTACAATGACGAAGAGACAGGGGTAAACTCGAAAAGAATATAAAATAAAATAAAATCAATGTACCGGTTTTCAGAGCGTCGACTCTGCGATGCGCGCTGTTGGAGAGACCGGACAGAACTGGCTGGCCAGCTCCTGGAGCGCAATATGTATCCTCTCCCTTTTTGTCTCTGAGACAAAGGGCTTGGCGTCATTACCCTCGCTCTCGAGCTCGGTCCCCATGTAAGCGAATATAAGCACTGATAACGCTATTTTTCTCGAGTTGTACATGAGCAATGAAATGAATATTTTTCGTTATCGGCAGGATGTGCTGACTACGTGGTGACCAAGCTCCGAGAAGGTCTGTGAGAAAACTCGCGATGAAGCTGACCGCTTGGGAACAGTTTCGCGGGTTATTCGAGGACTCTCGCGTCCCCAATATATACATAATATAGATATGACAATATTTTATATTTCTAGGACCATTGTATTATGGTCAACACGAATATACACATATATGTTGGATACTAGTTCGGAGACTCGTGAATGTCCCCGAAATATACATGTAAGTATAGATATTAATATTATTATTTGTACTCCGGAGACTCTCTTGGATGTCCCGAGTATATATATATGTATATTGGTGTGTGTCACTTTGAGGACTTATGTCCCCGAAGTATACATGAAAGTAGATATGTATGGAATATTGCCCCAGGACTCGGCTATATGTCCCTGAAGCGTATGGAGTACGTATATGTGTATATATATATATATATATATATATATATATATATATATATATATATATATATATACATGTATAGATATTCACTAGAGTTATTACGAGGACTAATGCCTCCGAAGTATGCATATGAGTATACGAATGGTATTTGAGGACTTATGTCCCTAAAGTCTGCATGGAAATATACATGCAGAATTATTATAGGAGGTACTCCAGGGACCCTCGTACATGTCCCTGAAGCATGCAGGTACGTGTATATGTATGTATATATGAGACTTTATGATATGGTACTCCGGGGACCCATGTGCGTGTCCCAAAAGTGTACAGGCAAACAGATATGTACGTCTACATGAGGCTAATTGTAAAGGTAATCCGAGCACCCTCGTGCTCGTCCCTGAAGTTACAGGTAAGCTTAGCGGTAAAGTTATTATGGGAACCGTTTGTCCCTAAAGTATACGGGTAGATATACGCATGCTGAATTTGAAGATATATTTACGAACATTTTATATAACGGGGTTTCTGAGTGAAATGGACCATATATGGGTCGTTCTGATTAACATGTACCTCAGGAAAAACATAAATGAGCGCGTTTAGCGTGAGAAAAATATCTTAATAATTATTACAATTCTCACCAGATATGAATATTTGGAGGGCGAGAGTGCTAGGACGTAACACCTTCCCCCCTAAAAGTCTGAAGCAATGATTCAGCTTTGCTGAGGACCCGCGTTGAGCCGCTCCAAGAGTCCGTCATCGACGCCCGACAAACGCCTCGACGTCGTCGGATGGTCGCGATTGTCATTGATGGACACCAGCTCTAGAAGTTCGTCGTTGGTAATCTTCGACGACCGTTGTTCAGCACGGTGAGCTCTGCTAATTAGGAGGCTTGTCACCGAGTTCCAGATGGCTCCGAGAAGGGTGAAACTCCATCTGTACAGTGTGTGGAGTGTATATCCATGGATGCAAGTATCGATGATCGCCTTGATGATGGTGAGGATTGCGAGGACCCCGAACAGTCCTGCACTGATGATCCCGAATTTTTCGAAACCACCTCAGAGTTTGTGCATTACTCCATCAGCCACGTGTTGCAGAGCGTCCTCGTCCATCAGTGTCTTGAGGGAAACGCTTCCCGGGGGTGTTACGTCCGGGAATTTATTTTAGATATAAATAATAAATACCTTCGAAAATGAAATACGCGATTTTGGTTACTAGATTGAATTTACGTTGATTATTTAATTAATGAAATATTTCTTCGTTTTACAGCATCGGACGCCAGCCTTGAGATCCTGCCTTTAGTCGGGAATGTGCCCAACAGGGATGAGGATCGAGCCACAGTTTGATCGGTAGCTAAGAATCACTCGCGGGGATAGGGCAGTCGGTAAAGAAGATAGTGAGTGGTAACGTGAACGTGCGACTTACCCTACGAGCGGCGGTGCGTAGCGGGTTTATCGACGGACGATCTGGTAGCCGGAGAGAGGTCCTACCATCGGTAATGACGATCTCTAGGTGCACGACGATTTCAACGATGGACGGTGAGGTAATAGGTTTCTTATTTTTCGACGAGCATCCACCCATCTATGTGCCGACTCGCTGCAGGTAACGACGGCTTCCCGTTGGCCGACCGCAGGGCGAACTCGTGGAGTGGATAGAAACGACGTTGACGAAGGGAGTATTAGTCGACGATGACAATCTCGACGTTCGATGTTGTAACGATGGTTGTCGACGCGGCAGAAACGTCACTGCCGGTTGATCGAGTCACTGCCCGAATGTACCCACGGGGGTCGATAAGGAAGACTTTTCCACAGAACGGAACGTTCGACACAATTTTCGGTACAATTTTCACCGAATGTTCTTTTACGGCGTCGCGAATAATATGTTTGAGCAAAGATGAATTATTTCCACGAGATGCCGGCCGTGGCTTTTGCGCGGCTATTGCGGTTGCGCGGCGGAGACGAAACTTGGAACCACCTCGTCTTCTTGGCATTTATAAAATTAAATAAATACTGATAAATATTTTATTGAAAAATCAATTGGCCGTCGGCTACGAAGAATGAGAGAACAGGTAGGATTGACATGCAAGCGTGGATTCAAGACATGAATTAATCGACGTGCAGTAGCAAGTAGCACAACCGGTAAATCGAGTCTTGAAATTAAGCGAGGTAAGAAATTGTTGACGGGCAATAGTCAGTAGCACAACCAACAATTCTTCGGAAAACAGGAAGAGATGGATAATAGGTTGGTTCGTGTAACGGACGATTGATTTACACACACAATATATAAAGTTGAAAAATGAAATATTTTAGATTAGACGAGAAGCCACGAAAACGACGGTAGATTATTGTTGATTTAGGTGGATTTTGTAAAGGACGAACGAATAAACTAAGCAACACGTTCAGAAGAATATACTCGACGAGGGATAGAGGGTCGCGAAATAATTGTTCACTGATTCTAGAAACGTACATGAATATGTATATATTGTTACAAACTTGGAAATAAATATAATTACACACAACTCTGCGATGTTGAATACGATGAGATTTGAACGCAATTAAAACTCAAACTTTGAATTACAATTCGATAAAAAAACGATGTGAAAATAAAGAAATGTTAATGAAATGTTCCGATTTTCCAGCGTGCCCGTCCGACACGAACGCGGCGAGCGGAGAAGCGCAACTGACTGGTGCGGAGACCGGAGAACTGACGAGCAGCGGAGGACTCGGCTTTTTATTGGTGCGGCGGTGGAGCGGTGTGGTGCGCATGCGCCGCGGAGAGAAGACACTGACGCCGATGGTCCTTCTCGCTCGTTCTTATGGCGTTATGCAAAGGATTCGACGATACATCAATTATTTGATTTAAATGTTACAACAAATAATTATGTCGGTTTGTCATGGTTGGACTGACGATAAGTTAATATTTTTAATTTATCGTTAGTCTAACAATTTGTTACAATAATATTCGGTTGTGAATAAAGGTACGTAATTTTATATAATTAATTGTTATTGTTCTTCATTATTTTGCGTGTGGAGTGAAATCGATTAATAATAATTTATTATTTTTTCAACTCGTTGTATAAAATATTTAAACGAAAGGATAATAACTACGGTGCGAAGTGTGCGAGTTGCGTATAATGATTATTAATATGTAGCTATTAATTAATTATAAATGGAGCGCCACATTATTTGTGTGCGGGAAGTTGTATTCAATATTTAGCTTATTCGCGAAGTAATCATTTTATTCGTATATGCGTGAAAAATTAAAATGTATGTGATAGTTGATTGTTTAATTGTTACGTCGTGGGGCCCATTTTTAATCGATAATTAATCGTCTTTTAATTTACCTTTCAGGATTTGAATTTACGAATGGGAAGTGTTCCACGAACGTACGGATTATAATGAATTAAGTCATTAGACTTATATGACGGTAAGTTACCGTCGGAGAAGAAAAGCGCCACGTTTAAGCGGGAATGTGCCCACTTGGGATAGCCGCTTGGTAAAGTCGTTGGTGTATAATTTGACGCCTGAGCGACAGGTAAGCAAATAAGAAAGTAGCGTGAAATTGTGCTTACATTGGTGAGAAAGAGCGGCGGTGCGTAGCGGGTCAAAACTACTCGACCGTGTGACCGAATATGTCCAGGAATCGCAAAGATGTTCAAGCTCGACCCGACCTGTCGTTGCCCAGACGGGTACCCGGTGCTCGTGCGAATGCGATGGGCCGGGGATGCCGATGTTGTTGGGAGCAGTCGGAGACTACGAGGACTGGATTAGTTTATGAGGGATACATTCGCTTCGAAATATAAATATACATGTATAGATTTTATAATTATTTGAACCGCTGAGTGAGTGCAAGACGTGCCAGGTTACGGCACCGTCGACTCACTACGTCTGGCTCCACCTCCGCCCGGTTACGGCGATTGGCGGCCAGCCGCGAGAACAAATGTTGAGAATAACGGAAGCCGACGCCCGAACACTAAGCACCGGTGTGACCGTTCCAGTCGCTGACCTACCGATTGATGAGGGTTTTTTTTTATTTCTCGAGCGAATGTATCGGGAAACGTATTCGTCTAACGCACACGTACAGACTGATATGAAATAAAATTTGGTACGCTGAGCGAGTCTAGTGCGTGCCAAATTACGGCACCGCCGACTCGCTACGTCTGGCCCACCTCCGCCCGGATACGGCGATTGGCGGCCAGCCGCGAATACAAATATAAAGGTCAAGGGAATTCGACGTCCGAACACTAAGCACCAGATTTACCGTGCCAGTCGCTAACCTGCCAGATTACGGCGAGTCAGCAGATGTAGCGTGTTCGTGCGTCAGCTTTCCCAAGTCTCGTAAAAAAGGGCACTTCAAGAATTGTCCAATTTCGGAAAAGTATGATTTAATGAGTGAGACGAATACGTGTGTTGGGAAAAATAGCGTGAGCGAGAGGAAGAGAGAAAGAAAGAAAGAAATGCACTACGATGATTTGTTCGTTACGTGTTTACACGCACGAACGAGAGACAAATATATTTTAATTATTTGCTCGGAAAATGTTACACTTTTGCGAGGTCGCCGTATTTTACGTAATTTCAATACCGCGAAGAAATCGAATGTTATATAAACAATTGTGTATTTTACACGTAAATAAGCGTAGTTACATTCAATAAAGAAAATAATGTAAGTTTCGTAAATTATATGTTGCAGTGTTTGACTTGTTATGTTTCCTTTTACTTTTATTATGATTTAAACAATTAATACCGGTTTTTCAGAGCCTTATAGTTACACTGACGAAGAGACCGGGGTAAACTCGAAAAGAATATAAAATAGACTAAAATAAGTGTACCGGTTTTCAGAGCGTCGACTCTGCGATGCGCGCTGTTGGAGAGACCGGACGGAACTGACTGGCCAGCTCCCGGAGCGCAATATGTATCCTAACCCTCTTTGTCTCTGAGACAAAGGGCTTGGCGTCATTACCCTCGCTCTCGAGCTCGGTCCCCATGTAACCGAATACTAGCACTGATAACGTTATTTTTCTCGTGTTGTACATGGGCAATGAAATGAATATTTTCCGTTATCGGCAGGATGTGCTGAATACGAGGTGACCAAACTCCGAGGAGGTCTGTGCGAAAACTCGCGATGAAGCTGACCGCTTGGGAACAGATTCGCGGGTTATTCGAGGACTCTCGCGTCCCCAATATATACATAATATAGATATGACAATATTTCTTATTTCTAGGACCATTGTATTATGGTCAACACGAATATACACATATATGTTGGATACTAGTTCGGGGACTCGTGAATGTCCCCGAAATATACATGTAAGTACAGATATTAATATTATTATTTGTACTCCGGAGACTCTCTTGGATGTACCGAGTATATATATATGTATATTGGTGTGTGTCACTTTGAGGACTTATGTCCCCGAAGTATGCATGAAAGAAGATATGCATGCAATATTGCCCCGGGACTCGGCTATGTGTCCCTGAAGCGTATGGAGTACGTATATGTATATATATATATATATATATACATGTATAGATATTCACTAGAGTTATTACGAGGACTAATGCCTTCGAAGTATGGATAAGAGTATACGAATGGTACATGAGGACTCTGAGGTCCTAGAGTATGTATATATATATATATATATATATATTCATTGAAGTTAGTTTGAGGACTTATGTCCGTAAAGTATGCATGGAAATTGACATGCGGAATTATTATAGGAGGGACTCCAGGGTCTCTCGTATATGTCTCTGAAGCATGCAGGTACGTGTATATGTATGCATATATGAGACATTTCGATATGGTACTCCGGGTATCCATGTGCGTGTCCCAGAAGTGTACAGGAAAATGGATATGTACGTGTATATGAGGCTATTTGTAAAGTTAATCCGAGCACCCATGTGCTCGTCCCTGAAGTTACAGGTAAGCTTAGCGGTAAAGTTATTATGGGAACTGTTTGTCCCTAAAGTATACGGGTAGATATAAGCATGCTAAATTTAAAGATATATTTACGAATATTTTATATAACGGGGTTTCTGAGTGAAATCGACCATATATGAGTCGTTCTGATTAACATGTACCCCAAGGAAAACATAAATGAGCGCGTTTAGCGTGAGGAAAAAATCTTAATAATTATTACAATTCGTACCAGATATGAATATTTGGAGGGCGAGAGTGCTAGGACGTAACACTGTACGGTAGAACAAACGAGCAGTGCCACCTGTCATCTCTGAGGATCTATTGATGTCTAATATTTTTTGTACGGTACCACAAAGTTCTCGTACATATAAAAACATATGTGAGAAGTAAGTAGAAGCTTCAGACACGGGATAACATTTTTGAAACCTTCATTCCGTGAACCTGGGTCGTTTTCGTCCTGCCCAAAATCATTTTCTGCGCAGGTTGCTTAACATTTAACAACAACGAAAAATATATTAAAAACAAGAAAAAATACCCTTTTTTAGTACTTACGAAAACGACCCAGGTGAACGGGATTAAGGTGCCCCAAATACTTTCACGCGTTAAGGGTTGAAATTAAATCTCTCCCATGCAACAATCGAGAATTCCCTCCTCTCAGGCCTGGGCCATTTATTGTTGTCCAGTTTTTTTTCTGAATTCCTCGAGAGTTCCAGTACTCCTACAAACATATGTAAAAAGTGGCCAGAATATTCGAGTACACGCATTTTTTTTTGTGCTACGAGGGTACATTACAACAGTTGATTTTTATCTATCTCATTCTCTGCCGATTTATAGAGACTAATAATTTTTTTTCAACTACCAGCTACTTTTGGTACATGAAGGAGGTTGTGTGTCAAAAGTGGGGAAGCCAAGGTCGTGAGGAGGTCACCGCGCGAGTGTGACGTCACAGAGGGGCCTCTGTAACGGGGGGGGGGGGGGTCGATGAGTGTTTGGTGTGTATGTGCGTGCGTGCGTGCATGCGTGTAGGAAAGCCAAGGTGGTGCTACGGTCGTGGGGAGGTCGGCGTGTGTGCGTGCGTGCGTGCGTGCGTGTAGGGAAGCTAAGGTGGCGCTACGGACGTGGGGAGGTCGGCGTGTGTGCGTGCATGCGTGCGTGCGTGTAGGGGCAGCCACGGTGGCGCTACGGTCGTGGGGAGGTCGGCGTGCGTGCGTGCGTGTAGGGGCAGCCACGGTGGCGCTACGGTCGTGGGGAGGTCGGCGTGTGTGCGCGCGTCTAGGAAAGCCATGGCGGCTCTACGGTCGTGGGGAGGTCGGCGTGCGTGCGTGCGTGCGTGCATGCGTGTGTGTGTGTGTGTGTGTGTGTGTTCTTTTTTCAACTATCTCGACGGAGGCTCATGTCCGAGACGCTGTTATACACGGCAACGTTCCAACCACCTCGTCCGAAAGTCTCAAATTTTACGACTCTTTTTTTCCTTACGTCGAGCGCCAGGGTCCGTCATACCCTATCGCTTCGCATGTGCAACTTGAGCCTCATCATTCCATAGGTCCACACTTGAAAACCCATAAAATTTTACGACAGCATGTGACGAAGTCAGTGATCAGGGGGAAAAAATGCGTTCCCATTGTACAGGGCTTTAGTTTTTGATCTCTGAATGATAATATATACAAGGAGTGCAACGTCAAGCCTTGATGCCGACACTTGAGATCATGCAGGTCTGGACAAGTTAGCCCCATGGTTAAACTCATCATCATCATCGGCGATATCAATAACGTCTTCGTCTACCCCAACTTTCACTTCGTCGTCATGGGCGATATTCACGACAACCTCCATCTCACCATCAACGAGATCGATCGCTTCAATTTGGTTCGAAATTTTTCTTAACTGATTTTCCGCTTTCGGACAAGGACACCTCGGAGGGTGAAGACTGGGATGGCGAAAACTGCTGTTCCGATCCTTCTTCGGATTTCGATTTTTGGATCCTCATAGGCTTATAGTAGGGTGGGGGCTTATTGTAGTAAAAAACCTTGCAAGATAGGACACGAGGAGAAGTCACGTGCTGAGTTGGGTGAGTAGTAAAATGAGAAAATGAGGAAAGAGAATCTAATTAGTTTTAACTTTACTTTTCTTTCAGGAACGCGGATCAAGAGAAAAAGGGCACTACCTTTGGTCGGGAATGCGCCCGGCGGGGACGAGGACCAGGTCACAATCGGTTATTGGTAAGTATTCTTATAAAATGTAGAACATGCAAAAATAGGGTAAGAGAGTAGAAAAGATAGTAGCGTGAATTAATCTAACCTACCCTTACGAGCGGCGGTGCGTAGCGGTTAGAGGAAGAGGACGCTGCTGTATCTGAAGGGAACGTCTGCGATCCGTGTGAACTATCTCGACCCGAATGGAGATTTCGGGGACAGCAAGTTCCACAGCAGGCCTCTTAGAAGACGATGTACACGCACCCATAGGGATGGAACCTAGTTGTGTGCGGACTCAATGACAGATGGAGACTCCGCAACAGGTGAGTCCGTGACGTAAGAACTGATTTCAGGTTCGACGAAAATAGAGCAGGATTCGACGTCGAATGAAATAACCGGAAATGTTGCTTCGTGTTCAGGTGATGCTACGACCGTGGATGTGTCTGAATCACCGACAGGTGACGGCGGAGATACGCGACGGATTGAACGATCGTCCAAGATATACACTCGCGAATGGAGGAGAGTAGTTGAAATAATGCGCAACCTTGCGCTAAGCGGCAATTGATTGAACCTTTGTTCTAGAGTTCTATTATCACCGCGGGAATGTCGATCCGATGTTCCGCCTCGGCTAGACTGAGCGCGGCGTCGTTGAAAGTGAGCACCAGCACGTCTTCTTGGCATTGGAGAAAAAGTAAGTTAACTAATAAATTCAAAATAATTTGTTTCAGGTATTGGCCCAGTTTCCAAATTGTGGCACGGGTGCTTGGCCTCTAGGCAGCACACTCGCAACACTGAAAGGGATATGAATTCGTGCAAATGTAGTAGCACTGAATTCAAATTTATTTAAGGAATGAGATTGCACGGTAGATCGGGGTGATCGTGCTTGGCCACTAGGCAGCACGAAAGATCACCTAATCACCGGAAAAGGATGGGGACGTTTCGTGCTCAGCTGAGGAGCACTAAAACACAAGGCAAAAAGTAGTAGAGAAACTTTGGATAAACTGGCACAATTCCTTTGACAAGTATTTCTTGAATATATTTGGAATTCTGAATAAAAAATGCCGAAGAAAACGGTGAGTGGCACTTTTGATTAAATCAAGGAATTCAGGATTAACACAATAAATTAACACGAGACGATGATCACTTTTGGAGATTATCGATATATTGTTACAACTTTAAAAATGAATTGAATCGTAGAGAATAGATTGGATATAATGAAAATGAATGTACGAAATGAATATTCGTAAAAAAAAAACAAAAAGGGTATAACTGTTACCCAAAAAGAATCAAAGATTCAAAAGTTACAAGACCCGATTTTCCAGCGTGCGCGTCCGACGAACGGAGAAGCGCGACTGACTGGTGGAGAGACCGGCGAACTGTTGAAGGAGAGGTAGCCCTTCTTTTATATACTCCTCGAGTGGAGTCGGCGGCCATCTTGGTGGGGCCAGCATCCAGCGTCGCGGAAGTGAGCGCTGTTGTGACGTAGGCATCCTTCCTTCTCCCTCACTCTTATGGGACGGTATGGAGTACCGGCGTCTTTCTCTTTTCTTCTTACAGGATCAAATGGAGCTCTTGATAAATTAATTCTTATTAATTTACCATGAGCTTTACAATTTATTACATTAGTCCATAATGTTCGTATTCGTGTGTGTGATTTAATAATAAATGTTTCATAATTTTGGAACTTGTCCAGATTGTTTAATGTATGATTTTTGTTATACAAGTCTTGTAAATATTGAATAAAATTTGATTGATACATTCTGTTTATTTCCTGACATGACGGCAGGTATTTTGTATAGGATTTATTAGTTGTTATAATGTTATAAAACTTAAAGAAAATATCGGAGTACATATATACCCAGGTGAAATTTTTTTATGAAGTTTTTATAAAAATTGTATAGAAATGAATCTATAAAGATTTTATACGGAAATGGACATATAAAATCTTCATACATTTTATGTAATCCTTGAGAACCTTATGTGACTGCGTACAGGAACCGACAAATTATATAAAGTAAAATTCTATGTTTTCATGTCAATATATAACATCTTCATAGATTCATTTCTATACAATTTTTATAAAAACTTCACAAAAAAATTTCATCTGGGTACATAAATAATCTGTAAATATGTTATACGGAAATGGCCATATAAAATCTTCATAGATTTTTATCCTTGAAAATATCATGCCTATGAGTATTAAAACGAATAAATTATGTAAAAATGCCCTATGTGAAATTGATATAAAGAATTGTATATATTCATAAACAGAAAAAACGATATTTCTATCATTTTTTTCTATTCTTAAATATATACAATTCGTATAAGTTTTACATAGAGTGAATGGTAATGGTGGTTTTCTGCCATTGGTATATTTATTTATAAATAGACTTATATATTTATATATAAATAATAAATATATATATATATATATATATATATATATATATATATATATATATATATAGGGTGTATCTTAACGACTAGTTTTCCGTTCGTGAGCATATAAGGTGCCTCTTTCCAAGCGAAACGCTTTTTCAAAAAAATGTCGTGAGATAAAAATTGGCCGAGATATTCACGAGGAAAGTCCAACGGTGAGTAAACAATGGCACAGTAATTTCGGCGTCCGAGCGGGAGTGGACGCGGGTTTGAATCCACGTTCGCGCAAGTGGATTCAATTACATTGATTTTTTGTTGAGTTCAAATTGAAATTGAAAGTTCAAACTTTCCATTTTGAATGTTGAAATTTCAATTTTGAACCTTATTCGGTCGCCCAAATAAAGTATCAAATAATAAATAAATAGTGTTAGACCACATTGTCCATTGTTTACTCGAGAGATCTAAAGATCTAAACATTTTTCGAGTAAATAGTGCATAACACTGTTTATCATTTTTTGTTTATTATTAAGTACCTTATTTAAGCGACCGGATAATGTTAAAAACTCAAATTTCCAAATTCAACATTGAAAGTTCAAATCCACTTGCCCGAATGTGGATTCGAACCTGCGCCCGCGCTCGCTTGGACGTCGAAACTACTGTACTGTTTACTCACCGTTGTACTTTACTCGTGAATATCTGGGCCAATTTTTGTCGCACAACATTTAAAAAAAAGCGTTCTGCTTGGAAAGAGACACCCTATATGCCCACGAATGTAAAACTAGTAGTTAAGATACACCCTGTGTATAATATAATGTCGGTGTTCTGCCGACTTGGTATATAACATAGATATACCAATGGCAGAGAACCACTACTACCATTCACTCTATGTGAAATTTATTAGTATAAATATACCGATAGCAGCAAACCACCACGGCTGCTGGTCTCAGGCTATGTATAATAATATAACCACGTGCAAAGTAGTATCAATTATTGTTATTATCACTCTTTATTCATTTTACTTCGAGCACACTATCAATTAACCGTAACAGGTTCGTTACCAGTAACAATCTATAGCTCGTTAATAATAACTCAAATACATAAAATAAAGTTAACAGAAATAGAAAACGCAATCCATAAACAAAACGCAAATACAAGAAAGGAAGTTAATGGGTTAACAAAAAAATTCACTGCTTTTTATAATTAAATTTTCTTGTCGTCACTGAAAGAGGCTTATTATTCACCAATTCCAATTGTTTTCTCCTTTCTTTCGTTGAAAATGTGTTGTTTTCGGATCTCGGTTAGCTTTCCCCGCAGACTGGCCTTTACAGTCCTGTCGTCTATGGGAGGCCAAGTTTTCATTTCAACATACGTCTCAACGACATCTGCGATGACACAGTAACGATCATAGCAAACGCAATGATCATATCCCAATGAATATTTACCTAATAGCGTGGTTATGGCCGTATTTTGCAGCTCCATTCTTTCATCAATGCCGTGCTTCTCTTTTCCGGTGTAGGAGCCACCTGAGAATGAACACTCGAGCAGTGCTTCTCGGGTGAAAATCGCTTTCAATAACATTCGGCCAAAGCTCGTTTGATTATTCACTCCTTGCAAGATGTTTATAATCGTATTTATTGCCACAAAAATCGTCGACACTTTTACGCGTTCTACAGTCTATGTACAAAGAAGACAAGATATATCGGAGCATATATTCGCGTTGAAGAATCAAAGATGGTTTTTTTAGTTGCAACTTCTGTCCGAAAAGTTTCGAAATTTTCGAAAAAAGCTTCTTACAGCCGTAAAGGGCCATTGTTGAACATTTCGAATCGGATTTGAAAAATTAGTTAAATGTTCAGATATTAAATTTAAACGTAAATAGCTAATTTTCTGTGTTATTGAGATGAAAGAGAAAATGGTGTAGCACACTTGCCTATGCTTTGATTAAACAGCTTATTAACCTCGTTAATCAAGAGCTTAAGAGCAGAGGGGCCCTACATAATTGTCCTCCTCCATCCCAGCAACACGGAAAATTAGCTATCTACATTTAACGTTAATAACTCAAGATTTAACTAATTTTTGGCATTTCGATTCTAAATTCTCAATAATGACCCTCTACGGCTGAAAAACGTTCTTTAAAAAATCGGGAAATTATTTGAACACAATGTGGGCGCATCCATTTTTTGTTTGTTTAAATATCCTCCCTCTTTTGTACATGTAATAAGATTAAAAAGAAAGGAAATTAAAAGAAACAATAAAACATTTAATATATAAACTTAAAAAGATATATTAAAAAGTTTATAAATATATAATTGGCAGCGAACCAACATTACTGCCGATCTCAATCTATGTACAATATAATCACATTTAAAGCAGTAAGGATTATTCTTATTATCAATTTTTATTCTCTTTACCTCCAGTACATCACAGGTGTGAACAGGTACAACGTTCATGGTTCGTTTATAATAGCGAAAATATAACAAAGAAATTAGTTAACAAATTATTATTTATAATAAGATATTCAATTGACGTCCCTGAAAAGAATTACGATGGAACAAAGGGGCCCGTTTAATCAAGAACTAACTACAACTTTCGCTATATTATTTGTTGTTGACTTGCACTAGCTGACTTTATCTGCAATTCAACTGATTACAATTTCCTTTCGATATCATTCTGTAAAATGCAAGCATAATTCCTTAATAAAAGGAATTTCTGGGTTATACGCTCAACTGGTACAGCTTCTACACAATATGTTTGAAGAACAGGTTTGATGCACGCATCAAAGCATGCGCCGGTTTGACCATGAATTATTGAATGGGCTCTGTTATTGTCTCGAGCGAACTTTTGAACAATTGCATATAATACTCCCTTGATAGAAATAAAATATTTGATTGCGCCGAGTATTAATCCGTCATCACAAATAATATGGCAATTATCTCGTTTTGTTTGTCTTCTATAAAGTCTTGATGTGAAAATTTCGCGACCAATTTGGATCCTGGCATATACGTACATACGGTTCCTCACTTTATCATTTGATTCGAACGATTGAATGTTATGTAAAGCTCTAAGTTCAGTTTCTTCAATTGACATGAGAATTGGAGAGCCTAGGTGTATTGCAGTTTTGAGCGTTGGTACGCTTGAACATAAGTTTAATTTATGCCTCACGACTTGTAACATATATATATACTTTAGCGTATTAAATATTTCGACGTCGATTTTATTAGTGCCATGCACAATTCGCGTAAGATAACCGTTACCATCTTCGAATGGAAAAGTGGACCACGCCAAAGCGGGCCCCAATATCGTACAAACGTTCCAAGATGAACAAGTTGGTGTACATTGAAAGAACATTTTTCCCGACCGTAGAGCTTTTCCACATCCGTTACGAATAAATGTAATAAGGTTTCTGCCAAGTCAATTTCGATAACGTGAATTTTCGTTTGCAGTAGTATTTGTGTAGCCCGGACTAACAATAAATAATGTTCGAAGTATATTTTTGGAAGAATCCCATTCAATAAAATTGCCGAATAAAGTAGAAGAAAGGCTCTCAGTTCTGAAGCTTTCCAAAAGTTGAAGTTTTTCAGTTTTCGCGGTGTTCGTGATATGAAATCTGGCGGAGTTATCTGTTCTAATGCATCATCCATTTGACGACGAAAGGTTATTTTAATATAAAACGGGCAATGCTTATTTCGACTATCACACCAGCAGGCAATCAGCATACGAAGGACCCCGAACAATATCGCATGCATGTAGTCGGGTACAAAGCTCGATGCAGCATTAAAAAACGGCATGGTGGATACGATCGTTGGACCTTTTACACCACAGATTTGTTTCGCACCTACATTCACAGCGCACGATCCTTGATCTATTATCCCTTTGTTAGTGCGTAGGGGTGGTTCGGTATCAGAAGGGGGATAATCGTGTAGATGTCCTGAGCCGGTTCTACAGGTTTTTCCCGGGTGTTCACAAAATGAACATCCATATTCCCCGTTGAATTGATTAATATTCTGCACAGACGCTCGGGCCGGGCAATCTAATGTTGCAATCGGAGCTATAACTTTACTATTTTGCATTAAGCCTGTACGTTTCTGCAACCAATCCACTCCGTTTTCGTACAGTTTTTTCATCGTATTCGCAAAACGTTTGCATATTCGGCTTGCCTACGGCACTATAATAAAGCCCAGTAACAAATTGGAATGCTCGTCGGTGTTCGGGAGGTATATTTACAACTTGAACTTGAATCGGCCAAAGTTGACTATTTGAACGAATGGCTGTCGGGATGCCATCAGTGTTCCACAATAGACACACATCGTGCTTACCCGGTATGGCGTATTTTTTTAACCGTTTATATTCAGTTCCATCTGTTATATCATTAACGTATTGTTGCCCATTCTCAATATTTTCATTTTGCTTGCCAATAAGAGTGTCGAGCTGCCGGACCTCAAAAGCGTGTGTAAGGATTGATCGCAGATCATATTCAACAAACATCCCACTTACATTCCGACTTTGACAAGCATCGCAAATCGATACGACTGGTTCGGAATACCAGTCACCTAAATAGCGTGAACAGTCATTTCAAAATCGGTGTTTCTTTACGGCTTCAGAATGTAAATCCATTAAAGGGCCTAAAAGTTTAGATAGGAAGTATTTTGTTTTTGGAAGAGCGTTTGGCTGAGGCAGAAGAGCGGATAATAATTGTAGAAAATTCTGTAGACTTTTCTTTCTTAGGGCGTTTTTCACGAAATAGTCGAGGATCCTTTCAACAGTTCCGCCAACCGTAATTTCGCTCCCAGCGTAGAGGGGATCGGTAATCCATGTTGGGTCCTCAATTCCGTCATCTTGTTACGTCCTAGCACTCTCGCCCTCCAAATATTCATATCTGCTACGAATTGTATTAATTATTAAGATTTTTTCCTCGCGCTAAACGCGCTCATTTATGTTTTTCTTGGGGTACATGTTAATCAGAACGACCCATATATGGTCGATTTCACTCAGAAACCCCGTTATATAAAATATTCGTGAATATATCTTTGAATTTAGCATGCGTATATCTACCCGTATACTTTAGGGACGAAAAGTTCCCATAATAACTTTATTATCGCTAAGCTTACCTGTAACTTCAGGGACGAGCACATGGGTGCTCGGATTAACTTTACAAATAGCCTCATATACACGTACATATCCGTTTCCTGTACACTTCTGGGACACGCACATGGGTCCCCGGAGTACCATATCGAAATGTCTCATATATACATACATATACACGTACCTGCATGCTTCAGGGACATATACGAGAGTCCCTGGAGTACCTCTTATAATAATTCCGCATGTCTATTTCCATGCATACTTTAGGGACATAAGTCCTCGAAATGACTTTAACGAATATATATAGATATATATACATACTCCAGGACCTCAGTCCTCATGCACCATTCGTATACTCTTATGCATACTTCGAAGGCATTAGTCCTCGTAATAACTCTAGTGAATGTCTATACATGTATATGTATATATATACATATACGTACTCCATACGCTTCAAGGATATATAGCGGAGTCCCGGAGCAATATTTCATACATATCTACGTTCATGCATACTTCGGGGACATAAGTCTCAAAGTGACACTCACCAATATACATATATATATACTCGGGACATCCAAGAGAGTCTCCGGAGTACAAATAATAATATTAATACCTATACTTACATGTATATTTCGGGGACATTCACGAGTCCCCGAACTAGTATCCAACATATATATGTATATTCGTGTTGACCATAATACAATGGTCCTAGAAATAAGAAATATTGTCATATCTATATTATGTATATATTGGGGACGCGAGAGTCCTCGAATAACTCGCGAAACTGTTCCCAAGCGGTCAGCTTCATCGCGAGTTTTCTCACAGACCTCCTCGGAGCTTGGTCACCACGTAGTCAGCACATCCTGCCGATAACGAAAAATATTCATTTCATTGCTCATGTACAACTCGAGAAAAATAACGTTATCAGTGCTAATATTCGGTTACATGGGGACCGAGCTCGAGAGCGAGGGTAATGACGCCAAGCCCTTTGTCTCAGAGACAAAGAGGGCGAGGATACATATTGCGCTCCGGGAGCTGGCCAGCTAGTTCCGTCCGGTCTCTCCAACAGCGCGCATCGCAGAGTCGACGCTCTGAAAAGCGGTACACCTATTTTATTCTATTTTATATTCTTTTCGAGTTTACCCCGGTCTCTTCGTCAGTGTAACTATAAGTCTCTGTGAAACCGGTATTAATTGTTTAAATCATAATAAAAATAAAAGGAAACATAAGACGTCAAACTCTGCAACGAATAAATTAACGAAACTTATATTATTTTCTTTATTGAATGTAACTACGCTTATTTACGTGTAAAATACACAATCTTTTATATAACATTCGATTTCTTCGCGCTATTAAAATCACGCAAAATACGGCGACCGCGAAAAAGTGTAACATTTTCCGAGCAAATAATTAAAATATATTTGGCTCTCGTTCGTGCGTGTAAACACGCAACGAACAAATCATCGTAGTGCATTTCTTTCTCTCTTTCTCTCTTCCTCTCACTCACGCCATTTTTCCCAACACACGTATTCGTCTCACTCATTAAATCATACTTGTCCAAAATTGGACAAATCTTGAAGTGCCTTTTTTATGAGTCTTGGGAAAGCTGACGCACGAACACGCTACATCCGCTGACTCGCCGTAATCTGGCAGGTTAGCGACTGGCACGGTTAATCCGGTGCTTAGTGTTCGGACGTCGATTTCCCTTCATCTTTATATTTGTATTCGCGGCTGGCCGCCAATCGCCGTAACCGGGCGGAGGTGGGCCAGACGTAGCGAGTCGGCGGTGCCGTAATTTGGCACGCACTAGACTCGCTCAGCGTACCAAATTTTATTTCATATCAGTCTGTACCTGTGCGTTAGACGAATACGTTTCCCGATACATTCGCTCGACAAATAAAAAAACCCTCGTCCGTCCAAAATCGGACGCATAAACAGGGTATTTTCCGACGAATTCGGAAGGTTTGCCGCACGAACACGCCACACGCGCCGACCCGCCGTAATTCGGTAGGTCAGCGACTGGCACGGTCACACCGGTGCTTAGTGTTCGGGCGTCGGCTTCCGTTATTCTCAACATTTGTTCTCGCGGCTGGCCGCCAATCGCCGTAACCGGGCGGAGGTGGAGCCAGACGTAGTGAGTCGACGGTGCCGTAACCTGGCACGTTTTGCACTTACTCAGCGGTTCAAATAATTATAAATTCTATACATGTATATTTATATTTCAAAGCGAATGTATCCCTCATAAGTTAATCCAGTCCTCGTAGTCTCCGACTGCTCCCAACAACATCGGTATCCCCGGCCCATCGCATTCGCACGAGCACCGGATACCCGGCAGGGCAACGACAGGTCGGGTCGAGCTGGAACTTCTTTGCGATTCCTGGACATATTCGGTCACACGGTCGAGTAGTTTTGACTCGCTACGCACCGCCGCTCCTTCTCACCAAGGTAAGCACAATTTCACGCTACTTTCTTATTTGCTTACCTGTCGCTCATGCGTCAAATTATACACCAACGACTTTACCAAGCGCCTATCCTAAGTAGGCACATTCCCGCTTAAACGTGGCGCTTTTCTTCTCCGATGGTAACTTACCGTCATATAAGTCTAATGACTTAATTCATTATAATCCGTACGTTCGTGGCACACTTCCCATTCGTAAATTCAAATCCTGAAAGGTAAATTAAAGACGATTAATTATCGATTAACAATGGGCCCCACGACGTAACAGAACAAACGAAAATAGTGTGGGAAAAGCTGAACAAATTTTTAGAGAACTGAGGCATACAGGAGAAACAATAATTATCGATAGAGAGGAAGAAACTAAAAGAAATCAAGAAAACCAAAATCAAGGAAAAATGGGTAAATGTGGAATATGGCAGAAACATATTAAAATGTGAAAAGCAATTCGGGAAAAGCAAGAGAGAAGGATCACCGAGAAAGTCGAGAGCGAAATATCGGGTGATGAGGAGAATAATGAGGAAAACATTAACTCCTATCAAGAAAAGATTAATCAAGAAATAGGGATATCGGAAATGTTAGAAACATTTTAAAAATAATGAAAAATGTCGACGTAAGGACTACAAGAATTATGGAACATGGACGAGTTCTTAAAAAAAAGGGATAATTGGCAGAACAGGGGAGATCATCCATAGCAGGAAACATGGATTCCACGGAAAACTACAGAAAAATTATTGTTCGATACGGGCTACACACTACTACCCAACCTCATGGCCGAGAGGCTCAAGAATTGGCTAAAGAACAGTAGAAAATCATTTAAAAAAGCCGCTAGCAGGCTTCACGAAAGGAAGGGGCACTAGGGGCCGTATATTTGTTCTAAATGCACTGATAAATAAAGAGCTGAGGGAAAAGGAGGTAAATTGTTCACTGCGTTCGTGGATTTCAAGGCTGCATTTGACACAATGAAGAAGGGAATTCTGATTAACAAATTACGCAAAATAGGACTGAAGGATCGATGCCTAAAAATGATTCGAAAATTATACGACACCAATGGCTGAGAGAGTGAAAAAAATGTAAGCAAGAATGAGACAGCGTATTGCGTGATATTGTAATCTTATAAGGGGAAAATATGTATGGGCAGGGTACGGTGTAATAACCCGAAAGGGTATACCTGGAAAACAAAAACGATTACTACTACTACTGCTACTACTTGATGAGTTGTTTCCAAATTTACAGGAGAAACGATGAGAAACATTCAACGGCCGTTGACGATCCCACTTTTTTCGAATCAATCTTTATTTTTTAATACTTACGTTAAAGTGACGACTCTAATAGTTTTTGTATGCTCGAGTATCAATTCGTCATCACTTTGTCGAAAACAAAGATTAAAACAACCGACGATCATCAACGACCTTTAAATGTTTCTCGCCGTATCTTCTGTAAATTTGGAAACGACCTGTGAAGTGGTTCTCGAGGTATCATGTCCACCGCCAAACGTCGTGAAAAAGTGTTCATAATCTGCCTGCAACCATGTTTTGATCGGTGTTCTCGATTTTTTAATGATCTTTTAAAGACTCAACATATGCACTTTTGTGTTTAAACGAATGCGTTTGTCATCCACCGACCGTTTCCCGGAAAAAATCGGAATATGGCCATTTTTTCGGGCCTCTAGATAAATGTAGTCCGTTAACAGGTCGTTTGTAGAAAGGGCATTTTTAAAGACGTGTTTCTTTACACGACGATACATACTAACAATAAGCTTTAAGCATTATTTAAAACATCATTCTTAACCATTCAATTGTTGAGCTTTGTGTGCGTACCTGTGTAATGAAATTCATTTTGTACTATTCTACTCAATGTTATGAATAAATGTTTATATAATTTTGATTCATTTTTTAAATATTGTATTAAGCTTCATGGGAAATTTGCCGTAAAAGAATATATTTATACTACTGAAGATTGAAAAGACCGTCATACGAACAAAACTACGAATTACATTTCCAAATTGACACCGTATATCTGCAGGGCGAGCACCGTCCTGCGTTGAGCATCCATCACTCCGAGCTTCCGATCTATCTCGCCATCGTTTGAGGGTCGTTCTCGGAATTTCGGAATTCTTTAAAAACAAAAGAAAAATCATGTACTTATGTAAAACGGCGGATAATATATTCACGTTTATAAAAATTTGGGATGCTTACCTCGTCGTCAATGAGGAACTTTCGGTATTGCCTTTTCATTCTCTCTGCTAATATCCGATTCTTCAGAGTGAATTTATTTCCGGATATTTTAGTAGACAATCTTCTAGAGCACAAAAACTTCTCGTCTGATGTGAGTGAATATTTTTTGGAACCGGACAGATTTATTTTATCATTCGTGTAAATATCACCAAGGGAGTGATGAAATATGTCTCTTTACGGTTTATATGTGACATTTGATTTGTGGCGACTGTTGATGTATGTTGCTTAGCAACAAATTATATATCATTTATTTGCCACTTCGTTCAGACTCCGTTGTAATAAGTAGAAGTTCATTTTATTTGCACGCTCGAAAACTTTTAGATGCGCAATATCGCCTTCGTTACGAGACAACAAACAGTTTTATTTTCCTCGCAGCGTCATAAACAACGTTCACGAGCAAAAAAATTTAATTGAATGATCATGAGCTGCAAACAAAACAGTTTGCAGTATCTGGTCGACGGTGTCGATGGATTTTTGTACATCATCGATCGAAAATCTATTGTGTTCGACGAAAAGTGCAATGCAATTGAGATTGGCACAGAATTAATGTTTCGGTGGCCTGAAGGAGCAGTTTGATCCCGTAATTATCGAGGAACCGTGCTTCATATTTCAAGTAAGTGATGTTATATTTCTCATTTTAGTCTCCAGTTTTGAAGTTCATTCGAATGGAAGAGACTTTTATTTAAATTTTTATCTTCACACTTCAGACGCTAAAAAGGGCTATTTTCATAATTTTTTTTGATAGATTTCTATTATAGATATTGATATAAAAGTTGTTACACTTTTGATAAATAAAATTTCGAAATACTGTGACGGTCGAGCGGATGATTTAAGAGACACGCGAGGAGGGGTTTGAATATTGCGATTGAAGAGAAGGAAGATGTAATTTGAAAGTGAAGTTTATTGTTGAGTTCCGATTGTCGAGGGAGTGCACTTCTTGACCGTCGGGGACTCGGAGATGGACTGCTGGCTCTCGGTCCAGCGGGAGGAAGCGTGGCTGAGTGGAGGGGCCTTAGGAAGGTGGAGGGGATGCCACGCGCGAGAAGCGCGTGGGCTCGGGAACAATGGGACTCAGATGATAGAGGAAAGAGAGGATTGCTGATGAGGATTTCTAGGAAGGAAGATTTGGTTTCTGCTGAGGGTTTCTAGGAAGGAGGATTATGTTTAGGTGAGAGCTGTGGGAAACGGTTGATATGAGGGCGTGAGACTGGGTTTGGGAATAGGAATCGTGTGGGACCGTGACACTCCCCCTCTTACAAGAACGATGCTCCGCATCGTGGGTTACAAAGCTTTTTTTTTTATTGATTCTATATAATAAAATAAAAGTGTGTGTGTGTGGTGTGTAAAAATGTGTGTGTGGTGTGTGTATGTGTGCACTTATGTAGTGTAACGTGGGTGTCCCAAAATATGTGCGTTTGTTAGGGGTGTGGTTCAATTGCGCTGTAAGCGCAATTCGGGCCGCAGTTTTAATCGGACGGGACAGTTCGAATGTGCTTAGTCGGGATGAGATATGTTCCGTGTGATAACTCTGTTCCGTGTAGTCGTTTTTGTTCCGTGTAGTAATTTTTGTTCCCTGTGATAACTTTGTTCCGTGTAATAATTTTGTTCCTGCTAAAGTAATGTTTTAATTTGGTATCTTGGAGTTATGGCCGTGGATCTGAAACTGACTATAAGATTAGTTTAGATGAGTTAGTGGGGGCTGTTTTAGTTATAGAAGGACGGGTGTGTGTGTGGTTGGTAATTTCATATGCATATGTATATATATATGTAAAAAGAGAAGAAGAACCCAAATTTTTGCTCTTTCGTTGACGATAGTCTTTGCCTTTGTTTCTTTATGGTTGTTTCCTTTATGGTTTACTTTTAGGCCGAAGGTTCCTCTTTTTCCCAGATTCGTTGTTTACCAAAATGTATATATATATATTTTTTTTTTTTATCATTCCCTTCTTTGGTTGCACCTGAAACAGTCTGAATTCTGATTAGCTTGGGTGTTAGTGGGTGTAGGTTTGTTATTTAGGATTCGGTTGGTCCTCGTTGGTCAGTGACGAATGAGAGATACACTTTTTCCGTTATTTGCAGAAATTCTTTCTTTTATTATTATCTTTCTGTTGCTTGTTGGGTTTTTTTTTTTATAAGGTGAACATGAAAAGAAAATGAGGAAAAGAAAGAAAGAAAGAAAAAATGAATGAATGAAAAAGGAGAGAAAGAGAAAAAAAATGTAACTAGAGTAAATATGTATTGTGCCTATTCCTATTTGTATAATCTAACGTATCTTTCTCGTTGTTATCTTCTGTTTGTTTTTGTGTTTTTTTTTGTACTTATATCGAAGGCTTATTTTATTTGATTATTTTTAAATGTGTGTATATGTATGGTTATGCTATGCTAGTTATTTTATGGTATGTAAATGCGTTTATAACTAATTGGGGCCCTGAGCCTGCGTATAGGCTGCTGCCTAAGCTGTCGGTGAGTATCCTGTCGGTGCGGTTCCTGCGTCGAGTCTGTCTGCTATTAATTCCTCTAACAGGTTTCGTTGTTGTCTGAGTATGTTTAAGGGCTGTTTTCTGTACCAGTCTGTCAGGCTTTTCTCCATTATAATTTTCCCTATGTCGTCCGTCTGTGTTTCTTTCGATCTGTGTGTCGTCATTGTCGGTGGCTTTTGCGTCTTTCTCAGTTTGTCCCACAAGTCTGTAGAGTCGTCGGTGTTTGCGTGACGGGTCGCTGTCTTTGGGATTGCTCCTTGTCTCTTCCATTTGTCGTTATTGTCATCGTCTTTGTTTGTATCGTCGTCAGTGTCGTCGTTGTCGCTCCTTGAATATACCGTAGTGCCGGTTGCATCGCTGTCTGTCTCGTCGCTGTCTGTTTCGTCGTTGTTTGTTTCGTCACTGTCTGTTTCGTCATTGTTTGTTTCGTCTTTGGTTGTTTCGTCCTCTAGTTTTTGTCTCCTTGCTAAATCTTTTAAAGTAGTTCGCGGTGCGGGTATCGGTTTTTGGGTCTCGCTGCTACGCGTTGGGCCGCTTGCCGCCATGCGCTGTTTCTCCTGCCGATCGTCTGGCTCCGTTTCGCCCCTGGGCCATCTTCCCACCTTCACCCAGTACGAAGAACAACGTTCGAGGTGCTCCATGACGCGGTCCGCCGGGAACTTGACGACGCAAAGTGGGCATGGCATCGGCAGGGTCCCCTGGTTTGCCACCTCTTCGGCAAACCTCTCCGAACATTCAATTATGTGCCGTTGAAGGCGCGCGAGGTTGCCGTTCTTCTTGCATAATGGACATTTTACGGTCGGCATTTCCTTCTTCGTCTCCATTGTTCGTTTTTTTTTTTTTTTTATCTGTGGTAGTTATGTGTGGCTATGTTGTGATAACTGGTGTCTCTTGTGTCATGCGTAAGCGTATCATGCATTGAAAGGTTAGAACGCTTGCGGTCATGCAATAGGTGAAGCTGAGAAGCCCTATGGTACTGCATTTCTGCGGCATGTGGTCGAGTAGTAGGGCCTACGCTCGGTTCCGAGTGGTTGGTCCCTAATGATTGTTACGTTTCCATAGTGGTTTGGCGAAACTAGGATCATTTCGGGAGGTTCCACCGCCTGTTGTTGAGTCAGGGCGGGTTGTACATTGCTTCCGCTATGATGGTCGACTTGCATGTGTTCGATTGACTCGGTTTTTTGTTTTCTCATTAGGACGAGTAATGACTTGTAAATTCCTCGTATTTTTCCGAACACAGTAAATTTCCAACACATCCCTAAAACTGTTAGGATTGAGATAAATGATACACCGGTGATTTTGACTGCTGATTCTAGTGAGGCTAATCTCCTGCCCATATATTGTAACTGAACTATTTCCTTGGCCTTTTTTACGACGCTTTTTAGTGACATTTCACTTCTCGATAAGTCTTCATTTAAGGATTCAGATAATGGTGAGTGAGTGAGTTCCTCGACCTTAGTGAGGATTTCCGTCACATTAAATTCCCATCGTTCTTTCTTAATATCATTTCTAATGATCGAAGTTATGTTGAGTACAATGAGATGTGAAAAATTTACTTGTTGTGTGGAGGTTATATCGATGGATGGGGTTAATTCCGCGGTGGGTGTTCTTGCTCGACACGATGGGTCAACTTTCAACATACCACTATTTTCGATAACCTGTATTGATGGTTCTTGGTTCATACATTGTATGTATAAATTCTCTTTTGTTGGTGATGCGAATAACCATGAGTTCGTGTTGTGTATTCTGGACCAATATGTTTGACGGAGTGTTTTTAACCGTATATCGCAGAGTTCTATTTTGGTGAATAGAGGGTTGATGATCAATTGTGTTTCGCATCCACTGTTGTCGCCTATTTGTTGAATTGGAGTATCCTGCGCGCACACGTATTGTGACACTACCAATTTACACATTTCTAATGTCTGTAGGTCAAAGTAATTTTTGGAATCTTCTGAAATGGCTGTGTAACGGGATGCTGGTTTGATGAATGCGAAGCGTGTGTTGTTTGTCAAGATTAGTTGCCGCACCGGAATCGGAGTGTGTTGGTATAGTCTATAAATTGCCGGGTCTGCTAGTGGTATTTTGCTTATGTATATCAATTTTCCGTGCAAGTGGAATATTGTCACGTCCGTTATAGCTATTAGGTTTGGCATATACTTTATGTCCAATGGTACCGGGAATTCAGTTTTTGATGACGTTTTCTGGATGGCTTGTGCGCTCAGTAATATTTGTCTAGCAGCGAGTATTCTCGGATGTATTTGTCCTGCCTTCGCAAATAAAATAGCATTCATCAGCGTATCCGTGTCTAGTTCCAATTCCGTAAGGTCTAACTCAGTTTGGGACGCGTACTTGGCCGCGATTTGGTTATACTCCAACAGGTCTGTTTGGTTTCTTATTGATGACACATATTCGTTAATTTTCCTGAGGTTTTCCGCTATGAGGTTTCCTAGTTCTTTTGTCTGTTTTTGCATAAGGTTGAAACCGGATTTTACTATGTGTGTTTGGTTTTCCACAATTTCCGTTAGTTCCAGTGAATTATTCGCGAGTGCTTCGATTTGGTTATAGATTCGTTTGCCATCATTAGAGTCGAGTGTGCCCCAAAGGACTTTTTGTATCTTTCCGACGAAGTTAAAAAGACCACGTTTTTCCCTATTTTCCGTGTGTGGTACTAATTCCTGAAGAGTTGTTTCCGTTTCGTAGATTGTTTTCAAGCGGTATTGCATTATTTGAAGTTGTTTTTCAACTAGACAGTGAGGGCCAATTCGATTACAATACCGCTGGATCGCGAATATGTTTTTATCAATTTGTTTGCGTCTGACTGAAAGGCCATCTGTATTGATGTGCGTGATGAGTGTCCATGTCGTGTGGTAAGAACGAAGTGTCCCAAGTGGTTGTGAGTACAGTCCGGGATTTCGTGCGAATGGGATGATTGTAACATCGTTGTTGCTTAAAGCGTGTGTGTGGCATCTGCAACATACGCAGGTTTTATTTTATCTATGTGAACTATTTTGATTTTGTTTGTTTCTAACTGGAGTTTCACGTTATTTCGGTCAGTAATTTCCAGAATTTTGAATGGGCCTGTGTAATTACTATCGAGTTTTCCTTTTTTGGGTTCCTTGATCAGAAATACTAGCTGTCCAGTTTGAAATTTTGGCACCTTCGCTCGCCTGTCGTAATATCGTTTTGTTCTTTCCTTCGTCTGTAATTGCTTCCGCAATGCTAATTGCCGTACGTCTTTAAGATTTCGGTTCAAGGTTTGAATGTAATCGTCGAAGGTCAACAGTTTTTCCGGTGGTGGAAATTCTGATGGTAAAGTTGCTTGGTGACCGAAAACTAGTTCATATGGCGTGTAGCCTGTGCTCTCGTGGATACTTGTATTGTGTGATAACGTCGCGAATGACAGCAATTCCTCCCAATCCCCTTCGTTATCTCTAAAATGTTTTATGTATTCTATTAGTCCGTGGTGGCTCCGCTCTAACACGCCGTTCGACTGGGGGTGGTAAGCTGATGTTCTGTACTGTTTTATCTGGAAAAGTTCCGCGAAAGATTTAAATATTTCTGACATAAAGTTTGCACCTTGGTCTGATAGGATCGCGCGCGGCGCGCCAAAGATGGTAATGAATTTTGTGCACACCGCTTTAGCAATATCTCGCGCAGTTGTTTGCTTGAGAGGTATTGCGATGCTAAATCTGCTGAATAGGTCCATTATTGTTAGGATATATTCGTAACCTTTACTCGTCTTTGGCAGTGGTCCGACTATGTCGATCGCAATTTTGTCGAATGCTTTAGTCGGCGAATCCGTAATGACCATTGGGGCTCGGTTTTTGACTCGAACCAATTTGTTCTTTTGACAATCGTAGCAGTATTTTATGAGGTTCCGAATGTCTTTTTTCATGTTCTTCCAGTAGTACTGTGAACGTATGCGCTGATAAGTTTTCTCTACACCCTTGTGTCCACCAACTGTTGACGCGTGATTTTCCTTCATTATCGCTTGCCTATTTTCCTGGGGTGGGACCGAAACCATCCCCTCACATAAGGTGATTGTTATTGTCGAGTCGAGTACCAGGGATCTAACATATGACTTTATGTTTACCCAGGTGAGTGGATCAATGATTTGCGGGTCTTTGGACATCGTGCATGATTGTAATTGTTCTTTATTCAGGATTTTCAACAGGGCGCGTAGGCATTTCCTGATCATGTACAAATTTGTGTCGTCTGAGGACTTTTCTTTGCACACCATGCTGAAATAATATTTTTCGCCGTGTTGGGTGATGAATATATTTCCAACCCTCGGGTTATGATATAAAAATTCTTGTTGGTTTATCTTCCCTTTTTCGACCAATACTCTCAACACCATCGTATTCATAACGCAGTCGGCTGCCAGGAAATGTGCGATGTGATCTTTCCGTGACAATATGTTTCCTTGTACTACATTTAAGTTATCTTTACCCTTCGGGCTTAACTTGTCTTCCATTCCCGGTGGCCTTTCCTGTTGGTCGTGATGTGTAGTTTCTTCGTTTTTGCTGTCACTTAATTTATCTGCTGACGTTTCTTCCTGTGTCTCAGCTTGTGTTCGTTGATTCGGCTTCTCGTGGAGATGTTCGTCATTGACGATTGCTCGGTTTGGTTCCGTACTGTGTGTATCGTTCGTAAATTTCGTTTGTATTTCCGCACCAATTGACGGTTCTTGACTTCGTTCGAGGTCTCCCTGGCTTTCCTCGTTCGAGTTCCCTGTTGACACTTCTGGGTCAGTTGGTATATGTTCTCGTCTCCTTTCGGCTCTTGTTCTTTTATTCAACTGCGTTGCGGTCAGTCGTTTTCTATGGTATTGAGATATTTCGTACGCTGGATCGTTCTCTATGTTTTCCGGGCAGTCGTTTGTTGATGAGGAGTTGTCTTTATACGTCGGCGCCTGACGTATTTCGAGTTCCTCTCGTGGTTCTACCCAAGGTCCACTGAACTTGCGCTCGGCAGATGTTGTTGGTGGGTGACGATCAGCTTCTCTTCGTGGTCTGCCCGGACCGCGTTTGACAGTTGTCGATGTCCGTTGTTGATTGACATCGTTTTTGCGTGGTCTGCCAGGTCCACGTTTGGCAGTTATCGATGTTTGTTGTTGATTGACCTTTTTACGTGGTCTACCAGGTCCACGTTTGCCGGTGGGCATTGCCTCTTTGTCAATCAGGTTTTTTCGCGGTCTGCCACGTCCGCGTTTAACCGTAAGCGTTGGTCGTTGGATGATCTGACTTTTCCGCGGTCTCCCACGTTTGCGTTTAATACCGCCTGTCTCCTGATTTAATTCTTCACGGGCATTATGCGATAGAGTTGGTAGATTAGGCCCGATCTGTGCCATGGATGGTTCTGCGCAGTTTTCTTCTTCTTCTTCCGTGCTACTTATCGTTGTGTTGGAAGTTGTATCCTTTCTTTCTCCTACGAGAGTCGTTGCAGTTTCCTTTTCATTGTCAATGGTTATCGCCTGTTCGTCGTATGTTGTATCGTTGCTGGTAGACTTCGGCCCGCCGAAGTGTCTACCCGCGTTGATGGGGATCCTAGGTGGCAGCGCGGAGCTTGCTTCTTTTTCCTTATTCCTACTTTGCCGCGTCCGGCTACTTTTTTGGCTTCTTCCTTCTTCGTTTGCGCCTATTTTATTTCTTTCTTCTTTATTTATTTCTTCTTGGCAGCGCTGAGCTTGCGTATCTTGGCCTTCGTGCCGCGTGGGGCTATTTATTTCGTTATCGCAGCGCTGAGCTTGCGTATTTTGGCCTTCGTGCCGCGTTGGGCTATTTATTTCGTTATCGCAGCGCTGAGCTTGCGTATTTTGGCCTTCGTGCCGCGTTGGGCTATTTATTTCGTTATCGCAGCGCTGAGCTTGCGTATTTTGGCCGTCGTGCCGCGTTGGGCTATTTATTTCGTTATCGCAGCGCTGAGCTTGCGTATTTTGGCCGTCGTGCCGCGTTGGGCTATTTATTTCGTTATCGCAGCGCTGAGCTTGCGTATTTTGGCCGTCGTGCCGCGTTGGGCTATTTATTTCGTTATCGCAGCGCTGAGCTTGCGTATTTTGGCCGTCGTGCCGCGTTGGGCTATTTATTTCGTTATCGCAGCGCTGAGCTTGCGTATTTTGGCCGTCGTGCCGCGTTGGGCTATTTATTTCGTTATCGCAGCGCTGAGCTTGCGTATTTTGGCCGTCGTGCCGCGTTGGGCTATTTATTTCGTTATCGCAGCGCTGAGCTTGCGTATTTTGGCCGTCGTGCCGCGTTGGGCTATTTATTTCGTTTGTTTCTTCTTCGTTTGCGCTTATTTTCTCGTTGAATATTACCGTTGTTTTCCCTTTTTTCGTCGGCACGGCTGTTTCGTGCCCTACTACTTCGTCCTCGGACGTGTCGCGATCACGTTTGCGAGGCGTTTTCCTATACATTAGTTTGTCATGAGAATTGTTCCTTTTCGTAAGCTGTGGTCGTCCTTGTTCGAATCCAATGAGTTCCATCTCCTCTGTTGACGTTTCTGAGTTGTAGTTGTTGTCGTCAATTGTCTTGTCGATTTTTGGGCGTGCACTCCCTCCAATTTCTTCTTTGTTTTCGGCGTTGCTTATTTCTATGTTTGTTTCCTTAAGTTCTTGAAGTTCTTCTTCTGGCAAAATTATCACTTTGTCCGGTGCTGGGTTTCCGGAAGATTCGTCCGATGTTGACAGGTTTCGTTTATCACCCTGTTGGGAGATTCTCGATTTCTTGATGTCATGCAGCGTTTCATCGGATGATGTAGACTCCCTTGGCCTGATCGGGAGGACGTTGATTGGGTTTCTTGACAGAGCGTCTGCGACTGAGTTGAGTTTTCCAGGCTTGTGTTGAATTTCGTAATCGTAGTCATTGAGAGCCGCTTGCCATCTTAGTAGTTGTTGCGGTGGATTCGGTTTCTTCACTAAATATGTGAGTGCTCGGTTATCTGTCACTAACATGAAGTGGTGCCCATAGAGATAGGGCCTGAAGTGTTCGATCGCTTTTACTATTGCCAAAAGTTCTTTACGCATCGTGTCGTACGCTAATTCCGCTTTTGTGAGAGTGCGCGAGTAGAAGGCAACGGGGTGATCAAAATTTTCGTGCTGTTGACTGAGAACTGCGCCGATTGCGTAATCTGAAGCATCTGTTGTCAACTTGAACTCTTTCTGGTAATCCGGATAGTGTAGGATTGGTTGGCTCGTCAATTTTTTCTTCAAATAGTCGAACGCCTGTTGACACTCGTCGGTCCACTCAAATTTTTGGGAGGCTTTTAACTGTTTTGTTAGTGGTAGAGCGATTTTTGCGAAATCTTTTATGAATCGTCTATAGTAATTAACCAAGGCATGAAACTGTATGATGGTCTTCTTATTTTTCGGTGTCGGAAACTCCTGAATCGATTTTATTAGCTCTGGTCTTGGTTGTGAGCCGTTTTCACTGATGACATGGCCTAAATATTCGACTTTCTTTTGTAAAAACAGGCATTTGTCGGTTTGCAGTGTGAGACCGGCGTATGTCAATCTTTTCGCCAGCCTGCTAAATTTGTGTTCGTGTTCACTTAGGTCGATGGCGTAGATGACAATGTCGTCTAAATACACGAACAGATCAGTGCCTTGTAATCCCGACAACACGACATCCATTAACCTTTGGAAGGTTGCTGGTGCGTTTTTCAAACCAAACGGCATTCGATTAAACTCGTAATGACCGTTCGGAGTCGAAAAGGCTGTTTTTGCTTTGTCGCGTGGGTGCATCTCGATTTGATGGAAACCGGACGCTAAGTCCAGTACCGAGAAGTAACGAGACCTACCCAGCTGGTCTAGGATGTCGGTAATGTTTGGCAATGGGTACGCATCGGGTGTTGTTTTCTCGTTCAGTTTCCTGAAATCGATTACCATGCGCCAGCGTTTCTTTCCTTCACTGTCTGCTTTTTTTGGGACAATCCAAACAGGCGAGTTGAATGGTGATAGTGACGGTTGTATTATGCATTTCTGCAATAATTCGTCAACCTGTTTGTGGATTTCCTGTTTATGCACTTGGGGAAAGCGATATTGTTTTGTATTTATCGGTTTCTCATCGGTTGTGAAAATTTCATGTTTCACAAGCGTTGTGCATCCTAGCTGTTCACCGGGCAGACTGAAAAGGTGTGAGTACTGTGAGGCCAGTTTAAGCACGTGTGCCGTCTCACTTTCCTCGAGATTCTCGAGGTGTAGGAGGGGTTTTAATCGCTCAAATCTGTCCTCTTTTGTCGACACCAACCCGATTACCGCATGTAGATCGGTAACAATGTCGTTTGGATCATTTTGGGTTGTGTCGAATGTTCGCAGTTCCTCGATTGGTTGTAATTCCAATATTGGAACTTGCAGGTGTATTGTGTACTCATTGGTGTTAATCGCTGTTAAGTACGCTGTTCCATCACGATTTGTGACAATTGCGTTACCAATGTACAATCCTTCGCCAGCATGTATTTGGGGGATGTAGCCTTCTGAAAGGTCCGTGTTCTTTATCCTGACGTGGATTACGGATTTTGATCTAGCCGGGATCGAAATTCTTTCGCGTGTTTCGAAAGGTATTTGGTGGCCACCGAAAGATATGCACGACTGGGTATATAGGATGTCGGCCGGTGTTTCTTTGAAAAACTCGTCGCCCAAAACGGCGTCTTGGGTGACTGGAATATCGTTCTTCACTATATGGAATTCGACGGAAAGATCCTTAAACCTTATGATGCACATGCCGGAAGTGAAAATTGTGTCGCTCGTGATTCCTGATAGTTCGTAAATGATGTATGCGTCAATTTCGACGTGTGCTCCTATTGCTTCTGATTTAATTAGGTTGATTTGGGCTCCTGTATCTATGAGGAATTTCGTGTCTTTTCTTTTAAGGTCATTCGAATTTATGATGACTGTTGGTGGCTTCCGTCTTTTCGTGATTCCTAGCGATATTGTGGCTTTCTTTATTGTTACCGTTTTCTTTTCTAGTGACTTGACGACGAGCGCTCTTGCGATTTGCTTCGCGTCACGCTGTCCCGCGAAGTTGCATTTAAGTTTTTTTGTACCATTTCTGTTACTACTTTTGCGAGTTCCTGAAGGTTTTCGTTACTCATTCTTCGCGACTTTCGTTCATTGTTATCGGGTTTTCGATCGCGCGAATTGTCGCGAGATCTGGGTTGCGAGTAACTGCGTTGTCTATCGTTTGGACTGTCCTGTGAACTACCGGGGTGTGTATCGTATCGACTGTTTTGTCTGTAGTAATTCGGGAATTGATCTCTTCGCTGGTAGTTGTTTTGTGAGCCTTCTTGCCTATTGTGGTGATAGTTTCGGTAACCATTCCGTGAATTTTGCTGCCCTCTTGAGTAATTATTTTGATAACTGCCGCGTGTGTTTCGTTGCCTGTACTCGTAGCTGTTTTTATGGTCGTTTTGGAAATTCCGTCTGTTTTGATATCTATCGTATGAGTCGCTTCTGTAGTTACCGCGTCTGTTTGGTGACGCGTTCCCAAATCTGTGGCTACTGAATCTCCTATTTTGTTCTCCCTTTAATTGTCTCAATGCGTGGCAGTTGGTGGTGGAGTGACCAGGCGATCGGTGGTATTCGCAAAACATTCGCGGGGGTGAATTTCGGGTTTCCGCGAACTGAACTTTAGCTGTTTCTGTTTGTTTTTCGCTTGAATTTCCGTGACTTGTTCGGTTCTGGTTGATCGTTTGGCGTGCCTTTAATTCTCTTTCGATATTGCATGCTTCGCGTATCGCTTCGTCGAGATTTTGGATTCCCTGTTGCATCAGTATAGTGCCGATTTTATCGAAAAGTCCGCGAATGAAAGCCCTAGTTACTGATTTCTTAACCTCCGTTTTCCTGTTCACGAGGTATTGTTGATCTTCGTTGCGTGTATAGCATTCGTCTAATCTATCCATAATTCGCTTCATTATCGTACGTGTTCGGGTCGCGTATTCCGCAGTAGGTTCGTTATATTTTTGTGAAATTTCTTTGAGTTCTAATTCGAGATCCAAAAGTTCGATCGGGGTGCTAAAATTGTGCCTCAGGTCTATGAGGAGTTCTTCTAGATTTTCATAACTTTTTGTTTCGGCCAAATCATGCGCTGTTCCTCCTAATTTGTATTGCACCATTACCAGAAGCCTGGCATGTTCGTTCGGTGGTATAATTTTTGCCGCTTTTTTACACGCACTTATAAAACTTTCGACGGGGATGTTGCTGCCGTCAAAAGCAGGGATTGGTTGATAAACATCACGAAATGTTAAACCTCCGTACGCCATATCGCGAATAGCTTCGTTTTCGTTTTCGGGTTCTAAGTTAAAAAATGAGGGGCCTGAATTTTGGCGCGCGTTTCGGCGCCGTGGTGGCCTAGCGGGCTCAATTTTGTTTTGTTCTATTCATTTATTTTAAAGAAGTGAAGCAAAACAAACAAAAAAAAATTAACTAAGTTATTTCTCAAAACTATCTTCTTCGAATTTTGTAAGGTTGTTATCGTCGACTATGAAAAGCTTGAAATGTTTGCGCAAAAGAAAACAAATTTATTTTAGATCCTAGAAGTTTGGAAATTCTTCAATCTTGCAGTTTCCGTTCGAATATTTATAATGCGTAAAAAAAAAAGATTTTATTTTCGTTTTAAATATTGAAGGTTTGTAAAATGTTATTTTTCGAATATTGGAGGTTAGGAAAGTTTTCGACTTTCCTTCCGTTTTTAAATAAATAGTGTGTAAAAACAAAACAAAAAAAAGAATGTCAGTTTTGGAATATTGAGCTTATAAAAAAAAAATTCGAATATTGCGAGTTCGAAAGGTTTTCGATTTCCGTTTTCTCCTCCTTTTTCCTCAAATATTTATTTTAGAGTTCGTAACATTTCATTTTCCGGGTTGTACGGATTAAGACCTTTTCAATTTTCTTTTCTTTTCGAATATTTATAATGTATAAAAATGTTGTTTCCTTCGAGGTATTTAAAATTTTATAAAATTCATTTCTTAATTGTTAAAAGTTCGAAAGGTTTTCCAATTTCTATTTTCCAAATATTTGTAATATGCGAAATTTTATTTTCCTTGAAATATTTGACCTTTATGAAATTTTGTTTTTCAGGAATTGCGAGTTTGATTTTTTTTTTGTTTATAGTGTATAAGTAAATTTTATTTATGAACCGATTGTTTTCTTCGAAAGATTTATAATTTACAAAATATAACTCTTTTACAAATTATTTCCTATCCACGAATCAATTTTTCTATGGAAGTTAAGAGGCGAGGGGTACGCAGAGGTGACGAAGTTTTCGTTACGCGTATGTTTGTGCGAGTGCGATAGTGGTAGGAAGCGAGAAAGAAAGAATGAACAGAGCGTTGCGTACTTAATACATACGTAAGGAGCCTTATCGATGTGAGTAGGCTAGCAGTATACGCTCATGCGTCACATGGGCTCTCGAGGTTGGATGCTTCCGCACACTTTAACGTGTGGAGAGAAACGTATTTCGTTGCCACTCGTAAGAGAGGGCTTGAAAATATTAGAAAAAGAAAGAAGTGAATTTCGAAATTACTTACATTGCCGTGATGAGGAGAAGAACAATTTTCATAGAAGGGCCTTTGGTCCGTCAATTCCTTTCCTTCCTTCTATATAAAATGGGTTGATTCCGTTTATGTGTTTGCAAATGTATTCCTTTGTCCCTCGTCTCGTCCGTGTGTGTGTGTATTTTATCCCGGTCGTGTCTCCGGGACCAAGTTCCCGCAAATGATCGATTTGCGTTCCGGTGAAACGGTGAATGTGTGTGAGCACCTGATGTGTTTCTTCTTTTTTTTTTTTATATATATATATAAAACTGAGCGGGGTGTACGGGCCCGCTGAGTATTGTTTGTTCACTCTTTCGCGAACTTTTGAGACGCGAGGTGGGCGTTTCGAAATATCCCACTTCTGACACCAGTTGTGACGGTCGAGCGGATGATTTAAGAGACACGCGAGGAGGGGTTTGAATATTGCGATTGAAGAGAAGGAAGATGTAATTTGAAAGTGAAGTTTATTGTTGAGTTCCGATTGTCGAGGGAGTGCACTTCTTGACCGTCGGGGACTCGGAGATGGACTGCTGGCTCTCGGTCCAGCGGGAGGAAGCGTGGCTGAGTGGAGGGGCCTTAGGAAGGTGGAGGGGATGCCACGCGCGAGAAGCGCGTGGGCTCGGGAACAATGGGACTCAGATGATAGAGGAAAGAGAGGATTGCTGATGAGGATTTCTAGGAAGGAAGATTTGGTTTCTGCTGAGGGTTTCTAGGAAGGAGGATTATGTTTAGGTGAGAGCTGTGGGAAACGGTTGATATGAGGGCGTGAGACTGGGTTTGGGAATAGGAATCGTGTGGGACCGTGACAATACATTTTAAAAAAATTTTAAGTAAATTAAGTTTCGTAATTTAAATTAAATTTAAATTAAAATTTATTTAATTAAAATTAAAATTAAATTTAATTTAAAAAAATTATTCAATTTAAAATAAATTAAATTTAAAATTAAATTAAATTAAATTTCGATTTAAATAAAAAATTTAAATCGAAATACATTTAAACAAAATTTACACTACTCGCACAAATTAAGAGACGTTAAAAAAATTCCAAATTTTTGAAAGATTTTCAACAAGGGATTTTGTGTGAGTAGTGTATTTGTGTAACCCAACCAAAAGCGTTTTTCTCGAAACGACGTTTTTCGACGGCTTGTTGATAAAATCTTCGAAACTATTGAACCGATCCGTATGCAATTTTAACCACATATTCTTTACAACTATAACTATAGCGCATATCGAGGATTTTTTTCAATTTGGATATTTACTTTTTTCCCAAAAACAGTGAAAAAACACGTCCTTTATTTTTTCGAAAAAAGTCCGCCATTTTGTTATTTTTGCAGATATAAAAAATCCCATGATATGCGCTATAGCCATTAACACACTGAATCTAAAACTGTTTGCTTTCTTTGTTTCGGATGATCCATCTCCAAGATTTCATCAACAGCGCAGAACTACAATTAAAGTAAATAAACTTTAAACAAAATAAATAAATAAATGAATAAATTTTTTAATGTATTTCGAAAGTGTATTTATTAAGTGTAACAACATTTATATCAATATCTATTATATAAACCTATCAAAAAAATTAATAAAAATAGCCTTTTTTAGCATCTGAAGTGAGAAGACCCCTTAAAAAATTCTACTCTTCATGCACTTATCCAAAAAATTGAAGGAGCAGCAATTTTCAAAATTTTCCAGTTAATTTTGGGAACAGTCCTAGACGTATGGAAACGAAAAAAGCATTTTGAAACTTGAAGTCTCGAGTTTACAACCCATGCATTCAATTTTTTTCCTGACCTTCCGTCAATGAGCAGAGAAAATAAATGTGCCAAAAGAAAAGTGTGCGATATTTTGTCTTCATTTTAAGCGAGTCTATGGACTTAAAATAAAACTGGAAGTTTTCAATACACTAGTCGGAAAGCCTAAATACTTAGCTTTAATTTAGTCTGTACGACCATTTGTTCCGGAGATATCGACGATTGAGTAAAAAAAATTACCATATTGCCTTTAATCTATGATATCTCAGAAACTAATAACGCCATAGAAAATAGAAGGATTATTTTGGAAACTACAATAAATTGTCTAGAAGAACACATCATTGTTTTCGAAGAAAACATTTTTTTCTCCTCGTACATCGGTGTGAAAAAAGTACCAAAAAGTTAATTTTTTGGTCTTTTAGAAAATCAGCTGTATTTTTGCAAATAATAACGTTGAATCGTGATATATTTACTTCGGAGTGTGGAATTTAAAAAAAAATGTTGGATTTGTATAGAAAATATTCGGCGTTCTGAGTTTTTTTTACATAATTTAAACGATAACTGGTTCATAGAAGACTCTTTGTGCTGAAAAAGATGTTCACAACAAACAAACTTTAAATTATAATGATGTTATTCTGTACATTTTGTAGCAAGCGAATCGAAGTTGCATAAGATCATGAAGGAGATCACAATCGAAAGACAGAAGAAAAGAAAACGACTGGGCTCAGAAAAAGCAGACCACCTGACGAACACTCTTAAACGAAAGAAACATAATCCGGCAAAGGCTAGTTCCGACGAACCAAAAGACGAGAAAATTAGCTCAAGTAACTCCACTGTAAGTTGAAAATGAGAGTATTCCCAATATAAGTCGACAATATACTTATTGATTATTAATTAACATTGACTTTGATTTGAAATGCTCAAGGGGCATATATTTCAAGAGTTGAAATTCATGTTCAATAAAACCGTTTTAAGATTCATGACCGAAAAAAATGGCTAACATTCTCGTTGCACGGGAAATACTTGATGAATTGAAGCCAATGCAGTCATCCCGAAAGGAAACAAAACGTACAGGTACACCACTTGCACCGCCATGTTACATACGCGCGCTTTCGGACAATGTCGGCACAATAATTGCTAATGCAAAAGGGGTTGTCGAATTCCTGGAAGAAATTGAAAATGTATTGCACAGTTATGCCATTGAAGATGCTGGCTCACCATCGTGTTCAAATGAGGATTGTCAAACTCTTGGACCGGAGAAGACAATCCTGGATTGCTCCCGCACGATTTCATCTTCCAAATTCAAAAAAAATTCTCCGTCACATGTACTATAATCTATATGTCATGCTGTTTTATTTTCAATCACATTGTTGAAAGGCTTGCCAATAATTTCTCAATCATTCCCAAAGCAATGGACCGGAAATAAAAATGGTCATAGTGGAACCCACAATGCAAGACCAGTGTCACCGGAGGTGTTCGATCAATTCCAAGACCTGCCATCCAGTGGGCAGCAATATAGTTACGATTCAGATGAAGCTGATGGGGATACCAACGTCCATGTTCACCCTCATTTTCCTGCACATCTCAATGTAAGGCGCCGATCGACAAATTCTCTGCAATGGAAGATCACCAATCACCTCTAGTCCCGTATCGTGATTCATCAGACGATACTTCTGACGATGACTCTCAATGGGTGAATAAATATAAAATACAGTCGAAAACGCTTATAAACGACGTTAAAGAGGCCACGGAGAACCGACGTTATAGCCGTTAGTCGTTGTAAGCGATATATTTACAGTGAAAACCAGTTATAACGATTTCCAGATTTTGTCATAACATCCGATTCGTTGTCTTGAGGGGTGTCGATATAAGCGGTTTCGACTGTATACATATACATATTTGTTCGATAAATTGAGATCATTCCTACAGATTAGGATTTGAATGGGATGATCCGATACATTTATTAAGTTGTGAAATAGTTGCTTCGTATTTTTCAAAAATCCCATAATTTGACGAAGGAACCAATAAAATAATGTAGAGAACGTACTGTAAGACCTTAGGCCACCCTAGACGCAAAAAAATAGGCTTTTTGGAATTTTTTTTTCAGGAAAACTACAAAATAAATTGTGATTACGAAAAAGGGTTTTTATCTTACATATCAGTGACTGTATGCAATAATTTTTTTGAAGCGATTCATTGCAAAATAGCGGCTGTGCAGCGTTTATCTCAAAACTGCATTTTTCAAGTTAGCCGGACACGTAACTCAGACGTTTTTTAACCGATTCACTTAAAATGTTGAACACGTCTTGAAAAATGAATTGTCTATGGAAGTACGTAGTATTTTTTTTATATTGCATAGTTCATTTGTTATTAACAATTATCTGACGATTTTTTTTGCCAATTTTTAGAAAGTGAAAAAATTCGTCAGATAATTGTTAATAACAAATGAACTATGCAATATAAAAAAAAACCCTACGTACTTCCAAAGACAATGTATTTTTCAAGATATATTCAACATTTCAAGTGAATCGGTTGAAATGGTCTGAGTTATGTTTCCGGCCAACCAGAAAAATGCAGTTTTGAGATAAACGCTGCACAGCCGCTATTGTGAAATTAATCGCTTTAAAAAAAATATTGTAAACGGTCACTGATATGTATGATAAACACCCTTTTTTCATCTCGGCTGGTTTTGCAATTTTTCTTTAAAAAATCCCCAAAAAGCCTATTTTTTCGGCTTCTAGAGTAGCCTAACCCCTTATTATAGACATATAAAGATGTAGCTTGATAATGAAAAGATTTGAAAATCGCATATAATCGCACATTCAATAAAAATAAATACCTTCCTTTGAAACAGAAATCAGAACGCAATGATGGCGGATTAAATAATACAAACGAACCTTTCAAAGTTTTCCTTGAGAAAAAAACCATCAATAAAGAAAACGACGAGAAGATAAGAGAGCAAAATGGGAAAGGGTTCAAATATATGAATGGGACCAATACATGGACCCTGAGATTTATAGCGAAGGAAAAAGGAAAGGTGATGAAGTAACGACTTGTATGACGCCATCTCTCTCTAGAAGATCGTAATATAGTTTTTATACTCCAACCGGTGAGATTGGAAAAAATACACAAATTTAATGTTTATATATACTTAATACTTGTATAAATATAAATACTATTGTATCAATATTGGGTGCATACATTTTTTTGTTTCAATTTTGTTTCTCTTCTATCTTATTATATGTACAAAAGAGAAAGAAAATTGAAAAAAAAAAAAAAAAAATTGATGCGCCTAACCCAAATAATTTCCAGATTTTCGTAAAAGATTTTTTCAGCTGTAGAGGGCCATTGTTGAGAATTTAGAATCGAAATTCCAAAAATTAGTTTAATGTTGAGCTATTAACTTTAAATGCAAATAGCTAATTTTCCGTCTTCCTGGAATGGAGGAAAAAAAATATGTGGGCCCTCTGCTCTTAAGGTCTTGGTTAAGAAGCTTAATAAGCCCTTTAATCAAAGCATAGGCAGGAGTGCTACATAATTTTTCCCTCCATCCGAATAACACGCAAAATGAGCTATTGACATTTAAAGTTAATAACTGAACATTTGACTCATTTTTTAAATCGGATTCAAAATGTTTAACATAGACTGTAGAACTCGTAAAAGGGTCGAAGAATTTCGTGGCAAAAAGTACGATCGGAAACATCTTGCAAGGAGTCAAAAATTAAACGAGCTTAGGCCGAATGTTATTGGAAGCGATTTTCACCCGAGAAGCACTGCTCGAGTGTTCACTCTCAGGTGGCTCCTACAACGGAAAAGGAAAGCACGGTGTTGATAAACGAATGGGGCTGGATAAAACTGCTGTAACCGCGCTATTAGGTAAACATTCATTGGGATATAACAATGGCATTTGCTATAATCGTTACTGTGTCATCGCAGATTTCGTTCGGAAGCATGCGGAAACGAAAACTTGGCCTCCCATGGACGATAGGACTGTAAAGGCCAGTCTGCGAGGGAAGCTAACTGAGATCCGTAAACAACACATTTTCAACGAAGCAACGGAGAAATCAATTGAAATTTGTGAAAAATAAGTCTCTTTCAGTGACGGCAAGAAAATTTAATCATCAAGTGCAAATAATTTTTTTGTCGACCCATTAACTGTCTTTCTTGTATTTGCGTTTCGGTATTGTTATTTTATTTGCGTTTTGTATTGCTGTTACCTTTCTTTTATGTATTGGGGTTATGACTTATTACGAGCTATGGATTGTTACTGTTAACCAACCAAACTATTAACCAACTGTTGATTTATAGTGTGCTCAAAGTAAAATAAATAAAAAACGATAATAATATCAATTGATACTACTTCGCACGTGGATTTATTATAGTACGTAGACTGAGATCATCAGTAGTGGTGGTTTGCTGCTTTCGGTATACTTAAACCAATAAATTTCACATAGACTGAATGGTAATGGTGGTTTTCTGCCATTGGTACATTTACATGATATATTATTGATATATAAATATATAAGTATATTTATATGTAAATATACCAATGGCAGAAAACCACTATTGTACAGGGTGGCCGGAACATTGGCGTCCAAAAACAAAATTTAGGTCCCTAGTATTGTGGGGTATCCGAATCACCCCCATGTATGTTCCGCGACTTTTCACAGTTTTCGACATATGAATTTTTTTCTGAATTTTTGAGATTTTTCGAACCGACCAATTAAAAATAAAATAATAAAAAAGGAGAAGACTTTGTCGAGATTTTTTTTTGCAACTGAATCTTCATGAGTTTTTTATTTTTTTTTAGGAGGGGGTAAAAATGCAAATTACGCACCGTAAGTCGGCCCCGTGTGCTGTCTCGTGTGTCGGACTCCCACACATGCCGGTGCCGTCGGAATGGTTATATACCGACTAAAACATCCCCCTCCACTGTCCGCCCCGCGGGGTGGCAACACGTTAGTATAACCTCACCCCCGCGGGTCCTGTCCATCGTCCGTCTCGTTTCGTTTACCCGTCGCTACGACTCTGCCGTTTACATGTCATGTCTCCCTCATTCATCCTCCAGGCATCCATCATCTTTCTTACGCCTCAGCACTGCCTCGACGAAGGTGGCGATGTCTGTCCAGTGGTCTTCGTCTCGTAGCATCAGCTCGATTATGTTATCGGGCGTGATGTGTCCAGTCCTCCGTTCCAATTGTTGTCTTCGGGTCGTCCATCTGTCACACGCAAAAAACGTGTTTTCCGCATCGTCTCGTGTGTGTCCGCAGTACTTACAGTCCGGCGTACGTACTCGTTTCATGTTGTACAGATAATTTCGGAAATATTCGTGTTCCGTGAGGAGCTGGGTCAGGTAAAAATTTACCTCCCCCCAACCCCGTTCGGTCCGCGGTCTTAGGTCCGTTATTAGCCGTCTTGTCCATCGTCCGGTTGTCTCGGTCATCCAGCGTGCGTGCCAGTCCGTCAGGGTTTTTCTCTTTCATGCCTTGCCGCGTCAGCCCTTTCAGTCCTTTCGTCGCGTTCGTATATTCGTTTTCGTTCTGTGGCTAATAGGTATATAGGAATCACGCCCGCCACCACCAGGATCGCCTCTGCCTAGACGGTCCTGTAGGCACACGCTATCCTTAGTGCCCCCTGTCTTTGTACGTACGTCATCGTCTTCCTGTATTTTTTAATGGCCAGCGCGTCCGCCCAGACTTCTGCGCCATACAGGAGGATCGAGTGGGCCGTCGTCATCAGTAGTCTCCGTATAGACGGTCTCGGTCCGTGCGTATTTGCCATCAGGCGGCTGAGCGAAGTCACCTTCGCCGCCGCCTTCTCGGCCGTTCGTTTTATATGGGGCCAGAAGGTCAGCTTCGTGTCCAGAGTCACCCCAAGGTACTTAGCTTCTCCTCTGGTACCCATACATTCCGTTCCGACTGTCATCGGAATGATTGTCGGTATTCGTCGTCGCGTAAGCATGAGAAGCTCCGTCTTGTCCAGTGCAAGAGACAGTCCGTGCTCCGTCATCCACCTGTCAACGCGTCTCATGACTTGGTTCAGTGTCAGCTGGGCCAGGTCCGCACTGCGCTCCACGATCACCGCCGCCACGTCGTCAGCGTAAGCGACGAGCGATGCGTTGCGCGGCATCTCCAGCCTCAGCAGGCTGTCATACGTCACGTTCCATAGGTCCGGTCCGAGAATTGATCCTTGCGCGACACCCGCGGTGATACTTCTGGTCACCTGTCCATCTGTCGTCTCGTACGTGATGCGTCTGTCGTTGAGATAGTCCTTCAGTACCCGTAGTAGATAAGGAGGAATCCGGAGAGTGCCTTCCAGCGCCCCCAAGATATCCCCCCACCTAGCCGAGTTGAAGGCATTTCTCACGTCTAGAGTCACCAGTATCACTAGGGGCCTTGCCGCGTGACAGGCCTCGTCCGTCCTCCTGACGGTCTCGATGACCTTGCGGATTGCCCCTATAGTCGATCGTCCCTTGCGAAAGCCGTGCTGGTTCTCGGACAAGCCCCCGGCCGCTCTTATCGCGTCTGTCAGTCGCGGTCTCAGTAGAAGTTCGAAAACTTTACCCGTCGTGTCCAGTAGACTTAGAGGTCTATAGGAAGACGGCATATGCGGCTCTCCTTTTCCTTTACTAAGGAGGACCAGTCCAGCCGTCTTTCAACGCGCGCTGAATGTCCCTGTCCTAAGACATTCGTTGTACATGCCGAGGAGTATCCCAGGCGTCAGGCGTGCCATCAGCCGGAGGGCCTCCCCGGGTATGCCATCCGGTCCAGGTGCTTTCCCCGCCTTTAGAGTGGTCGTAGCTTTAGTAAGCTCTTCCTCAGTGAAGACCGGGGCGTCTCGTCTGTCGTCTGTGTCCCAGGGCTCCTCCCTCGTCGGGTGAGTTGGGAAGAGCCCATTAACTATCTGTCCCATGGTCGTCGCGTCTTGGAGTTCCGGCGGACTTCGGGCCCTTAGCTTCTGCGTCACAATCTTGTAACCCAGACCCCAGGGGTCCTGGTCCACCTCCTCGCATAGCTGTCTCCAGCAGCGCTTCTTACTGTCTTTTATCGCGTTTTCCGTGCCGTTTTGTACTCCGTCGTAAGAGCAGCCGCGTTCGGCCGGTCCCTTTCCCGAGCCCGGTACATTCGCCTCTTCGCCCGAATGCAGAGCCTCCGCAGTTCGGCGATATCTTCTGTCCACCAGTACGTCGCTCGTCTGTCGTGTCGGATGCTCTTGCGCGGCATTGACGCTTTGCAGAGCCGTTTCGTCAGTTTTAAGGTCTCGTCCACAAGTCGTTCGGTCCTTGTACGTCCCGTCATTCCGTCCGGGACAATCTCCGAGGGTGCGACTGCTTCCAGCAGCGCCCTCGAGAACCTGTCGATGTCCAGTTTCCGTGTGTTCCACCGCGGTGTCTGCGCCGACCTGTTGCGTTGCGTCGTTGTGGGTCCCGCCACCTCAAAGACGATGTATTGATGATCGCTGGCTGTATAGTCGTCGATCACCGCCCATCGCCTCATCAGCGGCACGATACTGTCCGAGATCAGCGTCACGTCCGGTATCGAGGAGCCCACCCCCGGTCTGATGTATGTCGGTACGTGTCCCGTGTTCGCTACAGTCAGGTTGAGTCTTGCTGCCATTTCCAGCAGCAGGTGTCCACGTCTGTCCGTCCTGGTCATTCCCCACTCCATCGCTCTCGCATTGAGGTCACCCGCGACTATTAAGTCACCCGGCAGCTCCCTCAATGCGTCCTCCAGTCTGCCCGTCTTGTCCTTGAACTCTCTGGCGGAGCAGTTTGGGGTCAGGTAGACGCTGACGTAAATCAGGCCGCCCACCCTCACCCAGACGTAATCGTCCCCCGCTCCGCTGTCGAGCACACGCGTTCTGGTACTCCTGACCCAAATGTCTGAGGTACCCGCGCCGTTCGGGAACCACGTCGGGGTCGTCATATCCCTGTATTGTTCGCTCAGTATCAGTACGTCAGCGTTGTGTTCAGTCGCGATTTGGGGAAGCAGGAGGTGTGCTTTCTCGCATCTGTGCATGTTTCCTTGTAGGATCGTCACGTCTTCGTCTTCTTCCTGCACTCCTCCAGCGCAGCCATAAAGACCGCACACGCCCCGGAACCCGGGAGGTGCGCGGTACTCTCGTGCCCCGCCTCGTCGCACAGGAAGCTCGTCGGTGTGTCTTTGCAGTCCTTGCCGACGTGGTTCGTCCTGCCACATTTGTAGCAGCACTGTGCTCTGTCCTTGCCGTTGCAGTTCGTCCTAGTGTGCCCGTACCCAAGGCACCTATAGCACCTTGGCACAGTCGTCCTAGGCCTGACACGGCAGTTCATCCATCCGATTTTCAGACGACCTTTCTTGAGAAGGGCGTTTGCGGCGCCCTCCTCAAGGTCACAGACAGCCATACACTGTCCATGTCTGTTTGGGCCGAAGATATGAACCTTCGGGTCCCTCGTATCGTTGGTCTCTCGTCGAAGTGCCTCCGCTACTTCCTCTTTGTCCGTCACACAGTCCAGGTCCAGTATGTCCAGTTGTACGCTGGAAGTCATGTCCCGTATTTGTGCGTCTCCTCCCAGGGCTTGCCGAAGCTTGTCCTGGAAGTTTTGTCGGTCTCCCGCCCCGCTCTTGACACGGAGCAGGACACTTCCGTCCTTCGTCCTTCGGTAGCCGTTGACCTGCACCTTTTCGGTCGCAGGATCAACGGCTTTCATAAGTCGCAGTGTGTCCGCGTATGTCTTGCCACTGGTGGGCTTAATGCGGACCACCCCAGCCCCGGGTCTCCGGGCTGGGTGGGCGTCACCCCCCTTGTTCGTGGCCGGCGTCACTGTCGCTTCTGTAGCCGTTTTCGTCTTCTGTCCGTCCTGTGCGTCTGTCGTCTTCCTCTTCTTCTTTGCGAGCACCGTTTTCCACGGGGTAAGCTCCGTTCCCTCCGTCGGTCTTTTGGCCGGCGTGAGATCCGGGCTTGAGGCCGTGGTGCCCGTCTCGCGTTTGCGTTTCATCTGTGGCGTCTGTTGTTTGTCGACGTCACCCTCTCCGCTGGCAGTCCCGAGCACATGCATCCTGTCGCACTCGTGTCATGCCTCGTCCGCAGCTTCCCTAATCCGGACCATGTTGGTTGTGATCACGGTGCTGATGTTCCTCTGCACGCGTGTCTTTTCCTCCATTTTGACCAGGCATTCCCGGATCAGTTGTAGCTGAGTCCGGATCCTGGCCTCGGCCGTCTCCGCTACGGACGAAACCGGTGCAGTCTTCTGTCCCGTTCGTCCGTCCGTAGTGTCACTTGTCCTTGTCGGGGTTGGGGGCCCCATTTGTTTTGATGCGTTTAAACGTTTTCCTTTTTGTTGTGTACTCATGTTTTTAGTTCCTCCCTTTCTCCCTTTTGTTTGTGTACATGAGAGTGTTTTGGGGTAAGGACACCGCAGACCGCCCTCGCCGCCATATCCCGCCCTCGCCGCCCCAGAGGGGGCAGTAATGGCCTGATCGAGGCCCCCCCGCTACTGCTGCAGGGCCCGTTCCGGGCGCCACCCGGTACTACAACAGTATGGGGATTATACACTGGCTGATGGGGCAGCCAGGTCCATCCGGCTAAGAGGACCCGGGTCCCTGTACTATCCAGCGGCCCAGGAGCATCGTGCCTGGTTTATACTCGCCGTACCCTCCGACCGCCCGCACTGGGGCGGCCTGCTGCCGAGGACGGCGGGGGTCCGAGTGCTGTCCCCCGGCGTTAAATGTGCGTGCTAGTGAGTGTCCGCCTTTGTGACGTGTACCGGTTCATTTACTCGCATTCATTCGATAGCCGTACAGAAGGTGCTCAGGACTTGAGCCCTCCGACATTCATCCGCACACTCACTCACATTCGCTTTTCGGGGGAGCCCGTTTATAGGGACCCCGGACATTCGCTTTTCGGTGGACTCCGTTTATAGGGGACCCCGAGCATTCGCTTTCTCAGGATGGTCCGGTTATAGGGTCACCTGATCGTTCGCATCACCGGTATATCCATCGGATGTGTTTGTGTAGATGTCTGTGCTTGTATGTTCGTGCGTGTTCTCGACATGCTGGGTGGTTAGCCCGGCACACCGGTGGCTACTGCGAGAGCCCGCCGTAATTCGGAAAGGTCAGCGACTGGCACGGTCACACCGGCGCTTAGTGTTCGGGCGTCGGCTTCCGTTATTCTCAACATTTGTTCTCGCAGCTGGCCGCCAATCGCCGTAACCGGGCGGAGGTGGAGCCAGACGAAGTGAGTCGACGGTGCCGTAACCTGGCACTCTTGCTCTCACTCAGCGGTTCAAATAATTATAAAATCAATACATTGATTTTATATTTCCAAGCGAATGTATCCCTCATAAACTAATCCAGTCCTCGTAGTCTCCGACTGCTCCCAAAAACATCGGCATAATCGGGCCATCGCATTCGCACGAGCACCGGGTACCCGTCTGGGCAACGACAGGCCGGGTCGAGCTGAAACATCTTAGCGATTCCTGGACAAATTCGGTCACACGGTCGAGTAGTTTTGACCCGCTACGCACCGCCGCTCTTTCTCATCAAGGTAAGCACAATTTCACGCTACTGTTACGTCCTGGCGATCTTACCCTCCATTAAATAACCTAGAACATAAGGAATAAACACAATTATCCACATACTTATGCTAAACACTATGTTACTCCCAATAAGAATACGAATATGGATAAACAACCACTATCGAGAAATATTTTTTCTTATGTAGAATAAAATAGACAACGTATAAAATAATATAATTCTTCATTTGTACAAGAAACAATATGTCTTACAATACTTTTTTGCCCTAAATGGCTCAAATATAGTAGTCACGCAATTCTGCATTATATACATAATACTACATATACTAACGGACAAAAAAAGCCCAACGTGTCACATCACGAAAATATATCGTTCCGCCTTAAAATCCTTAAGGCTAGGATAAAAACACAAAGTGAGGAAAAACCATTTTGTCACCGAACTTAATGCAAAAGGAGGATAATAAAGAATAAAAAACGAAACCATAATAATATTTCAATCTCCTTAAAAACGCTTAAAACCAGGTTAAAATAGAACTTTTCAAAGTTTTACTTTTCCAATATTAAACGGCACATTCAGTAGTAAATAAGCCCCAAACAACATATTTTTACAACCAACCGATCATGTTAAAGTTACTTAAAACATAGTTAAAATCAGGTTAAAATGAGTACGTCTATCCGCCATATTGAAGAGGGAAAAATCCCGATGCCAACTATACCTTTCCCATAATTTTAAAACAATTAGAACTATTTAATTTCGATTTTTGAAAAGAAGAGATACTTGCTTCGACCTCCTACGACGTCGTGTTCTCCTGATACTCCTGTTCTTAGTCGCGACCCGCGAAATTCGTTTCCCTCAAAACCAAAAATCGTACCGGGGTCCCGCGGGTGTCAAAATTACCCTAAAAATATATTCTTTCATGTAGACCCAACTCGCGGCCCCGGCGGCCATTGTTTTCTCCCAAAAATTTAAAAAACCTGCAAATCCGCGGATACCCCACGTTACCATATACCTATAGCGTACCCTCTTGCAAGCTTCACCTAAGGAGGCCGCCATGATGGTTCGGGCCGCCAAGATGGCTAACAGCCGCCAAATTGGAATCCCGCTAATATCGAAGAATCCTCCGGGAACCCCTGTGGTCCTGTAGGCCGCCATGACACCTCCCATAGGCATCCCTTTTCATCCCAGGATATGCATCCTTAAGGGGGGCCCGCCATGATAGTTCCCCAATATTTCAGTGCACTTGCACTTGGAATTGGCTCCACGTGCAGCCGCCATGACAGTCGCCACGAGGCGCACGGTCACCATCGAAATCACGTCCCATCAATATTATTGGTAACTCAAAACTACATCTCGCTAAAATCACGTATCATAAACATTGATAATGCCACTCGGGGCCTCCTCGCTATCTACCCAGACTAAACATCCGGCGGATACTGTAACCAACTACGCACCATTCCTTTGTTCTAAATTTATTAATGCAAAACCCCTTGTTAACCAAGATAGAGTAATTGTTAAATTTCATAAATGTTCCCTGAAGTCTCAAATATTATATTCTATTTTGAATCGTGAATTTAGAGCAATATTAACTATTGTACAATGTTAATAATAGATTTTGATAACAAAATAACCACGTAAAAATAACTTACCAATGTTAATAAAACTATTAACCTTTGCGCAACATATTCTAATGCGCACCGCTAACTTTAATAGATATTTAATAAGACATTTTAATAAAATGTTTTACGCACAAGTATACTTATATATATACCCCGATATTTTCTTTAAGTTTTATAACATTATAACAACTAATAAATCCTATTCAAAATACTTACCCGTCATGTAAGGAAATAAACAGAATGCAACAATTAAATTTTATTCAATATTTACAAGATTGGTATAACAAAAATCATACATTAAACAATCTGGACAAGTTCCGAAATTATGAAACATTTATTATTAAATCACACACACGAATACGAACAATATGGACTAATGTAATAAATTGTAAAGCTCATGGTAAATTCATAAGAATTTATTCATCAAGAGCTCCATTTGATCCTGTAAGAAGAAAAGAGAAAGACGCCGGTACTCCATACCGTCCCATAAGAGTAAGGGAGAAGGAAGGATGCCTACGTCACAACAGCGCTCACTTCCCCGACGCTGGATGCTGGCCCCACCAAGATGGCGGCCGACTCCACTCGAGGAGTATATAAAAGAAGGGGTACCTCTCCTTCAACATTTCTCCGGTCTCTCCACCAGTCAGTCGCGCTTCTCCGTTCGTCGGACCCGCAAGCTGGAAAATCGGCTCTTGTAACTTTTGAATCTTTGATTCTTTTTGGGTAACAGTTAAACCCTTTTTGTTTTCGTATACGAATATTCATTTCGTACATTTATTTCCATTATATCCAATCTATTTTCCGCGATTTAATTTATTTTTAAAAGTTGTAACAATATATCGATAATCTCCAAACGTCATCATCATCTTGTGTTAATTTATTGTGTTAATCCTGAATTCCTTGATTTAATCAAAAGTGTCACTCATCGTTTTCTTCGGCATTTTTTATTCAGAATTCCAAGCACATTCAAGAAATACTTGTCAAAGGAATTGTGCCAGTTTATCCAAAGTTTCTCTACTACTTTTTGCCTTGTGTTTTAGTGCTCCTTAGCTGAGCACGAAACGTCCCCATCCTTTTCCGGTGATTAGGTAATCTTTCGTGCTGCCTAGTGGCCAAGCACGATCACCCCGATCTACCGTGCAATCTCATTCCTCAAATAAATTTGAATTCAGTGCTACTACATTTGCACGAATTCATATCCCTTTCAGTGTTGCGAGTGTGCTGCCTATAGGCCAAGCGCCCGTGCCATAATTTGGAAACTGGGCCAATACCTGAAACGAATAATTTTGAATTTATTAGGCAACTTACTTTTTCTCTAATGCCAAGAAGACGTGCTGGTGCTCACTTTCAACGACGCCGCGCTCAGTCTAGCCGAGGCGGAACATCGGATCGACATTCCCGCAGTGATAATAGAACTCTAGAACAAAGGTTCAATCAATTGCCGCTTAGCGCAAGGTTGCGCATTATTTCAAATACCCTCCTCCATTCGCGAGTGTATATCTTGGACGATCGTTCAATCCGTCGCGTATCTCCGCCGTCACCTGTCAGTGATTCAGACACAGCCACGGTCGTAGCATCACCTGAACACGAAGCAACATTTCCGGTTATTTCATTCGACGTCGAATCCTGCTCTATTGTCGTCGAACCTGAAATCAGTTCTTACGTCACGGACTCACCTGGTGCGGAGTCTCCATCTGTCATTGAGTCCGCACACAACTAGGTTTCATCCCTATGGGTGCGTGTACATCGTCTTCTAAGAGGCCTGCTGTGGAACTTGCTGTCCCCGAAATCTCCATTCGGTTCGAGATAGTTCACACCGATCGCGGACGTTCCCTTCAGATACAGCAGCGTCCTCTTCCTCTACCCGCTACGCACCGCCGCTCGTAAGGGTAAGTTAGATTAATTCACGCTACTATCTTTTCTACTCTCTTACCCTAATTTTGCATTTTCTACGTTTTATAAGAATACTTACCAATGACCGATTGTGCATTCCCGACCAAAGGTAGGGCCCTTTTTCTCTTGATCCGCGTTCCTGAAAGAAAAGTAAAGTTACAATTAATTAGATTCTCTTTCCTCATTTTCTCCTTTTTTTACTACTCACCCAACTCAGCACGTGACTTCTCCCCGTGTCCGTGTAACTGTAAAGAATAAAATCGAATTAAATTAAAATCATTGTCTTCCCATTCTCTCTCTTTTATTACTTACCCGATTCCGGACGTAACACTACTTTCTTATTTGCTTACCTGTCGCTCATGCGTCAAATTATACACCAACGACTTTACCAAGCGCCTATCCCAAGTGGGTCATTCCCGCTTAAACGTGGCGCTTTTCTTCTCCGACGGTAACTTAGCGTCATATAAGTCATATAACTTAATTCATTATAATCCGTACGTTCGTGGCACACTTCCTATTCGTAAATTCAAATCCTGAAAGGTAAAATTAAAAATCGGCCCCACGACGTAACATCAGCATGGTGAGCTCTGCTAATTAGGAGGCTTGTCACCGAGTTCCAGATGGCTCCTAGGAGGGTGAAACTCCATCCGTACGAAGTGTGGAGTGAATATCCATGGATGCAAGTATCGATGATCGCCTTGATGATGGTGAGGATTGCGAGGACCCCGAACAGTCCCGCACTGATGATCCCGAATTTTTCGAAACCACCCCAGATTTGGTGCATTACACCATCAGCTGTTCCGTCCGGGAATTTATTATAGATAAAAAAAATATATATTTAATAAAAAGAGATACGTGATTTGGACTGTGAGATTGAATTTACGTTGATTTTTGAGTTAATGTATTTTTCTTCTATTTTTAGGAAACGGACGCCAGCCCTGAGATCCTGCCTTTAGTCGGGAATGTGCCCAACAGGGATGAGGATCAGTCACGATTTGATCGGTAAGTAATTATCATGTTACGTCGTGGGGCCCATTTTCAATTGATAATTAATCGTCTTTTAATTTACCTTTCAGGATTTGAATTTACGAATGGGAAGTGTGCCACGAACGTACGGATTATAATGAATTAAGTCATTAGACTTATATGACGGTAAGTTACCGTCGGAGAAGAAAAGCGCCACGTTTAAGCGGGTATGTGCCCACTTGGGATAGGCGCTTGGTAAAATCGTTGGTGTATAATTTGACGCCTGAGCGACAGGTAAGCAAATAAGAAAGTAGCGTGAAATTGTGCTTACCTTGGTGAGAAAGAGCGGCGGTGCGTAGCGGGTCAAAACTACTCGACCGTGTGACCGAATTAGTCCAGGAATCGCAAAGAAGTTCCAGCTCGACCCGACCTGTCGTTGCCCTGATGGGTACCCGGTGCTCGTGCGAATGCGATGGGCCGGGGATGCCGATGTTGTTGGGAGCAGTCGGAGACTACGAGGACTGGATTAATTTATGATGGATATATTCGCTTTAAAATATAAATATACATGTATAGAATTTATAATTATTTGAACCGCTGAGTGAGTGCAAGACGTGCCAGGTTACGGCACCGTCGACTCACTACGTCTGGCTCTACCTCCGCCCGGTTACGGCGATTGGCGGCCAGCCGCGAGAACAAATGTTGAGAATAACGGAAGCCGACGCCCGAACACTAAGCACCGGTATGACCGTGCCAGTCGCCGACCTACCGAATTACGGCGGGTCGGCGCGTGTGGCGTGTTCGTGCGGCAAACCTTCCGAATTCGTCGGAAAATACCCTGTTTATGCGTCCGATTTTGGACGGACGATGGTTTTTTTATTTGTCGAGCGAATGTATCGGGAAACGTATTCGTCTAACGCCCAGGTACAGACTGATATGAAATAAAATTTGGTACGCTGAGCAGGTCTAGTGCGTGCCAAATTACGGTACCGCCGACTCGCTACGTCTGGCCCACCTCCGCCCGGTTACGGCGATTGGCGGCCAGCCGCGAATACAAATATAAAGGTCAAGGGAAATCGACGTCCGAACACTAAGCACCGGATTAACCGTGCCAGTCGCTAACATGCCAGATTACGGCGAGTCAGCGGATGTAGCGTGTTCGTGCGTCAGCTTTCCCAAGCCTCATAAAAAAGGCACTTCAAGATTTGTCCAATTTTGGACAAGTATGATTTAATGAGTGAGACGAATACGTGTGTTGGGAAAAATGGGGTGAGTGAGAGGAAGAGAGAAAGAGAGAAAGAAATGCACTACGATGATTTGTTCGTTGCGTGTTTACACGCACGAACGAGAGCCAAATATATTTTAATTATTTGCTCGGAAAATGTTACACTTTTTCGCGGTCGCCATATTTTGCGTGATTTCAATAGCGCGAAGAAATCGAATGTTATATAAACGATTGTGTATTTTACACGTAAATAAACGTAGTTACATTCAATAAAGAAAATAATATAAGTTTCGTTAATTTATTTGGTGCAGTGTTTGACGTGTTATGTTTTCTTTTATTTTTATTATGATTTAAACAATTAATGCCGGTTTTACAGAGACTTATAGTTACACTGACGAAGAGACCGGGGTAAACTCGAAAAGAATATAAAATAGAATAAAATAGGTTTACCGGTTTTCAGAGCGTCGACTCTGCGATGCGTGCTGTTGGAGAGACCGGACGGAACTAACTGGCCAGCTCCCGGAGCGCAATATGTATCCTCGCCCTCTTTGTCTCTGAGACAAAGGGCTTGGCGTCATTACCCTCGCTCTCGAGCTCGGTCCCCATGTAACCGAATATTAGCACTGATAACGTTATTTTTCTCGAGTTGTACATGGGCAATGAAATGAATATTTTTCGTTATCGGCAGGATGTGCTGACTACGTGGTGACCAAGCTCCGAGGAGGTCTGTGAGAAAACTCGCGATGAAGCTGACCGCTTGGGAACAGTTTCGCGGGTTATTCGAGGACTCTCGCGTCCCCAATATATACATAATATAGATATGACAATATTTCTTATTTCTAGGACCATTGTATTATGGTCAACACGAATATACATATATATGTTGGATACTAGTTCGTGGACTCGTGAATGTCCCCGAAATATACATGTAAGTATAGGTATTAATATTATTATTTGTACTCCGGAGACTCTCTTGGATGTCCCGAGTATATATATATGTATATTGGTGAGTGTCACTTGGAGGACTTATGTCCCCGTGTTACGTCCTAGCACTCTCGCCCTCCAAATATTCATATCTGGTACGAATTGTATTACTTATTAAGATGTTTTCCTCGCGCTAAACGCGCTCATTTATGTTTTTCTTGGGGTACATGTTAATCAGAACGACCCATATATGGTCGATTTCACTCAGAAACCCCGTTATATAAAATATTCGTGAATATATCTTTAAATTGAGCATGCGTATATCTACCCGTATACTTTAGGGACAAACAGTTCCCATAATAACATTACCGCTAAGCTTACCTGTAACTTCAGGGACGAGCACATGGGTGCTCGGATTAACTTTACAATTAGCCTCATATACGCGAACATATCTGTTTGCCTGTACACTTCTGGGACACGCACATGGGTCCCCGGAGTACCATATCGAAATGTCTCATATATACATACATATCCACGTACCTGCATGCTTCAGGGACATATACGAGAGTCCCTGGAGTACCTCCTATAATAATTCCGCATGTCTATTTCCATGGATACTTTAGGGACATAAGTCCTCGAAAAGACTTTAATGAATATATATATATATATATATATATACATACTCCAGGACCTCAGAGTCCTCATGTACCATTCGTATACTCTTATGCATACTTCGAAGGCATTAGTCCTCGGAATAACCTTAGTGAATATCTATACATGTATATATATATATATATACATATACGTACTCCATACGCTTCAGGGACATATAGCCGAGTCCCGGAGCAATATTTCATATATATCTACTTTCATGCATACTTCGGGGACATAAGTCCTCAAAGTGACACTCACCAATATACATATAGATATACTCGGGACATCCAAGAGAGTCTCCGGAGTACAAATATTAATGTTAATACTTATACTTACATGTATATTTCGGGGACATTCACGAGTCCCCGAACTAGTATCCAACATATATATGTATATTCGTGTTGACCATAATACAATGGTCCTAGAAATAAGAAATATTGTCATATCTATATTATGTATATATTGGGGACGCGAGAGTCCTCGAATAACCCGCGAAACTGTTCCCAAGCGGTCAGCTTCATCGCGAGTTTTCTCACAGACCTCCTCGGAGCTTGGTCACCACGTATCAGCGTATGGAGTACGTATATGTATATATATATATACATGTATAGATATTAACTAGAGTTATTACGAGGACTAATGCCTTCGAAGTATGCATAAGAGTATACGAATGGTACATGAGGACTCTGAGGTCCTGGAGTATGTATATATATATATATATATATATTCGTTAAAGTCATTTCTAGGACTTATGTCCCTAAAGTATGCATGGAAATAGACATGCGGAATTATTATAGGAGGTACTCCAGGGACTCTCGTATATGTCCCTGAAGCATGCATGAACGTGTATATGTATGTATATATGAGACATTTCGATATGGTACTCCGGGGACCCATGTGCGTGTCCCAGAAGTATAAGGGCAAACAGATATGTACGTGTATATGAGGCTAATTGTAAAGTTAATCTGAGCACCCATGTGCTCGTCCCTGAAGTTACAGGTAAGCTTAGCGGTAATGTTATTATGGGAACTGTTTGTCCCAAAAGTATACGGGTAGATATACGCATGCTCAATTTAAAGATATATTCACGAATATTTTATATAACGGGGTTTCTGAGTGAAATCGACCATATATGGGTCGTTCTGATTAACATGTACCCCAAGAAAAACATAAATGAGCTCGTTTAGCGCGAGGCAAAAATCTTAATAATTAATACCATTCGTACCAGATATGAATATTTGGAGGGCGAGAGTGCTAGGACGTAACACAATAAAGAAAATAATATAAGTTTCGTTAATTTATTCGGTGCAGTGTTTGACGTCTTATGTTTCCTTTTATTTTTATTATGATTTAAACAATTAATACCGGTTTTACAGAGACTTATAGTTCCACTGACGAAGAGACCGGGGTAAACTCGAAAAGAATATAAAATAGAATAAAATAGGTGTCCCGGTTTTCAGAGCGTCGACTCTGCGATGCGCGCTTTTGGAGAGACCGGACGGAACTGACTGGCCAGCTCCCGGAGCGCAATATGTATCCTCGCCCTCTTTGTCTCTGAGACAAAGGTCGTGGCGGCATTACCCTCGCTCTCGAGCTCGGTCCCCATGTAACCAAATATTAGCACTAATAACGTTATTTTTCTCGAGTTGTACATGGGCAATGAAATGAATATTTTTCGTTATCGGCAGGATGTGCTGACTACGTGGTGACCAAGCTCCGAGGAGGTCTGTGAGAAAACTTGCGATGAATCTGACCGCTTGGGAACAGTTTCGCGGGTTATTCGAGGACTCTCGCGTCTCCAATATATCCATAATATAGATATGACAATATTTCTTATTTCTAGGACCATTGTATTATGGTCAACACGAATATACATATATGTGTTGGATACTAGTTCTGGGACACGTGAATGTCCCCGAAGTATGCATGAAAGTAGATATGTATGAAATATTGCTCCGGGACTCGGCTATATGCCCTGAAGCGTATGGAGTACGTATATGTATATATATATATATATATATATATATACATGTATAGATATTCACTAGAGTTATTACGAGGACTAATGCCTTCGAAGTATGCATAAGAGTATCCGAATGGTACATGAGGACTCTGAGGTCCTGGAGTATGTATATATATATATATATTCGTTAAAGTCATTTCGAGAACTTGTGTCCCTAAAGTGTGCATGGAAATAGACATGCGGAATTATTATAGGAGGTACTCCAGGGACTCTCGTATATGTCCCTGAAGTATGCAGGTACGTGTATATGTATGTATATATGAGACATTTCGATATGGTACTCCGGGGACCCATGTGCGTGTCCCAGAAGTGTACAGGCAAACAGATATGTACGCGTATATGAGGCTAATTGTAAAGTTAATCCGAGCACCCATGTGCTCGTTCCTGAAGTTACAGGTAAGCTTAGCGGTAATGTTATTATGGGAACTGTTTGTCCCGAAAGTATACGGGTAGATATACGCATGCAAAATTTGAAGCTGTATTCACGAATATTTTTCTATAATGGGGTTTCTGAGTGAAATCGACCATATATGGGTCGTTCTGATTAACATGTACCCCAAGAAAAACATAAATGAGCGCGTTTAGCGCGAGGCAAAAATCTTAATAATTAATACAATTCGTACTAGATATGAATATTTGGAGGGCGAGAGTGCTAGGACGTAACAGGGGAACATTATCCTGTCCCTCAGCTGGTTGATCTCGTGGTCAGAATAAATTCCGCTCGATGCCAAATTTCCAATGGGGTTGTATCCCCAGGTAGGCAGGGAAGCGGGATGCAGTTGTCCAGGAGGCGGTACCTCGACTGGATGTGGTGTGAAACGATACCAAGTGCCGTCGATCCAATATTCGGCGGCCAGCATGGGGTTGCACTCGATATGTGTCCGTTCGACGAAGGGTGCATTTCACACACACGCGGAGTTCATAATCGGGTGCCTCTTAATTTATTGGGGTGGACTACCCGAGGTTTATTTTTATAGAGGATCTTCACGTTTCCTCCTGATAAAATTTCCAGAATTTCGCATGGTTCGGTGTATTGGTCACCGAATTTTCCCTTTTTTGGTTCCTTCAACATGAGAACCTTGTCGCCGACCTTGAATGTTTTCGGATTAATCCTCCGATCGTAATACGTTTTTGATTTCTCCTTGGATTTCTTCAGATTTTCGGCGGCAAGTTGTTGGAGTTCGTAAATTCGAGAGAAGAGCTCCTCCAGGTATGCTGCATAAGTCGTATCCTGTTGCTCTTCGATTTGTTGATAACCCGACGGATGGCGGGCCAGTTTACCGAAAACTAGCTCGTGAGGGGTGTACCCTGTACCCTCGTGTTGGCTCGTATTATAAGAGAACATCGCTAACTCGATGAGCTCGTCCCAATCATTGTTTTCGTTCACGTACTGTTTCAGATATTCCGCGAGGACATGGTGAGACCTTTCGATTGACCCGTTGGACTGCGGGTAGAAGGCTGATGTTTGGTACATTTTGATTCTGAATTTCCTCGCGATGGTCTTCATAAAACTGCTCCGAAAGTTCGCCCCCTGGTCGGTGAGAAGGGCGCGAGGAGCACCAAAACGAGCGATGAAGTTTTTGACGAACGCCTCGCTGATGTCGATCGCCGTTGTTCTTTTCAGCGGAATTGCCAACGAGTACTTGGTGAGAAGATCCTGGATGGTCAGCACGTACTCGTTGCCCATCTTCGTAACAGGAAGTGGTCCGACCACGTCCATGGCCACCTTGTCGAAGGCCGCCCGTGGAGTGTCGGTGATCACCATGGGTTGCTTAGTTTTGACGCGAACTAACTTTTTTAATTGGCAACCTCTACAATGTTGAATGTACTCTTGAATTTCGCTTTTCATGTTTTTCCAAAAGAAATTTTCTCTGATTCGTTTGTACGTTTTATTTACTCCCTTATGACCTCCTACCAACGAGTCGTGGTTTTCTTCTATAATTGCGATACGATTTTCCTCGGGAGGATATTGAATGAGTTGTTTACAAATGGTCAACGTAACTTCGTCGTTGCCTAGCGATCGTATCAAAAGATTTTTAATATCGTTCCATGATACATTTCCGATTGAGTTTGTTTTCGCGACATAAATTTGTTTCGTAGATGTTTCGCGGACAAAGTTTTTCAAGGAGTCGAGGGCTTCTTCAAGGTCCTCGATCAAAAGATTTTCGTGTACATTAGCCAATAATGGTATAGCTAATATGCATCTTGAATTTTCGTTTATTACTTTGAGTCGTAAATACGTGGTTTCCTCGATTTTGGGAAACAAATTTTGAGTTTGGAGATCTTTCGCTCCATCATCGATTGGTCTCCCGGAAGTGGTGACAAAGACGACGAGATTGTCCTTGAACATGGACAAATTATCACGTGTTTCGCGTATGGTGAGTCTACCTTGGACTTCACTGTTTTCCCTCGGTAATGCATACTCGGGGTTTTCATTATCAAATATGTCGCTATTTACAGAGTCGTCGTCTGAGTCGCTTGAGCTTTCGGTGAGATCATCGACATTCTCAATGTTTTCTCCATGTTCTGACGGTTCCGGAGTTTCGGAATCCTCAGGAAATGGGGCTATTTCTCGATCTTCTAAAAGTTGCGGTATTTGAAAATTTTCCGCGTTTCCGTCGTTTGGACTTGCGTCTGGAATAGACGTGTGCAAGGTTGTTTCTTTTACAGGTTCGACGGATTGAGGATGGGAAGGCGGTTCTTCCAGGTTCCGGGTTTTCGGAGTTTCTTTTTCTTTTTCCCAACGACGAGGCGTTTTGCCAGACGTTTGCGAAATTGTCGGGAAATTTCGGAAACCGAGGAAATCGTCCTCGTCCGCGGAGCCGGCCAACTTTTTCCTTTTTTCAGGTGGAATTTTCCTTTGGTTGCCGTCCGACGGATCGGGGATTTCCTCCGTATCCGTATCAGGATTTGAGGTAGGTTTTCGTTTTTTAGCTGGGTTTCTTCCAGCTGGTGGATCGAACAATCTTTCGTCCGAGTCCGAATCGTCGTTTTCACTAGGAGTCGGTTTACCGATTTTTGCCCGACTTGGACCAACGATAGGCGATTCGGATTTTCTTTTACATGGCGTATGCTTCACCATGAGCACAGTCTGATTTTTTACTGGCGGGTTCCGGGAGAGGGCGTCAGCATTGCTGTTTACCCTTCCTGGTTTGTATACAATTTTATAAGTATAATTAGCAAGGCTAAGGCGCCAATGCACAAGCCGATTGGCCGGGTCTTTTACGGAGTGAAGCCATACGAGCGGCTTGTGATCCGTTACCAATAAGAAATCACGGCCGTAGACATAAGGTCTGAAATGATTTACACAATAAATGATAGCCAATAATTCCTTCTCGATCACTGAGTAATTAACTTCGTGTTTTCCAAGAGTTCGAGAGGTGTAACTAACGGGTCTATCTTTACCAATTTCGCCTTGGCTCAAAATTCCGCCAATGGCGTGATCGGATGCGTCCGTTGTTATGATGAATGGTTTCGTGAAATCCGGATATTGAAGAATTGGTTCTTTACATAACGCCTCGATAAGCGTATCAAAGGCTTTTTGGTGAGATTCGGTCCATTTGAAGGTCGATCCCTTTTTTAATAAATTTGTGAGTGGCTTTGCAATGCCTGAAAAATTTTCGATAAACCTGCGGTAATAACCTGCAAGTCCTAAAAATTGTTTTATCTTTTTCGGAGTGGTAGGCCTAGGGTATCCCTGTAGAGCCTCCAATTTTTTGGGATCGGGTTTAACCCCGTCCTCACTTATGATGTGACCCAAATATGCCACTTCTCGTCTTAAAAATTCACACTTGTCCGGTTGTAATTTTAAGTTGGCTTGCCTTAATTTTTTCGCAAGTTTGTTGAATTTATTATCGTGTTCAACTAGTGTCTTTGCATAAATGACGATGTCGTCCAAATAAACAAACAGCTCGATGCCTTGAAGGCCTGTTAAGACTCGATCCATTAATCTTTGAAATGTCGCCGGAGCGTTTTTTAAACCAAACGGCATTCGGTCGAATTCGTAGTGTCCGAATGGTGTAGCGAATGCTGTCTTGTGAGAACCATCTGGATGTACTTTAATTTGATGGAAACCACTGGCCAGGTCGAATACTGAAAAATATTTCGCATTACCCAATTGGTCGAGAATTTCGGTTATTTGAGGTAATGGATAAGCATCGCCAATCGTCTTTTCGTTTAAGTTTCTATAATCAATGACCATGCGCCACTTTGGATTTCCTTGTGAGTCCGCCTTTTTCGGAACGATCCACAGGGGCGAACTATACGGGGAGTTTGACGGTTTTATTACTTCCCCCTCAATTAGTTCTTTAACTTGTTTTGTAATTTCATCTTTATGAACGGGCGGAAATCTATACTGCCTCGTAAATACTGGTTGATCGTCGTTCGTCGTTATCTTATGCTCGATTTTATCTGTAAAGCCTAGGACTTTTCCTGGCAAATGAAATAGGTCCGAATTCTCGCTTATAATTTTATCCACGCTTGACCGTTCTTCATCGTTTAGATGGTTGAGACGGAGTAAGTCGCGAATTTTGTTTACTTTATCTTTCTTTTCAACTTTTAAAACTTTTTTGTTGCGCGCAATTTCAAACCGTAATATACCCTCTTCCCGAGACGCCATTTGGTCGTCCGGGTGGGGAACAATTAAACTTTTCTCCTCTTCCTGAAACGCCTTTTGGTCGTCCGGAGTGAGGGAATTATTTTCACATCGGGTCCTATCCTCTTCCTGAAACGCCTTTTGGTCGTCCGGAGTGAGGGAACCCTTTTGATTTTTATCCTCTTCCTGAAACGCCTTTTGGTCGTCCGGAGTGAGGAAATTATTTTCACATTCGGTCCTATCCTCTTCCTGAAACGCCTTTTGGTCGTCCGGAGTGAGGGAACCTTTTTTCGTGCCTTTGCACCTGAATTCTTCGACTACTACCGTTGGTATAGTCAGTAACAAATTATCATCGGTTGAATTGTGCGCAATAAGATAAGCGATACCATTCTTGACCGTAACGACTGCTTCGCCAAAAAAGATCCCTTCTCCAAAGAAGAGCATCGGAATATATCCTTCTTTGATTTTGGGATTACTTACTTTGACATAACAGACCGTTTTGGACCGTTTTGGAATCGAAATAGTTTGTTTACTTTTAAACGGGATCCTTTGATTTCCCCAAGTTAATTGTTCGTGTCTCCAATCTACGAGAGCTTTATTTTCAGCAAGAAATTCGGTACCAAGTAATGCATGTTGGTCCATTGGGAACCAATCATCGACGACGTGAAATTCCGCGGGGTATCATTGATCATTATTCTTATCGACCCCTTTGTTCTTACGGGGATACTCGAAATCCCCTCCAAATTTAATAACACTTTTTCGTTCTACGTGAGGGACTGGACCATTTTGTCGTTGACCCTCACTGTTTATAATTGAACCAATTTCCCTATTAATTCGACCGACTTCGTTTATCATTGTCGAAAGGGTATTTTGCATAGCCTCGAGGGCGTCATAAATGAATGAGATTGGTTCATCTCTATTATTCACTTGATCACTAAATTCACATTCACGCGCACTCAGGGCTTCTAATTTTTCGTGCGTTTCTAATTCTCTTTGTAATAACGCTTGTTCTTGTTCACGAAGTATTTCGCGTTTTTTATCTAATTGATCCGCTAATACGCGGAGTTCCTCTTCACTTAAACGTTTCGAATTTTGAGAATGCTCAGCCATTTTGAACCTCTTATTTTATTTTACACTTTACGATATGTAAACATGAATTTTTTCTATATAGATTTTTTAAATTTTACACCAAAGACTTTAAGCGTATCCCACCGCTGCCACCAATTTAAATTTTATATATCTCTGTTACGTCGTGGGGCCCATTTTAATCGATAATTAATCGTCTTTTAATTTACCTTTTAGGATTTGAATTTACGAATGGGAAGTGTGCCACGAACGTACGGATAATAATGAATTAAGTCATTAGACTTATATGACGGTAAGTTACCGTCGGAGAAGAAAAGCGCCACGTTTAAGCGGGAATGTGCCCACTTGCGATAGGCGCTTGGTAAAGTCGTTGGTGTATAATTTGACGCATGAGCGACAGGTAAGCAAATAAGAAAGTAGCGTGAAATTGTGCTTACCTTGGTGAGAAAGAGCGGCGGTGCGTAGCGGGTCAAAACTACTCGACCGTGTGACCGAATTTGTCCAGGAATCGCAAAGATGTTCCAGCTCGACCCGACCTGTCGTTGCCCTGACGGGTACCCGGTGCTCGTGCGAATGCGATGGACCGGGGATGCCGATGTTTTTGGGAGCGGTCGGAGACTACGAGGACTGGATCAATTTATGAGGGATACATTCGCTTTGAAATATAAATATACATGTATAGAATTTATAATTATTTGAACCGCTGAGTGAGTGCAAGACGTGCCAGGTTACGGCACCGTCGACTCACTACGTCTGGCTCCACCTCCGCCCGGTTACGGCGATTGGCGGCCAGCCGCGAGAACAAACGTTGAGAATAACGGAAGCCGACGCCCGAACACTAAGCACCGGTGTGACCGTGCCAGTCGCTGACCTACCGAATTACGGCGGGTCGGCGCGTGTGGCGTGTTCGTGCGGCAAACCTTCCGAATTCTTCGGAAAATACCCTGTTTATACGTCCGATTTTGGACGGACGAGGGTTTTTTATTTGTCGAGCGAATGTATCGGGAAACGTATTCGTCTAACGCATAGGTACAGATTTATATGAAATAAAATTTGGTACGCTGAGCGAGTCTAGTGCGTGCCAGATTATGGCACCGCCGACTCGCTACGTCTGGCCCACCTTTGCCCGGTTACGGCGATTGGCAGCCAGCCGCGAATACAAATATAAAGGTCAAGGGAAATCGACGTCCGAACACTAAGCACCGGATTAACCGTGCCAGTCGCTAACCTGCCAGATTACGGCGAGTCAGCGGATGTAGCGTGTTCGTGCGTCAGCTTTCCCAAGCCTCATAAAAAAGGGCACTTCAAGATTTGTCCAATTTTTGGACAAGTATGATTTAATGAGTGAGACGAATACGTGTGTTGGGAAAAATGGCGTGAGTGAGAGGAAGAGAGAAAGAGAGAAAGAAATGCACTACGATGATTTGTTCGTTGCGTGTTTACACGCACGAACGAGAGCCAAATATATTTTAATTATTTGCTCGGAAAATGTTACACTTTTTCGCGGTCGCCGTATGTTGCGTGATTTTAATAGCGCGAAGAAATCGAATGTTATATAAAAGATTGTGTATTTTACACGTAAATAAACGTAGTTACATTCAATAAAGAAAATAATATAAGTTTCGTTAATTTATTCGTTGCAGTGTTTGACGTGTTATGTTGCCTTTTACTTTTATTATGATTTCAACAATTAATGCCGGTTTTACAGAGACTTATAGTTACACTGACGAAGAGACCGGGGTAAACTCGAAAAGAATATAAAAAAGAATAAAATAGGTGTACCGGTTTTCAGAGCGTCGACTCTGCGATGCGCGCTGTTGGAGAGACCGGACGGAACTGACTGGCCAGCTCCCGGAGCGCAATATGTATCCTCGCCCTCTTTGTCTCTGAGACAAAGGGCTTGGCGTCATTACCCTCGCTCTCGAGCTCGGTCCCCATGTAACCGAATATTAGCACTGATAACGTTATTTTTCTCGAGTTGTACATGGGCAATGAAATGAATATTTTTCGTTATCGGCAGGATGTGCTGACTACGTGGTGACCAAGCTCCGAGGAGGTCTGTGAGAAAACTCGCGATGAAGCTGATCGCTTGGGAACAGTTTCGCGGGTTATTCGAGGACTCTCGCGTCCCCAATATATACATAATATAGATATGACAATATTTCTTATTTCTAGGACCATTGTATTATGGTCAACACGAATATACATATATATGTTGGATACTAGTTCGGGGACTCGTGAATGTCCCCGTAATATACATGTAAGTATAGGTATTAATATTATTATTTGTACTCCGGAGACTCTCTTGGATGTCCCGAGTATATATATATGTATATTGGTGAGTGTCACTTTGAGGACTTATGTCCCCGAAGTATGCATGGAAGTAGATATGTATGAAATATTGCTCCGGGACTCGGCTATATGTCCCTGAAGCGTATGGAGTACGTATATGTATATATATATATACATGTATAGATATTCACTAAGGTTATTCCAAGGACTAATGCCTTGGAAGTATGCATAAGAGTATACGAATGGTATATGAGGACTCTGAGGTCCTGGAGTATGTATACATATATATATTCGTTAAAGTCGTTTCGAGGACTTATGTCCCCAAAGTGTGCATGGAAATAGACATGGGGAATTATTATAGGAGGTACTCCAGGGACTCTCGTATATGTCCCTGAAGCATGCAGGTACGTGGATATGTATGTATATATGAGACATTTCGATATGGTACTCCGGGGACCCATGTGCGTGTCCCAGAAGTGTACAGGCAAACAGATATGTACGCGTATATGAGGCTAATTGTATAGTTAATCCGAGCACCCATGTGCTCGTCCCTGAAGTGACAGGTAAGCTTAGCGGTAATGTTATTATGGGAACTGTTTGTCCCTAAAGTATACGGGTAGATATATGCATGCTCAATTTTAAGATATATTCACGAATATTTTATATAACGGGGTTTCTGAGTGAAATCGACCATATATGGGTCGTTCTGATTAACATGTACCCCAAGAAAAACATAAATGAGCGCGTTTAGCGCGAGGAAAAAATCTTAATAAGTAATACAATTCGTACCAGATATGAATATTTGGAGGGCGAGAGTGCTAGGACGTAACACTGTTGCTCCTCGATTTGTTGATAACCCGACGGATGGCGGGCCAGTTTACCGAAAACTAGCTCGTGAGGGGTGTACCCTGTACCCTCGTGTTGACTCGTATTATAAGAGAACATCGCTAACTCGATGAGCTCGTCCCAATCATTGTTTTCGTTCACGTACTGTTTCAGATATTCCGCGAGGACATGGTGAGACCTTTCGATTGACCCGTTGGACTGCGGGTAGAAGGCTGATGTTTGGTACATTTTGATTCTGATTTTCCTCGCGATGGCCTTCATAAAACTGCTCCGAAAGTTCGCCCCCTGGTCGGTGAGAAGGGCGCGAGGAGCACCAAAACGAGCGATGAAGTTTTTGACGAACGCCTCGCTGATGTCGATCGCCGTTGTTCTTTTCAGCGGAATTGCCAACGAGTACTTGGTGAGAAGATCCTGGATGGTCAGCACGTACTCGTTGCCCATCTTCGTAACAGGAAGTGGTCCGACCACGTCCATGGCCACCTTGTCGAAGGCCGCCCTTGGGGTGTCGGTGATCACCATGGGTTGCTTAGTTTTGACGCGAACTAATTTTTTTAATTGGCAACCTCTACAATGTTGAATGTACTCTTGAATTTCGCTTTTCATGTTTTTCCACAAGAAATTTTCTCTGATTCGTTTGTACGTTTTATTTACTCCCTTATGACCAACGAGTCGTGGTTTTCTTCTATAATTGCGATACGATTTTCCTCGGGAGGATATTGAATGAGTTGTTTACAAATGGTCAACGTAACTTCGTCGTTGCCTAGCGATCGTATCAAAAGATTTTTAATTTCGTTCCATGATACATTTCCGATTGAGTTTGTTTTCGCGACATAAATTTGTTTCGTAGATGTCTCGCGGACAAAGTTTTTCAAGGAGTCGAGGGCTTCTTCAAGGTCCTCGATCAAAAGATTTTCGTGTACATTAGCCAATAATGGTATAGCTAATATGCATCTTGAATTTTCGTTTATTACCTTGAGTCGTAAATACGTGGTTTCCTCGATTTTGGGAAACAAATTTTGAGTTTGGAGATCTTTCGCTCCATCATCGATTGGTCTCCCGGAAGTGGTGACAAAGACGACGAGATTATCCTTGAACATGGACAAATTATCACGTGTTTCGCGTATGGTGAGTCTACCTTGGACTTCACTGTTTTCCCTCGGTAATGCATACTCGGGGTTTTCATTATCAAATATGTCGCTATTTACAGAGTCGTCGTCTGACTCGCTTGAGCTTTCGGTGAGGTCATCGATATTCTCAATGTTTTCTCCATGTTCTGACGGTTCCGGAGTTTCGGAATCCTCAGGAAATGGGGCTATTTCTCGACCTTCTAAAAGTTGCGGTATTTGAAAATTTTCCGCGTTTCCGTCGTTTGGACTTGCGTCTGGAATAGACGTGTGCAAGGTTGTTTCTTTTACAGGTTCGACGGATTGAGGATGGGAAGGCGGTTCTTCCAGGTTCCGGGTTTTCGGAGTTTCTTTTTCTTTTTCCCAACGACGAGGCGTTTTGCCAGACGTTTGCGAAATTGTCGGGAAATTTCGGAAACCGAGGAAATCGTCCTCGTCCGCGGAGCCGGCCAATTTTTTCCTTTTTTCGGGTGGATTTTTCCTTTGGTTGCCGTCCGACGGATCGGGGATTTCCTCCGTATCCGTATCAGGATTTGAGGTAGGTTTTCGTTTTTTAGCTGGGTTTCTTCCAGCTGGTGGATCGAACTATCTTTCGTCCGAGTCCGAATCGTCGTTTTCACTAGGAGTCGGTTTACCGATTTTTGCCCGACTTGGACCAACGATAGGCGATTCGGATTTTCTTTTACATGGCGTATGCTTCACCATGAGCACAGTCTGATTTTTTACTGGCGGGTTCCGGGAGAGGGCGTCAGCATTGCTGTTTACCCTTCCTGGTTTGTATACAATTTTATAAGTATAATTAGCAAGGCTAAGGCGCCAATGCACAAGCCGATTGGCCGGGTCTTTTACGGAGTGAAGCCATAGGAGCGGCTTGTGATCCGTTACCAATAGGAACTCACGGCCGTAGACATAAGGTCTGAAATGATTTACACAATAAATGATAGCCAATAATTCCTTCTCGATCACTGAGTAATTAACTTCGTGTTTTCCAAGAGTTCGAGAGGTGTAACTAACGGGTCTATCTTTACCAATTTCGCCTTGGCTCAAAATTCCGCCAATGGCGTGATCGGATGCGTCCGTTGTTATGATGAATGGTTTCGTGAAATCCGGATATTGAAGAATTGGTTCTTTACATAACGCCTCGATAAGCGTATCAAAGGCTTTTTGGTGAGATTCGGTCCATTTGAAGGTCGATCCCTTTTTTAATAAATTTGTGAGTGGCTTTGCAATGCCTGAAAAATTTTCGATAAACCTGCGGTAATAACCTGCAAGTCCTAAAAATTGTTTTATCTTTTTCGGAGTGGCAGGCCTAGGGTATCCCTGTAGAGCCTCCAATTTTTTGGGATCGGGTTTAACCCCGTCCTCACTTATGATGTTGTTACGTCGTGGGGCCCATTTTAATCGATAATTAATCGTCTTTTAATTTACCTTTCAGGATTTGAATTTACGAATGGGAAGTGTGCCACGAACGTACGGATAATAATGAATCATTAGACTTATATGACGGTAAGTTACCGTCGGAGAAGAAAAGCGCCACGTTTAAGCGGGAATGTGCCCACTTGGGATAGGCGCTTGGTAAAGTCGTTGGTGTATAATTTGACGCATGAGCGACAGGTAAGCAAATAAGAAAGTAGCGTGAAATTGTGCTTACCTTGGTGAGAAAGAGCGGCGGTGCGTAGCGGGTCAAAACTACTCGACCGTGTGACCGAATTTGTCCAGGAATCGCAAAGATGTTCCAGCTCGACCCGACCTGTCGTTGCCCTGACGGGTACCCGGTGCTCGTGCGAATGCGATGGGCCGGGGATGCCGATGTTTTTGGGAGCGGTCGGAGACTACGACGACTGGATTAATTTATGAGGGATACATTCGCTTTGAAATATAAATATACATGTATAGAATTTATAATTATTTGAACCGCTGAGTGAGTGCAAGACGTGCCAGGTTACGGCACCGTCGACTCACTACGTCTGGCTCCACCTCCGCCCGGTTACGGCGATTGGCGGCCAGCCGCGAGAACAAACGTTGAGAATAACGGAAGCCGACGCCCGAACACTAAGCACCGGTGTGACCGTGCCAGTCGCTGACCTACCGAATTACGGCGGGTCGGCGCGTGTGGCGTGTTCGTGCGGCAAACCTTCCGAATTCCTCGGAAAATACCCTGTTTATACGTCCGATTTTGGACGGACGAGGGTTTTTTATTTGTCGAGCGAATGTATCGGGATACGTATTCGTCTAACGCACAGGTACAGACTGATATGAAATAAAATTTGGGTACGCTGAGCGAGTCTAGTGCGTGCCAAATTACGGCACCGCCGACTCGCTACGTCTGGCCCACCTCCGCCCGGTTACGGCGATTGGCAGCCAGCCGCGAATACAAATATAAAGGTCAAGGGAAATCGACGTCCGAACACTAAGCACCGGATTAACCGTGCCAGTCGCTACCTGCCAGATTACGGCGAGTCAGCGGATGTAGCGTGTTCGTGCGTCAGCTTTCCCAAGCCTCATAAAAAAGGGCACTTCAAGATTTGTCCAATTTTTGGACAAGTATGATTTAATGAGTGAGACGAATACGTGTGTTGGGAAAAATGGCGTGAGTGAGAGGAAGAGAGAAAGAGAGAAAGAAATGCACTACGATGATTTGTTCGTTGCGTGTTTACACGCACGAACGAGAGCCAAATATATTTTAATTATTTGCTCGGAAAATGTTACACTTTTGCGCGGTCGCCGTATTTTGCGTGATTTTAATAGCGCGAAGAAATCGAATGTTATATAAAAGATTGTGTATTTTACACGTAAATAAACGTAGTTACATTCAATAAAGAAAATAATATAAGTTTCGTTAATTTATCCGTTGCAGTGTTTGACGTGTTATGTTTCCTTTTACTTTTATTATGATTTAAACAATTAATGCCGGTTTTACAGAGACTTATAGTTACACTGACGAAGAGACCGGGGTAAACTCGAAAAGAATATAAAAAAGAATAAAATAGTAGTACCGGTTTTCAGAGCGTGGACTCTGCGATGCGCGCTGTTGGAGAGACCGGGACGGAAGTGACTGGCCGGCTCCCGGAGCGCAATATGTATCCTCGCCCTCTTTGTCTCTGAGACAAAGGGCTTGGCGTCATTACCCTCGCTCTCGAGCTCGGTCCCCATGTAACCGAATATTAGCACTGATAACGTTATTTTTCTCGAGTTGTACATGGGCAATGAAATGAATATTTTTCGTTATCGGCAGGATGTGCTGACTACGTGGTGACCAAGCTCCGAGGAGGTCCGTGAGAAAACTCGCGATGAAGCTGATCGCTTGGGAACAGTTTCGCGGGTTATTCGAGGACTCTCGCGTCCCCAATATATACATAATATAGATATGACAATATTTCTTATTTCTAGGACCATTGTATTATGGTCAACACGAATATACATATATATGTTGGATACTAGTTCGGGGACTCGTGAATTTCCCCGAAATATACATGTAAGTATAAGTATTAATATTAATATTTGTACTCCGGAGACTCTCTTGGATGTCCCGAGTATATATATATGTATATTGGTGAGTGTCACTTTGAGGACTTATGTCCCCGAAGTATGCACGAAAGTAGATATGTATGAAATATTGCTCCGGGACTCGGCTATATGTCCCTGAAGCGTATGGAGTACGTATATGTATATATATATATATATATACATGTATAGATATTCACTATGGTTATTCCGAGGACTAATGCCTTCGAAGTATGCATAAGAGTATACGAATGGTATATGAGGACTCTGAGGTCCTGGAGTATGTATATATATATATATTCGTTAAAGTCATTTCGAGGACTTATGTCCCTAAAGTATGCATGGAAATAGACATGCGGAATTATTATAGGAGGTACTCCAGGGACTCTCGTATATGTCCCTGAAGCATGCAGGTACGTGGATATGTATGTATATATGAGACATTTCGATATGGTACTCCGGGGACCCATGTGCGTGTCCCAGAAGTGTACAGGCAAACAGATATGTACGCGTATATGAGGCTAATTGTAAAGTTAATCCGAGCACCCATGTGCTCGTCCCTGAAGTTACAGGTAAGCTTAGCGGTAATGTTATTATGGGAACTGTTTGTCCCTAAAGTATACGGGTAGATATACGCATGCTCAATTTAAAGATATATTCACGAATATTTTATATAACGGGGTTTCTGAGTGAAATCGACCATATATGGGTCGTTCTGATTAACATGTACCCCAAGAAAAACATAAATGAGCGCGTTTAGCGCGAGGAAAAAATCTTAATAAGTAATACAATTCGTACCAGATATGAATATTTGGAGGGCGAGAGTGCTAGGACGTAACACCTCCCCCCTAAAAGTCTGAAGCAATGCTTCAGCTTTGCTGAGGACCGGCGTTGAGCCGCTCCAAGAGTCCGTGATCGACGCCCGACAAACGCCTCGACGTCGTCGGATGGTCGCGATTGTCATTGATGGACACCAGCTCTAGAGGTTCGTCGTTGGTGATCTTCGACGACCGTTGTTCAGCATGGTGAGCTCTGCTAATCAGGAGGCTTGTCACCGAGTTCCAGATGGCTCCTAGGAGGGTGAAACTCCATCCGTACAGAGTGTGGAGTGTATATCCATGGATGCAAGTATCGATGATCGCCTTGATGATGGTGAGGATTGCGAGGACCCCGAACAGTCCCGCACTGATGATCCCGAATTTTTCGAAACCACCCCAGATTTTGTGCATTACTCCATCAGCCACGTGTTGGAGAGCGTCCTCGTCCATCAGTGTCTTGAGGGAAACGCTTCCCGGGGGTATGTCGTGTCCTGCGAAACCCCTTGCGATGTTGTTGAGTAATGCTGGTTTTTCAGCGGGGAACATTATCCTGTCCCTCAGCTGGTTGATCTCGTGGTCAGAATAAATTCCGCTGGATGCCAAATTTCCAATGGGGTTGTATCCCCAGGTAGGCATGGAAGCGGGATGCAGTTGTTACGTCCTAGCACTCTCGCCCACCAAATATTCATATCTGGTACGAATTGTATTAATTATTAAGATTTTTTCCTCGCGCTAAACGCGCTCATTTATGTTTTTCTTGGGGTACATGTTAATCAGAACGACCCATATATGGTCGATTTCACTCAGAAACCCCGTTATATAAAATATTCGTGAATATATCTTTAATCTGAGCATGCGTATATCTACCCGTATACTTTAGGGACAAACAGTTCCCATAATGACATTACCGCTAAGCTCACCTGTAACTTCAGGGACGAGCACATGGGTGCTCGGATTAACTTTACAATTAGCCTCATATTCGCGTACATATCTGTTTGCCTGTACACTTCTGGGACACGCACATGGGTCCCCGGAGTACCATATCGAAATGTCTCATATATACATACATATCCACGTACCTGCATGTTTCAGGGACATATACGAGAGTCCCTGGAGTACCTCCTATAATAATTCCGCATGTCTATTTCCATGCATACTTTAGGGACATAAGTCCTCGAAATTACTTTAACGAATATATATATATACATACTCCAGGACCTCAGAGTCCTCATGTACCATTCGTATACTCTTATGCATACTTCCAAGGCATTAGTCCTCGGAATAACCTTAGTGAATATCTATACATGTATATATATATATATACATATACGTACTCGATACGCTTCAGGGACATATAGCCGAGTCCCGGAGCAATATTTCATACATATCTACTTCCATGCATACTTCGGGGACATAAGTCCTCAAAGTGACACTCACCAATATACATATATATATACTCGGGACATCCAAGAGAGTCTCCGGAGTACAAATAATAATATTAATACCTATACTTACATGTATATTACGGGGACATTCACGAGTCCCCGAACTAGTATCCAACATATATATGTATATTCGTGTTGACCATAATACAATGGTCCTAGAAATAAGAAATATTGTCATATCTATATTATGTATATATTGGGGACGCGAGAGTCCTCGAATAACCCGCGAAACTGTTCCCAAGCGGTCAGCTTCATCGCGAGTTTTCTCACAGACCTCCTCGGAGCTTGGTCACCACGTAGTCAGCACATCCTGCCGATAACGAAAAATATTCATTTCATTGCCCATGTACAACTCGAGAAAAATAACGTTATCAGTGCTAATATTCGGTTACATGGGGACCGAGCTCGAGAGCGAGGGTAATGACGCCAAGCCCTTTGTCTCAGAGACAAAGAGGGCGAGGATACATATTGCGCTCCGGGAGCTGGCCAGTCAGTTCCGTCCGGTCTCTCCAACAGCGCGCATCGCAGAGTCGACGCTCTGAAAACCGGTACACCTATTCTACTCTTTTTTATATTCTTTTCGAGTTTACCCCGGTCTCTTCGTCAGTGTAACTATAAGTCTCTGTAAAACCGGCATTAATTGTTCAAATCATAATAAAAGTAAAAGGCAACATAACACGTCAAACACTGCAACGAATAAATTAACGAAACTTATATTATTTTCTTTATTGAATGTAACTACGTTTATTTACGTGTAAAATACACAATCTTTTATATAACATTCGATTTCTTCGCGCTATTAAAATCACGCAAAATACGGCGACCGCGCAAAAGTGTAACATTTTCCGAGCAAATAATTAAAATATATTTGGCTCTCGTTCGTGCGTGTAAACACGCAACGAACAAATCATCGTAGTGCATTTCTTTCTCTCTTTCTCTCTCCCTCTCACTCACGCCATTTTTCCCAACACACGTATTCGTCTCACTCATAAAATCATACTTGTCCGAAATTGGACAAATCTTGAAGTGCCTTTTTTATGAGGCTTGGGAAAGCTGACGCACGAACACGCTACATCCGCTGACTCGCCGTAATCTGGCAGGTTAGCGACTGGCACGGTTAATCCGGTGCTTAGTGTTCGGACGTCGATTTCCCTTGACCTTTATATTTGTATTCGCGGCTGGCTGCCAATCGCCGTAACCGGGCGGAGGTGGGCCAGACGTAGCGAGTCGGCGGTGCCGTAATCTGGCACGCACTAGACTCGCTCAGCGTACCAAATTTTATTTCATATAAATCTGTACCTATGCGTTAGACGAATACGTTTCCCGATACATTCGCTCGACAAATAAAAAACCCTCGTCCGTCCAAAATCGGACGTATAAACAGGGTATTTTCCGAGGAATTCGGAAGGTTTGCCGCACGAACACGCCACACGCGCCGACCCGCCGTAATTCGGTAGGTCAGCGACTGGCACGGTCACACCGGTGCTTAGTGTTCGGGCGTCGGCTTCCGTTATTCTCAACGTTTGTTCTCGCTGCTGGCCGCCAATCGCCGTAACCGGGCGGAGGTGGAGCCAGAAGTAGTGAGTCGACGGTGCTGTAACCTGGCACGTCTTGCACTCACTCAGCGGTTCAAATAATTATAAATTCTATACATGTATATTTATATTTCAAAGCGAATGTATCCCTCATAAATTAATCCAGTCCTCGTAGTCTCCGACCGCTCCCAAAAACATCGGCATCCCCGGCCCATCGCATTCGCACGAGCACCGGGTACCCGTCAGGGCAACGACAGGTCGGGTCGAGCTGGAACATCTTTGCGATTCCTGGACAAATTCGGTCACACGGTCGAGTAGTTTTGACCCGCTACGCACCGCCGCTCTTTCTCACCAAGGTAAGCACAATTTCACGCTACTTTCTTATTTGCTTACCTGTCGCTCATGCGTCAAATTATACACCAACGACTTTACCAAGCGCCTATCCCAAGTGGGCACATTCCCGCTTAAACGTGGCGCTTTTCTTCTCCGACGGTAACTTACCGTCATATAAGTCTAATGACTTAATTCATTATTATCCGCACGTTCGTGGCACACTTCCCATTCGTAAATTCAAATCCTGAAAGGTAAATTAAAAGACGATTAATTATCGATTAAAAATGGGCCCCACGACGTAACAGATATATATATATAAAATTTAAATTGGTGGCAGCGGTGGGATGCGCTTAAAGTCTTTGGTGTAAAATTTAAAAAATCTATATAGAAAAAATTCATGTTTACATATCGCAAAGTGTAAAATAAAATAAGAGGTTCAAAATGGCTAAGCATTCCCAAAATTCGAAACGTTTAAGTGAAGAGGAACTCCGCGTATTAGCGGATCTATTAGATAAAAAACGCGAAATACTTCGTGAACAAGAACAAGCGTTATTAAAAAGAGAATTAGAAACGCACGAAAAATTAGAAGCCCTGCGTGCGCGTGAATGTGAATTTAGTGATCAAGTGAATAATAGAGATGAACCAATCTCAACCACTCATCACGCCCTCGAGGCTATGCATAATACCCTGTCGACAATGATAAACGAAGTCAGTCGAATTAGTAGGGAAATTGGGTCGATTAAAAATGGTGAGGGTCAACGACAATCAGGTCCGGTCCCTCACGTACAACGATACGAAGTTAACGTTCGCGATGATCAAGAATTACCCGCGAACATTAAATTTAAAGATGCACTTGAATCTGTGCCCATCTTCAATGGGTACAACGTACCGGTTCTGCGGTTTGTTCGTGCTTGTAAAAGGGCAAGGGACATGTTCCGCCCTCATCAGGAGTTGGGCCTCACTCAGCTCCTCCGTAACAAATTAAAAGGTCATGCCGCAACGGCACTGGAAGATTATAACTTCCAAAACGTTCACCAATTCGGTGAGCGGTTGAAAACATTATTTGGTGCCGCGAAAACTTTGAACGAATTTCGTGGTGAACTTGGAAATATTTCAAAAAACAAAAACGAACATATTATCGACTATATCAGTCGAACCAAAGATTTGCATACGGCGATTCTTGAAGCCGAAATTGATAATCACGGAACTCTCCGAAACGGTCAATACGATATTTTCGAAAACGACACGCTGGATTGTTTCGTCAAGGGTCTTCCACCCGACTTTCGAATCCGTCTCAAACTCGAGGGATTCGATAATCTCGAGGATGCCTATTCAAAGGCAATAAAAGTTGAAAAAGATATGGAACGCGATAGGTCTCATTTCAAGGACACGCGTTTCGAAAGCCGAACTCAAAATCAGTCGGCCCAAATAAAAGCGGTCTCCCCTTCAGGAGGACCGACTTGTAAACATTGCAACCGCAATCACGCGTCCGATGATTGCTGGTTAAAGTTTCCGGACAAGAAGCCGGGAAATTTAAATAAACAAAGTTCTAACAGTAGAATCACGTGGTCAAAGCCCACGAACGGTCAAGGATCTCGAGTCCCGTCGATGTGTAATTATTGCAACAGGGCGGGCCACCTCGAGACGTCCTGCTATAAAAAACAAAACGAAGAAAGGAATAGGGCAACCGAATTGCCAAAAAACGAGAATTCTCGACCAGTGGCACGGGCCTCCCCGCGGGACGAGAAATCGACGGAGCGCCCGGTAAAAATAATAGACGCGTCTCCGTGCGAACCGTCCACGTCTTATTAACGCGTTCAAAACAAATAGCTTCCGTAGACCTCGACTCTCCCAACTTATCGGGACTTAACGAATTTTTAATAGACTCGGGCTCGGAAGTGAATCTCGTCAAAAGTCAAATCGTAAATGCTCATACGTATATAAATAAATACGATATATTAAATTTGGAGGGGATTTCGAGTATCCCCGTAAGAACAAAGGGGTCGATAAGAATAATGATCAATGATACCCCCGCGGAATTTCACGTCGTCGATGATTGGTTCCCAATGGACCAACATGCATTACTTGGTACCGAATTTCTTGCTGAAAATAAAGCTCTCGTAGATTGGAGACACGAACAATTAACTTGGGGAAATCAAAGCATCCCGTTTAAAAGTAAACAAACTATTTCGATTCCAAAACGGTCCAAAACGGTCTGTTATGTCAAAGTAAGTAATCCCAAAATCAAAGAAGGATATATTCCGATGCTCTACTTGGGAGAAGGGATCTTTTTTGGCGAGGCAGTCGTTACGGTCAAGAATGGTATCGCTTATCTTATTGCGCACAATTCAACCGACGATAATTTGTTACTGACTATACCAACGGTAGTAGTCGAAGAATTCAGGTGCAAAGGCACGAAAAAAGGTTCCCTCACTCCGGACGACCAAAAGGCGTTTCAGGAAGAGGATAGGACCGAACGTGAAAATAATTCCCTCACTCCGGACGACCAAATGGCGTTTCAGGAAGAGGATAAAAATCAAAAGGGTTCCCTCACTCCGGACGACCAAAAGGCGTTTCAGGAAGAGGATAGGACCCGATGTGAAAATAATTCCCTCACTCCGGACGACCAAAAGGCGTTTCAGGAAGAGGAGTGTTACGTCGTGGGGCCCATTTTTAATCGATAATTAATCGTCTTTTAATTTACCTTTCAGGATTTGAATTTACAAATGGGAAGTGTGCCACGAACGTACGGATAATAATGAATTAAGTCATATGACTTATATGACGGTAAGTTACCGTCAGAGAAGAAAAGCGCCACGTTTAAGCGGGAATGTGCCCACTTGGGATAGGCGCTTGGTAAAGTCGTTGGTGTATAATTTGACGCATGAGCGACAGGTAAGCAAATAAGAAAGTAGCGTGAAATTGTGCTTACCTTGGTGAGAAAGAGCGGCGGTGCGTAGCGGGTCAAAACTACTCGACCGTGTGACCGAATTTGTCCAGGAATCGCAAAGATGTTCCAGCTCGACCCGACCTGTCGTTGCCGAGACGGGTACCCGGTGCTCGTGCGAATGCGATGGGCCGGGGATGCCGATGTTTTTGGGAGCGGTCGGAGACTACGAGGACTGGATTAATTTATGAGGGATACATTCGCTTTGAAATATAAATATACATGTATAGAATTTATAATTATTTGAACCGCTGAGTGAGTGCAAGACGTGCCAGGTTACGGCACCGTCGACTCACTACGTCTGGCTCCACCTCCGCCCGGTTACGGCGATTGGCGGCCAGCCGCGAGAACAAACGTTGAGAATAACGGAAGCCGACGCCCGAACACTAAGCACCGGTATGACCGTGCCAGTCGCTGACCTACCGAATTACGGCGGGTCGGCGCGTGTGGCGTGTTCGTGCGGCAAACCTTCCGAATTCTTCGGAAAATACCCTGTTTATACGTCCGATTTTGGACGGACGAGGGTTTTTTATTTGTCGAGCGAATGTATCGGGAAACGTATTCGTCTAACGCATAGGTACAGATTTATATGAAATAAAATTTGGTACGCTGAGCGAGTCTAGTGCGTGCCAGAGTACCGCCGACTCGCTACGTCTGGCCCACCTCCGCCCGGTTACGGCGATTGGCAGCCAGCCGCGAATACAAATATAAAGGTCAAGGGAAATCGACGTCCGAACACTAAGCACCGGATTAACCGTGCCAGTCGCTAACCTGCCAGATTACGGCGAGTCAGCGGATGTAGCGTGTTCGTGCGTCAGCTTTCCCAAGCCTCATAACAAGGGGCACTTCAAGATTTGTCCAATTTTTGGACAAGTATGATTTAATGAGTGAGACGAATACGTGTGTTGGGAAAAATGGCGTGAGTGAGAGGAAGAGAGAAAGAGAGAAAGAAATGCACTACGATGATTTGTTCGTTGCGTGTTTACACGCACGAACGAGAGCCAAATATATTTTAATTATTTGCTCGGAAAATGTTACACTTTTTCGCGGTCGCCGTATGTTGCGTGATTTTAATAGCGCGAAGAAATCGAATGTTATATAAAAGATTGTGTATTTTACACGTAAATAAACGTAGTTACATTCAATAAAGAAAATAATATAAGTTTCGTTAATTTATTCGTTGCAGTGTTTGACGTGTTATGTTGCCTTTTACTTTTATTATGATTTGAACAATTAATGCCGGTTTTACAGAGACTTATAGTTACACTGACGAAGAGACCGGGGTAAACTCGAAAAGAATATAAAAAAGAATAAAATAGGTGTACCGGTTTTCAGAGCGTCGACTCTGCGATGCGCGCTGTTGGAGAGACCGGACGGAACTGACTGGCCAGCTCCCGGAGCGCAATATGTATCCTCGCCCTCTTTGTCTCTGAGACAAAGGGCTTGGCGTCATTACCCTCGCTCTCGAGCTCGGTCCCCATGTAACCGAATATTAGCACTGATAACGTTATTTTTCTCGAGTTGTACATGGGCAATGAAATGAATATTTTTCGTTATCGGCAGGATGTGCTGACTACGTGGTGACCAAGCTCCGAGGAGGTCTGTGAGAAAACTCGCGATGAAGCTGACCGCTTGGGAACAGTTTCGCGGGTTATTCGAGGACTCTCGCGTCCCCAATATATACATAATATAGATATGACAATATTTCTTATTTCTAGGACCATTGTATTATGGTCAACACGAATATACATATATATGTTGGATACTAGTTCGGGGACTCGTGAATGTCCCCGTAATATACATGTAAGTATAGGTATTAATATTATTATTTGTACTCCGGAGACTCTCTTGGATGTCCCGAGTATATATATATGTATATTGGTGAGTGTCACTTTGAGGACTTATGTCCCCGAAGTATGCATGGAAGTTGATATGTATGAAATATTGCTCCGGGACTCGGCTATATGTCCCTGAAGCGTATGGAGTACGTATATGTATATATATATATATACATGTATAGATATTCACTAAGGTTATTCCGAGGACTAATGCCTTGGAAGTATGCATAAGAGTATACGAATGGTATATGAGGACTCTGAGGTCCTGGAGTATGTATATATATATATATTCGTTAAAGTCGTTTCGAGGACTTATGTCCCTAAAGTGTGCATGGAAATAGACATGCGGAATTATTGTAGGAGGTACTCCAGGGACTCTCGTATATGTCCCTGAAGCATGCAGGTACGTGGATATGTATGTATATATGAGACATTTCGATATGGTACTCCGGGGACCCATGTGCGTGTCCCAGAAGTGTACAGGCAAACAGATATGTACGCGTATATGAGGCTAATTGTATAGTTAATCCGAGCACCCATGTGCTCGTCCCTGAAGTTACAGGTAAGCTTAGCGGTAATGTTATTATGGGAACTGTTTGTCCCTAAAGTATACGGGTAGATATACGCATGCTCAATTTTAAGATATATTCGCGAATATTTTATATAACGGGGTTTCTGAGTGAAATCGACCATATATGGGTCGTTCTGATTAACATGTACCCCAAGAAAAACATAAATGAGCGCGTTT